>CM046442.1:35787540-36387540 GCA_025506515.1 Flaveria trinervia
TTTACCAATGCTCATTACATTGGTTGGACGAAAAAGATCCATGTGAAATAATTTGAGTGTTGTTGTGTTTGTATTTGTAAGGTGTCATATAAGGATGATGCAATCCAAAACATCCAAAGTCTATCCTACATGCATGCACATAAGTACTAAGTAGAATGCTTCGGAAGTTTCACACTATGCCTTAGAAAATATACTAAGTGTGAAATCTTCTAAAGCCAATACCAACATCTGCCAAAGCCAAACATGAAGTCTTCCAAAGCTTTAAAGAAAAATTCTTTCGAAGCCAACACATAAAGATGATTTCTTCTGAAGACTTTTGAGTACATGCTTTATCTGATGTACCATTATCATAAAGCTAGACCATATTTATGCTAGAACTATATTGACTCACCAACTTTCACAAGTTGGTGAAAGGTCCATGCTTTTGGTAACTATACATTGAGCTCTTGAGTATGTTACTTTCTACTTTATATACGTTTATACTTTTTGTAATATATTAGGATGTAAGCTATGACATGTCATAGTCATTAGTCAAAAGGCAATCTACGTTTTGACCCTACATTGATTTTGTTGTTGTTTAGATCATATATCTAGCTGGCCTTCAAAGTATGCCCATTATAGGATGTAGTATAAATTATCTCAGGTCCTTTGTATCTTTCTTTATGCTTTTTTTTGCAAATTTGTATGGAACTTGAGAGCAATATACAACATTCTTGAAAACCAATCACTTGTGTTATCTTGTTCTTGTTATTGTTCTGTCTCTTTTTACTTGTGTTTCATAATATCAAATTTTAACTAGTTACTAGTTCCACATTTGATATCTTAAGTATTCTAACTCACTCTCCTCGTTATGTGTTGTGTTGTAAGTGACCATCCCTTAAACGGTCTTGCAATTGGTATCAGAGCATTCCAGGCTCTTGATTGTAAGATCTCACAATCTTATGATCCTTCACACACACAAAATACTTAACATCTCAAATGCCAGCTATCACTAGAGCTCATATGGAAATTGGAACCATGACAAAGTTCCCACTTATCACTCCTAAAGACTTTGACACTTGGTGCCAAAGAATGAAAGGTTTCATCAAGTCACAAGACTCTAGGATGTGGGAATCTATTGTCTGAAGACCTTACATACCAAACACCTCTTCAATTGTTGCCGGGGCATTTCAAAGTTTGTGGCTGACTACTCTTATGAAGACAGGAAGGGAGTAGAAATTGATTAGAAGGCCATGACAGCCCTTCAAACTGCTCTTCCAAACTTGATATACAAATGCTTCAAGAAGTGCAAAACAGCTAAGCAACTGTGCGATGCACTGAAGCTGATGTATGAGGGGTCTACTGAAGCCAAGGAGAACAAAAAGGACCTCCTGAAGCATCTGTTTGAAAACTTCACCTATAAAACAGGTGAAACCATGACTCAACAATACTTTAGGTATGTTAAGATTATGGAAACTTTAGTGGATGTTGGAGTGACTCTTGAAAATAGGGACATTTTAAGGAAGTTTATGTCCTCTCTTCCTAGGCATTAGACACATTACTGTGTCGTTATCAAGAGGACTAAGAACCTTAAGACTCTTACTTTTACTGAGTTGTATGGTATTCTTAGGGGATACCAGATGCAGGTGAACATGCAAGGTTCATCTGGTAACTCCAGCAATCATATGAGTTCAGCCCTGTATGTGAATGAAAGGGATAACATTGAACCTTAACATCATCTTATATGCTAATCTAATAGCTCACAAAAGGCTCCTTTCATGACCTTTCTCGAGACACCAAGAGAAAGCTACACTCAAGGAAGCCCATTCCAAGAGACAAGCTCTTCACATGCCTTTGTGTCTTCTAATGAAAGCACAAGCAACATTCTTTTAACCCTTGAAGATCTGGACTATATCAATCTAGGTGATCTCGAGTACAATGTAATAGTTTAGTAGATGGCTCTTCTCACTCACATAGCCAAGAAGGTCTACAAGAGGACATAAAGGAAGTTTCCAAGCAATGCAGGCAGTGGAAAGTTTGGCCTGGATAAAAGCAACTTCAAGTGTTATAACTGTAACCAAATAGACCACTTTGCAAGGGAGTGCAAGGCACCAAGGAAAAATGGTGGCCAATCACAAACCAGACCAAACTACACTAAGAAAGCCAACCAAAATAAGAAGCCAAAACAGCAAGCTGCAGTTGTTGTTAAAGAAGGAGGCTTTGACTGGAGCTTTCAGGTGGAAGATGCATCTCTAAACTAAGCACTGATGGCTGATCATGATGAAGTAAAGGTATTGGAACATCTTTGTACAGCTAAATGTATTGCTAAAGGAATTGATATAGGTCCTACAACTTAAAGATGAGATATGATCTTGAGTCCTTGAACATATTGAAATCTGATTTCAAAAGAGTTGAAAATGATTATAAGTTAAAGATAGAAGACTTGGAGAACCATTTAAACTCTTAAACATGGACATACAAATTATAGGACTCAAATCAAAGATCTCATCACTAAGTTGACTGAATGCTAGGCTTAGCTTGTGTTCAGCAAAGCCAAGGCAGAAAAATGTGTTCTTAAAGAAGAGGCCTTCAAGAACATTATATCCTCATCCTTGCATGAAAGCATTTGTTATCAGAATAAGAAGGGACTGGTATCTTGTGAGATAGCTCCTCCACACACAATCTTCGTTGTAAGATCTCCTTGGTGTGGAACTTGTAAAGATGAGCTTCCTCTAATAGATCCTTTGACTGAAGAGGACTATGAAGAGGTAGTGAAGAATGCCTCTGAGAGGAGTGAAGAAGAGGATTCTAAGAAGGGTCACTATCCTTCCGAGGAGATGTAACACCCGGTTATATATTTTAAAGTCAAAGAAAGAGAGAACAAAGTGAAGAAAAATAAAGAAAAGATATTTTACCCAAGTTGAGGGGTAAAAAGTGACAAAAGGAAAAAAGGTTTGAAAAAGTGGTTGTAAAAGGTGATGGTTGCCCATCAGCTCCTACATACCCTTTTCATCGGATTTTTAGAGAGAGAAGGGAAAGTGCAGCAGAACTCTCGGGTCTTGAAGAAGAACAAGCTGAAAATTCGAATTCATGGTAAGAATTCATGGTTTCATGGTGTTCTTAACTGGTTATGTCCTCAAGTTTATGCTCATGTGTGTTTTGTGTGTTCGGTTGTATGTTTTAGTGGGTTTCTAGGTGGTTGAACTCAATTGCAAATGAGTTGGAAGAAGCAATACTCAAGAGCTGCAAAGGTGAGTTCTAGGACCCCTCTTTTACTGGTTTTTAATTGATTTCGGGGCTGGAAATGCATGAATGTATGTTTTTATAAAACTAGGTTTATACCCGTATGTATGTATACGTGTATGTTCCGGGTGTGGTTTGATTTTGAACTATGTTCATGCTTGATGATGTTATGGTTGTGTTTCTAAGACTTAGAATGCATGATTTAAGCAGAGAACATGATAGATGAAGTTTTGGGACTGAATCTGATGAACAGTGTGCCCTAGGCTGCTCATGCGCCGAAACAATAGTTCATATGCCTAAGTTTAGAAAACTGCTTAAGTGTGAACAACTACGGATGAGGAAATGCGGATGAGCATTGACAAATGCGGATGAGTAAAGTCAATGCGGATGAGAAAGTCTAAGTGTGAACAAATGCGGATGAGAAAGTCTAAGTGTGAACAAATGCGGATGAGGAAATGCGGATGAGCATTGACAAATGCGAATGAGTAAAGTCAATGTAGATGAGAAAGTCTAAGTGTGAACAAATGCAGATGAGAAGTCTAAGTGTGAACTAATGCGGATGAGCATGTTGGATTCTTTATACCCAAGACACATAGAACATTAATGAAGTTTGGGGACTGAATCTGATGAATAGTGTGCCCTAGGCTGCCCATGCGCCCAAACAATAGTTCATATGCCTAAGTTTAGAAAACTGCTTAAGTGTGGACAACTACGGATGAGGAAATGCGGATGAGCATTGACAAATGCGGATGGGAAAGTCTAAGTGTGAACAAATGTGGATGAGAAAGTTTAAGTGTGAACAAATGTGGATGAGGAAATGCGGATGAGCATTGACAAATGCGAATGAGTAAAGTCAATGTAGATGAGAAAGTCTAAGTGTGAACAAATGCGGATGAGAAAGTCTAAGTGTGAACTAATGCGGATGAGCATGTTGGATTCTTTATGCCCAAGACACATAGAACATTGATGTGATTAGTACATTATGATCCAAGTTGAGTCATACCCAATATTAGCAAACACCAATTAATATTTAATCGATGATATGATCATGCAGTTAAATAATTAAACCAATTTAGAAAATGGGTTTCTAAATAAGTTGCATATGAGATGGAACAACTTATAGGGATATTTTGTTCATGGGTATTATTTGTAATGTTATTTAAATTGGTTAAATAACATCAAGTAATAAGAGTATGCATAGTTATATAATTAAAAGGTTAATTACATAACTTACACTAGTGATTAGTTAAATAAAATGGTTGATAAAATTGGAGGGAAAACCGTTTTTTGAAAGGCATTTTTGGCAGCCCCTTTATGGGGGTATGGTTCAAGTTGTCTTGGAACAAGACACTCTTGATAGTCACACACTCAACCTCTCACTCTCTCTCACACATGCAAGAACCACAAGGACCATTTTCTCTCTATTCTTGACGAAGAACAAGCTGGAAAAAACATTTTCTGCAGCTCCTTTCGGTTAGTTCAAGAACCTCATTCTCTTCATCTATCTCACATTTTCAGCAGCTCTTCAAAGGTATTCTGTATGTGTTGCTTTTGATTGTTATTTCTTCTTGATAGCTAGTCCATTCACATATATTTGATCCTATGTTCTTGGGTTGTTGTTGCTAAGTTATAAGCCTTAATTTTCAGTTTACAAAACACAATTTTAAGGTTTGATTCTGCTGTGTTTTCTTGTTTAAATGGTTAAACAACACTTTGATATTGGTCAAACAAACCCAACATTGGCATCTAGAGCCGGATATGTGGATGACTAGCTTCATTTGTCCTTGTAAATTTGATTTTATAGGAATTTAATAACCTTATAGGGGCTGTTTTGTGATGATATGATGAATCCCCAATCTTTCAAGGTTATATCTTACATGCTTATGATTAAATCTTGAAAGAAAGATGTCAAATGGTTGATTGTATTTTGTTTGGACAAAAACCCTAAATTATAGGTTTATGTTGGCTACAAATTTAGGGTTAAATGGGGATTTATTTTGGTTCTTGGATGTTGTATATGTTATTTCATATTGGTGCATAACCTAGCATTGACCTTGTGTTGATATGGTTTTTTGGTTGATTTCATTAATAATGGGTTGTAATATTATTCTTTTGTGCTTGTATTTGGATGTAATTTATTTATTCATTCAATGGTGGTGTAATAAATAGATTAGGTGTATTTTTGTTTTATTAGAAAATTTGTATTAGGATATAAATTTTCTAAAATAAGATGCACAAGTTGGAAGCACAAGAGGGAAGGCACAAAGAGAAGGACTTGAAGCATTTGGATGCAACTTCAAGTGGGGTTCTTTGGGGATCTCATCTTTTGTGTTGTATTAAACCATTAGGAAAGACCAAATGACAACACTTGTGATGGAAAACAAGTGTTGTCAACTAATGGCTATGGTTATGCACTTGTGATTGTTTGCTTATGCTTATTTGGTTGTTTGTTATATGATGGTTGTTTGATATTTGGATGTGCATAACAAACTAATTAACAAACAAAACAAGCTGAAAATTTATGGTTCCTAATCATTAAGTGACTAATAAAAGGTTTTAAAAAGATTAATGATTTTAATAAAATTGCTTTTTACTAAAAGAGAACCATAGGGTGCCATGTATTTGAAAGCATGCAAATACAAGTTACATGGAGTTTTCAAAACTAGAATTAATGAAAACTAAAATCCCTTTGGAAACAAGTTAAACACCATCCTTTTACACGACACTCGAATCACTTGAGAACTATTTGTGGGATAAAGGTCACCTAACCATTTCTAGGAACTTGTGTGTTTGAGGTGGGCTTAACATATTTATGGGATAAAGGTCACCTAACCACTTGTATGTGTAAACTCACACGTGTGTGTAAGTAGGACGACTTGAATTGGAAACCATGTACATAGGGTCACCGAAGCATGGCGTACAATGGTGTTGATGGGATTTTACATGCCTACTAAACATAAGATGTTTAACCAATCCCATAAAGCTAGAAGTTGCAATAGGTTGCAATTGTCAAATGTTGACTACCTTGTTAATTTAAATAATGGGATAAAGGTCACCTAACCATCATTTAAATGTAACGTTGGATTCTAGATTTTAACTATTAATTGTCTGTGAGACATGAAAAGGGTATTAATGATTAAAATGTAATTTTTCAGAAATACTAATATGAACTTTGTAAATTTTGTAGAAATGGCCGCAAACAATAATGCTACCATCCCGACCGTCCATACCCTATCACTAAGAACCATCTTAGAGAGGGATCGTCTTAACCATAATAACTTTACGGACTAGTTTTGAAACTTGAGAATTGTTCTCAAGCAAGAGAAAAAGGCCTATGTTCTTGACGATCCCATTCCTGACCAACTGACCCCGAGGATGTTGAGGCCTATAACGATTGGCTTCAATACAGTCTGGATTCCATGCAGGTTTCATGCCTCATGTTGGGAACTATGATTCCTGAACTCCAAAAGGACTTAGAGCATCATGGGGCATATGACATGATTACCTAATTGAAGGAAATGTTCCTTGAACAAGCTAGGGTAGAGAGCTTCGAAACGATTCGAGCGCCTCATGCGTGTCGCATGAAAGAAAACCAATCAGTATCATCTTATGTTCTTAAGATGAAAAGCCACATTGATCGCATGGAGAGGCTTAACTGTCTCCTCTCAAAGGAATTGGCCATGGATTTGATCCTTAATGGCCTAACCAAAAGGTTCGAGATGTTCATAATGAATTACAATATGAACGGGTGGGACAAGAGCAATGGTGAGCTTCACACAATGCTCAAAACAGCCGAGGCAGGTATGGGTAGAAAGGTTCTACCTGTTCTCTCGATCAACGAGGGAGGCAATAAGAAAAGGTCATTCCCCGATCCCATGGCAAATGTTGCCAAAGGAAAGGGGTACATCAAAGGCAAAGGGAAAGGGAAGGCTAAAGCGGAACCTCCAAAGCCTAAGCTTAAGAAGTCTAAGGTAATGGAGAACAATCCATGCTTTGAGTATGGTGAGATAGGACATTGGAAAAGGAATTGTCTAACCTATCTCAAAGAGTTGTGAAACAAGAGGGATGTTAGGCAAACCTCAGTACAACTTTCATGATTCATATTGGTTTAAATGTTATTTCTCAAACACATGGGTATTGGATACCAGATGTGGAACTCACATTTGCAATTTGGTGTAGGGGTTCAAAAGAATAAGCACTTCATGAAGGGAGACACAAGTCTCTACATGGGTAAGAGAGCAAAAGTTGATGTCGAAGCCTAAAGAGACAATATTTTGAAATTTTCAAATGGTTTGGATGTTGTTGTTATGAACATTTTGTATGCTCCTAGTTTAACTACAAACATAATTTCTGTTTCCCGTTTAAAACAATGTGGTTACGAATTAAGGTTTGTTAACAATGGTATTCATGTTTGTATGGATGATGTATTTTATTTCAAGGCTATTCCTCTTAATGGTATCTATGAATTGGTTCATGATGATTCATCGAATAATAACACATTATACCAATCAAGCACCAAGAAACTTAAAATGGGTTTAAGTGATTCTTATCTTTGGCATTGTCGTCTTGGTCTCATAAACAAGAATCGGATTCAAACACTTCAAAAGAATGGTCTTTTGAAAACAAATGAAAATGGTTCATTTGATAAGTGTGAATCTTGTTTACAAGGTAAGATGACCAAGTCTCCCTTTAGTGGTACTAACGAGAGGGCAAAAGACTTATTGGGAATCATACATTCGGATGTATGTGCTCCTTTTAAGACTATGACAAGAAATGGTGAAAGATACTTCATTACCTTTACTGACGATTACAGTCGCTATGGTTTTGTGTACTTGATGACACATAAATATGAAGCTTTTGAAATGTTCAAAATCTTCAAGAATGAAGTAAAAATCAACTCAATAAAACTACCGAAGTTCATCATTTAGATAGCTATAAGCTCACTACCTAAGAAGTTGTGGGATTGTCTCACAACTTACTCCACCCAAAACACCACAACATAGTGGTGTGTCTGAAAAGAGAAACAGAACCCTATTGGATATGGTTCAATCTATGATAGCTATAAGCTCACTACCTCTATCATTTTCGGGTTTTGCATTGCTATCCACGACTCGGATATTGAATATGGCCCCGACCTAGAAAGTGGATTCGACACCCTTTGAAAAATGGCATGGAAGAGTTCCATCGCTATCATATTAAAAGTATGGGGTTATGAAGCTTATGTTAAGTTAAATACCCAAAACAAGTTGGAAAGACGATCCACTAAGTGTATATTTATTGGATATCCCAAAGACTGTATAGGATACTACTTCTTTGATCCAACAGAGCAAAAAGTATTTATTGGTCAAAAGGTTGAGTTCTTAGAAACTAAGTTCCTTATGGAAGGAATAGCATATAGAATAGTGGAATTTGATGAGGATCAAGATCCACAAGCTCATACACGTTCGGTTGACACTACCAATCAACAAGAGGTTGTTGATAATGATCAAGAGGTTGATCAATACACACAAAATGTTCGCAGATCAGGTAGAGTTAGCATTCCACCTGAAAGATATGGATTTTTCATGAGTGGATGCTATGTGGTTGCCTCAGATGAGCCAACTACATACCATGATGCAATGTCCGATTCGGATTATGATAAATGGCTGGAAGCCATGAATGTATACATGCAATCCATGTATGACAACCAAGTTTGGGAATTGGTTGACCCTCCACTAACTCCAAACCGATTGCATGCAAGTGGGTTTTCAAGAAGAAAAGGGACATGCATGGAAACTTGGATACTTAGAAACTGAAGGGGTTGATTATGATGAAACCTTCTCGCCTGTGGCAATGCTAAAGTCAATTAGGATATTATTTGCCATAGCTGCGTATTATGACTATGAGATTTGGCAAATGGATGTCAAAACCACTTTTCTTAATCGACATCTCAAAGAGACTATCCATATGGTTTAGCATGATGGTTTTTTCAATCCACAACATCCTAATAAAGTATGCAAGTTAAAGAGATCAATCTATGGATTGAAACAAGCATCGAGAAGTTGGAATCAACGTTTTGATAAAGAGATCAAGAAATTTGGTTTCATCAAGAACGCTGATGAGGCTTGTGTATATAAGAAGGCTAGTGGGAGCATAATTACATTCTTAGTATTGTATGTTGACGACATACTACTTTGGAAATGATATTCCAACCATGGAAGGTGTTAAAACCTGCCTTGGAAGTTATTTTTCCATAAAAGATCTCGGTGAAGCCGCCTATATTTTGGAATAAAGATCTTTAGGATAGATCAAGGTGGTTGATAAGTTTAAACCAAAGTGCATATATTAATAAAGTCTTGAAAAGGTTCAACATGGAAAACTCTAAGAAAGGTATGGTACATATTCAAAGAGGGACAAATGTAATTATATGTTTTATGAATGATGATTGGCCGGCTGTGAGCGTCCCAGGAACGGGGCCTTACAAGTTGCTATCAAAGCCAAAGTTAAAGTGAAATAGGTAAATTTTCAAAATAAACCTAAACTTAAACTGAAAATGGGACAGAAAGGGAATGGATGCTGGTCCGAGTAGCTGCGTGCCATCAAATATTTTCTTAATGATAACTGGTATTACATGCGCATGTTATGTGGTTATGTGTTGCTGGTAGATTTAGATACTGAGGTAGTTAGGATAGGAAATTCTTGGGGTATGAAGAGTAAAGTAAGTGGCTAATCACAACTGGCCACTGTAATGAGGGACTTACTATACTTGACATAAACTAAGCTGTTCCCTTGAATGACCATGTTGGTGTTTGAATCTTTCAGTGTGTGTGTTAAAGGATGGTCGGTGGTAGATCATCTAAAGCTTCATGTGGTGGAGGTCGTGGTGCTGAACCACGGGCTACGAGAGGAAGGCCTATAGCCGAAAAGGTGGTTCATGAAGAACACGAGACCCCTAATCCAGAGGTCGGAGATGAGAGTGCTAAGTTAAGGGCCTCAATGAAGGAGGCAGTTTAGAGGAGGTACATCAGGTCATACAGACGATCTTACGTCTGTGGTGACTGAAGTGATAAAGGCTATACGGGAGGGGGAGAGGACGGAAAGGAGTATACCTACGGGCGAAAGGAGACAGCCTGAGACTGAAATGGTTTTCTCTGATGACGAAGAGGAAGAAGAGGAAGAAGAGGAAGAGGAGGAAGAAGAGGAAGAGGAGGAAGAAGAGCCTGTGCAGGAGGTGGCACGAGGCTGTAACTATGGGGCATTTATGAGATGTAAGCCTCGAACGTTTGATGGGAATGGTACTGTTGTTGCTGCTCACCGATGGGTGAGAGAGATGGAGGCGGTACTTGACATTAGAGAGCACCGGAGACATCAAAAGGTGAAGTTTGCTGCTCACTCATTTGTGGACTCGGCTTTGTGCTGGTGGGCCAATATTATCCTAGCCGAGGATAGTCAGGCGATAGGAAGGAAAGTGGGCAGAGTTGAAGAGGCTGGTGATTGAGGAGTTCGGTCCTTATAGGGAGATAGACAAAGTTGAGAGGGAGTTCCTGCAACTAGAGGCGGGGCTATGACACATGAGCAATACACCACCAAGTTTAGTGAAATGGGACAGCTGGTGCCTGATTAGGTGACACCTCTATCACGAAAGATCAAGAGGTATATTCAAGGCTTGCCAGTAGACATCAGCAGTCACATGATCGCTACCCGACCAAGCACGTTTAGGTCGGCAGTTGATTTGGCAGGGATGTTGTATGATGACAGGACTGTGGTGGTGACTGAGGTGAATAGGAAGAATGGTGGAGACCAGAACTGGAATGGGAAGAGGACTGGACCGGGTGGTGTCATGTCAAACAATAAGCATGCACGGGTGGATGACCGAGATGTGGTCACATCTAGTGCAAGATCGAAGAGGTGTGGTAAATGCGGGAAGGAGCATTCGGGGGAATGAAATGGGGGTCAAACATCTACTTCAAATTTGGGAAGCTGGGCCATATAACAAGGGAATGCGGGGTTGTAGGGTGTTACCACTGTGGAGAGAATGGTCACCTAAGTAGAGATTGTAAGAAGCCGAGGGCTAAAGGATCAGGAGTAAAGAAGGTTGGAGGATAAGGGCAGAGGGAAAGTGCGAGAGCATTCACGATGACGGACCCCAATGTTATGTCAGGTACGTTTCTAGTAAACCAAACTTTAGCCTCTGTGTTATTTGATTTTGGTGCTAGTAAAAGTTTTATTTCTGCTGCTTTCTGTGCTAAACTACCTATTACTAGTAGAAGTGTAAATGCGCCCTTTGATGTAGGAACTGTCATAGGAGAGTCTATCCGGATTTCTAAGATGATAAAGGGTTATGACATAGAACTAGAAGGTCATGAGTTTCCTATTAGATCATTCGTGATGACCTTAGGCGGGTTTGATGTAGTCCTAGGAATGGATTGGTTGGTGGAATACGAGGCGAAAACTATGTGTCGCAAAAAAAGATGATACGGTTGACAACCCTTGACGAGAGCATGATGACGGTTTATGGCGATCTAGTCACGATGATTCTGAAGGTGATTTCAATGGCGGTGGTAGGAAAGTGCATGAGGCATTGATGTAGTGCCTACTTGGCCTATGTAAAGGATGTGGATACACTAACACCATCAAAAGCCATATCGAGAGATCCAACCTTTGGATATACCGAAGTGGAAGTGGGAGCACATCACCATGTACTTTATTACGAAGCCACCGCGTACCGCGCGAGGGTATGATGCCATATGGGTGATAGTTGATCGTTTGATGATGAGTGCTCACTTCCTACCGATTCGCGAGATGTATTCATCCGAGAGGTTGGAGGATCTTTTCATCAAGGAGATTGTAACTCGTCATGGTGTGTCGGTGTCTATTGTGTCCGATCGCGACACTCGGTTTACATCAAAATTTTGGAAGAAATTCCATGATGCAATGGGGACGAGGTTACATATTAGTATGGGTTATCATCTTCAAACAAATGCTCAGTCGGAAAAGACCATTCAGACGCTAGAAGATATGCTTCGGGCATGTGTCATCGATTTCGGAGGAAGCTGGGATGACCACTTACCGTTAGATGAGTTCCCATATAACAATAGTTATCATGGCAACATTGGTATGCCCCCTTATGACATGCTATATGGTAGGAGATGCAGAACACCATGTGTTGGGGTGATATCGGCCATAAAGAGCAGGAAGCATCGAAGTGGTCAAGGCTACGACTGAGAAGTTTGAAAAGATCAAGGCCATCATGATGGCAGCCAAAGATAGACAGAAGTCGTATGCTGATAAACAACATAGACCGATTGAGTTCTAGGTGGGTGATAGGGTTATGTTGAAAGTCTCACCCTGAAGGGTATCATTCTGTTTAGAAAGAGGGGCAAATTGAGCCTAAGATACATAGGGCCTTTTCGAATCATTGCTAGAGTGGGAGAGGTGACCTATAGATTGGAGTTACAAGATGAGTTAAGTGGAATTCACCCGACATTCCATGTATCTCATCTGAGGAAATGTTTAGCAGACGAGGATATGGTTGTACCACTGGAGGATATCGAGGTAGATGAACGGCTCAATTATGTGGAGCAACCAATGGCAAGCATTGATCGTAAAGAGAAGAGGCTGAAGAATAAAATGGTTCCTCTTGTGTGTGTACCGTGGAAGCACAGGAAGGGATCCAAGTCTACGTGGGAGACTAAAGAAGAGATGATGTCGATACATGTGTCCCTAGTTTCTGATCTTAATGTAATATCTTTGTATTGTCTTACACTTATGTAAATGTAATTGTACGGGTACTTAATGAAATACAATATGTGGTTGTGCTTAATGTTGAATATTTCAGTGGTTGGTATGTAATAATGCTTATTGACTTGACTATATAGCTTGTGATTGTTTGAATACTATCTAAATCAATTAATGACTATGAAACATATTCAAACTTAATCATGGGAAGTTCTCATCCGATTGGCCCATGCTAATGGACCATACGCATGAAAAACTTCATGCTAATAAACCAGTCGTGCGAATGAACCAGGAGACTGGCTCAGTCGCATGATTGAAACATGAGATTGACTCAGTCGCACGACTGAACACTCAGTCATGCAAATGGATCAACCGCATGACTCAATCGCACGACTAAACAATGCAAATGGTCCAGTCGCACGATTGAGAAACCTTAACCTATAAATACCACTTAAATCATGGAAAAACTAGACACTTTGAATATTTTGATACCCAGACGTACCCTAGCCATCTAGAGACCTCTATTAACCTGTTTCGACTTCAAAGATCGCAGTAGATCGATTGCTAATGGTTCTTAACGTTTAGATTCAATCTTTAATTGATGCAAATGGTAAATCTATTAGTATTCGTCGAGTACACGATCCCTAACAACTGGTATCAGAGCTTTGGCTCTAGATTACGTGTGATTCAATTGTTTTTGTATAAAAATTGTGTTTTTACGCTAAAAAACGCAATCTTTTGTGTTAAATCGGGTTTTAGACGTCTCCTGATCGTAAAGTTAAGTTCTTTCCGGCATACGGCAATTAGGGTTACCAAAAATTCGTGTTTTTGTGTTCAAACACGTTAAACCTAGAAATTTTCAAAATCCAGCAGGTTCAGTCGCATGATTGACTTAATCGCACGACTAAGGTCATACGCATTCCCCATACGCATGATTGGACTCAGCCGCACTTCCATTCGTCTGACTGAGAAGCGTATTCGCATTGTTCATCCGCATTAGTTCAGTCGCACAATTGAACCATCCGCATAGTTCAATCGCCCGAATTGCCCAATCGCATAACTTCATTCACACTAATACAAAAGGTTGGTTTATAGTTAAAGTTAATAGCAATGGAAGACCAATATTCAGCCTTTACAACAAGGAGAGACTCACGTATACAAAATTACTGCTACTTCAGAATGAGATGGGGAATCACAACAAATCCCCAAAGCTGATCACGTTAGACGAATATCCACAATGGAAACAACGTTTCGAGTTCTAATGAAACGGAGTAAATCCAAATCTGTGGGAGTCTATAGAGTCGGGGTAAAGCATGCCTCTAGGAGCTGATGGTGTCAAACTCATACTTGGTGGCATGACTGATCAACAAATGGTGAAATACAATGCAGAGAAGAAAGTTTATGCTCTGCTTACTCAGTCAATTCCGAAGGATATTTTTCATCAATTCTCAGAATATACACAAGCAAAGAAGCTCTGGGATGCATTGGAGAAACGATATGATAGAAATGCATAATTGACGACCATAAAGGCTAAGGCTTTAAAGAAGGAGTTTGAGAACTTCTCCTCGATGGGTAAAGAAAGCTTAGATGATGTGATCGATAGATTCTACCACTTGATGAGTGAGATGCACACTCATGGAGTATCGACGTCAATGGAGGATGGACATAATGTGGGCCTTAGCTAGTGCAGTCCGGAGAGCTAAGAAGTTTGTCAAAAAGATCGGAAAAAATGTGATTGCGACTAAGGACACTACCTTCAGCTTTGACAAATCCAAGGTAACCTGCTTCAGTTGCGGTGAGAAAGGACACTTTGAAAGGGAGTGCGTTAAGCCAAAGAAGACTGGCAATGGGAATCCTTTGTCCTCCTTCAATCGTCAGGAGAAACCCACTAGCAGTCCTACTTCATCAAGCAAGGATCCCAAAGCCTTGACTGCTCATGATGATGAAGGACAGGACTGGAGCTTTCGGTTTGTCTCACCGGGAAAATCCAATATCGGTAGTGTGGAGGATAGCGATGATGACTCTGCTAGTGAAGGAGATATAGCAGTCGAACTTGCGATGTCAACATCAGAAGAAACTGCACCACTGGTCACCTATCTGCCTGAAGAAGGGAGTACTAAGACAATGTCAGAATCACTAGCTCCAGAAACATCAGATTCTGCATTGATGGCTGATTCTCCAGAAACCGCTCAGGTAAGTACTATTAACCAACTATTTACTAATCATGCTTGTTCTGACTGTAACAAATTTAGGGAAAGCATTGATTTAAAATTTTCTAGGTTATTAGATCATAATGATAACTTAGTAACGGACCTAAACTATGCACTGAGGCTAACATAGTTTTAAAACAAAATGAGCATAGTTATAAAGAAAAGATAGACCTTTTGAACAAACAACTTAGGGAAACAAAAGTTGTAGCCTTTAACCAAGCTAATGACATTAGGTACGATCTTAATCCCTAGAGGAAACTAAGAAACAAAAGGCGGTTTTAGAAGTAGAAGTTAATTCCCTAAAACAAAAATTGCATAGTTGGACTAGTTCTTCAAACGTAGTCCAAAACTTAGTGATAGAGAGAAACAATGGGGAGGGATTCGGTTATAAAGTGGTTCCACCACCACATGAGATCTTGATGAACACAAAATGTAAACCAATTAATGATAATCCAATCAAGGATCATGTGGTGTCTACTCCTCTTGTAAGTGATCTAGATTCCACATGTTCATCAAATGAATCTGGCACTAAACAAAAGGAGGCCACTTCAAAGGCAAAACGTAAAATGCCTTGTATTAATCTGGACAAAGAGTTTGAAAAGCTTAGTATTAAGTCTGGTTCAAAAACTGTCAAATCTGAACCAAAAAAGACCAATAATGTTAATCAATCACGTGCATCATGTCTATGTCCAGAAAATAGAAAAAAAAAGATGTTAAAACTGTTAAAGCAATTAACCTTGTTAAACCAGATAAAACATCTAAACAATCAGAGTTAAAACCAAAACAATGTAAGGTCACCGGGCATCACATACATCTCCACAAAAATAGTTAAATCGTAAAGTCGAAAGCAGAGCTTGCTACGGTTGTGGAGAGTATGGACACATTGCGTCTCACTGTCCTTACTATTAGACACCAAGGAGGAAAGTTGAACTTCCTGAACAAAAACCTAGCTCTTTTAAGAGGAACTTAGTGACGCCACCTAAAAGAGATAGTGCACCTAAAGTTCAACACATCAGCCAGTCATGTGTTTATCATAAACAGGCCTTACACAAAGGTGGCCTATGGAAGGAGAAATCAACCTCATTATCTGATAATGAGAACAAGAAGACACCTAAACTTCCCTCATCCTTGAATGGTCAATGGTTTACCTTTATGTTGTGTGATACGTATGGTAAACCCAAACAACTAAAGGCTTGGGTCCCTAACCTGAACTAATATTTTCAAATTGAATGTGCAGGGTGTTCGATATAGTGCTGAAACCAACACGTGGATCATAGACAGGGGAGCATCCATGCACATGACAGGGAACAGGGACCTCTTATCGAACGTCAAACAGATAAAAGGAGGTCACGTTTTGTTTGCTAGAAACAAAGGTGGGTACATCACAGCTCAAGGGGAAGTAGGTAATTAGAAAGTGAAGTTTGACAAGGTAAACTACGTTCAACAACTTCAGAATAACTTACTTTCAGTTTCTCAAATTTGTGATAAAGACTTTAAGGTAGTGTTTGACAACAAGAAGTGCTATGTCCTGAAAAAGGACTACGTCATCCTGGAGGATCTAGTATTAATGTCTGCATCCAGATATAGGACCTTTATGTCTTGGATCTATCAAAGGCCTCCACAACGGATCACGAAGTTCAGTGCTTCTTGTCAAAAGCTACTGAGAAGGAATCCATCTCCTGGCATAGGAGAATAGGACACATTAATCAACGAAAGATGAATCACTTGATCGAGAATGATCTAGTGAGGGGAGTTAACGTCAAAAATTTCCAACTTTCGCATTTCTGTGTTGCGTGCAAGAAGGGTAAACAGACGAAGAAGGCTCATAAGGAAAAGAAAGTTCACTCTATCGAATTTCCTCTTAAACTTTTTCACATGGATCTGTTTGGTCCAGTCAGTATAAGAAGCATCACAGGCGACTTGTACTGCTATGTAGTTACTGATGACTACTCAAGATTCACTTAGGTAATGTTTCTGAAATCCAAATCAGAAACATTTAAGTTATTCAAGGAGTTAGTAACTACTCTGGGGTCCCTATACAAGTTGAAGGTACATTAAGTGCATTCAAACAACGGAACCGAGTTCAAG
Organism: Flaveria trinervia; assembly: GCA_025506515.1. Classification (NCBI taxonomy): domain Eukaryota; kingdom Viridiplantae; phylum Streptophyta; class Magnoliopsida; order Asterales; family Asteraceae; genus Flaveria; species Flaveria trinervia. The sequence goes on from CM046442.1 coordinate 35,804,778, forward strand.
AATCAATGGATGGAGGCTTACTGCAAGGAAAAGGGAATTGTTCATCAATTCACTTCTGCCTTCACTCGTTAGATGAATGGCGTTGCTGAAAGGAAGAATCACAGCTTGATAGAGATGGCACGGACAATGCTAGCAGACTCAAAACTACCTATCCAATTCTGGAATGAAGTAGTTGCAAATGCATGTTATACACTAAATACAGTTCTGGTAGTCAAGCGCCATGGCAAGACATGCTACGAGCTCCTACAACAACGTAAACCAAATCTAGAGTATCTCGAGTCATTTGGCGCTCCGTGCACCCTACTAAAGATGACTCAGGAAGGGAAATTCAGCGAGAAAGCTGATGAAGGTATCTTTCTAGGATACAACATATCGAACAAGAAGGTCTACAACAACTCAACGGGTCAGGTAGAAGTATGGTGTAATGTTGATGTTCAGAGATACACCACACCACCTCCTGGAAAAGGACCCACCTTATTTTTCGACTATGATGGATTCTTCAAGTCCTTCAACATACCACTCTCCACTTCTGATGATGATTTAGCTATAAAGATGATGTATGATGTTCTAAACACACCATCTGAGTAAATTACATCATCTGGAATAGAAGGTGATTCATCTAACAACTCAGGGAGAGCACTTGAAGATAATGACACTTCCTCTGATGAAGAAGCTGGGGAGACTGATCAAAACAACCAGGAGCAACAGGTTCCTCCTTCAGAAAGTCCACAAGCATCTGACATTGATTCCTCTGCGTCTTCGGAACCTCAGACTCCGACTACCTCAGATACTGAACCAAATGTTCATAATCTTGATTCTGAGGTAGTTGTTCCAACCACTCCTAGTTCATAACTAAATCTGTATCATCCTTTGGATAATGAAATTGGAGATGTGAGATCAGGAGTTCAGACCAGAAATCAGTTGTATTCAGCTGATTACGCCTCATTGATGGAAAAGGGTTACATTCATGATGGTGCATATCGTTGCTTTGTGTCTCAGTTTGAGCCAAAGTATGTTAGTGAAGCCTTGAATGATGAGGCATGGGTGAGTGCCATGCAAGAAGAAGTTCTTTAATTCAAGAAGTTAGGTGTATGGACTCTGGTGGTAGACCTAAAGGTGCTAAGGTCATTAGCACAAAATGGGTCTTGAAATGCAATAAAGATGATCAATGCATGATCATCAGAAACAAGGCTCGACTTGTTGTCCAAGGATTTCGACAAGTCGGGGGCATTGACTACAATGAAGTGTTTGCACCTGTGGCAAGAATGGAAGCAATCTGTACATTCCTTACCTATGCATCGTACATGAAGATTAAGGTTTATCAACCTGATGTTAAGAGTGCATTCTTTCATGGTGAAATAAGAGAGACAGTGTATGTTAGTAAACCCGAGGGATTTGAGGATCCATATCATTCGGACAGAGTTTACAAACTCGACAAGGCTCTGTGTGGGCTTCATCAAGCTCCTAGAGCCTGGTATGAGAAACTCTCGACTCACCTTGTGTAACACGGTTCACGCAGAGGTGTCATTGACTGTACACTGTTCATAAAAGAAAAGGATGGAGATTTACTGCTTGTTCAAATCTATGTCGATGACATAATCTTCGGTTCAAAGAACAAAGATCTATGTAAAGAGTTTGAAGCTGTAATGAAGGCTGAGTTTGAGATGAGTGCCATGGGAGAAATGAAATTCTTTATCGGGTTACAGGTGGATCAGGCACCAAAAGGGATTTTCCTACATCAGACCAAGTATGTAGGAGATATCCTCAATTGGTTTGACATGGAGAATGCTTCCCCAAATGCGACTCCACTTGCTCGAAACCATGATGTAGCACCCGACGAGACTGGTGATCTGGTCGCTGCCACTATGTACCGAGGTATGATTGGATCTCTCATGTACCTCACGGCCTCAAGTCCTGATATCATGTACGTGACACGTTTATGTTCAAGATATCAGGCAAAGCCAATAGTTAACCATCTGATGGTGGTCAAAAGGATCTTTCATTATCTGAAGGGTACTCCAACACTTGGGTTGTGGTATCCTCATGACAATGACTTCGAGCTGACAGCGTTTAGTGACTCGGATTACGGTGGCTGCAAGATGAACTACAAGACTACATGAGCGGGATGTCAATTCTTTAGGAGGATATTAGTGACATGGAAGTGTAAGAAGCAGACCTCGGTTGCTTTGTCAACCTGTGAAGCCGAATACATTACTACTGCAAGTTGCTGTTCACAAATCATATGGATTCAACAGCAAATGCGGGACTACGGTTTGAAATTCTCTTCTCCTCCTATTTTTGTTTATAACTCTACTGCGACTGCAGTAACTAAAAATCCGGTCCAACATCCTAAGACCAAACACATCGGCATAAAATATCACTTTATACGTGATTGCTTTGAAAAGAACTTAATCGATGTGATTAAAATAAATACTTATTTTCATCGCGCTGACCTCTATACAAAGGCTTTTGACAAACCACATTTTCTATATCTGTTAGAGGTCAACGAAATTAAAAAGAAAAGTGATGTAATTCCCAATGCTGACCATGTGTAGTCCGATGCATACTGTCCATCTGTCTTTTAATTTTATTTATATTTTTATTTTGTTTAAGTAGCTTAATTACATTAATGTTATTCGGTTGCCTATTGAAATCCTAAAAAGCATAAATTGGTTACGGTTTTAGAATGTTAGGGGGAAAATAGGTCAGTTAGTAACATTAACAAAAAAAATGAGGGAGAAGGAGAGGCTGGCTGATAGAAAGCAGATCGTATATGTGATACCGATTCAATGACTTTGGAAAATAATAGTACACAGGTACAAATCACTTGGGACTTTAAAATTAAATAAAATAAGATGCGAAGTTCAAAATATAAGTCCGTGTAGTTTGAGCAATATAAAAGGAAAAATGATAGCAAGACTAGCTACTACTAAGCTAACACAAAGAAAGTAGACCTAGAGGTTGTCAGACCATAGATGATATGTCGGTAGATTCAACATAATAGATGATTAGACCTTATTGATGATCTCAAGAACAAACTAAGTTGTTCAACAAGCTATGGGTTAACATCTTATCCCTGGTTAAAACAATCAAAAAATTCCAATAAGGGGTGAGGAGCAAATTAAACGCCACAAATGTGTGCGTAAGACCAAAATATGAGCAAAAGCAATCAAACTAATAACTTATGTTGTTGGTGAGAACTGTACAAAAGGATTAAAATTTCTCAAACAAGAAGATAGGTTATGTGCCTCTCTATTGTGTGGTGCACTGACCTGAGGCTAAGCATAACCTATATATTCTAGACTTCATTGTTGTTTGCCGCCTCTCTGCTGTGCGGTGGCACTGACCTGAGGTTGGCTTCTCTCTGAAAATTCTAAGAATAGTTTCTTCTTGAAAATTACCCTGAGACCACTCAAAAATATCTTGAGGAATGTTGATTAACATAAAAGTGTGGGATCCACAAATGGCTGTTGAAATAATCAAACCTAAACTATCACCAATCTGTGTCAAAAGTCTGTGTATGGATTTAAGACGAAAAGTATACTAAAAATCATCGTGGCTGCAATTCTTTAAAGTCCAAATCAAGGTGGGATCTAATAGTACTGGTATGATTTCCTAAACTTGCTAATGAATCTAGATGAAAAACAAGAATTGAGCATCAAAAGGTGTTGATAACATGTCCTAAATGATTTGACGTGCCTATATGATTCCAATTTGAATTGGTCCAGTTATGGTCAAAAGTAATTGAAGCTACCTATTCCGGAACCAAATCCATTAGATTTCTATCTTAGGATTTATACCTCACTCAAAAATGTCAAAAACAAGTTTAGTTTTGTATTTCAGTTTAAGTCTTTTATTTTATTTCAATTTAGCCAATTCAGTTTGTTTAATAACGGACTACATCATGGAATTCAATAAGGGAGTTAATCATCTAAAAGGGTCACGTCTGAGGTGACCACACGTACTTTTCAACGGTAAAATCAGTCATGTCTGAGGTGACAAATTTGTTTAAAAGGATCACGTCTGAGGCGGTCAAAAGTTTTTCAACTGAAAATGATCATGTCTGAGATGATCAAATGCACATAAAGTTTAATCAAAGGTTAAAAAGGGTTAAGTGAGAAATGTTCATAAAGTAAGAATCATGAGTATGCTCCAATCGCACGACTCGACCATGAGTATGGACCTACAGTGTGAATGGACCATACTCATGCACTAAATAGCCGAATGGCACATGAGTATGGATCATTCAACCGAATGGCTTATCAGACTGAGCCATTCGACCAAATGGAAGTGTGCGAATGAGTCAGTCGCCCGACTGAAGTCCAGTCGCCCGACTGAATGTAATGGACTGAGCCAATTGCACGACTAAGGTCACTTCGCCTGAATGAACCGAGTGAATGGGTCCAGTCAATCGATTGAAATCAGATCTAGTATAAATAGGGCCACAGTCGATCGCATTCAACTCATCACCCCTAATCGCCCTCATATCGCACAAACTACCGTTACCGTACCCAAATTTCATTAGACCAAAATTTCTGACTCCTATTGATGCTTTAACGATTGTGGATTGTTATACATGTACAATGTGATGATATCTCACTGAAATCAGATGAAATGGTGCCCTAATTTTAAGAATCTCAACCCACACAAGAACCGACCATTTACTCGACAAATAACCTAACTAAACTGGGTAAAATGTTGAAATTAAAGTTATTAGGTTATTAGTTAAGTGATTGCGAGTCTAAAGAACCATTATACGACGTCTAATTTCAATAATTGGTTAAAATTCGAATCTCAGTCGACCGAACAGCGGGTCATGCGACTGGAAGCCAGGATGAACTCCAATCGGTGATCGAATGGCTCAACTAGCCGAATGGATCATACGTATGAGCTCAGTCGGCCAATTGAACCAATTGCATGCTCAGTTAACCGATTGAACTCAGTCGCGTGCTTAGTCAGCCGACTGAATCCAGTCGCATGCCAGGTCAAGCGACTGAACACAGTCGCATGGTTCAATCACATGAATGAACCAGAATGAATTCAACCAAGTTAATAAGAACTGATTTGTGTCGTGTGGTTAGCTAATGTTTATGTGTTTTGTGTTACAGATTGATGGCAGACAAGTGGTCCATCGACCCCAAGCACAACATCTGTGCTCACTTAGACTCCACAACTCGGAATGGTTCCGAGTTTGCAGGGATCATCACTTTCCGCAAGCGATCAGGGATCCACAAGGCGATATCTACACTATGCACCCCTTACAGGTCTATACAACAGGCCTTCTAGGAGAATGCATTGGTTGATCGATCATGTGAGCCGTACCACAAAAGGAGTTCTAACTTTGGATTGGATATAGAGATCACTACTGAAGACATTCATTGTGTACTTGGGTTGGGAGATGATACAAACCACCCTACCAGACTTCACCCACTGACGGTGAGAGGGTGTTTCATGAGGATGAAGTATGCTGGGGATATCAATGTAGGGGTGCTGAACAAGAGCAGTGTCCCCAGTACAAGTACTTGGCACACGTCATCCTCAAGTGCCAAAGGGGTGGGTTCGATGACCTATCAGACCAGATTCAAAATGCCTACGTGTGCTGAACTACCCTTTTAGCTTTTCTAGCATGATCTTCTCTTATTTGATAGATAACTTGGAGGCGAAGGGCAAAGAGGGTTTCTGCATGTACCCTAGCTTCTTATAGATGATCTTTGATGAGAAGCTGCCCACATTGCCAAAGGAGAGCCACGACGCTATGGCATTGGAGATTATGGATGATACAACCATGGATCATATGAAGGTTTACCGGGGAAAGCAAGTTAAACCCCCGGTAAAGAGACTTTAAGGCCATCTGGCCAAGGTGGACTATGTGGTGCCAGGGAGGCATAAATGGCGTCACGTAGATAGTGATTCGGATGTCGAGCAGCTAGAGATACCTGAAGACGACTCTGACGATGACGACAGCGGTGATGGTGGAGATGCAGGGCCCACTCAACCAAGGGTCCCCACTGCTCATATAGCATCTCCAGCATCCACCCAAGGTGGAGCAAAGGCTATAGGGTTCCATCAGGACTTTCGTCTTGATGAGGAGGAGGATACGAATGAGGAGCCCCTAACCCGCACTGTGGGGAGCCGGGTGGTTCCCACCGACCGAGGTATTCGGGAGGTTGGTGGACGCCCTGGCAAATCTGGGGAGGCTGACACTAATCCTACATATGCTCCTGATCAGTCCAGCAGTGCTCCAGGGGGAGCATCCACCTCGAAGGGATCGAGGAAGAAAAGATGGCTCAGCCCCACGGGTTGAAGAAGAAGAAGAAGAGGATGATCTTCATCACCACCACCACTGCAGGATCGTTGAAGGGTTAGTTACTATTGGGGTTTGTTATAACAAGATACATAGTTTAACCATTTAAACTTTGTGAAAACGCAGCGGAAACAAGCTTTTATAACATGGTTTGTAAACTGAAATTTCGGGTTTCATCTAGATATTTTAAAGTTACAAACAAACCCAAGAACAAAGGACCTTATATATGTGAATAAGACTAGCTATGTCAACACAAAACAAAACATTATGAACAACCATAAAGAGGCTGCCATAAACTACCTTTTTCAGCAGCAAAATGTCGAGATTGAGGAGGATATGTTCCAAGAAATGACTAAGGCACCAAAGGAGGTCCTCTCAAGTTTACATACCCCAAGCTCTATAGCAAATACACCTTTTTTGCTAGGATTCCCACACCAAATCACAAGAAATAGGCTGCTGAAACCCCCCCTTTTCAGTCTTTCTTTCTTCTAAGATGAGAGAAAAAGAACTACTCTTGCATGTATCAGAGAGAAGAAGAAGATGGGAGAGTGTGTCTAGTCATAAGTGGTTGTAATTTTCAAAGGCAACAAAGACTTCTTATGCCCTTGAGGGCGGCGGCAAATTCTTTTAAAAGAAGTTTTCCGCCATTTTAAAACACCCACTGAATAAAGAACTAGTTACATTATAAGTTGTATAATTAACCTCTTAATTATAAAACTTAAACACACTATTATTATTTGATGTTATTTAACCAACTTAAATAACATTATAAATAATATCCATGAACAAAATATCCATATAAGTTGTTCTTTCTCACACACAACTTATTTAGAAAACCCATTATCTAAATTGGTGTAATGATTTAATTGTATGATCATTTCATCAATTTAAATACATGTTGGAATTTGCTAATCTTGTTATTGGGATGACCCGACTTGGATCATGACGTATTAACCACATCAATGTTCTATGTGTCTTGGGCACAAAGAAACCAACAATCTCCCAGTTGCACAAGATTCATAGAAGATTGATGCAAGTAGTAAATACCGCCAAACAACGGTTTACAACCCTTAATACGTATGACTTAAAGCCATTCAATAACATCATCCCCTTCAAGTATCCAACTTGAAATGATTTAGGTGAATCAATCATTCATCCTTTTGTTACAGATGTCATGTTAAATCCAAGGACATAGAATGATCATTCCTTGTTGATTTAACTTAATCAGGCATTAGACATCTTGCTCTCAACGAATAAGAGGAACAAATTCCATCTTGACTACATACGTTTTTTCACAATCACCTCGTGTCACACCTGAACATAGCCTTATGTACTGCCCATTATTTCAGTGCAGTGAAGGACTAGCTCAAGGTATAACATTTGGTGAATATCAAAACCCAATATGTATCTCAGGTCGGATGATACCAAATGATATTCGCCTTTACTCAAATTTACTTGTGATCAATCTAGAAGATTACATTTTGTAAAATTTGAGATGCGGGTCAGTCCAATATTTGTATCCCACAAATATCTATGAACTTTGGTAGCAACCATTTGCTCTATATCATTCCTTATGAATGTCCACCAATCCAAATTCATAATAATCTTACCCTCATACTTGTTCCCACAAGTATGAATGACTACGGACATTTAGAGTAAACAATTTATCCATGGATTAAACATGCTAAATTGGAACGTTTATTTGAAATATTATAACTAAATAATTTTATTCAAGTAGTAAGGGAGTTCCAAATATCCAAATACGAAATCACAGATCAAATCCAATCACTAGAGTATCGAAGTCCCATGGCACAAGTATGACCTTCATGCTTTTCCTTTTCTAGGAGCTTCGTAAGAGGATGTGCAATATTTTTATATGTGTGAACTTTGCAATACATATCTTTCCTTTCTCAACTTCATATCGTATGTAGTTGAATCTCCGCTCAATGTGCCTAGTCTTTTGATGAGCACGAGGTTCCTTGATTTGAGCATTCGCACCCTCGTTATCATAAAAGATCTCTAGGGGGTCCTGAATGAAAAGGGCAACCCCTCGATCGACAATGAATTTCTTCAAACGTGCAGCTTCTTGAGCTGCCAATGAGGCGGCGACGTATTCAGATTCTATAGTTGATAAAGCCACCACATCCTGTTTAGAGCTCTTCCAAGAGAAAGCTCCTCTATTCTGAATGAAAACGTATCCTGATTGTGATCGTGAATCATCACGATCGGAATGGAAACTCGCATCCATGTAACCTTTTACAACGAGTTCCTCATCACCAAATCCATAGATTAGAAACATATCTTTAGTCCTCCTTAGGTACTTAAGTATGTTCTTAATAGCCATCCAATGACTGCTTCCAGGATTTTGCTGGTAACGGCTTGTCATGCTTAAGGCGCATGAAGCGTCCGGCCGAGTGCATATCATTGCATACATGATGGATCCAATCGCAGATGCGTATGGGATTGCCTTCATTTTATCTTGATCATCCTTTGAACTTGGACATTGAGTCGTGCTCAATATTGTTCCTCTTTGAATAGGTACCATACCTTTCTTAGAGTTCTCCATCTTGAACCTTTTCAAGATCTTATCAATGTATGCACTTTGATTTAAACCAATCAACCGCCTTGATCTATCCCTATAGATCTTTATTCCCAGAATATAGGCGGCCTCACCAAGATCCTTGATGGAAAAACAACTTCCAAGCTAGGTTTTTACACCTTCCAGGTTGGAATGTCATTTCCAATAGTAGTATGTCATCAACATACAATACTAGGAAGTGATGATGCTCCCACTAGCTTTCTTATATACACAAGCTTCATCAGTGTTCTTGATGAATCCAAATTTAATTACTTCTTCATCAAAACGGTGATTCCAACTTCTTGATGCTTGTTTCAATCCATAGATTGATTTCTTTAACTTGCATACTTTTTTACGATGTTGTGGATCGACTAAACCTTCAGGCTGAACCATATAGACGTGTTCCTCAAGATATCCATTTAGGAAAGCCGTTTTGACATCCATTTGCCAAATCTCATAATCATAATGAGCAACTATGGCAAACAATATCCTAATAGATTTTAGCATCACATAGGTGAGAAAGTTTCATCATAGTCAACCCCTTGAGTTTGAGTGAAACCCTTTGCTACAAGTCTTGCTTTATAAGTATCCGAGTTTCCATGCATATCGGTTTTCTTTTTGAAAACCCACTTATTTCCAATTACTTTGGAGTTAAGAGGTGGTATAACCAAGTCCCATACTTGATTGTCATACATGGATTACCTCTCAATGTTCATGGCTTCAAGCCATTTGTCACAATCCGAATTGGACAACGCATCTTGGTATGTGATTGGTTCATCAGAATCTATCACACAGCATCCATCGTGAAAAATCCATATCTTTCAGGTGGATTACTAGTTCTACCAGATCTGCGAACGTTTTCTGTGTATTGATCAACTATTTGATCACTTTCAACATCTCATGTTGAGTGCTAGCGTCAACCAAACGTGTATCGGGTTGCGGTTTTTGATCCTCTTCAAGATCCACAGTTCTACTACCAGTTCCTTCCATAAGGAACTTGGTTTCCAAGAACTCACCCTTTTGACAACAAACTCCTTTTGTTGTATTGGATCATAGAAATAATACCCCATAGAATCTCTTGGATATCCAATAAAGATACACTTAGTGGAACAGGCTTTCTAACTTGTTCGAGGTGGGAGTCTTCACATAAGCCTCACCCCCCACACCCTCAAATATGAAAATGATGGAACCCTTCCATGCCATATTTCATAAGGTGTCCTTTCCACTTTCTTGGTTGGGACCATATTCAAAATACGGGCCGTAGAGAGCAGAGCAAAACCCCAAAATGATAGAGGTAATAAGCTTCTAGCCATCATAGATCGAACCATATCCAATAGAGTTCGATTTCTCTGCTCGGACACGCCATTATGTTATGGTGTTCCCGGTGGAGATAGTTGTGAGACAATCCCACAACTTCTAAGATGGTCCCTAAAAGCATCATTCAGGTATTCACCTCCTCTATCGGTGCAGGGAATTTTAATTGACTTATTGAGTTGATTTTGTACTTCATTTTGAACGATCTTAAACATTTCAAAAGCTTCATCTTTGTGTCTTAACAAGTACACATACCCATATCGACTATAGTCGTGAGTAAAGGTAATGAAGTATCTTTCATTGTACCTTGTCATAGGTTTAAAAGGACCACATACATCTGAATGTATGATACCTAATAAATCCTTTGCCCTTTCGGCTTTGCCTTTAAGAGGTGCCTTGGTCTTTTTACCTTGTAAACAAGACTCACATACATCAAATGAATCACATTCATTTGTTTTTAAAAGACCATTCTTTTGTAGTGTTTGTATTCTTTTCTTGTTTATATGACCAAGACGGCAATGCCAAAGGTAACTGTCACTCAAATCCGATTTGAGTTTTTGGTACTAGTTTGGTACAATAAGTTATCATTCAGTGTATTTTCACGAACCAACTCATAGATACCATTGATGGGAACAGCTTTGAACTAAAACATGTCATTCAAAGTAACATGGATTTCATTTCCAATAAATGATAATACATATCCAAAATGTTTTAATAGGGCTACAGAAATAATGTTTCTAATCAAACTAGGAGCATACAAAACATTGTCCAAAATTACTTCCAAACCATTTGGAAGTTTCAAGATGTAGTCACCACGGGCTTCAACTTGAACTTTAGCCCCATTGCCCATGTAGAGCCTAACATCCCCTTTGTTGAAGTTGCTACTTCTTTTGAACCCCAGCAACAAATTGCAAATATGAGTTCCACATCCGGTATCTAATACCCATGTGTTAGAGGATATTAAGTTTAAATCAATATGGATCATGTATATAGTACCTGAGGTCTACCCGACATCCCTCTTCGCTTTCAACTCTTGGAGATGGACAGGACAACTTCTTGCCCAATGTCCAATCTCCCTACAATTGAAGCATGGGTCATTATAAGCAACCTTTTGCCTCTTCTCCTGTGCTTTGGGTGGCACCCTTGCCACCCCTTTCCCCTTTCCCATTATGGTCCCTTACCCTTGGCAACTTTTGCCTTGGGTGTGGGATGAGGCCTTTTCTTGTTCCCACCTTCATTAATGGTAAGAACGGGTAAAACCCTTTTACCCATGGCCGCCTCGACCGTTTTGAGCATAGAGTGAAGCTCACCAATGCTTTTGTCCCAAGCATTCAAGTTGTAGTTCAACACGAACGTCTCGAACCTTTTGGTAAGGCCATTGAGGATCAAATCTGTCGCCAATTACTTTGAGACGGGACAGTTTAGCCTTTCGAGGCGGTCAATGTGACTTTTCATCTTAAGTACATAAGATGAAACTGATTGGTTGTCGTCCATACGACATGCATGGAGCGCTCGAACCGTTTCGAAGAGCTCAACCCTTGCTTGCTGTTGGAACGTTTCCTTCAGGTGGGTTATCATGCCATAAGCTCCATGATGTTCATACTCCTTCTGGAGATCCGGAGTCATGCTTGTCAACATGAAGCAAGACACTTGGACAAAGTCCATAGTGTACTTTATCCAATCGTTATAGGCCTCCTCATCATCCTCAGTAGGTTGATCGGGGACAGGGTCGTCTAAAACATATGATCGTTTCTCGTGCTTGAGTACAATTCTCAAGTTTTGATACCAATCGATAAAATTGTTATGATTTAGACGTTCTTTTTGGAGAATCGCTCGTAAAGATTGGGCGGACGTGGATATATTGTCATGATTATCATAATTATTGGTGGCCATCTACAAAATTTAACAAAGATCAATTTTAGTATTTTCGATATTGTTATTTTAATAATTAATACCTTTTAAGGTCATTTTCATATTAAAATCTACAACCCAACAATACATATAAATAGTGGTTAGGTGACCTTCATTCCAAGATTTAAATTAATAAGGTGGTCAACAATTGATGATTGCAACCATTTGTAACTTCTAGAGGTATGGGATCGACTTGAAACATCATATGTAAAGTCGGCATTGTTGGATTCTTTATGCCCAAGACACATAGAACATTGATGTGGTTAGTACGTTATGATCCAAGTCGGGTCATACCCAATAACAAGCTTAGCAAACACCAAATGTTATTTAATTGATGATATGATCATGCAATTAAATAAATACACCAATTAGAAAATAGGTTTTCTAAATAAGTTGCATATGAGATTGAACAAACTATATTGATATTTTATTCATGGATTTTTTTTTTAATGTTGTTAATTTAGTTAAATAACATCAAATAATAAAGTGTGTATGTGTTATATAATTAAAAGGTTAATTATATAACCATATTAAATAACTAGTTTAACATAAATATTAAAGGGAGTTTTGGGGAGAAAACCCAATTGATTTGGGGTTTTCGGCCGCCCCATAGTGGGGAACTCTCCCTTTGTTTTCTTTTGAGGTCTTGGAACCTTGAAACACCTAGAACGCACACACACTTAATCCTCTTCTCTCTCTCACATACAAGGAACACAATAACAAAAGGTTTTCTCCTCTTCTTGAAGAGAATCTCGGCTGGAAGGTGTTCCAGCAGCCCTTTCCTTGGGGTTTTGGTGTACAAATCCTAGCATGAATGGTGTATGCTTGATGCTTGTGGGTATGGATGCTTGAGGACACCTTTCCTTGGTGTTTTTGCTGTTCAACAACCTCATCATCTTCACTAAAAATCGTTTTTCTGCAGCTCCACCAAAGGTAGTTTGTATGTTTGTTTTGGTTGTTTATTTCTTCTTGATAGCTAGTTCAAACACATATAAATAATCCTTATGTTCTTGGGTTTGTTGTTGTTGTGAAACGAACCTTATTTTTCATATTACAAATGAACATACTAAGGTTTTATTCCGCTGCGTTTTCATAGTTTAAATGGTGTAACTACTTTGATTAAGGTCCAACAAACCCAACATTGGCATCTAGAGCCGGATATGTGGATGACTAGTTTCTTTTGTTCTTGTAAAATTGGTTTTATGGGGCTTTAACAACCTTATAGGGCCTGTTTTCTCGTGATGATTTAAATCCCCAACCGTTCAAGGTTATATCTAACATGCTTATGATTAAACCTTGAACGAAAGATATCAAGTGGTTGATTATGTTTTTTGTTTGGACTAAAGACCCTAAATTATTGGTTTATGTTGGCTGAAAATTTAGGGTTATATGGGGGTTTATTTGGTTCTTGAATGTTGTATATGATGATTCATATTGGTGCATAACCTAGCCTTGCCCTGTGTTGATTTGGTTTTATATGGATGTTTGTTTTTGGTTGATTTCTTTCATAATAGGTTGTAATATTATTCTTTTGTGTTTTGAATTGGATGTAATTTATTTGTTTATTCAATGACAATGTAATAGATAGATTAAGTGTGTTATCTTTTATTAGAAAATTTGTATTAGGATATGAATTTCGTAAAAGAAGATGCACAAGATGGAAGCACAAAAGGAAGACACAAGAGAAGGACTTGAAGCATTTGGATGCAAGTTCAAGTGGGGGTCTTTGGAGATCTCATCTTTCTGTTGTGTTCAACCCTTAGGAAAGACCAAATGACAACACTTGTGATGGCAAAAAAGTGTTGTCAACATAGTGGCTATCTTCATGCACATGTGGTTGTTTGATATATGCTTGTTTGATTATTCATTTTATGTTGATTGTTTGATATATGCATATGCTTAACAATCTAAATAAATTATCACAACAAGCTGAATTTTTTTGGTTCCTAATCATTAAGTGACTAATAAAAAGTTATTAAAAGGATTAATGATTTCAAAATTAAAGAGGTTTTTTATTAAAAGAGAACCATAGGGTACCATGTATTTGAAAGCATGCGAATACAAGGTACATAGAGTTTTCATAATTAGAATTAATGGAAACTTAAATCCCTTGGAAACAAGTTGAACACCATCCTTTTACATGACACTCAAATCCCTTGAGAACTAATTGTGGGATAAAGGTCACCTAACGACTTTTAGGTAACTTGTGTGTTTGAGGTGGGCTTAACATACTTGTGGGATAAAGGTCACCTAACCACTTGTATGTGTAAACTCACACTGTGTGTAAGTAGGACGACCTGAATTGGAAACCATGTGCATAGGGTCACCGAAGCATGGCGTACAATGGTGTTGATGGGATTTTAGATGCCGACTAAACATAAGATGTTTAACCGATCCCATAAAGCTAGAAGTTGCAATAGGTTGCAATTGTCAAATGTTGACTACCTTGTTAATTTAAATAATGGGATAAAGGTCACCTAACCATCATTTAAATGTAACGTTGGATTCTAGATTTTAATTATTAATTGTCTATGAGACCTTTAAAGGGTATTAATAATTAAAATACAATTTTTCAGAAATACTAAAATGAACTTTGTAATTTTGTAGAAATGGCTGCAAACAATAATGCTACCACCCCGACCAACCCTACCCTATCACTGAGAACAATCTTAGAAAGGGATCGTCTTAACCATAATAACTTTATGCACTGGTATCAAAACTTGAGAATTGTTCTCAAGCATGAGAAAAGGGTCTATGTCCTTGACGGTCCTATTCCTGACCAACCCGACCCCGAGGATGTTGAGGCCTACAACGATTGGCTTCAATACACTGAGGATTACATGTAGATTTCCTGCCTCATGTTGGGAACTATGATTCCCAAACTCCAAAAGGAGTTGGAACAACTTTGGGAATATGACATAATTACGCAGTTGAAGGAAATGTTCATTCAACAAGCTAGAGTAGAGCGCTACGAAATGGTTCGAGCGCTTCATGTGTATCATATGAAAGAAACCCAATCGGTATCATCTTATGTTCTTAAGATGAAATGCCACGTTGATCACCTCGAGAGGCTTAATTGTCCCGTCTCAATGGAGTTGGCCATGGATTTGATCCTTAATGGCCTAACTAAAAGGTTTGAGACGTTGATAATGAATTACAAGATGAATGGGTGGGACAAGAGTATTGGTGAGCTTCACATAATGCTCAAAACAGCCGAGGTAGGGATGGGTAGAAAGGTTCTACCTGTTCTCTCAATCAATGAGGGCGGTAATAAGAAAAGGGCATTCCCTGATCCCAAGGCAAATGTTGCCAAAGGAAAAGGGCACATCAAAGGAAAGGGGAAAGGAAAGGCTAAAGCGGAACCTCCAAGCCTAAGATTAAGAAGCCTAAGGTAATGGAGAAAGATCCATACTTTGAGTGTGGAGAGATAGAACATTGGAAAAGGAATTGTCCAACCTATCTCAAAGAGTTGAGAAACAAGAGGGATGCTGGGCAAACCTCAGGTACAACTTTCATAACTCACAATGGTTGAAATGTTATTTCTTCAAACACATGGGTATTGGATACCGGATGTGGAACTCACATATGCAATTTGTTGCAGGGGTTCAAAAGAAATAAGCACTTCAAGAAGGGAGACACAAGTCTCTACATGGGTAACGGAGCAAAAGTTGATGTCGAAGCCTAAGGAGACAATATTTTAAAACTTTCAAATAGTTTGGAAGTTGTCATTAAGAACATTTTGTATGCTCCCAGATTGACTAGGGACATAATTTTGATTTCCCTTTTAGAACAATGTGGTTATGAATTAAAGTTTGTTAACAATGGTATTTATGTTTGTATGGATGATGTATTTTATTTCAAGGCTATGCCTTTTAACGGAATCTATGAATTGGTTCATGATGATTCATCATATAATAGTTGATTATACCAAACAAGCACCAAGAAACTTAAAATGGGTTTAAGTGATTCTTATCTTTGGCATTGTCGTCTTGGTCACATAAATAAGAATCGGATTCAAACACCTCAAAAGAATGGTCTTTTAAAAATCAAATGAAAATGTTTCATTCGATAAGTGTGAATCTTGGTTAGAAGCTAGATGACTAAGTCGCCCTTTAGTGGCACTAACGAGAGGGCAAAAGACTTATTGGGAATCATACATTCGGATGTATGTGGCCCTTTTAAGACAATGACTAGAAATGGTGAAATATACTTCATTACCTTTACCGACGATTATAGTCGATATGGTTATGTGTACTTGATGACGCATAAACATGAAGCTTTTGAAATGTTCAAAGTCTTCAAAAATGAAGTAGAAAATCAACTCAATGAAACTCTCAAGTTCTTCCTTCAGATAGAGGATGTGAATACCTTAGTGATGGTTTTCAGTACTATCTCAAAAGTTGTGGGATCGTCTCACAACTTACTCCACCTCGAACACCACAACATAATGGTGTGTCTTCTGAGGAAAAATCAAACCCTATTGGATATGGTTTGATCTATGATGGCTATAAGCTCACTACCTCTATCATTTTGGGGTTTCACAATGCTCTCCGAGGCTCGTATTTTGAATATGGACCTGACCAAGATAGTCGATTCATTAAGTGTATATTTGTTGGATAGACCAAAGACTGTATAAGATACTACTTCTTTGATCCAACAAAGCAAGAGTATTTATTGCTCGAAACGCTGAATTCTTGGAAACTAAATTCCTTATGGAAGGAGTAACATATAGAAGAGTGGAATTTGATGAGGATCAAGATCCACAAGCCGATACACATTTGGTTGACACTAGCAATAAACAAGAGGTTGTTGATGATGATCAAGAGGTTAATCAATACACACAAAATGTTTGTAGATCTGGTAGAGTTAGCATTCCACATGAAAGATATGGATTTTTCATGAATGGATGCTATATGGTTAACTCCTATGAGCCAACCACATACTATGAAGCAATGTCCAATTTGGATTGTGACGAATGGCTGGATGCTATGAACGTTGAGATGCAATCCATGTATGACAATCAAGTTTGGGAATTGGTTGACCCTCCACTTAACTCCAAACCGGTTGGATACGAGTGGGTTTCAAGAAGAAAATGGATATACATGGAAACTTGGATACTTACAAAGCAAGAGTTATAGCAAAAGGTTTCACTTAAAATCAAGGGGTTGATTATGATGAAATTTTCTCGCCTGTGGCAATGCTAAAGTCAATTAGGATATTATTTGCCATAGCTGCATATTATGACTATGAGATTTGGAAAATGGATGACAAAACCACTTTTTTTAATGGACATCTCGAAGAGACTGTCCATATCGTTCAGCTTGATGGTTTTATCGCTCCACAACATCCTAAAAGGTATGCAAGTTAAAGAAGTCAATCTATGGATTGAAACTAGCATCGAGAAGTTAGAATCAACGTTTTGATGAAGAGATCAAGAAATATGGTTTCATCAAGAACGCTAACAAGGCTTGTGTATATACGAAGGCTAGTGGGAGCATAATAACATTCTTAGTATTGTATGTTGATGACATACTACCTTTTGAAAATGATATTCCAACCATGGAAGGTGTCAAAACCTGGCTTCGAAGTTGTTCTTCCATAAAATCTCGTAGAAGCTGCCCATATTTTAGGAATATAGATCTATAGGGATAGATCGAGGCGGTTGATAGGTTTAAATCAAAGTGATTATATTAATAAAGTCTTGAAAAGGTTCACCAAGGAAAAACTCTGAGAAAGGTATGGTACATGTTCAAAGAGGGACAATATTGAGTACATCTCAATGTCCAAGCTCAAAGGATGAGCAAGATCGAATGAAGGACATCCCATATGCATCAGCTATAAGATCCATTATGCGATGATATGCACTAGATCAGATGTGTCATGCGTGTTAATCATGACAAGCAGATATCAGCAGAATCCAGGTAATAGCCATTGGATGGTTATTAGAAGTATATTGAAATACCATAGGAGGACTAAGGAAATGTTTCTAATATATGGATCTGATGAAGAGAAACTCGTTGTAAAGGGTTACATGGATCCGAGTTCCAAACCATTCGAGATGGTTCTTGATCACAATTGGGGTATGTCTTCATTATGAATGGAGTAGCATTGTCCACTACAAAATACGAATACATTGCCGCATCATTAGCAGCTCAGGTAGCTGCATGGATAAAGAAATTTATCGCCTACCTAGGGTGGTCTCTACCATTCAAGACCCCTAGAAATCCTTTTGTGATCACGAGGGTACGATTGCATAAATCAAGGTACCCTGTCCTCTTCAAAAGGCTAGGCACAATGACCGGAAATTCAACTACATATAGGATGAAGTTGAAAAGGAAAATATGTATTTGTAAAGTTCACACCAAACATTACAGATACACTCACGAAGCTCCTTAAGAGGGCAAAGCATGAAAGTTATACTTGTGCCTTAGGACTTCGATATTCTAGTGACTGGAATTGCTCTGTTTAGTATTAAAAGTTTGAAACAATGTAATGTTTAACTCTTTATATACTTGTGATATTTTGAGTTATATTCATTTTAGCATGTATACATCCATGAATATGTTTATTATTCTAAACGTCCGTAGTCGGTCATGTTTGTGGGAACAAATATGAACGTAAGACTATTATGAACATGGATTGGTGGATATTCATAAGGAATGAATATAGAGCAATTGGTTGTTGCCAAGGTTCATAGATATTTGTGGGATACAAATATTGGACTGACCCGCATCTTAATTTTTACTACATGGAATCTTCTAGATTGATCAGAAGTAAATTTGAGTAAAGGCGAATATCATTTGGTATCCTCCGACCTGAGATACATATTAGGTTTTGATATTCACCAAATGTTATACCTTGAGCTAGTCCTTCACTGCACTGAAATAATGGGCAGTACATAAGGCTATGTTCAGGTGTGACACGAGGTGATTGTGAAAAAACGTATGTAGTCAAGATGGAATTTGTTCCTCTTATTCGTTGAGAGCAAGATGTCTAAGGCCTGATTAAGTTAAATCAACAAGGAATGATCATTCTATGTCCTTGGATTTAACATGACATCTGTAACAAAAGGATAAATGATTGATTCACCTAAATCATTTCAAGTTGGATACTTGAAGGGGATGATGTTATTGAATGGCTTTTAGTCATGCGTATTAAGGGTAGTAAACCGTTGTTAGGCAGTATTTACTGCTTGCATCAGTCATCTATGAATCTTGTGCAAGTGGGAGATTGTTGGATTCTTTATGCCCAAGACACATAGAACATTGATGTGGTTAGTACGTTATGATCCAAGTCGGGTCATACCCAATAACAAGCTTAGCAAACACCAAATATTATTTAATTGATGATATGATCATGCAATTAAATAAATACACCAAATTAGAAAATAGGTTTTCTAAATATGTTGCATATGAGATTGAACAAACTATATGGATATTTTGTTCATGGATATTTTTTTAATGTTGTTTAATTTAGTTAAATAACATCAAATAATAAAAGTGTGTATGTGTTATATAATTAAAAGGTTAATTATATAACCATCATAAATAACTAGTTTAACAAAAATATTAAAGGGAGTTTTGGTGGGAAAACCCATAGTGGGGAACTCTCCTTTTGTTTTCTTTTGAGGTCTTGGAACCTTGAAACACCTAGAACACACACACACACACACTTAATCCTCTTCTCTCTCTCACATGCAAGGAACATAATAACAAAAGATTTTCTCCTCTTCTTGAAGAGAATCTCGGCTGGAAGGTGTTCCAGCAGCCCTTTCCTTGGGGTTTTGGTGTACAAATCCTAGCATGAATGGTGTATGCTTGATGCTTGTGGGTATGGATGCTTGAGGACACCTTTCCTTGGTGTTTTTGATGTTCAACAACCTCATCATCTTCACTAAAAATTGTTTTTCTGCAGCTCCACAAATAGTAGTTTGTATGTTTGTTTTGGTTGTTTATTTCTTCTTGATAGCTAGTTCAAACACATATAAATGATCCTTATGTTCTTGGGTTTGTTGTTGTTGTGAAATGAACATACTAAGGTTTTATTCTGCTGTGTTTTCATAGTTTAAATAGTTAAACTACTTTGATTAAGGTCCAACAAACCCAACAGGCATGTTAATCCCATCAACACCATTTGGAAACCATATCGTGGGTGATCCATTTGACATGGTTTGCAAATCAAGACACCCTACTTACACACACGTGTGAGTTTGCCAAAATAAGCGGTTAGGTGACCTTTATCCCACGAATATGGCATTCTCACCTCAAGTCACAAGTTCCCTCAAAATAGTTTAGGTGACCTTTATCCCACTAAGAGTTCTCGAGTGATTCAAGTGTTGTGTAAATGAACGGTGTTGATCTTATTTACAAAAAGTAGGGATTTCATAATTCTAGTTTAGAAAACTCTATGTATCCATATTTGCATGCTTTCAAATACATGATACCCTATGGTACATTGATTAATGCCCTTTTAATCTTTGAAACCATTAAACAATTTAAATAACCATTTATTACCTTTTAATGATTAATACCCATTTAGTTAGTTTGTTATGATCATTGAAAGGATTGTTAAGCAAACATCATATATAAGCAATCAACCACAATACCATAACCAAAACAACCATGAATCAACCAAATGATAGTGCATAACCATAGCATCTAAAGTGGCCACACTTGTTTGCCATCAAAAGTGTGGACCATAGGACATTCCTAAGGGACAAAACACAACACAAAAGGCTTCCAAGAACCTCCCACTTGAAACCGCATCCAAATGCTCCATGTTTCTTGTGTCTTCCCTTTGTGCTTCTAACGCGTACATCTTCATATTACAAGATATCATATCCTAATACACGATTTCTAGTAAAATGAAAAGTACCTAATCTATTTATTACATCCCAAATAACAAATAAATTACACTTTAAACAAAGCACAAATAAATGATTATACAACCCAATTGAATGAATATAAACAAACATTTCAAACATCCAAATAACACAAGGTCAAGGGCTAGGTTATGCACCATAATGAACAATGAACATATCATCCAAAACAACAATGAATCCCCACTAAAACCCACGAAATTTCAGCCAATACAAACTGAAATTTCGGGTTTTATCTAGTCCAAACAAACAAACAATACATCTTACATCTCTTTCAAAGTTTAATCACAAGCATGTGTGATATAAATTTGAAAGTTTGGGGATTCATAATTCATGAACATAGCAGCCCCTAAAGGGTTTAAAAGTGATGGGTTTTGTCACATGTAAAACGAGCTAGTTTAACCATTTAAACTATGAAAACGCAGAGGAAAAATGAGTTTAATATATGGTGTGTAATCTGAAAATTTTCACCATTTCAAACATAAACAAAACCCAAGAACAAGGATCAAAATATATATGTGAAATAATGTGCTATCAAAACAAAACAACAACCATAGGGTGTACAAAAGGAACAACCTTTCTTGTGCTAATGTTGTGGATGATAAGAAGTAGATGATGATGTTCTTGAATGTGTCTAGCTTTCAAAAGGAAGAGGCCTCAAGTAGTGATACCCGCAAGCCCTTCAGAAACCTTGCTTGTTAGGATGCAACACCAAAGATTACTCTTCTTTAGCTCCTCCAAAAACCCGAAATTACAGCCCCTTTTTCAGCTTCTTAGTCCGAAAATCAGCCTTCTTTTGGAGGTTCTATATTGCTTGTGTGTGTAAGAGAAAGTGTACTCTTTTGAGAGGAGAGATGGAAGAGTCAAGAGTCTCCTTTACTTGAAAGAATCAAGACTAAAAGACACTTGAAGACCCCCCACCTTTGGGCGGCCGAAATTGTGTTCCAAGAGGGGGTTTCCCCCCATTTTTGAAACTTTAATAATTTGTTCTCTTTCACCCTTAATTTATAAAATTAAACCTATTTTAATTTTATATCATTAACACACTTTATTTCTTATTATTTAACTAATTTAAATAATGAAACAAATAAAATCTCATGAACAAACTATCCATATAATGTTGTTCTATTACAAAATAATATTTTAGAAAACCCATTTTCTAAATTGGTGTCATTGTTTATTTGTATGATCTCATCAACAAACAAAAATTTATTGGTGTTTGTATAGCTTTTTATTGGGTATGACCCGACTTGGATCATAACGTACTAACAACATCAATCTAGTATGTGTCTTGGGTATATAAGGTCCAACAATATCCCACTTGCACAAGATTCATAGAAGATTGATGCAAGCAGTAAATACCGCCTAACAACGGTTTACTATCCTTAATACGTATGACTAAGTGCCATTCAATAACATCATCTCCTTCAAGTACCATACTTGGAATGATTTAGGTGAACCAATCATTTTTCATTTCTTCACAGATGTCATGTTAAATACTAGAGACATAGAGTGATCATTCTCTATTGGTTTAACTTTATCAGGACTTAGACATCTTACTCTCAATGAATAAGAGGGACAAATCCCATCTTGACAACATACGTCTCTCACAACTACCTTATATCATACCTGAACTCAGACTTATGCACTGCCATGTTTCAGAACAACGAAGAGCTAAGTCAAAGTATAATATTTGGTAAATATCAAGACCCAATATGTATCTCAGGTCAGAGGAATACCAAATGATGTTCGCCTTCACTCAAAATCACTTATGATCAATCATGTAGTAATATTTGAGGTGCAGGTCAGTCCAATATTTGCATCCCACAAATATCTATGAACTTTGGCAACAACCTTTGCTCTATATTCATCCACATGAATATCTACCAATCCAAGTTCATAATAGCATTTCCTTCATGCTCGTTCCCACAAGCATGAACAGCTACGGACATTCTGAGTAAATAATTTACTCATGGATCTTAAACATGCAAAATAGGAATATTAGTTGAAACATTATAAATGAATAATCCATTCAAGTAATAAAGGGTTACAATATCTCAATACAAAAATTAAAGATCAAATCCAGTCACTAGAATATTGAAGTCCCATGGCACAAGCATGACTTTCATGCTTTGCCTTTTCAAGAAGCTTCGTGAGTGGATCCGCAATGTTTTGATGCGTGTGAACTTTGCGGATACATATCTTTCCCTTCTCAACTTCGTCCCTTATATAGTTGAATCTTCATTCAATGTGCCTAGTCTTTTGATGTGCATGGGGTTCCTTGATTTGAGCAATCACACCCTTGTTATCACAAAGAATTTCTAGGGGGTCCTGAATGGAAGGGACCACCCCTAGATCGGCAATGAACATTTTTACCATGCAGCTTCCTGAGCTGCTAATGAAGCAGCAATGTATTCTAACTCTGTAGTTGATAATGCCACCACATCTTGCTTTGAGCTCTTCCAAGAAATTGCTCCTCCATTCAAGATGAAAATATACCCCCCGACTGTGATCATGAATCATCCCGATCAGTTTGGAAACTCGCATCCGTGTAACCCTTTACTATGAGTTCCTCCTCACCAGATCCATAGATTAGGAACATATCTTTAGTCCTTGTTAGGTACTTAAGTATGTTTTTAACAGCCATCCAATGACTGCTTCCAGGATTTTGTTGGTATCGGCTTGTCATGCTCAAGGCGCATCACACGTCCGGTCTAGTGCATATCATTGCATACATGATGGATCCTATAGCAGACGCATACGGGATTCCCTGCATTTTTTCATGCACATCCTTTGAGATTGGACATTGAGTCTTTCTCAATATCGTTCCTATTGAACCATTTCATGATCTTATCAATGTATGCACTTTGATTCAAACCTATCAACCACTTTGATCTATCCCTATAGATCTTTATTCCTAAAATATATGTGGCTTCACCAGGATCCTTAATGGAGAAACAACTTCCAAACCAGGCTTTTACACCTTCCATGGTTGGAATGTCATTTCCAAATAATAGGATGTCATCGACATACAATACTAAGAAGATGGTGATGCTCCCACTAGCCTTCTAATATACACATGCTCCATCAGCATTTTTGATGAACCCAAATTTGGTTATTTCTTCATCAAAATGGTGATTTCAACTACTTGATGCTTACTTCAATCCATAGATTGAGTTTTTTAACTTGCATACTTTGTTGGGATGTTTTGAGTTGACAAAACCTTCAAGCTGAACCAGATAGACATCTTCCTCAAGATATCCATTCAAAAAAGCAGTTTTGACATCCATTTGCCAAATCTCATAATCATAATGAGTAGTTATGGCAAATAATATCCTAATAGACTTTAGCATTGCAACTGGTGAGAATGTCTCATCATAATCAACCCCTTGAGTTTGAGTGAAACCTTTTGCTACAAGTCTAGCTTTATAAGTATCCAAGTTTCCATGCATATCAGTTTTCTTCTTGGAAACCCACTTCCAACTATCTTGGAGTTAAGAGGTGGTTCAACCAAGTCCCATACTTGGTTGTCATACATGGATTGCATCTCAACGTTCATGGCTTCAAGCCATTTGTCACAATCCAAATTGGACATTGCATCATGATAGGTGGTTGGTTCATCTGAATCTACCACATAGCATCCATCTACGAAAAATCCATATCTTTCAGGTGGATTACTAATTCTACCAGATCTGCGAACGTTCTGTGTAATTTGATCAACCACTTGATCATTTTCAACATCCTCATGTTCAGTGCTAGTTTCAACCAAACGTATATCGGTTTGTGGTTCTTGATCCTCATCAAGATCCACAGTTCTACTTCTAGTTCCTTTCGTAAGGAACTTAGCTTCTAAGAACTCAGCCTTCTTGGCAACAAACTTCTTTTGTTCCAGTGGATCATAGAAATAATATCCCATAGAATCTCTGGGATATCCAATGAAGATACACTTAGTGGAACGGCTTTCAAGCTTGTTTGAGGTGGGAGTCTTAACATAAGCCTCACAACCCCATACCTTTAAATATGACTGTGATGGAACCCTTCCATGCCATATTTCAAAACATCTCGTTTCCACTTTCTTGGTTGGGGCCATATTCAAAATACGGGCCGCAGAGAGAAAAGTGAAAACCCAAAATGATAGAGGCAGTGTGCTTCTAGCCATCATAGATCGAACCATATCTAATAGAGTTTGATTTCTCCTCTTGGACACGCCATTATGTTGTGGTGTTCCAGGTGGAGATAGTTGTGAGACAATACCACAACTTCTAAGATGATCTCTAAAAGCATCACTTAGGTATTCACCTCCTCTATCGGTGCGGAGAATTTTTATTTTCTTATTGAGTTGATTTTCTACTTCATTTTGGAAGATTTTGAACATTTCAAAAGCTTCATCTTTGTGTCTTAACAAGTACACATAACCATATCGACTATAGTCATCGGTAAAGGTAATGAAGTGTCTTTCATGGTACCTAGTCATTGGCTTGAAAGGACCACATACATCCGAATGTATGATGCCTAACAAATCTTTTGCCCTTTCGGACTTTCCACTAAAAGGTGCCTTAGTCATTTTAACTTCTAAACAAGATTCACATACATCAAATGAATCATATTCATTTGCTCTTAAAAGACCGTTCTTTTGAAGTGTTTGTATGTGCTTCTTGTTTATATGACCAAGACGGCAATGCCAAGATAGGTATCACTCAAATCCAATTTGAGTTTTTTAGTGGTGGTTTGGTACAATGAGCTATCATATAATGTGTTTTCATGAACCA
The DNA here is from genome assembly GCA_025506515.1 of Flaveria trinervia. NCBI lineage: Eukaryota > Viridiplantae > Streptophyta > Magnoliopsida > Asterales > Asteraceae > Flaveria > Flaveria trinervia. Next base: position 35,830,532 of record CM046442.1, read on the forward strand.
ATTCATAAATTCCATTAATGGGAATAGGTTTAAAATAAAAGGTGCCATTTAAAGAAACATGAATTTCACTCTCAATAAATGACAAAACATAACCATATTGTCTTAATTGGACAACAGAAATAATGTTCCTAGTCAAACTAGGAGCATACAAAATATTGTTCAAATTTACTTCCAAACCATTTGGAAGCTTCAAGATGTAGTCCCCTCAGCCTTCACCTTGAACCTTTGCCCCACTGCCCATGAAGAGGCTCACATCCCCTATCTTGAAGTCGTTACTTCTTTTGAACCCTTGCAATAAGTTGCAAATATGAGTTCCACATCCGGTATCCAATACCCATGTGTTAGAGGATATTAAATTTTGACCAATATGGATCATGAAACATGTACCTGAGGTTTTCTCGGCATCCCTTTTTGCTTGCAACTCTTTGAGATGGACTGGGCAATTTCTTGCCCAGTGTCCAATCTCCCCACACTTAAAGCATGGGTCAGTTGAAGCAACCTTTTGCTTCTTCGCCGCTGGTTTTGGTTGTGGTGCTCTAACCACTCCCTTTCCCTTTCCCCTAATCTACCCTTTACCCTTGGCAACATTTGCCTTGGGTGCGGGGTGAGGCCTCTTCTTGTTCCCACCTTCATTGATTGTGAGAACGGGTAAAACCCTTTTACCCATGGCCGCCTTGGCAGTTTTGAGCATAGAGTGGAGCTCACTTATATTCTTTTCCCACCCGTTCATGTTGTAATTCAAGACAAAATTGTCAAACCTTTTTGACAAAGAGTTGGGGATCAAATCCGTAGCCAACTCTTTCGAGACGGGACAATTCAGCCTTTCGAGAAGGTTAATGTGGCTTTTCATCTTAAGTATATAAGATGAAACAGATTGGGTGTCGTCCATACAACAAGCATGGAGTGCTCGAACCGTTTCAAAGCGCTCAGCTCGTGCTTGTTATTTGAATGTTTCCTTCAACTGGGTTATCATGTCGTATGCTCCATGATGTTCATAACTCCTTTTAGAGATCTAGAGTCATACTTGCAAACATAAGGCAAGACACTTGGACCGAGTCCTCAGTGTATTTCACCCAATTGTTATAGGCCTCCTCATCATTCTCACTAGGTTGATCGGGAATCGGATCGTCTAATATGTATGATCATTTCTCTTGCTTGAGAACAATTCTCAAGTTTCGAAACCAATGAATAATGTTGCTATTGTTTAGACGCTCCTTTTGGAGAATGATTTTTAGTGATAGGGAGTGAGCGGTCGGGATTTCATTGTTATCATTATTGTTCGTGGCCATCTACAAAATACAACAAAGTTCAATTTTAGTAATTTTGATATTGTTCATAGTTTAGTAATTAAAACCCCTTTTAAGTGTCTTACACAATATTTAAATCTAGAATCCAACGTTACATTTAAATAGTGGTTAGGTGACCTTTATCCCATTATTTAAATTTACAAGGTAGTCAATGTTTTGACAATTGAAACCCTTTGCAACTTCTAGGGTATGGGATCGACTTAAAACATCATATGTATAGTTGACATGTTTATCCCATCAACACCTTTGTAAACCATATTGTAGGTGATCCATTTAACATGGTTTGCAAATCAAGTTACCCTACTTGCACACAAATGTGAGTTTTCCAACATAAGTGGTTGGAGACCTTTATCCCGCGAATATTGTAACCCCACCTCAAGTCACAAGTTCCCTCAAAATGGTTAGGTGACCTTTATCCCATTAAGAGTTTCCAAATGACTCAAGTGTTGTGCAAAAGGATGGTGTTAAACTTGTTTATAAAAGAAAATTTAAGGTTTTCATAGTCTTAGTTTAGAAAACTCAATGTACCTTATATTTGCATGGTATTCAAATACAAGGTACCCTATGGTTCACTTTTAATAAAACATTTTTTATTAAAACCATTAATGTAGGGTTTGTTAGAAGATGAAATCTAAGTTTAACCTATTAAACTTTCTGAAAAACATAGCTGAAGTGGAACATAATAACATTGTTTATAAGCTGAAAATCCACATTATCTTTGATGTTATAAGTTTTAAACAAACCCAAAAACAAGAGGATCTTTTATATGTGAATGTTGCTTACTATGAAAAAGCAACCAACAAATTATGGACAGCTATGAAGAAGCTGCCATAATCTACCATTCAGCAGCAAGATTTTCGAGAATGGAAGATGATGTTGTCCAAGAAATCGACCAAGGCACCAAAGGAGGTCCTCTCAAGCTTGTATACCTCAAGCTTGATTGCAAAACACCTTCTTGTTAGGAAGAAACACCACCCAAAACAACTCAAATCCTCCAAAATCTGCTGCTAGTGCCGAGAGCTCTTTGAGAGAGAGAGGATAGTTTTGTTTTTAATTTTGCATGTCTTGAGGGTTGAACATTGAGTGTTGGACCTAACCTATTGTGTGTGTTTTTCAATAATGAAAAGGGTCCAATCCCCTTCAAAGGGGCGGCCGAAAAATGTGTTCAAAAGGGGGGTTTCTCTCTTAAACAAAACACACATAAAGTAAACTAGTCATTTAATAAGTTATACAATTAACCATTAAATTGTATAAGTTATACACCCTTTTATTATTTGATGTTATCTAACCTACTTAAATAACATTACAAATAATATTCATGAACAAAATATCCTAATAAGTTGTTCCATCTCATATGCAACTTATTTAGAAAACCTATTTTCTAAATTTGGTATGGTTATTTAATTGCATGATCATATTGTCAATTAAATAATTGTTTGTGTTTGCAAAGCTTTTTATTGGGTATAACCCGACTTGAATCATAACATACTAACCGGATCAATATTCTACGTGTCTTAGGCGTATAGAATCCTACAATCTCCCACTTGCACAAGATTCATAGAAGATTGATGCAAGCAGTAAATACCGCCTGACAATGGTTTACTACCCTTAATATGCATGACTTATAGCCATTCAATAACATCATCCCATTCAAGTATCCTACTTGAAATGATTTAGGTGAATTAATCATTTATCCTTTTGTTACAGATGTCATGTTAAATCCAACGACACAGAATGATCATTCCTTGTTGATTTAACTTAATCAGGCCTTAGACATCTTGCTCTCAACGAATAAGAGGAACAAATCCCATCTTGACTACATACGTTTCTCACAAACACCTCGTGTCACTCCTGAACATAGTCTCATGTACTGTCCATTATTTTAGAACATCGGATAACTAGATCAAGGTATGATACTTGGTGAATATTAAAACCCAATATGTATCTCAGGTCTGAGGATACCAAATGATATTCACCTTTACTCAAATTTACTTATGATCAACCAATAAGATTCCATGTAGTAAAATTTGAGATGCGGGTTAGTCCAATATTTGTATCCCACAAATATCTATGAACCTTAGCAGCAACCCATTGCTCAATATTCATCTTTGTGAATATCAACCAATCCAAGTTCATAATAATCTTACCCACACACTTGTTCCCACAAGTCTGAACGACTACGGACATTGAGAGTAAACAATTTACTCATGGATTAAACATGCTAAATTGGAACATTAATTGAAATATTATAACCAAATAATTTTATTCAAATAATAAAGAGTTCCACGTATTCAAATACAAAATTTACAGATCAAATCCAATCACTAGAATATCAAAGTCCCATGGCACAAGTATGACCTTCATGCTTTGCCTTTCCAATGAGCTTCGTGAGAGGATCCGCAATGTTCTGATCCGTGTGAACTTTGCGAATACATATCATTCACTTTTCAACTTCATCTCGTATGTAGTTGAATCTCATCTCAATGTGCCTAGTCTTTTGATGAGCACGAGGTTCCTTGATTTGAGCAATCACACCCTCGTTATAACCAAAGATCTCTAGGGGGTCCTGAATGGAAGGGACAACCCCTAGATCGACAATGAATTTCTTCAACCATGCAGCTTCTTGAGCTGCCAATGAGGCGGCGATGTATTCTGATTCTGTAGTTGATAGATCCACCACATCCTGTTTGGAGCTCTTCCAAGAGACCGCTCCTCCATTCAGAATGAAAATATATCCCGACTGTGACCGTGAATCATCACGATCTGTTTGGAAACTCGCATCCGTCTAGCCTTTTACAACGAGTTCCTCATCACCAGATCCATAGATTAGGAACATATCTTTTGTCCTCCTTACGTACCTAAGTATGTTCTTAACAGCCATCCAATGACTGTTTCCAAGATTTTGCGGGTATCGGCTTGTCATGCTTAAGGCACATGACACGTACGGTCGAGTGCATTTTATTGCATACATGATGGATCCAATAGCAGATGCGTATGGGATTGCCTTCATTTTATCTTGCTCCTCCTTTGAGGTAGGACATTGAGTCGTACTCTATATCGTTCCTCTTTGAATAGGTACCATACCTTTCTTAGAGTTCTCCATCTTGAACCTTTTCAAGATTTTATCAATGTATGCACTTTGATTTAACCCAATCAACTGCCTTGATCTATCCCTATAGATCTTTATTCGCAGAATATAGGCGGCTTCACCAAGATCCTTGATGGAAAAAAAACTTCCAAGCCAGGTTTTTACACCTTCCAAGGTAGGAATGTCATTTCCAAATAGTAGTATGTCATCAACATACAATACTAGGAAAGTGATGACGCTCCCACTAGCTTTCTTATATACACAAGCTTCATCAGCGTTCTTGATAAATCCAAATTTAATTATTTCTTCATCAAAACGGTGATTCCAACTTCTCGATGCTTGCTTCAATCCATAGATTGATTTATTTAACTTGCATACTTTATGAGGATGTTTTGGATCGACAAAACCTTCAGGCTGAACCATATAGACATCTTCCTCAAGATATCCATTTAGGAAAGCGGTTTTGACATCCATTTACCAAATCTCATAGTCATAATGAGCAGCTATGGCAAACAATATCCTTATAGACTTTAGCATCGCAACAGGTGAGAAAGTTTCATCATAATCAACCTCTTGAGTTTGAGTGAAACCCTTTGCTACAAGTCTAGCCTTATAAGTATCCAAGTTTCCATGCATATCGGTTTTCTTCTTGAAAACCCACTTGCTTCCAACTACTTTGGAGTTAAGGGGTGGTACAACCAAGTCCCACTCTTGATTTTCATGCATGGATTGCATCTCAATGCTCATGGCCTCGAGCCACTTGCACAATCCGAACTGGACACTGCATCATGGTATGTGGTTGGTTTATCTGAATCTACCACATAGCATCCATCCATGAAAAATTCGTATCTTTCAGGTGGATAACTAGTTCTACCACTTCTGCGAACGTTTTGTGTGTATTGATCAACCACTTGATCATCTTCAACATCCTCATGTTGAGTGCTAGTTTCAACCAAACGTGCATTAGGTTGTGGTTCTTGATCCTCCTCAAGATCTATTGTTTTACTGCTAGTTCCTTCCATAAGGAACTTTGCTTCTAAGAACTCACCCTTTCTTTCAATAAACACCTTTTGTTCTAGTGGATCATAGAAATAATATCCCATAGAATCTCTAGGATATCCAACAAAGATGCACTTGGTGGATCGAACTTCCAATTTGTTTGGGGTGGGAGTCTTAATATAATCCACATAACCCCAGACCCTTAACTATCATAGGGATGGAACTCTTCCATGCCACTTCTCAAAGGGTGTCCTTTCCACCTTTTTGGTTGGGGCCATATTTAGAATACGGGCCGCGGAGAGCAAAGCGAAACCCAAAATGATAGAGGTAATGTGCTTCTAGCCATCATAGATCGGACCATATCCAATAAGGTTCGATTCCTCCTCTCAGACACACCATTATGTTGTGGTGTTCCAGGTGGAGTGAGTTGTGAGACAATCCCACAACTCCTAAGATGATCTTGAAAAGCATCACTTAGGTATTCACCTCCTCTATCGGTGCGGAGAACTTTAATTGACTTGTTGAGTTGATTTTCTACTTCATTCTTGAAGATTTTGAACATTTCAAAAGCTTCATCTTTGTGCCTTAATAAGTAACATACCCATAGCGACTATAATTGTCGGTATAGGTAATGAAGTATCCTTCACCATTCCTAGTCATTTGCTTAAAAGGACCACATACATCCGAATGTATGATACCTAATAATCTTTCGCCCTTGTAGACAAGATTCACATACATCAAATGAATCACATTCATTTGTTATTAAAAGACCATTCTTTTGTAGTGTTTGAATTCTTTTCTTCTTTATATGACCAAGACGACAATGCCAAAGATAGGTATCACTCAAATCCAACTTGAGTTTCTTGGTGCTAGTTTGGTACAATGAACTATTTAAAGTATTTTCATGAACCATTTCATAAATACCATTAATGGTGTTAGGATCATGGTATCTAGTTTGATCAATTAGATTGGATTTGCAGCGGAATGAGCACACAGATTAACAAATTTGAACAAGAACACATGAAATTATCAATGAAACAGTGTTTGTTATAGAGGAAGAAAATCTGCCAAAAGGAATATATTTATTCAATCCACGCTTTGGCTCGGCTTATCGCACGGTTACAATTAGGTCATCTTTCCTTTTAAAAGGAAAGCTGTCATCAGCTGATGTCACTTGACAGTGACATCTAACTGTTATTTAACTACAGAAAGTTAACACAACTACTGAAAATGTCAAACAGCTGACATCTTCTAACAAAAATACTAAGTGTTAACTGTCACTATAACTACTGAAAAGAAAGTACTGATACTACAACGACTGAAGAACATGCTCTTCAGTCATTTTACAAGTACTGAAACAAAAATAAAACTACTGAAAGGAAACCATCACAACAACTGAAGAATGCTTCTTCAGCTGTTGTGACAAACTCTGAAAGCTTCACTACTTGGACTTCTTGAACTTCAGTTGTTGTCATCAGCTGATGTCTTCAGCTTATGTGTTCAGTCTTTGTACTTCAGCTGTTGATCTTCATTACTTTAGTCTTCAGCTGTTGAAGTCTTCAGTACTTTAGTCTTCAGCTGTTGATCTTCAGACTTAGTCAAACAGCTGATCAAGTCTTCAGTAGTTGTAGTTATGTCTGGTGGGACTTAAAAGTTTTTCTGATCTGGCTCATTGGAAATGCCTCTTTAAGATGGTAGAAGCGCTGAGGTTACCCTGATATCCATGTTGGGCAAAGGATAGATCAGTGATGCCCTTTGAATATCCAGCGGGGAAGGTGGCATCATCCAGGTGTAGTATTTGGCGAAGGATTTCCGGAGTGATGACCACCTTCCGGGAGTTGACGAACGGCTGGAGAGACTCGATGGCATTCTCCCCAGTGGTAAGGGTGACGTTTGTCCAGAACTATGTTAGGGATTCAACATAAATGGTAGGATTGAAAAGGAAGGCCGTTTTGTATGAAGAATGGACCATGAGATCAATAGCAGTATCAAACTTCGTCCAGAAAGGTGATTTGGTAAGGTAGGCAACACAGTTGTGTCGTGGTTTAAGCTGCATGTTCGCCATTGATGTGAGTGAAGGTTTGGAGTTTTTGAACATTAGGTTTGAGATGATGAAGCTCTGTAGGATAAGGGTTATGAAGCAACTGAAGGGTTTGGTGTTAGTCATCAGTAGTTGTAAACGATTGATGACGTGATATTAACCTTTAGAGGTTGAAACAACTGAAGTCTTGGTTTTAGGCATCAGTAGTTATAAAACTACTGAAAAACCATTGTTTTGGCTTCAGATGTTGGAAACAACTGAGGACTTGGTGTTAGTCATCAGTAGTTATGAAACTACTAAAGACATGGTTTTGTCATCAGTTGTTGTAAACAGCTGACGACCTGGTGTTAGTCATCAGTAGTTGTGAAACTACTGAAGACATGGTTTTGTCATCAGTTTTTTAAGATGAAACAACATTTTTAGAAACAACTGAAGAGAAAATTCCCGTCAGTAGTTTTCGTCCATTCTTAGCTTTTCAGCTATTTCATACTGTCCTCAATACTTACTCATCAGACCTTTTGGTTGTTTTTCAGTTGTTTCATAGGACAACAGTACTGATCTGTGTTTACTAACATCAGTAGTTAGAACTGCATCAGTAGTTTGTAACAGAATCAGTACTTATTTGTGACGTTTACTAATGATCATCAGTACTTGTTTACTGAGATCATCAGTAGTTGTCACTTATTCTAGCTGCAGTATACCAAGCCTTAACACAAGGTTTTGGAAAGTTGAACTATCCAAAGGCTTAGTAAAAATGTCTACAAGCTCATCAGCACTAGGCACAAACTTTGGATCAATCAGACCTTTTTCAAAACAGTCCCTAATAAAATGATGTCTGATCTTTATATGTCTGGTCCTAGAGTGCTGGACAGGATTCTTGACAATGCAAAGAGCTGAAGCACTGTCCATTAATAATGGAGTCTTAGTCTCTGTAAAGCCATAATCCAAAAGTTGGTTCTGAAGCCAGAGTACCTGAGAAGTACAGCTTGCAGCAGCAATGTACTCTGCTTCAGCAGTGGATGTAGCAATAGATGTTTGTTTCTTACTCTGCCAAGAAATCAAACAGTTTCCTAGGAATTGACAGCCACCAGAAGTTGACTTTCAATTTAACTTACACCCTGCATAGTCACTAATAGAAAAACAACCAATTTTCAAGAGTGTCGAGTGGAATAGCATAAACCTAGAGATTGTGTACCTTGCAGATATCTAAAGATCCTCTTGACTGCAATCAAATGAGACTCTTTAGGAGCAGCCTGAAAATCTAGCACAAACACAAGTTGCAAACATGATATTTGGTCTAGAAGCTGTTAACACATCAAGGACCCAATCATACATCTGTAAAGTGTTTCATCAACAACTTTACCTTTCTGATCTACATCCAGTTGTGTGGTGTTGCACATGGGAGTAGAACAGGGCTTAGAATTTTGTAAATCAAACTTATTCAAAAGGTCTTTTGTATATTTAGACTGATGAATGAAAGTCCCACCAGCCTTTTGTTTGGTTTGCAACCCTAGAAAGAACTGTAATTCTCCCATTGCACTCATTTCAAACTTATTTTTCATTAAATTGGTAAAGGCATCACACAACTGGGGATCAGAGGATGCAAAAATAATATCATCAACACAAATTTGAACAAGTAGCTTATGCTGATCCACCTTCTTAATGAACAAAGTTTTATCTATGGAGCCTCTAGTGAAATTATTTTGAAGAAGAAAATTTGATAATGTCTCATACCAGGCTCTAGGAGCTTGTTTCAACCCATAAAGAGCCTTATCAAGCTTGTATACCCAATCTGGATGTTTATTATCCTCAAAACCTGGTGGTTGCCACACATAAACCTTTTCTTTTATTTTACCATATGAAAATGCACTTTTAACATCCATTTGAAAAACTTTAAGATTGTGGAATGCAGCATAGGCTAAGAACAATCTAATTGCCTCCAGTCTGGCGACAGGAGCAAAGGTTTCATCATAATCAATACCTTCTTCCTGTGCAAACCCCTGAACAACCAGTCTGGCCTTGTTCTTAACAATAAACCCATTTTCATCTGTTTTATTCCTAAACCCCATTTAGTGCCTATTGCACACTTACCTGGGGGTAGAGGAACCAATTCCCACACTTGCTGCTTTTTGAACTGAAGTAGCTCAAGCTGCATGGCTTCAACCCATCCATTGTCTCTCAAAGCAACATGATAGTTCTTTGGCTCTAGCTGACTGATGAAGAGAGCATAGAAGCAGAAGTTAGACAATTGACTTCTGGTTGAGACACCGGCATTGATATCACCAATGATTTGAGACATGGGGTGATTCTTCAGCTCTTGGTACACTATGAGATCAGTGTAAGTGTTTGTAGCAGGCTCAGCAGCAGCAGATGTTGATGCAGATTCTTGAAACCAAGTATTAGATGGCAAGTCAAATGATGTAGAGGAATCAGAAATCTCATCAGCATTTGTTGTGGATGGAGCTACTGAAGCTATAGGAACATCAAGTTTAGTAGACATAGGCAGTTGGTCACTAAACTGGAAAAGGTGAGTACTGATATCATCATCATCTTCAGTACCACCAGGTGGAAGACTGTTGACAGGAGCAACAGCTGGAGCCTGATAAGGAACATATTGCAGTATATCCAAATCAAATAACTCCACAAGATTTTGGGAATCTTGTCCTTTGGAGATTCATTAAACTTAACATGCAGAGTCTCTTCAACTATCTTTGTTCTGCAGTTCAAGACTCTGTATGCCTTGCAAGTAGATGAATAACGAACAAAATACCCTACATCCACCTTAGGATCAAATTTGTGGAGTTGATCCTTTGTATTAAGAATAAAACAAGGACACCCAAAGGCTCTGAAAAATGAAATCAAAGGGGCGAAATGATGTAGAACTTCATATGGAGTCTTCATCAACCTCTGAATTACTAAGGCTCTATTCTGCACATAGCAAGCTGTATTAAAAGCTTCAGCCCAAAAGGTCAGTGGCAAACCAGAGTCAGCCAACATGGACCTTGCAGCTTCAATTAATGTCCTGTTCTTTCTCTCAACTACTCTATTTTGTTCTGGAGTCCTTGGGATGCTAAACTGCCTCTTGATTCCCTTTGAGAGATAAAAATCATCAAGTGTATGGTTTCTGAATTCTGTTCTATTATCACTTCTCATACACTTGACAGATAGGGAATACTGCTTCTCAACATACAACACAAAGTTTATAATCGTCTGAGCAGCCACATCCTTTGAATGCAAGAAGAAAGTCCATACAAATCTGGAGTAATCATCCACAATTACCAGACAGTATTTCTTCTTTCCCATACTCATTACTCTCACTGGATCAAAGATATCCATGTGTAGTAATTGCAAGCAGGCATTAGACTTAGGTTCTTCAATAGGAGGGAAAGAGACTTTGTGTTGTTTTCCTTTCAAACAAGCAGTGCAGTTGTCTTCACATCTGAACTCCTTCATAGGCAATCCCCTTACTAAGCCATGATGTATGAGCTGATTCAAGTTTTTAAGATTCACATGACCCAACCTTTTATGCCATAGAATAGATTCTTCAGGGGAAGCCTTGGAAAATAGGCAAGGATGGCCTTTGAGATCTATTTTCTTGGAAAGATCTAAGGCATACACTCTTCCTGTCCTGTTGGCCCTCAGGAGAGTGTGATCATCCAACACCTTATCAATCAAACTCAAAACTTTGGATGACAGAATCCTGCAATTTTGACTGGTGAAAAGAGCAACATGGCCTTTATCACACATTTGACTGACACTCAAGAGATTGTACTTGAGATTCTCCACATGGTTAACATCATCAAACCTTATTTCCCCATTGGATACAAAGCCTTTGCCAATGATGTAACCCTTAGCATCATTGCCAAAAGAAACGAACCCCTTCTTTCCTTGATAGTAATCATGAAGAAGAAAGTTGTTCCCTGTCATATGCATAGCTCCTCCACTGTCTACATACCAGATGCTACTGTGGCATGCTGAAGAACCCTGCAATCATAATAAATTAGTTAGTTTTTGAGACCCAAACCTTTTTGGTTTTGGGTCTGTTCACCTCAACAGATGGTAAACTAACAGATTTGCTATGAAGAACAGCCTAAGGGGATGGAGATGGTGAGGAAGAAGAATCCTTTGGCATGGATTTTCTTCTTTGTGGTTTCAGCACGGGAGCATCTAATTGGTTAACTCTCCCCAATAGATGTTGAACCATCATAACAAGTTGGGTCTGATTTTGTGATAAAGCCTTCAGCTCATCGGACATATTAGTGCTTGAAAGTGATGGATTCCTGTGTTGTACCATCTTCCTTTGAGCAACCTCAGTTGTTGCTTGATTAACCCCTTCCTTTTTGGATTTCTTTTTGGATTTAGGGGTTACAGGTTTTGATGTTGCTGGTACAAACTTGGTTTCAAACTCAGTTTGCATTTTATCCATTTTCTTTTTAATGTTCTCATTGTGTTTGAGTTTGGAGCCCTTTTTATACAAGCAATCATCAGTAAGATGATTGAATAATCCACATATTTCACATGGCTTTTTCTTCATCTTAAGTTGTGTTGGGTTTCCAAGAACATAAAACATAGTTTAACCATTTAAACTTTCAGAAAACTCAGCGGATAATATTAGTTTTAATGCAATTTTGAAAGCTGAAAATTATGTTCTTTAAGAGACCATTAAGCATATGAAACAAACCCATAAAACAAGGATCATATTATGTGAATAGACAAGCTATGAGAACATTAAAACAACATAATATGACAGCCACAAGGGGCTGTAAAAACTACCTTTCTGCAGCCTTCAAAACCGAATGAAAGAAGGATGAGATGAAGATGATGATGATATTGTTTATGCAGCCCTCAAAGAAGAGAACCTCAAGTTGTAGTACCCACAAGCTTGTTCCAAACACCTTGCTTTGTTAGGGAGCTTTACACCACAAGAAAACCCCTAGAAGAGCAACCCAAATCCGCCAATACAACCAAGAAAAACGATTTTTCAGCTTGTTTATGGCAGCTTCAAATCGAAATGTTGCTGTCTTCAAAGAGAGAATATGTTGCCTTTTGTGTGTGTGAGAGAGAGTAGCAAAGAGGGTTGAGTGATAATGTGTCTTAACTCTTGCAAAGAACAAGAAGCAAGACTTATCCCTCAATGGCCCAAAGGGGCGGCCGAAAAACCCAACCAAAAAGGGTTTCCCTCTCTTTTAATCTTTTATAAAAGAAACTACACTTTCTAATATATTAAGTTACAAAATTAAAACATAGTTTAAATTTTATAACATAACATACTTTTACTTGACATTATTTAACCAACTTAAATAATGTATCAAATAAATATCACATGAACAAATTATCCAAATAATATTGTTCTTTCACAAAAGCAATATTTAGAAAACCAATTTACTAAATAGGTGTCAATATTTATTGTATGATCTTATCAACAAATAAATAATTGTTGGTGTTTGTATAGCTTGTTATTCGGTATAACCCGACTTGGATCATGACGTACTAACCACATCAATATTCTATGTGTTTTGGGCATATGAAATCTTACAATCTCCCACTTGCACAAAATTCATAGAAGATTGATGCAAGCAGTAAATACCGCCTAACAACGGTTTACTACCCTTAATACGCATGACTTATAGCCATTCAATAACATCATCCCTTTCAAGTACCCTACTTGAAAAGATTTAGGTGAATCAATCATCTATCCTTTTGTTACAGATGTCATGTTAAATCCAAGGACACAAAATGATCATTCCTTGTTCATTTAACTTAATCAGGCCTTAGACATCTAACTCTCAACGAATAAGAGGAACAAATTCCATCTTGACTACATACGTTTCTCACAAACACCTCGTGTCATGCCTGAACATACCCTTATGCACTGTCCACTATTTCAGGATAGTGAAGAATAAGCTCAAGGTATAACACTTGGTGAATATCAAAACCCAATATGTATCTCAGGTCTGAGGACACCAAATGATATTCGCCTTTACTCAAATTTATTTATCATCAATCAAAAGGATTCCATGTAGTGAAATTTGAGATGCGGGTTAATCCAATATTTGTATCCCACAAATATCTATGAACCTTGGTGGCAATCCATTGCCCTATATTCATCCTTATGAATATCAACCAATCCAAGGTCATAATAATCTTATTTTCATACTTGTTCCCACAAGTATGAATGACTACGGACATTTAGAGTAAACATTTTATTCATGGATAAAACATGCTAAATTGGAACATTAACTGAAACATTATAACCAAATAAATTTATTCAAATAATAATGAGTTCCATATATCCAAATACAAAATTTACAGATCAAATCCAATCACTAGAATATCGAAGTCCCATGGCACAAGTATGACCTTCATGCTTTGCCTTTTCAAGGAGCTTCGTGAGAGGATCCGCAATGTTTTGATCTGTGTGAACTTTGCGAATACATATCTTTCCTTTTTCAACTTCATCTCGTATGTAATTGAATCTCCGCTCAATATGCCTAGTCTTTTGATGAGCACGGGGTTTCTTGATTTGAGCAATCGCACCCTCGTTATCGCAAAATATCTCTAGGGGTCTTGAATGGAAGGGACAACCCCAAGATCGGCAATGAATTTCTTTAACCATGCAGCTTCTTGAGCTGCCAATGAGGCGGCGACGTATTCTGATTCTGTAGTTGATAGAGCCACCACATCCTGTTTGGAGCTTTTCCAAGAGACTGCTCCTCCATTCAGAATGAAAATATATCCCGATTGCGACCGAGAATCATCACGATCGGTTTGGAAACTCGCATCCGTGTAACCCTTTACAACGAGTTCCTCATCACCAGATCCATAGATTAGAACATGTCTCTTGTCCTCCTTAGGTACTTAAGTATGTTCTTAACAGCCATCCAATGACTGCTTCCAGGATTTTGCTGGCAACGGCTTGTCATGCTTAAGGCGCATGACACGTCTGGTCGAGTGCATATCATCGCATACATGATGGATCCAATAGCAGATGCGTATGGGATTGCCTTCATTTTATCTTGCTCATCCTTTGAGCTAGGACATTGAGTCGTACTCAATATTGTTCCTCTTTGAATAGGTACGATACCTTTCTTAGAGTTTTCCATCTTGAACCTTTTCAAGATCTTATCAATGTACGCACTTTGATTCAAACCAATCAACCGCCTTGATCTATCCCTATAGATCTTTATTCCCAGAAGTAGGCAGCTTCACCAAGATCCTTAATGAAAAAACAACTTCCAAGCCAAGTTTTTACACCTTCCAAGGTTGGAATGTCATTTCCAAATAGTAGTATGTCATCAACATACAATACTAGGAAGTTATTGTGCTCCCTCTAGCCTTCTTATACACACAGCCTCATCAGCGTTTTTGATGAAGCCAAATTTCTTACTTCCTCGTCAAAACGGTGATTCCAGCTTCTCGATGCTTGTTTCAATCCATAGATTGATTTCTTTAACTTGCATACTTTATTAGGATGTTTTGGATCGACAAAACCTTCAGGCTGAACCATATAGACATCTTCCTCAAGATATCCATTTAGGAAAGCGGTTTTGACATCCATTTGCCAAATCTCATAATCATAATGAGCAGCATGGCAAACAATATTCTTATAGACTTTAGCATCGCAACAGGTGAGAAGGTTTCATCATAATCACCCCTTGAGTTTGAGTGAAACCCTTTGCTACAAGTCTAGCTTTATAAGTATCCAAGTTTCCATGCATATCGGTTTTCTTCTTGAAAACCCATTTGCTTCCAACTACTTTTGAGTTAAGAGGTGGAACAACCAAGTCCCATACTTGATTGTCATGCATGGATTGCATCTCAACGCTCATGGCCTCGAGCCATTTGTCACAATCCGAATTGGACACTGCATCATGATATGTGGTTGGTTCATCTGAATCTACCACATAGCATCCATCCATGAAAATTCGTATCTTTCAGGTGGATTACTAGTTCTACCACTTTTGCGAACGTTTTGTGTGTATGATCAACCATTTGATCATCTTCAACATCCTCATGTTGAGTGCTAGTTTCAACCAAACGTGCATCGGGTTGTGGTTCTTGATCCTCCTCAAGATCCACTGTTCTACTGCTAGTTCCTTCCATAAGGAACTTTGCTTTAAGAACTCACCCTTTCTGGCAACAAACACCTTTTGTTCCAGTGGGTCATAGAATAATATCCCATAGAATCTCTAGGATATCCAACAAAGATGCACTTGGTGGATCTGACTTCTAACTTGTTTGGGGTGGGAGTCTTAACATAAGCCTCACAACCCCAGACCCTTAAGTATGATAGAGATGGACCCTTCCATGCCATATCTCAAAAGGTGTCCTTTCCACCTTTTTGGTTGGGGCCATATTTAGAATACGGGCCGCGGAGAGCAGAGCGAACCCCAAATGATAGAGGTAATGTGCTTCTAGCCATCATAGATCAAACCATATCCAATAAGGTTCGATTCCTCCTCTCAGACACACCATTATGTGTGGTGTTCCAGGTGGAGTGAGTTGTGAGACAATCCCACAACTCCTAAGATGATCTTGAAAAGCATCACTCAGGTATTCACCTCCTCTATCTGTACGGAGAACTTTAATTGACTTGTTAAGTTGATTTTCTACTTCATTCTTGAAGATTTTGAACATTTCAAAAGCTTCATCTTTGTGCCTTAATAAGTACACATACCCATAGCGACTATAATCGTCGGTAAAGGTAATGAAGTATCTTCACACCATTCCTAGTCATTGGCTTAAAAGGACCACATACATCCGAATGTATGATTCCTAATAAATCTTTTGCCCTTTCATTAGTTCCACTAAAGGGTGCCTTAGTCATCTTTCCTTGTAAACAAGATTCACATACATCAAATGAATTATATTCATTTGTTTTTAAAAGACCATTCTTTTGAAGTGTTTGTATACGTTTCTTGTTTATATGACCAAGACGACAATGCCAAAGATAGTATCACTCAAGTCCAACTTGAGTTTCTTGGTGTTAGTTTGGTACAATGAGCTATTTAGAGTATTTTCATGAGCCAATTCATAAATACCATTAATGGGAATGGCTTTAAAATAGAACATACCATTTAAAGAAACATGAATATCATTTTCAATAAAAGATAATACATATCCAAATTGTTTTAACAGGGCTACAGAGATAATATTCCTAGTCAAACTAGGAGCATACAAAACATTGTTCAAGATCACTTCCAAACCATTTGGAAGCTTCAAGATGTAGTCACCACGGGCTTCAACTTGAACTTTAGCCCCATTGCCCATGTAGAGGCTTGCATCCCCTTCTTGAAGTCACTACTTCTTTTGAACCCCTGCAACAAATTGCAAATGTGAGTTCCACATCCGGTATCTAATACCCATGTGTTAGAGGATATCATGTTTAAATCAATATGGATCATGTATATTGTACCTGAGGTCTGCCCGCATCCCTCTTTGCTTTCAACTCTTGGAGATGGACAGGACAATTCCTTGCCCAATGTCCAATCTCCCCCACTTGAAGCATGGGTCGTTAGTAGCACCTTTTGCTTTTTCTCTTGTGGTTTGGGTGGCACCCTTGCCACCCCTTTCCCTTTTCCCCAAGCGGGTCCCTTGCCCTTGGCAACCTTTGCCTTGGGTGCGGGACGAGGCCTTTTATTGTTCCCACCTTCATTGATGGTGAGAACGGTAAAACCCTTTTACCCATGGCCGCCTCGGCAGTTTTGAGCATTGAGTGAAGCTCACCAATGCTTTTGTCCCAAGCATTCATGTTGTAGTTCAACACGAATGTCTCGAACCTCTTGGTAAGGCCATTGAGGATCAAATCCGTGGCCAATTCCTTCGAGACGGGACAATTAAGCCTCTCGAGGCGGTCAATGTGACTTTTCATCTTAAGTACATAAGATGAACAGATTGGTTGTCGTCCATACGACATGCGGAGCGCTCGAACCGTTTCGAAGCGCTCAACCCTTGCTTGCTGTTGGAACGTTTCCTTCAGCTGGGTTATCATGTCGTAAGCTCCGTGGTGTTCATACTCCTTTTGGAGATCCGGAGTCATGCTTGCTAGCATGAGACAAGACACTTGGACGGAGTCCTCAGTGTACTTCAGCCAATCGTTGTAGGCCTCCTCATCATCCTCGCTAGGTTGATCGGGGATAGGGTCGTCTAAACATACGATCTTCTCTCTTGCTTGAGAACGATTCTCAAGTTTCGATACCAGTCGATAAAGTTGTTATAATTTAGACGTTCCTTTTGGAGGATCGCTCGTAGAGATTGGTTGGACGCGGATGAGTTATCGGAATTATCATTATGTGAGGCCATCTACAAAATTTAACAATGTTTTATTTTAGTATTTTCGATATAGCCAATTTTAATAATTAATGCCTTTTAAGGTCATTTTTATATTAAAATCTAGAACCCAACATTACATTTAAATTGTGGTTAGGTGACCTTTATCCCACGATTTAAATTAATAAGGTGGTCAACGATTGACGGTTGCAACCATTTGCAACTTCTAGATGTATGGGATCGACCTTTAAACATCATATGTAAAGTCGGCACGTTAATCCCATCAACACCATTTGGAAACCATATTTAGGTGATCCATTTAACATGGTTTGCAAATCAAGTTACCCTACTTGCACACACGTGTGAGTTTACCCACATAAGTGGTTAGGTGACCTTTATCCCACCAATGTGGTATCCCCACCTTAAATCATAAGTTCCCTCTAAATGGTTAGGTGACCTTTATCCCATTAAGAGTTTCCAAATGATTCAAGTGTTGTGCAAAAGGACGGTGTTGAACTTGTTAGTCAAAAGTTTTGAGATTTCATAATTCTAGTTTAGAAACTCTATGTACTTGTATTTGCATGCTTTCAAATACAAGGTACCCTATGGTCCTTTGATTAAAACCAATTCTAATCTTTAAAACCATTAAATCAATTTAATAATCTTTTATTACCTTTTAATGATTAAGAACCATCATTTTAATAACTTGTTAAGTTTTTTAATTAGTTTGTAATGCATGTCAAAATACAACCACTCAATCAAATAACAAACATCCAAACAAGTCATAAGCATAAACAACCATAATGTGCATAACCTTAGCAACTATTGTGACCACACTTGTTTGCCATCACAAGTGTGGTCATTAGGTCTTTCCTAAGGGTTGAATACAACACAATAGGGGTCTTGTTGGACTCCCACTTGAACTTGCATCCATATGCTTCGAGTCCTTCTTTTGTGTCTTCCATAGTGCTTCCATCCCGAGCATCTTCTTTTACAAAAAATATATATCCTAATACATATTTCTAGTAAAAGGAAAAAGCTCCTAATCTATTATTACATCCCAATGAATAAATAGACAAGTTACATTCTTAAACAAAGCACAAATGAATAATATTACAATCCCAAGAGAAAACAACCAAAACAAACATAGCAAGCATCCAAACAACACAAGGTCAAAGGCTAGGTTATGCACACTAACATCCAATGATCATATCATCAAACATATAATGAAACCCCACTTAAAACCTTCAAATTTCAGCCAACATAACTGAAATTTTGGTTTTAAACAATGTCCAAACAATCAACATATCTTGATATATATATCTTTCAAGATCTAATCACTAGCATGTGTGATATGAGCTTGAAAGTTGGGGAATCATCCAAACAAAACATAGCAGCCCAAAAAACAGCCTATTTCAAGTCTATAAACATCCTTTAACCAATTTTAAAGGACAAAACAAGCAAGTCATCACATAACCGGCTCTTGATGCCATTGTTGGGTTTGCAAGAACATAAAACGTAGTTTAACCATTTAAACTTTCAGAAAACGCAGCGGATAATATTAGTTTTAATGTAATTTTGAAAGCTGAAAATTATGTTCTTTAAGAGACCATTAAGCATATGAAACAAACCCATAAAACAAGGATCATATTATGTGAATAGACAAGCTATGAGAATATTAAAACAACATAATATGACAGCCACAAGGGGCTGTAAAAACTATCTTTCTGCAGCCTTCAAAACCGAATGAAAGAAGGATGAGATGAAGATGATGATGATATTGTTTATGCAGCCCTCAAAGAAGAGAACCTCAAGTTGTAGTACCCACAAGATTGTTCCAAACACCTTGCTTTGTTAGGGAGCTTTACACCACAAGAAACCCTAGAAGAGCAACCCAAATCCGCCAATACAACCAGAAAAGCGATTTTTCAGCTTGTTTCTGCAGCTTCAAATCGAAATGTTGCTGTCTTCAAAGAGAGAATATGTTGCCTTTTGTGTGTGTGTGAGAGAGAGTAGCAAAGAGGGTTGAGTGATAATGTGTCTTAACTCTTGTAAAGAACAAGAAGCAAGACTTATCCCTCAATGGCCCAAAGGGGCGGCCGAAAAACCCAACCAAAAAGGGTTTCCCTCTCTTTTAATATTTTTTAAAAGAAACTACACTTTCTAATATATTAAGTTACAAAATTAAAACATAGTTTAAATTTTATAACATAACATACTTTTACTTGACATTATTTAACCAACTTAAATAATGTATCAAATAAATACCTCATGAACAAATTATCCAAATAATATTGTTCTTTCACAAAAGCAATATTTAGAAAACCAATTTACTAAATAGGTGTCAATATTTATTGTATGATCTTATCAACAAATAAATAATTGTTGGTGTTTGTATAGCTTGTTATTGGGTATAACCCGACTTGGATCATGACGTACTAACCACATCAATATTCTATGTGTTTTGGGCATATGAAATCTTACAAGTTGATTATCTGCTGAAGAAGATGAACTATTGAAGACTTATTCTTCAACAGTTTGCGATCAATACTAACATTTTTCTTCCTTCCAGTACATGCTTTCTTGTTATCTTCTTCAGTAGTTTTCTCACCCATTCTACTGACAGTTTTCTTCCCTTTAGTACATGCAGTAGTTTGGGTTTGTTCTACAGGTGTTATTACTTGCTCTTAGTATTTTCAGTACTTTATGAATACCACCTGGAGTGATCAACTTTTTGATCATGTGAGTGTTAGCATTTGAACCATCAACATCAGCTCATAGGTTTTGAGAGGAATTATGCTGACATCAACCTCTCATGGTGTTGTATCAGTTAGTAGATCACATGATGAAAAGGATTGGTTATTGCTTTCTCCATCAGATTCTACCTCTACTCTGGGAGTAAAATCTGCAGGAGGAGCAGTGTGATTATAACCAATGCCAAACTTCACATTGGAAGCAGACTGCTTACTGAGATGCATTTCAAAACCCTTGCAGGAATGTACCCATCGATCACACTCTACCTGGGTAGCTGCAAGTGTTTCTTTGAGGTCTCTGTACTTCTCTAGAAGTACCTCTTCCCTAGCCTTATTATCAGTGATTTGGCATTTAAGTTGTAAATCTCATCATTCTTATCATTAAGCACACACTCAAATTCAACTTTTCTTTTGGATAATATTTGTTCTAGCTCAATGTTCTTGTTAATTAAAGCTACATTAGCTTCTCTAATAGATGCAATGCAGCTATGCATATTTCAGAACATAACTTGGCTTTGGCCTCAGAGGATACCTGTGATACCTGTGGTGAGGAAGCATTAGAGGATGAAGTATCAGCAGACTCCAGAGCCATAAGAGCAAGATTTCCAAAAGGATTGTCACCGCCATGTTGAGCAGCACTAGAAAACAGTTGTTCATGACCCGACATATCATCTGGCAAACTGCTCCTGTCAACAACTCCTGGGGTGAAAAGCTATGTTGAGGAGGTTGAGATTGTTGATGAGATTGGGAAAGTTGAGGCTCAGGAAGAGCAGGTGGTTGTTGAGCAATGGGTACTTGAACTTGACTGGTTTTGTGGCATGTAATAGCAGGGATATGAATATGGCATTGGACCCTGAGGGACAAAATATGCAGGAGATAGAGGTTGTGATTGATAACCAGAACTAGCAGGATGTTGCCCTCTGTTTTGTTGAATATTACTTGCAAAAGTAACAAAGGGTGCAGAGGAGTTAGATCCAGATGATCTACACTCTCTTGCAAAGTGCCCAAGCCTGTGGCATTTGTGACACCTCAACTTACTCTTGTCAAAACCAACTTTGGTTTTGCCAGAGAGTCCAGGAATTTCCTACCAGTTCTCTTGTAGAACTTCTGAGATCTAATATTAATCAAGGCCATTTGGCTTAGAATATCTATCTCTTCTAAGTCATCATCAGCTATACCTTTCAAATCATCCATAATGAAGCACAAATTGTCACTATTACAGCCTGACTGACTATCAACACTCACAAATGCATGATCAGAACTGTTTGAAGAGAAATCTATATGCACATCATAATTACTTTCTGATGCAGCATATTCTGACTCATGACCGACCAAGGCAGTGTTTCCTAGTACAAAGTCTTCAGTGAGCTTGCCTGATGATGCCAGTTTCCTTTTCTGCTCTCTCTCTCATTCAAATGTAAGCAGTTTTCCATGAAGTTGGGTGAGAGATAGGCTATCCAGATTTGCATTGGAGCGTAGGACAATTGTATATGTGTCCCATCTCTCAGGCAGTGATCTGAGGAATCTGTGGTTCATCTGGCTATTAGTGTATTCATGTTTGACCATTTTCAGCTCAGAGATCAAACTGGAAAAATGCTCAAACTGTTGAGTCAGAGTCTCACCCTTCCTATGAGCAAATGTCTCATATTGTTGGGCAAGTATTTCCCTATTGTTTGCTAAGACCTCATCAGTACCACCGACTTGTTCTTTCAATGCCTTCCAGAGGTCATGAGCAGTTTCATGATGCATAAGCCCAGAATAGATTTCATTAGGCAGTGCCATGGCCATAATTCGATGAGCTTTAGCATCTATCTCAAACAGTTTACGATCCTTATCAGAGTATTGTTCCTTCTTCTTCGGAACCATTTGGTTGGTTTCCGGATTGTTCACCATAGGCTTATATGGACCATGAACCACAGATGTCCAGCAACCTGAACTATTAACAGATAGGTGATGGAGCATTCTTTGTTGCCATATGTTATACTCAGTCCTAACGAGCATCGGAGGCTTGCTTGAGGAACCGGTATTGTGAGGGTCATTAGAAGGAGTAGTCATAATCAGAATTCAGACAAATTCAAGGTAAACAAAGTAAATCTAGCTCAAACCACTTCGAACCTCAAACAAAATAGCCAGAAGCAGCAGAGACTCAATCTCTATAACCGATTCTTGCAAATTTGCTAATTCGATCAAACGTAGATAGCAAAAGAACAGTTTCAATGATCAATTGTTAAGTCGATCAATGATTAACCTGCTCTGATACCATTTGTTAGGATCACGGTATCTAGTTTGATCAATTAGATTGGATTTGCAGCGGAATGAGCACACAAATTAACAAATTTAAACAAGAACACATGAAATTTATCAATGAAACAGTGTTTGTTATAGAGAGAGAAAATCTGCCAAAAGGAATATATTTATTCAAACCACGGTTACAATTAGGTCATCTTTCCTTTTAAAAGGAAAGCTGACGTCAGCTGATGTCACTTGACAGTGACATCTAACTGTTATTTAACTACTGAAAGTTAACACAACTACTGAAAATGTCAAACAGCTGACATGTTCTAACAAAAATACTAAGTGTTAACTATCACTATAACTACTGAAAAGAAACTACTAATACTACAACGACTGAAGAACATGCTCTTCAGTCGTTTTACAAGTACTGAAACAAAAAATAAAACTACTAAAAGGAAACCATCACAACAACTGAAGAATGCTTCTTCAGCTGTTGTGACAAACTCTGAAAGCTTCAGTACTTGGACTTCTTGAACTTCAGTTGTTGTCATCAGCTGATGTCTTCAGCTTATGTCTTTAGTCTTTGTACTTCAGCTGTTGATCTTCAGTACTTTAGTCTTCAGCTGTTGAAGTCTTAGTACTTTAGTCTTCAACTGTTGATCTTCAGACTTTGTCAAACAGTTGATCAAGTCTTCAGCAGTTGTAGTGATGTCTTGTAGGACATAAAAGTTTTTATGATCTGGCTCATTGGTTCTTTTAGTCCAACAAATGGGAATAGCTTTAAAGTAGAACATATCATTCAAAGAAACATGAATATCTTTTTCAACAAATGATAATATATATCCAAATTGTTTTAATAAGACTACAAAAATAATATTCCTAGTCAAACTAGGAGCATACAAAACATTGTTCAAAATTACTTCCAACCATTTGGAAGTTTCAAGATGTAGTCACCACGGGCTTCAACTTGAAATTTTGCCCCATTGCCCATGTAGAGGCTAACATCCCCTTTCTTGAAGTCACTACTTCTTTTGAACCCCTGCAACAAATTGCAAATGTGAGTTCCACATCTGGTATCTAATACCCATGTGTTAGAGGATATCATGTTTAAATTAATATGGATCATGTATATTGTACCTGAGGTTTGCCCAGCATCCCTCCTTGCTTTCAACTCTTGGAGATGGATAGGACAATTTCTTGCCCGATGTCCAATCTCCCCACACTTGAAGCATGGGTCATTAGTAGCAACCTTTTGCTTCTTCTCTTGTGGTTTGGGGGGCACCCTTACCACCCCTTTCCCTTTTCCCTATATGGGTCCTTGCCCTTGGCAACCTTTGCCTTGGTTGTGGGATGAGGCCTTTTCTTGTTCCCACCTTCATTGATGGTGAGAACGGGTAAAACCTGTTTACCCATGGCCGCCTCGGCTGTTTTGGGCATTGAGTGAAGCTCACCAATGCTTTTGTCCCAAGCATTCATGTTGTACTTCAACATGAATGTCTCGAACTTCTTGGTAAGGTCATTGAGGATCAAATCCGTGGCCAATTCCTTCAAGACAGGACAATTAAGCCTTTCGAGGCAGTCAATGTGGCTTTTCATCTTAAGTACATAAGATGAAACCGATTGGTTGTCGTCCATACGACATGCATGGAGTGCTCGAACTGTTTCGAAGCGCTCAACCCTCGCTTTCTGTTGGAACGTTTCCTTCAGCTGGGTTATCATGTCATAAGCTCCGTGATGTTCATACTCCTTTTGGAGATCCGGAGTCATGCTCGCCAGCATGAGACAAGACACTTGGACGGAGTCCTCAGTGTACTTCAGCCAATCGTTATAGGCCTCCTCATCATCCTCAATAGGTTGATGGGGGATAGGGTCGTCTAAAATATATAATCGTCTCTCTTGCTTGAGAACAATTCTCAAGTTTCGATACCAATCAATGAAATTATTATGATTTAGACGTTCCTTTTGGAGAATCGCTCGCAATGATTGGGCGGACGCGGATGAATTATCATGATTATCATTATTGGTGGCCATCTACAAAATTTAACAAAGATCTATTTTAGTTTTTTCGATATTGCTATTTTAAATAATTAATACCTTTTAAGGTCATTTTATATTAAAATCTAGAACCCCACATTACATTTAAATTGTGGTTAGGTGACCTTTATCCCACGATTTAAATTAATAAGGTGGTCAACGATTGATGGTTGCAACCATTTGCAACTTCTAGAGGTATGGGATCGACTTTAAACATCATATGTAAAGTCGGCATGTTAATCCCATCAACACCATTTGGAAACCATATTGTAGGTGATCCATTTAACATGGTTTGCAAATCAAGTTACCCTACTTGCACACACATGTGAGTTTACCAACATAAGTGGTTAGGTGACCTTTATCCCACAAATGTGGTATCCCAACCTTAAGTCACAAGTTCCCTCTAAATGGTTAGGTGACCTTTATCCCATTAAGAGTTCCCAAATGACTCAAGTGTTGTGCAAAAGGAGGATGTTAAACTTGTTGGAAAACATTTAGAGATTCCATAATTCTAGTTTAGAAAACTCTATGTACTTGTACTTGCATGCTTTCAAATACAAGATACCCTATGATTCTTTGATTAAAACCCATTTTAATCTTTAAAATCATTAAATCATTTTAATAACCTTTTATTTCCTTTTAATGATTAAGAATCATTTAACTAGTTTGTTTTGATCATGGATAGGATAGATAAAGCAAATACCACATACATGCCATCAACCACAATAATATAAACAAAACAACATAGCATATGTGCATAACCATAGCATCTAAAGTGGTCCACACTTGTTTGCCATCACAAGTGTGGTCCATTGGGCATTCCTAAGGGTCATAACAAAACACATAGAAAGCTTCTAAAAGCCTCCCACTTGAAACCGCATCCAAAATGCTCCATGTTTCTCTTATGACCTTCCTTTGTGCTTCCAACACGTACGTATTCATTTTACAAGATATAAAGTCCTAATACAAGTTATCTAGTAAAATGAAAAATACACCTAATCTATTTATTACAACCCAATAATAAATAAAATACATTTTTAAACAAAGCACAAATAAACTAATATACAACCCCATTGAATTCATCCAAACAAGACAAGGCCAAAAGCTAGGTTATGCACTAACTAAAAATACCATCATATCATCCAAAAATACAAGAATCCCCACTAAAACCCATGAAATTTCCGCCAACATGAACTGAGATTTCGGGTTTTAAACATGTCCAAACAATATACATATCAACATACATATCTTTCAAGGTTTAATCACAAGATGTGTAATATAACCTTGAGAGTTTGGGGATTCAACATACATGAATATAGCAGCCCATAAGAGGGTTATGAAGTCCCATAAAAACGATTTTTAAAGGACAAGAACAAGCAAGCAATCCACATAACCCACTCATGATGCCATTGTAGGGTTTGTTAGAAGATGAAATCTAAGTTTAACCTATTAAACTTTCTCAAAAACGCAGCGGAAGTGGAACATAATAACATTGTTTATAAGCTGAAAATCCAGATTATCTTTGATGTTATAAGTTTTAAACAAACCCAAGAACAAGAGGATCTTTTATATGTGAATGTTGCTTACTATGAAAAAGCAACCAACAAATTATGGACAGCTATGAAGAAGCTGCCATAATCTACCTTTCAGCAGCCAGATTTTCGAGAATGGAAGACGATGTTGTCCAAGAAATTGACCAAGGCACCAAGGAGGTCCTCTCAAGCTTGTATACCTCAAGCTTGATTGCAAAACACCTTCTTGTTAGGAAGAAACACCACCCAAACAACTCATATCCTCAAAATCTGCTGCTAGTGCCGAGAGCTCTTTGAGAGAGAGAGAGGAGAGTTTTGTTTTTAATTTTGCATGTCTTGACGGTTGAACATTGAGTGTTGGACCTAACCTATTGTGTGTGTTTTTCAAGCAAGAAAAGGGGCCAATCCCCTTCAAAGGGGCGGCCGAAAAATGTGTTCAAAAGGGGGGTTTCCCTCTTAAACAAAATACACATAAAATAAACTAGTCACTTAATAAGTTATACAATTAACCATTTAATTGTATAAGTTATACACCCTTTTATTATTTGATGTTATCTAACCTACTTAAATAACATTACAAATAATATTCATGAACAAAATATCCTAATAAGTTGTTCCATCTCATATGCAACTTTTTTAGAAGACCTATTTTCTAAAGTTGGTGTGGTTATTTAATTGCATGATCATATGGTCAATTAAATAATTGTTTGTGTTTGCAAAGCTTGTTATTGGGTATACCGACTTGGATCATAACGTACTAACCGCATCAATATTCTACGTGTCTTGGGCATATAGAATCCTACAATTAATCCTTTTAATAACCTTTTATTAATCACTTAATGATAAAGAACCATCAAAATTTCAGCTTGTTAAGTTTCTTAATGAGTTTGTAATACATATCCAAATATCAACCAAACAATCATGCATCAAACAACCAAACAAGCATAAACAAACAAACATGGGTGCATAACCATAGCCACTAAGTTGACCACACTTGTTTGCCATCACAAGTGTTGTCATAAGGTCTTTTCTAAGGGTGAAGATGACACATCAAAATGTGTCCATGAACTCCACTTGAATCCACATCCAAATGCTTCAAGTGTCCATGTCTTTTGTGTCCTTCTTTGAGTCTTCATCTTGTGCATCTTCATTTACAAAATTCATATCCTAATACAATTTTTCTAATAAAAGAAATGCACCTAATCTATTTATTACATAACCAAATGAATAATAAATTACAACCCATGATATAAAACACAAATTACAACCCTTTCAAGAAACAAACCAACATGACAAAATACAATCAACCAAAACCAACACATAAGACCAAGGCTATGTTATGCACCATAATTTAAAACACATTCAACATCCAAGAATCAACAATGAATCCATTATTTCTGCCCTAAAGTTTTAGCAAACACAAACTAAAACTTTAAGGTTATCCAAACAACACAATCAACCATTTGATATAAATCTTTCAAGGTTTAAACCAAAGCATACAAGATTAAACCTTGAAATATAAGGGATTCATACAACCACAACAAAGCAGCCCCTAATGGGTGGAAAAAGTCCATGAAAACTAATTTTTCAAGACTTTTTCAAGCACATATTTCACATAACAAGCTCTAGATGCCATTGATGGGTTTTGTCACATGTAAAATGAGCTAGTTTAACCATTTAAACTATGAAAACACAGCGGAAAAATGAGTTTAATATACGGTTAGTAATCTGAAAATTTTAACCATTTCAAACATAAATAAAACCCAAGAACAAGGATCAAAATATATATGTGAAATAATATGCTATCAAAAGAAAACAACAACCATAGGGTGTACAAAAGGAACAACCTTTCTTGTTCAAATGTTGTGGATGATAAGAAGTAGATGATGATGTTCTTGAATGTGTCTAGCCTTCAAAAGGAGGAGGCCTCAAGTAGTGATACCCACAAGCTCTTCAACACCTTGCTTGTTAGGATGCAACACCAAAGATTACTCTTCTTTAGCTCCTCCAAAAACCCGAAATTACAGCCCCTTTTTCAGCTTCTTAGTCCGAAAATCAGCCTTCTTTTGGAGGTTCTATATTGCTTGTGTGTGTAAGAGAAAGTGTGCCCTTTTGAGAGGAGAGATGGAAGAGTGCAAGAGTCTCCTTTAGTTGAAAGAATCAAGACTAAAAGACACTTGAAGACCCCCCACCTTTGGGCGGCCGAAATTGTGTTCCAAGAGGGGTTTTTCCACCATTTTTGAAACTTTAATAATTTGTTCTCTTTCACCTTAATTTATAAAATTAAAACCTATCTTATTTTATATCATTAACACACTTTTATTTGTTATTATTTAACTAATTTAATAATGAAACAAATAAAATCTCATGAACAAACTATCCATATAATGTTGTTCTATTACAAAACAATATTTTAGAAAACCCATTTTCTAAATAGGTGTCAATGCTTATTTGTATGATCTCATGAACAAAGAAACATTTGTTGGTGTTTGTATAGCTTGTAATTGGGTATGACCCGACTTGGATCATAACGTACTAACCACATCAATCTTCTATGTGTCTTGGGCATATAACGTCCAACAAAAAGTCCCATAAAATGAATTTTTCGAGGACAAAACAAGCTAGCTATCCACATAACCGGCTCTAGATGCCAATGTTGGGGTTTGTTAGAACAAGATACATAGTTTAACCATTTAAACTTTGTAAAAACGCAGCAGAAACAAGCTTTTATAACATGGTTTGTGTACTGAAATTTCGGGTTTCATCTAGATATTTTAAAGTTACAAACAAACCCAAGAACAAAGGACGTTATATATGTGAATAAGACTAGCTATCTCAACACAAAACAAAACATTATGGACAGCCATAAAGAGGCTGCCATAAACTACCTTTTTCAGCAGCAAAATGTCGAGATTGAGGAGGATATGTTCCTAGAAACGACTAAGGAACCAAAGGAGGTCCTCTCAAGTTTGCATACCCCAAGCTCTATAGCAAATACACTTTTGTTGCTAGGATTCCCACACCAAATCGCAAGAAGTAGGCTGCTGAAACACTCTCTTTTCAGCCTTGTTTTTCTTCAAAGATGAGAGAAAAAGAACTACTCTTGCATGTATGAGAGAGAAGAAGAAGATGGGAGATTGTGTCTAGTCATAAGTGGTTGTAATTTTCAAAGCCAACAAAGACTTCTTATGCCTTGAGGGCGGCCGAAAATTCTTTTAAAAGAAGTTTCCCCCTATTTTAAAACACCCACTAAATAAATAACTAGTTACATTATAAGTTGTATAATTAACCTCTTAATTATAAAACTTAAACACACTATTATTATTTGATGTTATCTAACAAACTTAAATAACATAATAAATAATATCCATGAACAAAATATCCATATAAGTTGTTCTTTCTCACATACAACTTATTTTGAATACCCGTTATCTAAGTTGGTGTAATGATTTAATTGTATGATCATATCATCAATTTAAATACATGTTGGTATTTGCTAAGCTTGTTATTGGGTATGAACCGACTTGGATCATGACGTATTAACCACATCAATGTTCTATGTGTCTTGGCACAAGAAACCAATAGTTACAACACAACAACACAAAGAGGAGATTAACTAAACTTTAATCAAACAGTAAACTGGATTAACCAAGTGTTGAGATACTAAGAACACAAGTAATGCAGGAAACAAAGAACACAAGTGTTTGGTTTTCAAGAATGCAGTATATTTCCTTCTCTATGTTCTATTACAAGTGTTACAAAGCATATTCAAAAGATACAAGAACATGAGATACTTATACTACATCCTACAGCCGGCTATACTTTGAAAGCCAGCTGGATACAATTGACTAGACACAAACAAAATCAATTGTAGAGTCAAAAGGCAGATTGCCTTTGGACTTGTGACTATGACATGCCATAGCTCATATCCTTATCTATTACAAAGAGGATTAAGTACATAAAGTAGAAAGTTACAGACTCAAGACCTCAATGTACAGTTACCAAAAGCATGGACCTTTTCACCAAACCATGTAAGTTGGTGACTTGCCGAGTTGCAGCGGAAAGGTGTCTGGCTTTATGGAACAGTACATTAGATAAAACATGTTACTAAAAGTCTTCGGAAGAAATCTATCTTCATGAACTTGAAGCTTTAGAAGACTTTGTCTCTAAGGCTTCGGAGGACTTCATGTTTGGCTTCAGAAGATATTGGTCTTGGCTTCGACAGTCTTCATGTGAAGCTTCCTAAGCTTTTTCTTTAATGCACTTGTGTAGCATGCAGGAAAGACTAAAGATGTTTAGGTGGCATCAGCCTCTGATTAATCTCTATAAACTCCCCCTAGGCTGAGCTACCAAAACACTTTGAAAACTTCAGATATTAACAGTCCTCATTAGGATGCTCACCATTCCTTTCGTCATAAGATGATCAGGATCCTTCAGGCTGTCAAAGTGTCTTCTCATGTCAAAGAAGTCATGCAGAGGCAACTGAAACATATCTTGCCATGTATAAACGTCTTCAATGCCTTGATCTCTAATAACATGCAATCTTTCTGGATTTATGGTGTATGTCCAAGACAAAATGGGTCTTCCTGTTGCTAGAGGAGATAATGAATTGGAGTTGGTGTAGCTTCCTCTGGCTGCACATCCTCAGGTTGTTCTGATTCATCCTGAGGTTTAGAAGGGATGCAAGCTTCTTCTTCTTCTTAGGCTTTGGTCAAGAAGCCATCTTCTTCTTTCTCTTCCAAATTTTAACTGAGAAGACTGGCCTGCAACACCAGATTGATCTTCACTATCTCTCTCAGTTGGGACTTCCTCTCTCTCATGTTCAGATGGAGAGGGAGGTTGACCCTGCTAAGGATTAGAAGATGAAGATTGCTGAGCATTAGCAGGAGGTCCGGGTTGTGTTGTGTCTGGTTGTTCAACCATAACCTCCACTTCAGTTGGTGCCTGACTTGGAGTGGAGTGTAAGTCAGTGAGCTCTCCAATCTTAATTTTCTGCTTGATTACCCTGATATGCTCATCCATAGTGGATAGAGACATGGGTCCAAGTCTCCTTTTAGAGAATCCATACAGCTTCAAGAAGCTCATCATCCTCTGCCTATCAGCAGACTTCTTCATGCTCTTTTGGATGATGGCTCTTAATTTTACAGCTTCTTCCCTTAGCTTCTTCTTTGTTGTCTTTCTTTCCTTGACTAACTCAAGCTCAAGTTTTTTTATGTACCCAAACTCATATAGTCGTAAGGTAAGGGAAGGAGTGCATCTGCCTGTTAGAGGCCTGTGGCACTCAGGTAGTTCTATCTTCTTCCTTATCTACCTGAGGTTCTTGTTGAACCACATCATCTTGTTCAGGACTTTCTTGAACTGGTGAGAGGGTGGGCATACCTTTGTATAGTTTTTTTCTTCTTCTCTCTTCTTTGACTTGTACTAGGAGTTCTGCATCTTCTGCCTCCTTCTTCTCTCTTGACCTTTCCAGGTCAACCAGTTCATTTAATTCATCCAAGGGAAGAGAAATGACATTATCTATGTCATAGTTCCTAGTCTGCAGATAGTTAATCCTCACTGCCCTTAACTCATCATTCTGATTATCTGGTCTGGGGGCAACCCTAATTGCAGACTCCATGAGTTTTGGAGACTCAGCAAAGGAACTTTCTCCCCTTAGCCTCCTTTTCCTCTCTCTCTCTCCTCCTCCTCAATCTCCTTAGATGTCATCTTTCTTTTCCCTTTGTTACTCAAAAACCTTTGTGACTCAGGGTGGAGAGAGCTTTGGCCTTCATTGCTTGTTGCAGCATCTGAGCTCAGGCCAGAGAAAGGTTGAGAAGGACCTTCACCAGCAGGTGTCTCAGAAGGAATATGATCTCTGCACCAGTTGGAGATGATGAGACAGGGCTCTCAGGTTCTATCACAAGGCCTTCAGTCAAGGTTTCTCCTATGAAGCTAATCTTAGGGTCTGCCTCAACATCGAGTTGACCGATGACATTGCCTGATTGCCTAAGTCTCCTTCTTAAGCTAAACTCTATAGGATCTTGTCTTGGATTCTTTTAGCCAGTCTGTTAGCTTGTCTTGATTGGCTTGGGTTGACAAGTGGCATGTTGACTAGATCCAGACCTTCATAGTAGTCCAAGGTCTGAAAATTGAAGACTTCTTGCTGTCCTTGAACTCTTATGATGATAAGGGCCTTCCTGTTGTTGTCATACCTCCACCTAATGATGTGGTTGAAAGATGGTGAAGGTGACATAGCCCTTGGTATCCCATCCTCAAACAGACTCTGTATGAAGGAGTTTGTGTAGTCCACATCAATGTGAACTAGAGGAGGTTGCTGAGAATGCACAGTTGCAAGTGAGGATGGTGATTCATCAATGTCCATTCTTTCTGAAGAACTCCCAGGTTCTATGGTTGTAATGACTTTCTCCCCCTTTTTGGTAGCATCACCCACTTGAATAGGTGAGCTGGAAGATAGGTCAATCACATTCATAGGTTCTTGTGTTCCTGGTTGAGCTCTCCTTAAGGGTCTCCTAGCTAGTTTTTCCTTAAGATATGAAATCTCAAGTTGCTGGTCATTGATCCTGTTGTGTAAGGTAGTCACCTAAGATTCAAGGTGACTGAACTTTGAGACTAAATAAGTGCATGTTTTAGACATTTTTGCACGAGTAGTCTCAGATTCCCTTCATCTTCATTAGAAGATTCATTGGGGGAGGAAATGATAGGACAATAGTCCTCTCTCTCACCACCAACTTGAGGTTCTTGGCTGCTGGTTTTCCTCAGCTCACTAGCAGTCTCAGTGGAGATGTTAGTGGGCTGAGTTGTCATGGTTAAGGTCTTAATAATGTAATCACTTTCAAAGGTGAGAGCCTCTTCCATATGGACATCCTAAACAGGTCCAGGAGTGTCCACCTCAGTTCTAGGTGACTGATGTGGGATACATGTAGGAGATTCAGGACTACTCATCTCTCTTTGAGTAGAGGGAAAGAAGAGAGATTCATTATACTCACTGAAACGTATATCTTCATCAGTGTAGAAATCAAGGTTGGGAATTGGTTGGTTAAGATCTATAGGCTGGGGATGGTAACTGTCCCCTGAAGGTTGATCACTTGAGTGTTGAGACTCAGAGTGATGGCTTATGGTAGTAGGGCTAATGAGCTCATCAGGCTGAGCATGAGGAACCTCATCACTGATTCTTGAAGAGATGGGAGTGGTCTGCTCCTCAGGAGAAGTGGGAGCTCCAGTGTCCACTTCTTCCTGTATGGTTGAGTATATGGGGGCTTCCACAGACTGAATAGTCTGAGCAGGGGTATGTTTGGATTTTCTTTGATAGGTGATGGAGATTTGAGGCTGTGTGGGTGGTTGGGAAGTAGCAGGTGTGGGTTCAACACTAGCTTGTGCTGCTAGGTTGTCACCTTGAGCAATGAGCTCTAAGATTTTTGGGACTAGGGCTGTTTCTACCCTAGAGAATCCAAGAGTGGACTTTCTTAGTATTTCAAAGACGCCGAGCTTCATCTATCCCAATTTAAGAATCTTACTTGTTTCCCTTAACTGTGAGCCCAGTTCAAAGTTAAGAATGTACTGGACACATCTAGGAAACATGTGAAGGGATCGAGATCTAGTTTGATCAATTAGATTAGGATTTGCAACGGAATAGCACACGAATTAGACGAAATTATAGCAAGAATAATATGAATATTCAATCAAACAGTAATGGTTATAGAGAGAGAAAGTTTTCTGTAAAAAGAATGTTTTCATTCATGCACAAGCTCCCCGTCCAAGGAAATGAGGTCAACATTCCTTTTATAAGGAATGTGACATCAGCTGATGTCACTTGATAGTGACATCTAACTGATTTATACAAACAACTGAAAGTAAACTAAACTACTAAAGATGTCCACAACAACTGAGGACATCTTCACTAAAAGCTAAGTATAAGCTAACATTACAACTACTTAAGTTATAACATCTGAAGTGTAAGAACTTCAGATGTTTTACATAATATAAAACTACTGACTACAAACTACTGAAATGTAAACCATCACAACTACTGAAGAGAACTACTTCAGCTGTTGTGACAACTTCCGAGAACTTGGTCTTCAACTTTGTCTTCAGCAGTCGTCTTCAGACTTTGTCTTCAGCTGTTGTCTTCAGACTTTGTCTTCAGCTGTTGCCTTCATACTTTGTCTTCAGACTTTGTCTTCAGCAGTTGTCTTCAGACTTTGTCTTCAGCTGTTGTATACCACTTCAGTTGTTTTGATGTCTGTGGGACTTAAAGGTTTTTCTGATCTGGCTCATTGGTTCTTTTGGTCCAACAAACTCCCCTGAACCCATGCAGCCAAAACCTTTAAAATTATTGAGGTCCCACTTATTGGCACAAACATTATCTGGGTTAGCTCCGAAATCTTCAATATAAGCTCAGGCTAGGGAAGAGATTTCAGATGGTTTGATTGGCAAAGGATGAATGGGAACTCTCTCTTGGGGAATTGGACACAGAGTTGTTACCCCATCCATGAAACCTACTTCCTAATGATAAGTCTGTAAGACTCTCTGACATAGGCCTCAAGGAAAACAACTTGTTCTCCCATTGTGAGTTCTTCAGCTCCACTTTCAAAGAAGAACTCAGGCCCATAGTACTCAAATAATTACTTAATATGCTTTCCATTTTTCAGCTCCATAGTTGTTATTTCTCTGTATGCAAACTCATCAGGATGAGTGCCTTCAAGCAATAACTGGAGCTCATTTCTTCTTATTTCTTCAAGCTTCTTGTAGATTAACCCCTTCTTTACCATTTTGTTTTCTAGTAAAGTTTGTGGAGTCATCATAGACTTGTAAGCTCTCTTGAAGTCATCAAGAATTTCCCAGGGTGACACTACAATGGCTAGCATTATCACAGCATCTACGATCTTCTTTACTTGGCCATTGTATCTGCTTGGAATCTTCTTTTTGTGAATTCTATCACTTACTCTGGGTCAGGCCAAATTCTCACTCTCTCTTTCTGATATTGAAATGTAAATCTCAGTGCATACAACCTCTGAGCATGTTTCTTCATAGCTTGTATGGATGAAGACTTGGGAAACTCTTTATCAATCATCCTTAACAGCTGCTCATCATGTTGTTTGTGCTGTTCTTCTTCTTCAAGTTTGACTTTTACCATTTGCCTTTGGAAGTCAGGTGAGATTGTCGTTGGTTGACTCTTGGGCTCAGGCATCATTATTTTGGGAACAATAGAGATTGGCAGACTATCATCCTCATCATCATCTTCTTCTTCTTCCATCCTCAACACCCTTCTCTTCCTCTTAGGTGCATCATTGTAGTGGGTTGAGTAGGTTTATTGGGTAAAGGAGTTGGTTTTGAGGGTTGTGAGGGTGGTTGTTTTGGTTTGGGTGATTGGGCAGGCTGCTCTGGCATCTTGGATGTGAGTGAAGCTTTGGATAATTTTGCCATATGAGTCCTTTTCCCAACACCAGCTTCATCAAGAGCTTCTATGATCAATCCTTTGTTAAATACTTCAGAGGAACAGATTCAGGTGGTTATCTCCAAAATACTGTCTCTGGACCATGACTTTACTTCAATGATTGATCTTCCCAAATGTTTTGATATAAATCTTGCCATAGCTTCCAGCCTTTCCCTTTCTTTCTCACTCCAACTTGCCCATATTTTTTCAATCTCTTGAATCTCTAACCTTCTGATTTCAGAGTCAAGTTTGGTAGTGTCAAATCCTTGTCTAAAGAGTTGATCAAATAATCTTATCCATAGATGTGCTATGTTGCTCATCAGCTTCTTTGATCAATTCTTCTAACTTTTTCTCACCTTCAGTCTTTTCAGAACTTTTCTTCCTCTTGTAGGTGATCATTTCCTTTTCTTTCTTCTCTTTTTCTTCTTCCTCTTCAGCTCTCTTTCTTTTTTCTACTTTCACTGACTTAGACTCCCCATTTTTGGTTGCATCAGGTTCAGGGGTTCTGTCATCAATGGCTTGATGTACAGTGTTTGTGATTATGGAAGTGATGAGAGGTAAGGATGATTTAAAGGCAGCAACCATTAGTGCAGAGGGGTTCTGTCTCTGAGAAATGGTGCCTGAAGCAGAGGCTGGTGGCAAATTTGTTGGGATTGGCTCAGTGTTTGGGATAGTTTCAGGAGAAACTGCCATCTGTGGGTGCATGTGGGCAGATGGACTTGATTCTTGTGACATTTTGGCAACAAGTTCTTGTAGTCTGGATACCTCAATCTCAAGAATGGTGTTGTGGGCTAGAACATCAAAGAAAAAGACCAGGTCATCATCAGTCTTCGCTGAATCATCTGACCTCCTCATGAAATCAGGATGAACATGTGCTGAGTGTAGATCAATATTCACATGTGCCCCTATTTCTTGGAACTGGGGACTTCCTGCCTCAAGATTATATCCTTCATTGGCAGTTGCCTCTGGTGAGGACTTAGAGATGATACCATCTTCATCCTGATCATGTACTGAAACAGGAGAAGAGGCAGCCTCACCAGATGTTCTAATCTCCTGTTCTACACAGGGAGATTGAAATCTGTAATCCCTGTGCTGTGGGTTATCAGCCATATTATAATCCTCTCCCTTAACTGTTGAGGTTTTCCTAGTGGTAATAGGTTTCTGGGGAGGGTTAGAGGAATGGAGTTGAGTCAGCACTTGTGCAATAACCATAGTTGGGCTTGTAGGGGTGGCTTTAGTGGGAGATAGGTATGAAGAGGATTACACCTGGGGTGAATGGTGCTATTCAATGGAAATACTCTCAGTGAAAGAGATTCTAGTAATGTGGTTTCCCTATTTTTGGTTGCACCAGGATCCTGTTGAGAGGATACCCGAGCGGTTTCAGCTGGTAGAGTCCTGGAAACTATAAGGGGATTACTACCCATAGTTTCATCCTGCCTTTGTGTTGCAAGGGCATCATCAGGGGACTCACTCCCTGAGTAGCCTTTTTGGTTTGTTGGAATGTGGTTTGGAGGGGACTTTGGATCTAGAGGATGAGGCTGTGGGTACCTTCTGCTTGGGTTTTAGCAGTTTGGCAGCCTCTTTGAGGTGTGGGTCAGAATTGTGCCTGGAGTATACCTCTGGCAAAACTACCACAGCAGGGACTCCAAGGCCAATAGGACCATCAGATTGTAACTGATTCATGATTATGGACGTAAGAAACCTTGGATATAATAGTCATCTGTTAGCCACAGGTTTCATTGCCAGATCTTTTAATTCGAAAAATATAATTTCAGAAAAATTTAAGCTTTGGCGTTCAAGGATAGAATACAATACCTGCTGCCACCTAGATGACATTTGATCCCATGAAGAGGTTTTGGGGGCAAGGCAAACGTTGATCATGTGGAAGATTAGGCGTTCATCATCATGGAAGTGCTTCGTTAGAATGGTTGTAGCACTTCGGTCCCCCGCATATCCATGGTTGATGAATGATAGATCAATGGTTCCCTTCGGGTATTTGGTGACAAACGTGGCATCATTCAGATCTAGCGTTTGTCTAATGATAGCAGGAGTGATTACCACCTTCTTCTGGTTTACAAATGACTGGAGAGTGATCGTGACATCATTCTCACCAGTATGGATAGTGACATTTGTCCAGAATTGACGAAGAGTATCTGGATAGATGGTTGGATTCAGAAGAAAAGCAGTTCGATACGGGGAATCAACCATGAGATCAATGGCATCATCAAACTTAGTCCAAAAGGCTGATTTTGTGAAGTAGGCAACATAGTTGTGTCGTGGTTTGATTTGCATGGTCACCATTAATGGAAGATGAACGTTCGGAAATCGATTTATGAATAGTTTGAAGTTAGGGTTAGGTATTTATAGGGTATGAAACGACTGAAAGAAACACCTGAAAGTTTTGGTGTTAGTCATCAGTTGTTAGAAAACGACTGAAGACATGGTTTTAACTTTCAGATGTTGTAAACAACTGAAGACTTGGTGTTTGTCATCAGTAGTTGAAAACTACTGAAGACTTGGTTTTGGCTTCAGTTGTTTTGAAATGAAACAACAATTGTTTGAAACAATTGAATAATAAAATTACTCATCAGTTGTTGTCGTCAATTCCAATATATCAGTTGTTTCATTTGACCTTAACACTTACTCAGCAGATTATCTGATTTTCAGATGTTTCATTGGTCATCAGTACTTATCTGTTAGAATAGACTTCAGTAGTTGTAACCACATTAGTACTTTGCAACAAAAAAGAACTTCAGTGCTTTTAAGTAATTTAGTCTTCAGTAGTTATGAAAACTGCTGAAGATAAAATAACTTCAGTACTTATTTTTGACAGCTGTATACTAATGCTCATGAGTACTTGTGAGCTGAGATCATCAGTAGTTGTCAAATCATTCAAGATGTAGCATACCAAGACTTAGCACTAGATTTTGGAAAGTGGCACTGTCCAAAGGCTTAGTAAATATATCTGCAAGCTCATCAGCACTAGGAACAAACTTTGGATCAATCAGAATTTTTTCATAACAATCCCTGATAATGTGATGTCTGATCTCAATATGTTTGGTCCTAAAATACTGGACATGATTCTTAACAATACATAGAGCTGAAGCACTGTCCATCAGTAAAGGAGTCTTAGTCTCTATAATGTCATAATCCAGTAATTGACTCTCAAGCTTGAGTACCTGAGATGTACAACTTGCAGCAGCAATGTACTCTACTTCAGCAGTGCATGTAGCAACAGAAGTTTGTTTCTTACTCTGCCAAGAAACTAAACAATTGCCTAGAAATTGGCATCCACCAGAGGTTGATTTTCTGGTTAATTTACACCCTTCATAGTCACTATGAGAGAAAGCAACTAATTTGCAAGAGTGCCCAGTGGAATACCAAAGTCCTAGAGATTGAGTTCCTTGCAAATATCTAAAGATCCTTTTTACTGCAATCATATGGGATACTTTAGGTGCAGCCTGAAATCTAGCACAGACACAAGTTACAAACATAATGTATGGTCTAGAAGCTGTAAGGTACATAAAGGAACCAATCATACATCTGTAAAGAGTTTCATCAACTGCTTTACCTTTCTGATCAGCATCCAGTTGTGTGGTGTGCACATGGGAGTAGAACAGGGCTTACAGTTTTGTAAATCAAACTTGTTCAATAAATCCTTTGTATATTTTGACTGATACATCAGCCTTTTGTTTGATTTGCAACCCTAGAAAGAACTATAATTCTCCCATGGCACTCATTTCAAACTTTTGTTGCATCAACTTAGTAAAGACATCACACAACTAGGGATCAGAGGATGCAAAAATAATATCAACTACATAAATTTGAACAAGGAGCTTATGCATGCCTACTTTCTTAATGAACAAGGTTTCATCTATGGAGCCTCTAGTGAAATTATTTTGAAGAAGAAAGTTAGAAAATGTTTCATACCAGGCTCTTGGTGCTTATTTTAGCGCATAAAGAGCCTTATCAAGCTTATACACCCAATCTGGATGTTTATGATCTTCAAAACCTAGTGGTTCGCACACATAAACTTCTTCTTTTATTTTACCATATAATAATGCACTTTTAACATCCATTTGAAAAACTTTGAGATTATGGAAAGTAGCATAAGGTAAAAACAATCTGATTGCCTTCAGTCTGGCTACAGGGGCAAATGTTTCATCATAATCAATACCTTCTTCTTGTGAATACCCTTGTACAACCAGTCTGGCCTTGTTCTTGACAATTTGGCCTTTTTCATCAGTTTTATTCATAAACACCCATTTAGTGCCTATTGCACACTTACCTTGGGGTAGAGGAACCAGTTCCCACACTTGCTGCTTTTGAAACTGAAGAAGCTCAAGTTGCATAACTTCAACCCATCCATTGTCTCTTAATGCAATATGATAGTTCTTTGGCTCTTGCTGACTGATGAAGAGAGCATAGAAGCAAAAATTGGACAATTGACTTCTAGTGAAACACCAGCATTGATGTCACCAATGATCCGAGACATGGGGTGATTCTTCAGTTCTTGATACTCAATAAGATCTGTGCAAGTGTTTGTAGGTGATTCAGTAGCAACAGATGGTGATCCAGATTCTTGAAACCTAGAATGAGATGACAATTCAAATGAAGTAAAAGATTCAGAGATCTCATCAGCATTTGTTGTGGATGGAACTGCTGAAGCTACATGAACATCAAGTTTAGTAGACTCAGGCAGTTGATCACTAATCCTTGTATTTATACCAATAGATGGATAACAAGTGGCAGGAGCTGATGGATTCACAGAACCTGCAACAGTTGGAGACTGATAAGGAACATATTGCAGTATGTCCAGATCAAATAACTCCACAGGGTTTTGTGGGATTTTCTCCTTTGGAGATTCATTAAACTTTACACGCAAGGTTTCTTCAACAATCTTTGTTCTCCAATTAAAAACTCTGTATGCCTTGCAAGTAGATGATTACCCAACAAAGTACCCTGCATCCACCTTTGACTCGAACTTCTGAAGTGGATCCTTTGTGTTGAGAATATAACAAGGACACCTAAATGCTCTAAAGAAGGAAATCAGAGGAGCCAAATGATGTAACACTTCATAAGGAGTCTTCATCAACCTTTGATTTACTAATACTCTATTTTGCACATAGCAAGCTGTGTTAACAGCTTCAGCCCAAAAGGTTAGTGGCAAACCAGAATTAGCCAACATTTACCTTGCAGCTTCAATAAGGTCCCGTTCTTTCTCTCCACCACTCTATTTTGTTCAGGAGTTCTTGGAATGCTAAACTGCCTCTTGATTCCCTTAGAGGAATAGAATTCATCAAGTGTGTGATTTCTAACTCTGTGCCATTATCACTCCTCACACACTTGACAAAAAGAGAGTACTGCTTTTCCACATGCAACACAAAGTAGATGATAATTTGACCAGCCTCATCTTTTGAATGTAGGAAGAAGGTCCATACAAATCTGGAATAATCATCCATAATTACCACACAGTATTTTTTCTTTGCCATGCTCATCACTCTTACTGGACCAAAAAGATCCATATGCAGTAATTACAAGCAGACAGTGGACTTTGGTTCTTCTATTGGAGGGAATGATACTTTATGTTGCTTTCCTTCTAAACAAGCAGAGCAGTTGACATCACATTTGAACTCCTCACTAAACCATGATGGATCAGCTGGTTCATGTTTTTAAGATTCACATGACCAAGCCTTCTGAGCCAAAGT
Organism: Flaveria trinervia; assembly: GCA_025506515.1. Lineage (NCBI taxonomy): Eukaryota > Viridiplantae > Streptophyta > Magnoliopsida > Asterales > Asteraceae > Flaveria > Flaveria trinervia. The sequence goes on from CM046442.1 coordinate 35,871,931, forward strand.
TCAGTTTCCTGAGGAAAGGCCTTAGAGAACATACATGGATGGCCTTTTAGATCAATTTTCTTTGATAAGTCTAAGGCATATACTCTTCCAATCCTGTTAGCCTTCAGGAGAGTATGTTCATCCAATATCTTGTCAATCATTCTCAAAACATTGGAAGACAAAATCCAATAGTTCTGACTGGTGAAAAGTGCAACATGCCCTTTATCACACATATGACTGACACTCAACAAATTGTACTTGAGATTCTCCACATGGTTAACATCATCAAACCTTATTTCACCATTTGAAACAAAGCCTTTGCCGATGATGTAACCCTTAGCATCATTACCAAAAGATACAAATCCCTTCTTTCCTTGAGAGTAGTCATGAAGAAGAAATATGCTCCCTGTCATATGCATAGATCATCCACTATCCACATACCAGATGCTTCTATGGCATGCTGAAGAACCCTGCATATATCACAATAACTACTTAGAATTTGAGACCCAAACCATTTTGGTTTTGGGTCTGTTCTCATCAACAGATTTTATACTAACTGATTTGTCATGATTAACAGCCTTTGAAGATGGAGATGGTGCTGAAAAGGATTCCTTTGATTTTGGCTTAGTTTTCCTATTTAGTGGTTTAATCAGAGGTACATCTATTTGGTTAACTCTCCGCAACAGATGTTGAACCATCATAACAAGTTGTGTCTCATCGGTTGTTAAAGCCTTCAGTTCAGCAGACACATCAGTACTTGTTTTTGATTGGTTCCTGTGACGCACCATGTCCTCCTTTTTGAAAGACACAGACTTAGTATGTTGTTTTGATACTCCTTGAGGAATATTTTCAGCTGTTTTATGATAAACCACTTCCTTCTGTTTAGATTTTTGTGAAGACTTTGGTTTATCAGTTTGAGATGTTTGTGGCACAAACTTGGTTTCAAATTCATCTTTCATTTTATTAATTTTATTTAATGATTTTATCTTTGTTAAATTTGGAACCCTTTCTGTACCAACATTCATTAGTGAGATGATTGAATAGACCACATATTTCACATGGCTTTTTCTTCATCTTTTGTTGTTCAACTGCTGAAGAAGATGAAACTACTGAAGGTGTGTTGTTCAGTACTTTCTTCCTCTTAGTACTTATGTGAAGTACTGAAGGATTTGTAACAACTGAAGAATTGTTCTTCAGAAGTTTTCTATCAGTACATTTGGATTTCATGATAGACTCTTCAGCAGTTGTCAAACCATGTCTGGTTTCATTTGGTTTGAAATATTCTTCAGGTGTTGTTACATGCTCTTCAGTATTTTGAATACCTTGTGAGATAACACCTGAAGTGCTCAGCTTTTCTTTGATCATGTGTTCATCAACAGTAAGACCATCAGCAGATTGATTAGCTGAGGTACTATTACTGACTTCATCCACTGATTGTACATTATCACTTGAGGATGAGACACATGATGATGTGGTTTGGGAATTGATTTCACCTTCAGATTTTACTTTTGTCATGGGAGCAAAATCTATAGGAGGTTCAGTGTGATTATATCCAATCCCAAACTTCACATTTGAAGCTGTTTGCTTACTGAGAAGCATTTCAAACCCCTTGCAAGATGTTACCAAGCGTTCACACTCAACTTGAGTAGCTGCAAGTGTTTCTTTGAGACTCTTATGATTTTCTAAAATGACCTCTACCTTAGCCTTTTCATTAGTGATTTGACATTTTAATTTGTAAATCTCATCATCTTTTTCTTTTAAAACAGACTCAAAATCAGCTTTTCTTTTGGAAATCACTTTCTCTAGCTCAAGATTTTGATTAATTAAAGCTACATTTGCTTCTCTAATTGAGGCAAAAGCAGCTATGCATGACTCAGAACACAACTTGGCCTTAGCCTCAGAAGATTCTTGTGGTACCTGTGATGATGAAGCATTTGAGCATGAACCATCAGTAGATTCTAGGGCCATAAGAGCAATATTTCCAAAAGGATTTTCACCACCATGTTGACCAACACCAGAAAACACTTGTTCAGAATAACCAGAAAGATCATCTGGTAAACTACTCCAGTCAAAAACTCCAAGAGTGAAAAAGCTTTGATGTGATTGAGATTGAGATTGAGATTGTTGACTTGATTGAGATGGTTGAGGCTCAGGTAGGGCATGTGGTTGTTGAGGTATGGGTACTGGAACCTGATTGGAGCGAGGCATGTAAAAATATGGATAAGGATATGGCATTTGACTTTGAGGAACAAAATATGCAGGAGATGATTGAATTTGTGAATGATGACCAGAACTGGTAGAATGTTACCCTTGTTTTGTGAATTATTGCCTGGAAAGGTCACAAAGGGTGTAGAAGATTTAGATCTAGATGATCTACACTCTCTTGCAAAATGTCCAAGTCTATGGCACTTGTGACACCTCAACTTCCTCTTGTCAAAACCAACTTTGGTTTTTCGAGAGAGACCAGGGAATTTTCTACCTGTCATTTTGTAAAATTTTTGAGATCTGATATTAACTAATGCCATTTGGCTCAAAATATCCATCTCTTCCAAATCATCATCAGCAATTCCTTTCAAATCATCCATCAAAAAGCACAGATTGTCACTATTACATCCTGAATTACTATCAATACAAGCAAAAGCATCATCTCCACTGTTTGAAGAAAAATCTATATGCTCACCATAAGAACTTTCTCATGTAGCATATTCTGACTCATGACCAACCAGAGCAATATTCCCTAGTACAAAATCATCAGTGAGCTTCCCAGATGAAGTCAGTTTCCTTTTCTGTTCTATATCTCTTTCAAATGTTAACAGTTTCCCACGAAGTTGGGTGAGAGATAGATTGTCTAGATTTGCACTGGAGCGTAGGACAATAATATATGTGTCCCATCTCTCAGGCAGGGATCTGAGAAATCTGTTGTTAATCTGACAGTTTGTATATTCATGTTTAACCATTTTCAACTCAGATATCAAACAGAAGAATCACTCAAACTGTTGAGTCAGTGACTCACCCTTTCTATGAGAGAATGTCTCATATTGCTGGGCAAGGATTTCTCCAAGACCTCATCAGTTCCTCCAAATTGTTCTTTCAGAGCAACCCAGAGGTCATGAGCAGATTCATGATGCATAAGTCCAGAATAGATTTCAATAGGCAGTGCCATGGCCAGAATTCCATGGGCTTTAGCATCAATTTCAAACAGTTTCAGATCTTCATCTGACTATTGCTCTTTCTTCTTTGGAGCCATTTCATTGGTTTCCCGATTACTCACCATAGGCTTATATGGTCCATGAACCACAGATTTCCAACAACCTGAACTGTTGACAGACAGGTGATGGAGCATTCGTCGTTACCATGTGTTGTACTCACTCCTAACAAGCATCGGAGGCTTTGTTGAGGAGCCAGTATTATGAGGATCATTGATTGATGTAGCCATTTTCACCAATTCAAACAGGTTCAATGAAATTTTAACAGATCTAGCTCAAGAACTGAACAACACAGTTTATAACAAGAAGAATCTCAAATTAATTCACAGGAAGCAACAGAAAAATAAACTCTATAACCAATTCTTGCAAATTTGCTAATTCGATCATACTTAGATATCAAAAGAACAGTTTCAATGATCAATTGTTAAATCGATCAATGATTAACCTGCTCTGATACCATTTGAAGGGATCAAGATCTGGTTTGATCAATTAGATTAGGATTTGCAGCAGAATAGCACATGAATTAGACGAAATTATAGCAAGAATAATATGAATATTCAATCAAACAGTAATGGTTATATAGAGAGAAGGTTTTCTGCAAAAAGAATGTTTTCATTCATGCACAAGCTCCCCGTCCAAGGAAATTAGGTCAACATTCCCTTATAAGGAATGTGACGTCAGCTGACGTCACTTGATATCGACATCTAACTGATTTATACAAACAACTGAAAGTAAACTAAACTACTGAAGATGTCCACAACAACTAAGGACACCTTCACTAAAAGCTAATATAAGCTAATATTACAACTACTGAAGTTATAGCATCTGAAGTGTAAGAACTTCAGATGTTTTACATAATATAAAACTACTTATTACAAACTACTAAAATTTAAACCATCAAAACTACTGAAGAGAACTACTTCAGCTGTTGTGACAAGTTCTGAGAACTTGGTCTTCAGACTTTGTCTTCAGCAGTTGTCTTCAGACTTTGTCTTTAGACTTTGTCTTCAGCTGTTGTCTTCAGACTTTGTCTTCAGCAGTTTTCTTCAGACTTTGTCTTCAGACTTTGTCTTCAGACTTTGTCTTCAGCTGTTGTAGACCACTTCAGTTGCTTTGATGTCTGTGCGACTTAAAGGTTTTTATGATCTGGCTCATTGGTTCTTTTGGTCCAACAACATGTAATACTCTAAGGAGTCTAAATTAGCAAGCAAATTTGTATAAACAACTTAGAGTACCTGAATTTGATCCCCTCAACCATTCAGTGGATTATGAAGCTTGTTTGATAAGCTGTGGATGACCACATGGAGCAGGAATCTCGATTGGGATGAGACCTTCCCTTTCCTAAAGGTCTTCATGGAGAAATCTCCCTCATATCCCATCTGCTCAAAGGAATGATTGACAACTTCCTTTGGGAAAAACACCTCACCTTCTTCATCATCCAGCTGAACATGTCGGTTGATGATGGCCGGATGATGAAGATTGTTCTCCCCTGCACTGTGGCATACAGTGCCTTCTCCCCATCCATAATGACCTCTTGGCTGGTCTTCCAGAATTCAAGGAAAACTAATCCTCATAGAGTGGAGGATCAATGGTTAGGGAGGTGAAGTAGTTTGATAGAGTTAGGAAACGGCAAACCTCTGAGAAATGAGGATCTTTCTCAGAGCTTAACAGAGCAACCTCGTTATGTTATGTGTGTAGCTTCATGGTAAAGTTGGGATCATTTCTGTGAGCAAGGTTGGCCATTTTGAAGTAGCTTAAGGACGAAGAAAGAAGAAAGAAAGAAATTTCAGAGAAAAATTTGGGGTTTTAGGTTTTGGAGGAAGAACAAATGATAGAAAGAGGGGGGAAACCATTGGGTTATATGTGAGAACGAATTCAGATAAAGTTTAATGAAATAGGATAAACTTTGAAATCCGGATGTCGGTCCCACCTCTGAAAAAATAGTTTACTTCTGCTCAAAAAGTAGTTTTCTTGGAAGTCAAAAAGCTTCCGAAGGTTAATTATCTTCGGAAGTTTTAATTTAAAAAGCTTCAGACGCTAAAATGACTTCGGAAGAATTTCCTAAGAGGTTTGAGAATTTTGCTTTGGAAGAAAAATTAAAACATGAGTGCTTTGTGTATAAACTAACAAAGCTTTCGAGAGTTAATTTTGCTTAGAAGTAAATGCTCCTTGAAAATGAGTAAGTGTCTCAGACAAGTATTTAAGCTTCGGAAGATAAATTTGAAAACTCTTTCTTAGACAGATATTTATTTTGAAGGCATGATTTGCTTCCAAAGTTAAAAGCATAACTTCTGAAGTATCAGAAATTTTTAAAAAATCTAAGGAAAGTCTTCAAAAGAAATTTTCATCCAAAGAAAATACGAGTTTATGAAAGTGATGAACTAGACAACTTAGGACACACATAAATTTTAAAGAAATAATAAGAATTAGTTTTAAGAAAAGCTTACTCAAAGATTATCATCCCAATAGCTGATATTTGATATTTAAATCTCTGTTCATCAAAAGCCTTTGTAAACAGATCAGCATATTGTTCATTTGTGTGAACTTTGACTAGCTTAATTAATCCCTTTTCATAGTTATCTCTTATTAAATGATACCTGATATTGATGTGCTTTGTCCTTGAGTGCTGCACAGGGTTCTCTGTGATTGAGATAGCACTGTTGTTGTCTATGTGAATGGGAGTCTCCTTGAAGCTTAACCCATAGTCCAACATCTGATTTTGAATCCAAAGTACTTGAGCACAGCAGCTTGCAGCAACAATGTATTCAGCTTCAGCAGTTGATGCAGAGACACAGGATTGTTTCTTGCATTGCCATAAGACAACCCTTCCACCAAGAAATTGACACCCCCAGATGTAGACTTTGCAGTCATGTTGCAACCACCATAATCACTATCTGTAAAGGCATACAGATTGAAGTTAGAATTCTTAGGATACCATAGTCCAAGTGTTGATGCACCTTTGAGGTATCTTAGAATCCTCTTGACAGTGATAAGGTGAGACATCTTAGGGTTTGCTTGATATCTTTCACAAATACATGTAGCAAACATGATATCAGGCCTACTAGCAGTAAGATACATAAGATACCCAATCATAGCCCTATATAAGTGCTTATCTACACACTCCCCCACAAGATCACGACCAAGAGAGTGGTTTCTAGCTATGGGTGTCTTAGCAATCTTGCTATTAGTCATATTGAATCTCTTGAGTATGTGCTGAACATACTTTGACTGACTTATGAAGATGCCATCTTCAACTTGCTTCACTTGAATTCCTAGAAAGAAATTGTGTTCCCCCATGGCACTCATTTCAAATCTATCTTTCATCAACTTCTCAAAGTCTTTGCATAGCTTTGGATTAGTTGAACCAAAGTTGATGTCATCCAAGTATACTTGAACTAGTAATATGTCTTTTCCTTGTTCTTTGATGAAGAGAGTTCTATCTATAGTACCTCTCCTGTATCCATGTTTACAAAGATACCCAGATAGTGTCTCATACCACTTCCTGGGTGCCTGATACAGCCCATAGTGAGCTTTGTCAAGCTTGTAGACATAATGAGGATGATGAGGATCTACAAAACTAGGTGGCCGTTTGACATAAACGTCTTCATCTATAACTCCATACAAAAAGGCACACTTCACATCAAGTTGAAAGACCTTCAAGTTCTTGGATGCAGCAAATGCCAGGAATATCCTAACAGCTTCTAATCTTGCCATTGGAGCAAAAACATCAGTGTAGTCAATCCCTTTTTCTTGTGTGTATCCTTCAACAACCAGTCTAGCTTTGTTCTTGATGATGATGCCTCTATCATCTTTCTTGTTCCTAAACACCCATTTGGTTCCAATGGTAGTCTTCCCGTAAGGAAGAGGACAAAGGTTCCAAACTTTCTGCCTTTTGAATTGAAGCAGCTCTTGTTGCATAGCTTCAACCCAACTTCCATCCTTTAGAGCTTCATCAACTTTCTTTGGCTCTATCTGGGATAGAAAACAAGAGTGAAGACAAACATTTGCTTCATGGGTTGGTCCTCTTGTCTTTACCCCTGAGACAACATCTCCAATGATGTTTGTGGTAGGGTGAGACTTGTTGATCCTAAGCAGAGGGATCACAGCAAGTTGTTGAGAAAGATCTAAATTAGAGAAATTTAGATCTGGAATGCAAGTTTCTCCCAACACATCAGCACACTTTTCAAGTGAAACTTGATCCAACCAGTGTGTGAAATCATTGATGTTCTCATTAATGGTGTGGTTAGTGGCATCAAGAAATTCTTGGTCACTGTTACCACGACCATTGTTGTCTTCCACAATTGAGGTGTTCTTATCTGGTTGTAGAGCCTCTAAGCTGGAATTTGAAAGCATACCAGATGTATCAGCTGAATTTGTCATTGTTGGGCTGACAGAAACCTCATTTGCAGAAGTGGTTCCAACTGGAGCTGAAGATATATGTCTAAGGATCTTCCTAGCTCAAATTTTGGATCGGGATCATCTGTATTTAAATTTGCAGCAGATCCTAAAACATTCTCACAAGATTTGTTAAAATAGTTGGTAACCAAATCAAGATCAAACAACCAATCCGGACCAAAACCAGCAATACAGGGTGTGTTCATTGAAAGTCACATTGGCTGACTCCTCAACAATTCTAGTTCTAAGATTGTATACTCTATAAGCCTTAGCTTGGGAAGAGTATCCAATAAAGTGTCCATCATCTGATTTCTCAGCAAACTTGGCAATTTGATCTTTGGTATTGATGATGGTGCAAGGACATCCAAATGACCTGAGAAAACCAATGAAAGGTTTCCTCTTGTGCCAAAGTTCATAAGGAGTCTTACCATGAGTCTTAACTACGAAAACTCTGTTCTACACATAGCAGGCATTGTTGACTGCCTTTGCCCAGAAGGTGATGGGTAGTTTAGAGTCAGACAACATGGTTCTTGTAGCTTCAATCAATGTCATGTTTCTCCTCTCTGCAACACCATTTTGCTGAGGAGTCCTGAGAGCACTGAATTGTCTTATAATACCCTTTTCATCACAGAATGTATCAACGATATGGTTCTTAAATTCGGTTCCTTGATCACATCTTATGATTTTGACCTTGTGATCAGACTGATTCTCAATCTTTAAGATGAAATTCTTTAGAATCTTAGGAGTCTCATCCTTAGTTCTAAGGAAGAAAGCCCAAGTGAATCTTGTAAAGTCATATGTGATCACTAGACACTATAAGGTGCTTCCTAAACTCATTACACTGGTGGGGCCAAAGAGATCCATATGTAACAAGTCTAGGGGTGTAGTGATGGAATTCTTTTCCTTAGGCTTGTGAGATACCTAATGTTGCTTCCCTTTCAGGCATGCAACACAGTGGTCATCACTTGTAAACTCTTTCTTTGGCATTCCAGTTACCAAATCATGCTTAATTAATTTATTCATGTTCTTAAAGTTTACATGGCACATTCTTTTATGCCATAGGAAAGACTCATCACTATTGGCTTTAGACAGAAAGCATGAAACTGCTCCAGAGGGAGGGTTTTCTTGCAAATCCATCTTGTACATGTTTCCTTTCCTGGGGGCTCTAAGCAGGATATGCTCATGAGGAATGACCACACCAGGCTTAAGAACAATGCACTCATGCTCAGTAAAGAGCATGTTATGACTCTGATCACAAAATTGAGATACACTCAGAAGATTGTATCCAAGATCCTTAACAAAGTTTACCTTTTCTATGCTAAGCTTACCATTTGTGACCTTACCCCTCCAGAAATGTAACCACCTTCATCTCCTCCAAAAAGCAACTGGTCCTCCATCAATCCTATCAATGTTCTGGAGTAGTGACCTATTGCTTGTCATGTGCCTGGAGCAGCCACTGTCTATGATCCAGACATTTCTGTCTGTCTTCAGTTGTCCCTGCACAAAGAGAATGATTAGTTACATCTGGAAACCCAAGCCTTGCTTGTCTTGGGCTCATTTGCAGAAGGTAATTCAACAGTAATAGATCGTATGGTTGTACTAAGAGGATCTTGAGCTGTTGTTGATGGAGAAATCTCAGTCACTTGGTCTTTCTTAGACATCCACACCACCTTTGGAGTCTTGGACTTGACCTTCAAAACTTTAGAAGCTTTTGGAACTTCAGAAGTTTTGATGACTGAACCTTCGGAAGATTTTGCAGACACTGCAGCAGACTTCAGTGCTTCGGAAGAACTCCTTTCTTCCGAGACCAAATATTCTTCCGAAGAGAATTTTCCACTTCCTTTCTTGTTATATTTGGTACTTCCGAAGGAAACAGGTTTTCCTTCCAAAGCTTGAATCTTCTTAGAACTCTTTGAAGCCTTTGTTTTGGTCATATGGATAGTACCTTTAGGATTGAAGGGACAATCCTTTGCAATGTGCGTGGTACTTTCAGACATGACACAATTCATTTTCTTCTTCACAAGCTTTGGAATAAGACTGTCTTTGGTCAGATCCCTTTTCCACCTCCATCTTTGCAGATGATGAGACAATCCTCTTGGGCTGAGGACTGTGCTTGGAGTTTGATGGTCCAGGTTGTGCAATAGTGGAACACAGCAGATCAGTCTTCTTCTTGCTGCTGAGATGAGTTGAACAAGAACCAGAACACTTAGCAGAAGAGTTTTGGTTGATGTCTTTAGTCCCTACTACTTTAAACCCTGTAGAGATACAAACTTGTTTCTACTTAGAGTCAAAAGTAGCCTTGATCTCTTGAGCCTTCCTTGCCTTTCTTTTGCTCTTTCTGATCAAGTTCTTTCTCTTGGACTTGGTCATCACAGTCTTTACTTTCTCCTCAGAAGGATAGTGACCCTTCTTCGAATCTTCCTCTTCACTCTTTGCAGAGGGATTCTTCACTATCTCTTCTTCATCCTCTTCACTCATAGGATCTATGAGAGGAAGATTATCTTCACAAGTTCCACACCTAGGAGATCTTACTGAGAAGATGTGTGTGGAGGAGCTATCTCATTTGATCCCAGTCCCTGCCTATTTTGATAGCAGACTTTGTTGTGCAGGGATGAGGATATCATGTTCTTGAAGGTCTCCTCTTCAAGAATAGTCTTTTCTGCCCTGGCTTTGCTGATCACAAGCTCAGCCTGGCACTCAGTTAACTTGGTTATGAGATCTTTAATTTGAGTCCTAAACTCTGTGTGTTCATGTTTTAGAACTGAAATGGTTTTCTCTAAGTCCTCTATTTTCAGCTTATAATCATTTTCAGACTTTCTAAAATCAGATTTTAAAATGTTTAAGGACACAACATCAGATCTCAGTTCCAAGTTGTAGGACCTGTACCTGTTAACTTTAGCAATACATTCAGGAGTACAAAGATGTTCTAATACCTTAGCTTCATCATGAGCAGCCATCAGTGCTTGGTTTGGAGAAGCATCTTCCACCTGAAAGCTCCAGTCAAAGCTTCCTTCTTCAACAACAACAGCAGCTTGCTGCTTGGACTTCTTATTATGGAGAGCTTTGTCTGTGTAGTTTGGTCTGGATTGTGTTTGGCCACCATTTGTTCTAGGTGCCTTACACTCTCTGGCAAAGTGGCCTATCAAGTTACAGTTGTAACACTTGACTTTGCCTTTGTCCAGTCCAAACTTTCCACTGGTTGCATTGCTTGGAAACTTCCTTCCAGTCCTCTTGTAGAACTTCTTGGCTTTGTGAGTGAGAAGAGCCATCTGCTAGACTATTTCCATATATTCCAGATCATCTGGATGGATACAATCCAGGTCTTCAAGAGTGAAAAGAGAGTTGCCACAACTTTCATCAGAAGACACAAAAGCTTGAGAAGAGCTTGTCTCTTGGAATGGGCTTCCTTGAGTGTAGTTCTCCTTTGGTGTCTTTGGGAAGGTGAAGAAAGGACCCTTCAGTGAGTTGTCAGGGTAGCATAAGAGATGATGTTTGGGTTCTATGCTATCCCTTTCAATCACATGTAGGGCTGAACCCATCTGATTGTTAGAGTTTCCAGATGAACCTTGCATATTCATCTCTATCTGGTAGCCACTGAGAATCCCATATAACTCTGTCAGGGTAAGAGTTTTGAGATTTTCAGTTCTCTTGATCACACACAGTAGTGTGTCCACTGCCTAGGAAGTGAGGACATTATCTTCCTTACAATGTCTCTATTTTCAAGAGAAACTCCTCCATCCACTAGGGTATCCACAATCTCAACAAACCTGAAGTACTACTGAGTCATGGTTTCACCTGTTTTGAAGGTGAAGTTTTCAAACTTCTACTTGAGGAGATCCTTCTTGTTCTCCTTGGCTTCAGAAAAACCCTCATACATAGAAGTGCATCCCACCGCTGCTTGGCTGTATTGTACTTCTTCAAACCTCTGTATACAGAGTTTGAAAGGGCAGTTTGAAGAGCTTTCATGGCTTTTCTGTCTATCTCTACTCTCTTCCTATCTTCATCAAAGTAGTTAGCCACATCTTTGGGAATCATACTAGCACCAGTAGCAGAAGGGGTGCTAGGTATGAAAGGTCCATTCTCAATAGACTCCCACATTCTTGAATCAAGAGACCTAACAAAACCTTCCATTCTTAAAACCAGGTATCAAACTCATCAAGAGTGATCAGTGGGGACTTGTTCATGGTTCCAGTTTCCATATCAGTTTTGGAAATGGCTGCCATTTGAAAATTTTAATATTTATGTGTGTGACGGATCTTAAGATGGTGAGATCTTATATCAAGAGCCTGAAAAGCTTTGATACCAAATGCAGGATCGTTGAAGGGTTAGTTATAACACAACAACACAAAGAGGAGATTAACTAAACTTTAATCAAACAGTAAACTGGATTAACCAAGTGTTGAGATACTAAGAACACATGTAATGCAGGAGACAAAGACACAAATGTTTGGTTTTCAAGAATGCAGTATATTGCCTTCTCTATGTTCTATTACAAGTGTTACAAAGCATATTCGAAAGATACAAGAACATGAGATACTTATACTACATCCTATAGCTGACTATACTTTGAAAGCCAGCTGGATACAATTGACTAGACACAAACAAAATCAATTGTATTGTCAAAAGGCAAATTGCCTTTTGACATATGATTATGACATGCCATAAGTCACATTCTTATCTATTACAAAAAGGATAAAGTACATAAAGTAGAAAGTTATAGACTCAAGACCTTAATGTACAGTTACCAAAAGCATGGACCTTTTCACCAAACTATGTAAGTTGGTAACTTGCAGAGTTGCAGCAGAGAGGTGTCCAGCTTTATGGAACGGTGCATGAGATAAAGCATGTTACTAAAAGTCTTCGGAAGAAATCTATCTTCATGAACTTGAAGTTTCGGAAGACTTCATGTTCGGCTTCGGAAGATATTGGTCTTGGCTTCGGAAGATTTCACACTTAGAGTATTTTCTGTTTCATGTGTGAAACTTCCTAAGCTTCTTCTTTAATGCACTTGTGCAGCATGCAGGAAAGACTAAAGATGTTTAGGTTGCATCAGCCTCTCTTTAATCTCTACAACCACTACTACCACCACTTCCACCATTCCACCCACTACCACTATCCCATCCACCACATTATCTACCACCTCACACACCACTACCACAACCTCTCCACCACCACCTTCATCTATACCACCCCCAATAGTCACCATTCCACCACCACCTTCATCTATACCACCCCTAATCTTAACCACTGCTACCACCACCACCACTAGCCACCCAGCAGGACCGTCATCTTACCCATCTTTCCCATCTGGATTGTCTCTACCTCCTAGTGGGGTAGAGGAACAACTCTTGGCACTTAACCGAATAGTGTTGAAGTTTTTGGCAGCCGATGACGAGAAGACTACCCAGATTCGTCAGCTAGTAGATCTTACTACTGCACAATCTTAGCAAATATCTCAGCAGGCTCAGTTGATTAGCAGCAGGCACAGCAGATTGTTGTACAGAGCTCAGAGATGTTCCAACTCCAGGAGCAACATGTCCACTCTACCAAAAGGATACAAGAGTTGGAGGCAACCAACAAGACCATCATGCTAAGGCTCAAAGGGTCAAAGGAGGAGCCCCTAAAGATCAGAAACGGAGATGGAGATGATGGTGATGATGATGATGGTGATGATGATGACAGTGATGATGATGATGGTGATGACCATGGGGATGATACTGATGCTGGTGATGATGCTGATGATGATGTTGATGATGAAGATGATGATACTTCTACTGTGGCTGCCACATCTGCAAGTGAAAGGAGGAGCAAAAGGGCTCAAGACCAAGGTGTCTCCACATCAATCCCGTCAGCAGAGGAGCTCATGATACAAGACAAGAGTAATAATTAGTTGTTTATGTTATTTAAATCATATGTATTTGAATCTTGTCTCAAATTAATGTAATGAATGTCTGTATTTAATGTTGATGTTTACTACTTTCATTGTTGACTAATGGTTGATATGTTACATGTTTTAAATCAAGCAGATCCAAACTACCAGAGAGATGAATATGATGTTGCTCCCCTCCAATAGATCATGACTCAGCTTAGTATGATTCTTGATCTGCAGGGTACTGTCAGGAGATCAATGAATTACACTCCTGAAGAAGTAGTGATAATTCATGATCTTACAAACGAGCAACTTGCTGAAATATTCAGACTTAATCTGGATGAGATCGTAAAAGATGCTCCAATAGTCCAAGTTGAAAGTGATGATGAGCTCAATGACGTTGATGAGATTGAGATTGAAGATGTCACAGACCAACACTGTCCAGAGTACACTGACATTGAAGGTAATGTCGTTCCCAATCTCGGTGAAAACCTTGTTAGTGAAACTTTTGAGACTCAGGATAGAATGGAAAAAGAGTCGGACAAGAAAGAAGACACAGCCCAAGCCTCGAAAGCTGAAGTTAATATAAGAAAGGCTGAGTGGGCTGCATGCTTTGGAGAAATAAGAGCCCAACATGGTGCTTCAACATCAACTGCCTATACCAAGCTGTATAAAATGAAGAAACATCAAAAGGTGTCGGGCAGAATAATAACATGGGCGTATTTTGAAGATCTCAACGTTTATGCAGTTAAATGTGAGAAAGGGATTGAGTATTTCAGGTTCCCTCATGACCTAAAGACTCTTCTTGGATTTGAGCTAAACCAGTTACCAAAGTTACAATTGCTATATGCTGACCCAAGGAAAATGTCAGGCTGGTTTGAGACTGCTCTTAAAAGAGAGTACCACACCAGGTGGGTCAACTTCAAACCTTAACAGCCAATGAGGTATCTCAAATGGTCTAAGGTTGATCCTATAACTGGAAACCGAAAATAGTGCTGAAGTGGAGTCCTCCGCGCACAATGTCAAAGATCCCTCTACGGGAGATGCCACAGGACTTCACTCCCTACTTTAAATGATAGTACTATGACTGGTGGACAGGAGAGGCAGTCATAGTTCTGAATAAGAATGGTGTTATGGAAACCATCAGGGTTATTGACCTTTGTGGCTTACGAACTTGTCTGCAGATGATGTTTATACATTATACAAGTGGCCATCATCCTATGACTCTCAAGATATTGTACAAGCTCTACAATTTAAGAATGTTATAAGACTCTGTTTTGCTTTTGAGATACACACCGAAGTCACTAGAGAAGAGAAGTACAAGAAGTTTGAGGAACTTATGAAGGATGTAAGACATTAGACGAAACTAGGTCCAAGGGGGAGTTTATAGATACATGTGTCCCTAGTTTCTGATCTTACTGTAATATCTTTGTATTGTCTTACACTTATATAAATGTAATTGTATGGGTACTTAATGAAATACAATTTGTGGTTGGGCTTATGTTGAATATTTCAGTGGTTCGTATGTAATAATGCGTATTGACTTGACTATATAGGTTATGGCTGTTTGAATACTATCTAAATCAATTAATGAATATGAAACATATTCAAACATAATCATGTGATGTTCCCATGCGATTGGCCCATGCTAATGGACCATACGCATGAACAACTTCATGCTAATGAACCAGTCGTACGAATGAACCAGGAAACTGGGTCAGTCGCATGATTGAAACATGAGATTGACTCAGTAGCACGACTGAACACTCAATCGTGCAAATGGATAAACCGCATGACTCAATCGCACGACTGAACTATGCAAATCGTCCAGTCACACGTTTGAGAAACCTTAACCTATAAATACCACTTAAATCGGGGAAAAACTAGACACTTCGAATATTTTGATATCCAGACGTACCCTAGCCGTCCAGAGACCTCTACTAACTTGTTCTAACTTCAAAGATCGTAGTAGATCAATTGCTAATCGTTCTTAATATTTAGATTCAATCTTTAATTGATTCCACGTGCGTTCTCACTGATTGGATTGCCAATCAAATAGGATTCCGCACTATTTGATTCAGTATACGCGTAAATCTGTTAGTATTTGTCGAGTACACAATCCCTAACAGATGAGACAACATTACCCATATTTTTTTGAGGAATAACTAGTTTTGTGGATGAAACCTATATAAAGGAGGTAGACTTGTAACACCCAACTATTTTTTTTAAAGTCAATGAAAGAAAGAACAAAGTGTAGAAAATGAAAGACAAGATATTTTACCCAAGTTGAGGGGTAGAAAGTATGAAAAGGACAAAAGGTTTGAAAAAGTAGGTGTAAAAGGTGATGGTCGCCCATCACCTCCTACATACCCTTTTCATCAAGATTTTTAGAGATAGATGGGAAAGTGCAGCAGAACTCTTCGGTCTTGAAGAAGAACAAGCTGAAAATTCGAATTGAAGGTAAGAATTCATGGTTTTATGTTGTTTTTAAGTAGTTATGTCCTCAGGTTTTTGTTCATGTGTGTTGTGTGTGTTCGGTTATATGTTTTAGTGGGTTTCTAAGTGGTTGAACTCAATTGCAAAAGAGTTTGGAAGAAGTCATACTCAAGAGTTGCAGAGGTGAGTTCTAGGACCCCTCTTTTACTGGTTTTTAACTGATTTTGGGGCTGGAAATACATGAATGTATATTTTTATAAAACTAGGTTTTATACCTGCCTATATGTATATGTGTATGTTGCAGGTGGGCTTTGATTTTGAACTATGTTAATGCTTGATGATGTTAACGTTGTGTTTCTAAGGCTTAGAATGCATGATTCAAGCTTAGAACATGATAGATGAAGCTAGGGGACTGAATCTGATGCATATTGTGCCCTAGGTTGTTCATGCACCCAAACACTAGTTCATACACCTATGTTTAGAAAACTGCTTAAGTGTGAACAAATGTGGATGAGGAAATGTGGATGAGCATTGACAAATGCGGATGAGTAAAGTCCATGCGGATGAGTACAGTCAATGCGGATCAGAAAGTCTAAGTGTGAACAAATACGGATGAGAAATTCTATGTGTGAACAAATACGGATGAGAAATTCTATGTGTGAACAAATGCGGATGAGCATTGACTAATGCGGTTGAGTAAAGTCAATGCGGATGAGAAAGTCTAAGTGTGAACAAATGTGGATGAGAAAGTCCAAGTGTGAACAAATGCGGATGAGCATTGACAAATGCGGATGAGTAAAGTCAATGCGGATGAGTAAAGTCAATGCGGATGAGAAAGTCTAAGTGTGAACAAATGCGAATGAGGAAATGCGGATGAGTAAGTCATGCGACTGAGGAAATGTGGAGGAGTAAGTCATGGGATTGAGGAAATGCAGATGAGTAAGTCATTCGACTGAGGAAATTCACATGACTAAGTCATGCGACTGAAGAAGTGCGGATGAGTAAGTCATGCCACTGAGGAAATGCGGATGAGTAATTTCATGCGACTGAGGAAACGCGGATGAACAAAAAAAAATGCGGATGAACAAAATGAAATGCGGATGAACAAAAAAGGAATTACGGATGAACGCTTAGAATAATTTTTGACTTTTTGGGAAAAAAAGTGTTAGGTGGGCCTTGGCTTGGGAGGTTCCGGGGGGTATGTAAGTTGACTTTTTGAGGTCAAAGATGATGTGATAGGCATTGTATGATGATGATGATGTATGATGATAATGATGTGTGATTGATGATGTTATGTTTATGTATGATTGCATATTGTGTTTTGTTATGTTTCCTATTACGTGTGATGATGTGACTTTACGTGGTGTGATATTGTTAATGAATGTAAAGTATTATTTTAACGAAGCGAAAGATTCAAGATAATGAAAGAGGAACATAATGAATGAATTCATGCATTAATGAAAGAGAACATAATGAAAAGTCTTGCAAGCAACTAAGGGAGGTTCAGAACTCATTGAGAGTTGTTACCTTGTGTGTGTCTACAATGTGTGATTTTGGCTTACTCATAAGGGTTCAGACACACAGTAAGAGTTTAGTCTCGGTGACTGCTCCAATACGGGTGATTTCCTAATTATTGTGTGTCATACAGCATGTGATTTTCGCTAACCCATAAGAGTTCACACATAGGGGGAGTGTCCAACTATGTGTGTATCTACAACGTGCAATTTTGGCTAACTCATAAGGGTTCATACACACAGTAAGAGTTCAGTTTGGTGACTGCTCTGATAAATGTGCGATTTCCTAATTAATATGTGTTATACAGCGTGCGATCTTGGTGAACCCATAAGAGTTCACACATATAGGGGGAGTCTGTCCTAGTGACCACTCCATACGTGCAATATGTGCGATACGTGCGTGATGTGCGAAATGTACCAAACGAACTATGTTGAAGATAATAATTATTACCTTCATGTATGTGCGATGTGTGATCACGTGTGATGGTAATGAAAATGTTTTAATGAATGGAAGGTAATGCAATGTTTTTATAAAACTAGAACTCACTTAGCAATGTTGACTTTTTATGCATTTTCCAATTGGCAGGTGAGCATTGCTGAGGATGGCGCGGGGTAGCTACTTGGCATTTTGGATGGCATTCTGTTGTTTAATGCTTTTGCATTGTAATGCGAAGGAACGATGTTTTGAAATGAATGATTGAATTATCTTCCAAAAACATTTATAATGAAATGAAAGGTTATTTTAACATTCCGCTGCGATGTTTTATGAAAGTTAAATGTAATATATGTTTTATGAGCGATGATTGGCCTTCAGTGAGAGTCCCGGGAATGGGGCTTACAGGAGAGTAAGAAGCCTATGATGACTAAGTCTATGATAAAGAACTTGATCAGAAAGAGTAAGAGAGAAGCAAAGAAGGCTTAAGAGATGAAGGCCATCTTCAACTCTTAGTAGAAACAAGTTTTATCTCTGAAGGATTTGAAATGATAAGTCTGAAGATTCTAACTTGAACTCTAGTACCAAGAGTTCTAGTGTAGTATCAACTCATCTTAGCAACAAGAAGAAGGCTGATCAGTTGTGTACCACTACTGTAGAACCTGGACCATCCAACTCCCAATGAAGTTCTCACACTAAGAGGACTTTCAGTACATCTACAAAGATAAAGATAGAGAAGGAAAGTGATCAGGTTCATCCTTGTTCATAAAAAAAGGCTCTTAGAAAGATGATAATGGAATGTATCATGTGTGAGAGTGACTTTCATCTTGCTAAGGATTGTCCTTATAATCCAAAAAGTATTCTCCATATGATCAAGAAAAAGACTTCTAAGAGTTCCAAGAAGAAACAAGCTTCGGAAGGAAAATTTGTTTGCTTCGAAAGCTCCAAAATGAAGATGAAGGAAAGTGGAAAATTGCCTTCCGAAGAAAATTTGGTCTCAGAAGAAGGAAATACTTCTGAAGCACTAAAGCCCACTGCAGTGTTAGAAAGATCTTCTAAAGGTTCAATCCTCAAAACTTGTGAGGTCAGCAAAACTTCCAAAGTATTGAAGGTCAAGTCTAAGCTTCCAAATGTGGTGTGGAAGACAAAGAAATAACAAGTGAGTGAGATTCCTCCATTTACAACAGCAAAAGATCCTTAAACATGACTATATGATCTAATACTATTCATTACCTTCAACTTCTTTTGACAAGCCTAATACCAATAAGGTTTGGATTGCCAAATGTAACTAACCATCTTCTTTATGCAAGAATAACTAAAGATAAACAAAAATGTATGGATCATTGATACTGGCTATTCCAGGCATATGATAGCCAATAGTTCACTACTATAAAATTTTGAAAATATTCATGGAGGACCAATTGCTTTTGGAGGAGATGTTGGTGGTTACATTACTGGAAAGGGCAAGGTCACAAATGGTAAGCTCAACATGGAGAAGATAAACTTTGTTAAGGAGCTTGGATATAATCTTCTGAGTGTATCACAAATTTGTGATTAGAGTCATAACATGCTCTTTACTGAGCATGAGTGCATTGTTCTCAAACCTGGGGTGGTCATTCCTCATGAGCATATCCTGCTCAGAGCCCCAAGAAAGGTAACGTAGGAGAAGTTTCATGCTTTTTGTCTAAAGAAAATATTGATGAGTCTTTCCTCTGGCATAAAAGAATGTGCCGTGTAAACTTCAAGAACATGAATAAACTAATATAGAATAATTTGGTAACTAGAATGCCAAAGAAAGAGTTGACCAGTAATGACCATTGTGTGGCATGCCTGAAAGGGAAACAACACGAGGTCTCTCACAAGCCAAGGAAAAAAACTCCATCATTACTCCCCTACACTTATTAGATATGGATCTCATTGGCCCACCAGTATAATGAGTCTAGGAAGGACCTCTTACTGTTTAGTGATTCACTTGGGTTATCTACCTTAGAACTAAGGATGAGACTCTTGAGATTTTGAAGAATTTCATCTTAAAGATTGAGAATCAATGTGATCACAACGTCAAAACCATAAGATGTGATCAAGGAACCGAATGGAAGAACTAATGCCTTGATAGATTTTGTGATGAAAAGGGTATTACAAGACAATATAGTGCTCCTAGGACTCAACAAAATAGTGTTGCTGAGAGGAGAAACAAGACACTGATTCAAGCTTCAAGAACCATGTGTTGACTCTACACTGCCCATCACCTTCCGGACAGAGGCTATCAACACTGCTTGCTATGTGAAAAATAGAGTGTTTGTAGTTAAGACACATGGTAAGACTCATTATGAAGTTTGGTACTAGAGAAAGCCTTTCATTGGTCTTCTTAGGTCATATGGATGTTTTTGCACCATCTTGAATACCAAAGATCAATTTCCCAAGTTTGCTAAGAAATTAGATGATTGACACTTCATTGGATACTCTTCCTAAGCTAAGGCATATAGAGTATACAATCTCACAACCAACATTGTTGAGGAGCCTGCCAATGTGACTTTTAATGAACACAAACCCAGTGCAACTGGTTTTGGTCCTGATTGGTTTTTATCTCAGATAGGGCCTAAGAAGATTGATGAGGCTCTAAAGGATGGAAGTTGGGTTGAAGCTATACAAGAAGAGCTACCTTAATTCAAAAGGCAAAAGGTTTGGAACCTATGTCCTCTTCCTCTTGGGAAGACTACTATAGGAACCAAATGGGTATTTAGGAATAATAAGGATGATAGAGGACTTGTCATAGAAAACAAGGCTAGACTACTTGTTCAAGGATACACACAAGAAGAAGGAATTGACTATACAGATGTTTTTTCTCCTGTTGCAAGACTAGAAGCTGTTAGGGATATTCTTAGCTTTTGCTGCATCTAAGAGCTTCAAGGTCTATCAACTTGATGTCAAGTGTGTTTTTTTTCTTTATGGGGTGATAGATAAAGATGCGTATGTCAAACAACCACCCAGTTTTGCAGACCCTGATCATCCTGATTATGTTTGCAAGGTTGATAAAACTCTTTATGGGATGCACCAAGCACCAAGGAAGTGTTATGAGACTCTATGTTAGTATCTCTGCAAGCATGGATACAGAAGAGGTACTATAGATGGAACTCTCTTCATCAAAGGACAAGGAAATGACTTAATGCTAGTTCAAGTATATGTAGATGACATCATATTTAGGTCAACTAATCCAAAGCTTTGTAAAGACTTTGAGAAGCTAACGAAGGACAAACTTGAAATGGGTGCCATGGGGGAACTCAATTTCCTTATAGGAATTCAAGTGAAGCAAATTGAAAATGGCATCTTCATAAGTCAGTCAAAGTATGTTTAGGACAGGTAACACCCGGATATCTTCTTTGAACCCGACGAAAGAAGAAAAAAAATAAAGTCCAAAGTCGGGGGACCAAATTCACCAACGAGAGAAATTTGGTGAGTGGGGGTATTTAAAGGGAGACGGCAGCCCTTACCCTCTCCCGACACCCACAAATCAGCCAAAAGAAAGAAGGAAGAGAGAAAAAGGGAGAAAAGTTGGTTCGAGTTGATTCAAGAGAGCAAATCGTCATGTAGCAGGTCTAATCGAAGCTCTTCTCGTTGTGGTCGTTTGTGTGAGTTCTAGGACCCCTCTTTTAAATGTTTTTGAATGATGTTAGGGCTGGAACACATCTGAAAATTGGATTTTGTGTGTGTGTGTGTTTGACCCGTTTATGTATGTTTGGGTATGTGTATGATTCATTTGGGTCTTGCTTTTGAGCTTGTGTGTGCTTGAATGGTGTTGTGGTATGCATTCCTAATGTTTAGGATGTTGATTTGGGCTTAGAATGGGTTTCGTTGAGCTTGGAGGTCGAAAATGGGAGATTGGGTTCGGGATGAATTGCATTCTGCATCAGCTAGGGCTAGGCGACCGAATGGACGCCATACAGCCGAATGGGGTGCGATTGAGATTCATTCGCACGACTGAGGTTCATTCATACGACTGAGGGTTCATTCGCACGACTGAGAGCCCATTCGCATAAATGCTCATCCGTATTAGTTCCATCCGCATTAGGTCCATTCGCATGGGAGTCATCTGCATTAAGTCCATTCGCATTAGTTTCATTCGCACGATTGGGTGTTCATCCGCATAGGTGTTCATCCTGTAGATATATATGTACCTAGTTTATGAGCTTAATGTAAAAGCCTTTCATGTATTACATATATGTAAATGGATGGTTGAATGAAATACAATGTGTGGTTTATGCTTATATTGTTTAATATTTCATTGGTTATTGTGTATTACGCTTATTGAACTAACTATTTAGGTTTGTGGTTGTTTGAATAGATATAAGTCAAATAATGATTGTGAAACATATTCAGACTTAATCATATGAAGTTCTCATTCGAATGGCTCATGCTAATGGACCATACGCATGAACAACTTCATGCTAATGAACCAGTCGCACGACTGAACCAGGAGACTGGATCAGTCACATGATTGTAACATGAGATTGACTCAGTCGCACGACTGAACACTCAGCCGTGTGAATGGATCAACCGCATGACTCAATCGCACGACTAAACCATGCTAATTGTTTAGTCACCCGAATGAGAAACCCTAACCTATAAATACCACTTAAATCGTAGAAAAACAAAACACTTTGAAAACCAACATACTAAATCATACCCTAGCCATCCAGAGACATCTAAGAACCTGTTCCAAGATCATAGATCGCACTAGATCGATTACCAATCGTTCTTAACGTTTAGATTCAATCTAAAATTGTTTATACGTACGTTCTCACTGATTGGATCGCCAATCAAACAGGATTTGGCACTATTTGATTCGGTATACACATATATCAGTTAGTATTTCGTTCAATACATGATCCTCATAAGTGGTATCAGAGCTTTGGTTCTGGATTTACGTGTAATTCAATTGTTTTTGATTCAAAAATTGTGTTTTTTCACTAAAAATGCAATGTTTTTGTGTCAAATGGTGTCTTAGACGTCTCTAGTTTGTAAAGTTAACTTTTTCCGGCATACGGCAATTAGGGTTAGTGAAAGTTCAAGTTTATGCATCCAAAATACCTTAAACCCTCGAATTCTCAAAATCCAGCAGCTTCAGTCACACGATTGACTCAATCGCCCGACTGAATTCATATGCATCCCTCATACGCACGATTGGACTCATTCGTACCTCCATTTGTACGGCTGAATTGACTAGTTTCATTGTTCATTCACGCGTGTCCATTCGCCCGACTCATCAGCATTGGTTGATTCGCACATTTGAGCCATCCGCATTGTTCAATCGCACGAATACCCCAATCGGACACCTCCATTCGCACAAATAAAGCAGTTTGTTCCAAATTTTAAAGTTTAGAGCAATGGAAGATCAGTATTCAGCGTTCACCGTAGGTAGGGATTTGAGGATCCAGAATCTATTGGTTCTGGAAAACGAAGTGGGGAATCACAACAACCCCCTAAGCTAATCACGTTAGATCATTACCCGCAGTGGAAGCAAAGATTTGAGATTTACTTGAATGGCATAGATCCCAATCTGTGGGAGTCGATAGAGACAGGGTACATCATGCCTGTGGGAGCATATGGAGTGAAACTTACATTAGGGGGCATGACTAATGGACAAAGGGTTAAGTACAATGCTGAGAAGAAAGTCTATGCTTTGCTCACTTAGTCAATTCCGAAGGACATTTTCCATCAATTTTCTGAGAACAAGCAAGCAAAGAAGCTATGGGATGCATTGGAAAAGAGGTATGACGGTAATGCATCATTAAAAGCTCTAAAGGCTAAAGCCTTGAAGAAGGAGTTTGACAACTTCTCGTCAATGGGAAAGGAGAGCTTGGATGATGTAATTGATAGGTTGTCTCACATGATGAGTGAGTTGCACACTCATAGAGTCACCAGTTCTATGGAAGACAAAGTTTCAAACTTTGCAGATGGGTTGCCTCAATGGTGGGTTTCTTTTGTCTCCAACCTCAGACATAATGATATGCACGTGAAGTTAGACATCAATGACTTCATTTTGAAGCTGAGCGAGGAGGAATTAAGGATGAAGTACAGGGCACAAAAGTCTATTTATGATGAGAACCCAACCTTGTACAACTCGACTCCTCAAGCCAAAACATCTGGAGCACCACTTCAACGGCGTTTGCGTTGAGTTTAGCTGGTCCATCATAAGCTACTACTTTATGATCTGACACGCCAGGGTCATCTGGTACCCAATACATAGCACCTGAAGCAAATGCTACAAAACTGAAGATCAAGAATCTCGGGAATGTGACAGTTGCGGTAGCAAAGGAGCACGTGGATCTCTTAGCAACTGTTGTCCACTCCTATGACAGGCTAGTTACTGGGAAAATTGGGAACTGCCATCTGGCAGTAGAGGACTACGAGCAGGTAGACGAGACTGAGTCAGAAAGGATGGACAGGATGTGGGCCTTAGCAAGTGCTATTCGGAGAGCAAAGAAGTTTGTCAAGAAGACCGGACAAAATCTGATTGCCACTAAGGACACAAATTTTGGCTTTGAGAAGACAAATGTTACATGCTTCAACTGCGGGGAAAAGGGGCACTTTAAACGTGAATGTGTGAAGCCCAAGAAGATGGGAAATGGGAATCCATTCTCATCTTTCTCTCGTCAAGAGAAGCCGACAAACAATCCTACTTCGTTGAGCAAGGATCCTTAAGCCTTAACAACTCATGATGACGAAGGACAAGATTGGAGCTTCCGGTTGTGTCTCCGGGAGAATCCAACATTGCTAGTGTTGAGGATCTAGATGATGACTCAATAAGTGAAGGTGATATTGCAGTGGAGCTCGCAATGTCAAATGTTGAAGAATATGCAACAGTAGTTGATCACCAACCTGAAGAAGGGACAAGTACAACAAGTCCAGGATCACCAAAACCAGAGAAGTCAGACACTGCTTTAATGGTTGTTTCAACCTCACCCTCTCAGGTAAGTACCACTACTCAACTTCTCAATACTCATACTTGTTCGGATTGAAATAAATTTAGGGAAAGCATTGATATGAAATTTGCTAGGTTATTAGACCATCATGATAACTTAGTAAAGGACTTACAACTGTGCACTGAAGCCAATAGAGTCTTAAAACCAAATGAACACAACTATAAAGAAAAGATAGATCTCTTGAACAAACAACTTAGGGAAACTAAAGTTGTAGCCTTTAACCAAGCTAATGATATTAAGTTCTATCCAAACTCCCTAGAAGACACTAAGAAACAAAAGGCAATTTTGGAAGTAGAAGTAAATTCACTAAAACAAAAACTGCATAGTTGGACAAGTTTATCCCACATTGTCCAACACTTAGTGAGAGAGCATAATAGTGGGGAGGGTTTGGGATATAATGTGGTACCACCACCACATGAGACCTTGATGAATGAAAAAATTAAACCAATAAATAATAACCCAATCAAGGGTCACATGGTGTCCACTCCTCTTGTAAGTTATCCAGATTCTGAATGTAAACCAAATGAATCTGTCACTATACAAAATGATGCCACTTCAAAATCAAAAGGTAAAATGCCTTGTGTTAATCTGGACAAACAATTTGAAAAGGTTAAAATAAAATCTGGTTCAACAAAGTCTCTTTCTGAACCAAGAAATACCAAACAAATTAACCAATCACATGCTTCATGTCTAAGTCGAAATAAACAAAAAGGAAAAGATGTTAACAACGTCCAAACAATTAATTTTGTTAAACAAGAGAAAACATCTAAACAAGAAGTGTCAAAACCCAAACAGAGTAAAGTGACTAGTGTGTCACATACTTCTCCACAGAAACAGGTAAATCGTCATGTTGAAAGCAGATCATGCTACAACTGTGGAAAGTATGAGCACATAGCGTCTTATTGCCCTTATTATCAGACACCAAAGAAAAAGATTGAACTTTATGACACTAAGTCAAGCTCTTTCAAAAGAAGCTCCATGATTCCACTCAAACAAGTCACTGAACCTAAAGTTCAACCTATCAGTCAGTCGTCTGTTTATCACAAACATGCCTTACACAAAACTAGCTTATGGAAAGAAAAGTCTTTGTCTAGAAATGAGAACAATCCTTCAACCTCTAATGGACAATGGGTTGAATTTATGATGTGTGATGCCCCTGGGACACTGAAGCCGATTAAGGCTTGGGTCCCTCACCTTAACTAATGTTTTCAATTGAATGTGTAGGGTGTTTGCTATAGTGCTGAAACAAATACTTGGATTGTAGATAGTACAGCATCATGGCACATGACTAGAAACTAGGCACTCCTATCAAACGTCAAACAAATCAAAGGAGGTCATGTTTCTTTTGCTGGAAAGAAAGGAGGGTACATCACAGCTGAAGGAGAAGTAGGGAACCAGAAAGTTAAGTTTCACAAGGCAAACTTCGTTCAACAACTTTAGAATAACCTGCTTTCTGTTTCCCAAATATGTGACAAAGGATTTAAGGTAGTTTTTGATAATAAGATGTGCTATGTCCTGAAAAAGGACTATGTGATTCCCAAGGAACAAGTATTAGTGTCAGCCTCAAGATATAATGAACTTTTGTCTTGGATGTATCGAAGGCCTCCACAACTGATCATCAAGTTCAGTTCTTCTTCTCAAAAGCTACTGAGAAAGATTCTATCTCCTGGCATAGAAGAATGGGGCACATCAATCCAAGGAAGATGAACCACTTGATCTGGAATGATCTAGTGCGAGGAGTCAATGTCAAGAACTTCCAACTCCCAGATTTTTGTGTCACCTGCAATAAAGGCAAACAGACAAAGAAGTGTCATAAGGCAAAGAAAGTTAATTCTATAGAACTGCCTCTTGAGCTTCTTCACATTGATCTCTTTAGTCCAGTCAGTACAAGAATTAACGCAGGTGACTTGTACTGCTATGTAGTTATAGATGACTACTCAAGATTCTCTTGGGTGATGTTTTTGAAATCATAATCAGAAACATTTGAGTCATTCAAAGAATTGGTAACTACTCTGGAGTCTCTCTATAAGCTGAAGGTAAGACAAGTACACTCAGACAACGAAACCGAGTTCAAGAACCAATGGATGGAGGCTTTCTACAAAGAAAAGGGAATTGTGCACCAGTTCACTTCCGCCTACACTCCTTAGATGAACGGGGTTGCTGAGAGAAAGAACCGAAACTTAACAGAGACGGCACGCACAATGCTAGCAGACTCGAAACTGCCAATCCAATTTTGGTATGAGGCTGTAGCCAATGCGTGTTACACGCTAAATCGAGTTCTAGTAGTAAAACATCATGGCAAGACGTGTTGGACCAAAAGAACCAATGAGCTTGATCAGAAAAACCTCTAAGTCCCACAGACATTGCAACTGCTGAAGAAGATCACAACAGCTGAAGACATCAGCTAATTACAAGGTCTGAAGACAAAGTCTGAAGACAAGATCTAAAGACTTCTACTGAAGACAAAGTCTGAAAGCAAAGACTGAAGACAAAGTTTTAAAGAAAAGTACTGAAGACAAAGTCTGAAAGTAAAGTACTAAAGCCAAAGTCTGAAAGAAAAGTACTAAAGACAAAGTATGAAAGTAAAGTACTGAAGACAAAGTCTGAAGCTATGAGCTGAAGACAAAGTCTGAAAGTAAAAGTCTGAAGAACAAAGACTGAAGACAAAGAATGAAGACCAAAGTGATCAGTAGTTGGTACAACAGCTGAAGTTATTAACTTTAGTAGTTGGTACAACAGCTGAAGTTATTAACTTCAGTAGTTGGTACAACAGCTGAAGTTATTAACTTCAGTAGTTGTGATGATTTCCTTTGAGTACTTGTAATTTACGTTTCAGTAGTTGTAGTTCAGTAGTTTTATGTTTTTGTACTTAGCATTCTCTAAGATGTAATCAGTAGTTGAGAAGTTTCTCAGTAGTTTGCATAGTTTCAGTAGTTTGTATAATTCTGTTAGATGTCACTATCAAGTGACATCAGCAGACGTCACATTGCCTATATAAGAAATGTTGACCTAGTTGTAACGTGTGACATTCAGCCACCACGAAAGCATATGAATGAAATATTCCTTTGTGAAATTCTCTCTCTATAACTGTTTACTTCTCATTGAATATCAATTGTGTTCTTGCGAATTGTCTAATTCATTGTTCGAATTCCGCTGCAATCTATTCAATTTAATCAAACTTAGATCACTGATCCTAACAAATGGTATTAGAGCTGGTTAATCATTGATTGATCTAACAATTGATCATTGAAACTGCTATTTCGATATCTAAGTTTGATTGAATTAGCATATTTGCAAGAATTGGTTATAGATCATTGAATTTCTACTGGTTTTGGTTATTTGCTTTGAGTTTTCTCTTGTTCATATTGAGTTTTTTGTGTTTTGCACTAAATCAGTTAAAACATAATTGAATTTGGTTGAATCTAAGAATGACTACTTCTTCTAATGACCCTCACAATACCGGTTCCTCAACCAAGCCTCCGATGCTGGTTAGGACTGAGTATAACATATGGCAACGAAGAATGCTTCATCAACTGTCTTTTAATAGTTCAGGTTGTTGGACATTTGTGGTACATGGTCCACACAAGCCTATGGTGAACAATCTGGAAACCAACCAAATGGTTCTGAAGAAGAAGGAACAATACTCAGATGAGGATCGAAAATTGTTTGAGATTGATGCTAAAGCGCATGGTATTCTGGCCATGGCTCTGCCTATGAAATCTATTCTGGGCTTATGCATCATGAAACTACTCATGACCTCTGGAATGCATTGAAGGAACAATTTGGTGGAACAGATGAGGTCTTAGCAAACAACAGAAAAATCCTTACCCAACAATATGAGACATTCTCTCATAGGAAGGGTGAGTCACTGACTCAACAGTTTGAGCGTTTTTCCTGTTTGATCTCTGAGCTGAAAATGGTCAAACATGAATACGCTAATAGCCAGATGAACAACAGATTCCTCAGATCACTGCCTGAGAGATGGGACACAAACACCATTGTCCTACGCTCCAGTGCAAATCTAGATAGCCTATCCCTCACCCAACTCCATGGGAAACTGGCATCATCAGGAAAGCTCACTGATGACTTTGTACCAGGGAACACTGCCTTGGTTGGTCATGAGTCAGAATATGTTGCATCAGAAAGCAATTGTGATGAGCATATAGATTTCTCTTCAAAAAGTTCAAATCATGCATTTGTTAGTGTTGACAGTCAGTCAGGCTGTAATACTGACAATTTGTGTTTCATTATGGATGATTTGAAGGGTATTGCTGATGATGACTTAGAAGAGATGGATATTCTAAGCCAAATGGCCTTGATTAATATCAGATCTCAAAAGTTCTACAAGAGAACTGGTAGGAAATTTCCAAGACTCTCTGGAAAAACCAAAGTTGGTTTTGACAAGAGTAAGTTGAGGTGTCACAAATGCCACAGGCTTGCACACTTTGCAAGAGATTGTAGATCAACTGGATCTAACTCCTCTGCACCCTTTGTACTTTTCCAAGCAATAGTCCACAAAACATAGGGCAACATCCTACTAGTTCTGGTCATCATGCACAACCTACATCTCCTGCATATTTTGTCCCTCAGGGTCCAATGTCATATCCATATCCCTGCTATTACATGCCACAGCCAAATCCAGTTCAAGTTCCTATTGCACAACAACGTCAAGCCTTACCTGAGCCTCTACCATCTCAATCATCTCAATCACAACCTCATCACAGCTTCTTCACCCCTGGTGTTGTTGACTGGAGCAGTTTACCAGATGATCTCTCTGGTAATGAGCATTTATTTGCTAGTGATGGTCAACATGGTGGTGAACACCCTTTTGGGAATCTTGCTCTCATGGCCCTGGAGTCTACTGAGAGTTCATGCTCCAATGCATCTTCATCACAGGTAACCCAAGTATCCTCTAAGGCTAAGGCCAAGCTATGTTCTGAATCGTGCATAGCTGCATTTATCTCTATTAGAGAGGTCAATGTAGCTTTAATAAATCAAAATCTTGAGCTTGAGCAAACCCTTTCCAAAAGAAAAGATGAGTATGAGTCTGTTCTTGATGATAAAGATGATGAGATTTATAAGCTTAAATGCCAATTAAATGATGAAAAGGCTAAGCTAGAGGTCATTCTTAAGAACCACAGAGAACTCAAAGAAAAACTTGCAGCTACCTAAGTTGAGTGTGACCGCTGGGTATCATCCTGCAAGGGATTTGAAATGCTGCTCAGCAAGCAATCTGCTTCGAATGTGAAGTTTGGAATAGGTTACAATCACATTGCACCACCTACAGATTTTACTCCAAAATCAATAGTAAAACCCGAAGGTGAAAGTAATTTCCAAACCACATCATCATGTGTATCATCCTCAAGTGATCTCCCAAGATCAGAAGATGAAATCAGTGTTAATACCTCAGCAAATCAATTGCCTGATGGGTTAACTACTTATAAGCACATGAAGCTGAGTACTTTAGATGTTGTCCCTCAAAGTACCTCAAGTACTGAAGGGCAAGTCACAACATCTGAAAAGCATTTCAAATCAGTTGAAATAAAAGGATTAACAATTGCTGATGAATCTATCATACGGTCTTTCAGGACGGATAGAGAACAGCTGAAGAACAAGTCTAAGTCTGTGAATTTCAAGGAGGAAATTGTGGGTCACAGGAACTCATCAATAACAAGTACTGATATGTCCCAAGAGTTGAAAGCTTTAGCTACAAATCAGACACAACTTGTTATGATGATTCAACATTTGTTGGGGAGAGTTAACCAACTAGATACACCTGTGATCAAACCACTGAAGAGGCATTCCAAGCCCAAATCCAAGGAATCCATTTCAGCACCATCTCCACCTTCATCACCTGTTAATAATGAGAAACAAGTTATGGTTAAATCTGTTGATCAAAACAGACCCAAAACCAAAAAGGTTTGGGTCTCAAAACCTAACTAGTTCTTTATGATACATGCAGGGTTCTTCAGCATGCCAAAGGAGCATCTGGTATGTAGACAGTGGAGGATCTATGCATATGACTGGGAGCAGTTCTCTTCTTAATGACTACTCTCAAGGAAAGAAGGGATTTGTTTCATTTGGAAATGATGCCAAGGGTTACATCATCAGGAAAGGATATATGTCTAATGGAGATATTAGATTTGATGATGTTAACCATGTGGAGAATCTCAAGTATAATCTACTGAGTGTCAGTCAGATGTGTGAGAAAGGGCATGTTGCACTTTTCACAAGCCAGAACTATAGGATTCTGTCTTCCCAAGTTCTGAGGCTGCTTGACAAGTATTGGATGAACATACTCTCCTGAAGGCAACAGGATTGGAAGAGTATATGCTTGGATTTGTCAAAGAAGATTGATTTGAAGGGTCATCCTTGCCTTTTCTCCAAAGCCTCTCCTCAGGAATTTTACTGTGGCATAGAAGGCTGGGTCATGTTAATCTCAAAAACATGAATCAGCTGATCCACAATAGTTTAGTGAGAGGTCTACCAATAAAGGAGTTCCAATGTGATGAAACCTGCACTGCTTGTTTGAAAGGAAAACGACTGAAGTCTCATTCCTCCCTATTGAAGAAGCTAAGTCCACTGCTTGCTTGCAGTTACTGCACATGGATGTATTTGGTCCTGTGAGAGTGATGAGCATGGCAAAGAAGAAATACTGTCTGGTAATTAGGGATGATTACTCCAGATTTGTATGGACTTTCTTTTTGCATTCAAAGGATGAGGTTGCTCAGACGATTATAAACTGTGTGTTGTATGTTGAGAAGTAGTATTCCCTATCAGTCAAGTGTATAAGGAGTGATAATGGAACTGAATTCAGAGAAACCATCCACTTAATGATTTTTATCTATCAAAGGGAATCAAGAGGCAGTTTAGCATTCAAGGACTCCAGAACAAAATGGAGTAGTGGAGAGAAAGAATAGGACCCTAATTGAAGCTGCAAGGTCTATGTTGGCTGACTCTGGTTTGCCATTGACCTTTTGGGCTGAAGCTGTCAACACAGTTTGCTATGTGCAGAATAGAGTATTAGTAAATCAAAGGTTGATGAAGACTTTATATGAAGCTCTACATCATTTGGCTCCTCTAATTTCATTTTTCAAAGCCTTTGGGTGTCCTTGTTTCGTTCTCAACACAAAGGATCAACTCCACAAATTTGATCCTAAGGTGGATGCAGGGTATTTTGTAGGATATTCATCCACATGCAAGGCTTACAGGGTCTTCAACTGCAGAACAAAGATAGTTGAAGAAACCTTGCATGTGAAATTCAATGAATCTCCTAAGGATAAAATTCCACAAAACCCTATGGAGTTGTTTGATTTGGACATACTGCAATATGTTCCTTATCAACCTCTAGCTGTTGCAGATCATGTGGATAAATCATCTTCTGCAGAAAGTCTTCCACCTGGTGGTACTGAAGATGATGATGATATCAGTACTCACCTTTTCATGTTTAGTGAACAACTGCCTGAGTCTGCTAAACTTGATGTTCGTGTAGCTTCAGTAGCTCCATCCACAACAAATGCTAGTGAGATTTCTAACTCCTCTACATCATGTGAATTACCATCTCATACTTGGTTTCAAGAATCTGGATCATCATCTGTTGCTGCTGAACCGGCTACAAACACTTGCACTAATCTTATAGTGTACCAAGAGCTGAAGAATCACCCCATGTCTTAAATCATTGGTGCTATCAATGTTGGTGTCTCAACCAGAAGTTAATTGTCCAACTTCTGCTTCTATGCTCTCTTCATCAGTCAGCTAGAGCCAAAGAACTATCATGTTGCTTTGAGAGACAATGGATGGGTTGAAGCCATGTAGCTTGAGCTACTTCAGTTCAAAAAGCAGCAAGTGTGGGAACTGGTTCCTCTACCCCCAGGTAAGTGTGCAATAGGCACTAAATGGGTGTTTAGGAATAAAACTGATGTAAATGGGCTTATTGTCAAGAACAAGGCTAGACTGGTTGTACAAGGGTTTTCACAAGAAGAAGGTATTGATTATGATGAAACCTTTGCCCCTGTAGCCAGACTAGAGGCAATTAGATTTTTCTTAGCCTATGCTGCACTCCACAATCTTAAAGTTTTTCAAATGGATGTCAAAAGTGCCTTTTTATATGGTAAAATAAAAGAAGAGGTTTATGTGTGTCAACCACCAGGTTTTGAGGACAATAAACATCTTGATTGGGTGTATAAACTTGATAAGGCTCTTTATGGGTGAAGCAAGCTCCTAGAGCCTGGTATGAAACACTTTCAAATTTTCTTCTTAAAAATAATTTCACTAGAGGCTCCATAGATAAAACTTTGTTTATTAAGAAAGTGGATAAGCATAAGCTACTTGTTCAAATTTATGTTGATGATATAATTTTTGCATCCTCTGATCCCCAGTTGTGTGATGATTTTACAAGTTTAATGAAACAAAAGTTTGAAATGAGTGCAATGGGAGAATTATAGTTCTTTCTAGGCTTGCAAATCAAACAACAGGCTAATGGAACCTTCATTCATTAGTCAAAATATACAAAAGATCTTTTGAATAAGTTTGATTTACAAAGTTGTAACCCCTGTTCTACTCCCATGTACAACACCACACAACTGGATGCAGATCAGAAAGGTAAAGCTGTTGATGAAACACTTTACACATGTATGATTGGGTCCTTGATGTACTTAACAGCTTCTAGACCAGATATCATGTTTGCAACTTGTGTTTGTGTTAGATTTCAGGCTGCTCCTAAAGAGTCTCAATTGATTGCAGGGTACACAATCTCTAGGTCTTTGGTATTCCACTGGACCCTCTTGCAAATTAGTTGCTTTTTCTGATAGTGACTATGCAGGGTGTAAGTTAACCAGAAAGTCAACTTCTGGTGGATGTCAATTCCTAGGCAACTGTTTGATTTCTTGGCAGAGTAAGAAACAAACATCTGTTGCTACATCCACTGCTGAAGCAGAGTACATTGCTACTGCAAGTTGTACATCTCAGGTACTCTGGCTTCACAACCAACTACTGGATTATGGCATTACAGAGAGTAAGACTCCATTATTAATGGATAGTGCTTCAGCTCTGTGCATTGTCAAGAATCCAGTCCATCACTCTAGGACCAAACATATAGAGATCAGACACCATTTTATTAGGGATTGGTTTGAAAAAGATCTGATTGATCCAAAGTTTGTGCCTAGTGCTGATGAGCTTGCAGATATATTACTAAGCCTTTGGATAGTTCAACTTTCCAAAACTTTGTGTTAAGGCTTGGTATGCTGCAGCTAGAATATGTGATAACTACTGATGATCTCAGTAAACAGATACTCATGATCATTAGTAAACATGTCACAAATATGTACTGATTCTGTTATACACTACTGATGTAGTTATAACTACTGATGTCAGTAAAAATAGATAAGTACTGATGTCCTATGAACCACTGAAACCAGCTAAAAAGTCTAATGAGTAAGTGTTGAGGACAGTATGAAACAACTGCAAAGCCAAGAATTGACGAAAACTACTGATGAGAATTTTCTCTTCAGTCGTTTCCACAAACTGTTGTTTCACCCTAAACAGCTGATAACAAAATCATGTCTTCAGTAGTTTTACAACTACTGATGACTAACACCAAGTCCTTAGTTGTTTCCAACACCTGAAGTCAAAACCAAGGTTTTCAGTAGTTTCACAACTACTGATGACTAAAACCAAGTCTTTAGTTGTTTTCAAACGTCTGATAGTTAAAACCAAGTCTTCAGTTGTTTTCTTACAACTGCTGATAACACCAACACTTTTAGTCGTTTTCTTTTCAGCCTTTTCTTAACCTATAAATACCTGCACTTATAGCCAAATGTTTCATTAGCCATTTTCAAACCTTTTCTCTCTCAACAATGGCGACCATGAAACTCAAACCCTGACATAACTGTGTTGTCTACCTTTCGAAATCGGCTTTCTGGAACAAGTTTGATAATGCCATCGATCTTATGGTGGATTCCCAATACCGAACAACCTTTCTTCTGAATCCTACCATATACCTTGATTCCTTAACCCAGTTCTGGACCAACGTCTCTGTAACAACGGGTAAGAATGATAGGCAAATCACTCTCCAGTCGTTGGTGAATCAGAAACAGGTGCTCATCACCCCCGACATCATTCGCAACACCCTAAATTTGCATGATGGCACCTATACTAAATAATACCTGAAAGTCACCACTGATATGTCTTTCATCAATAACGGGTATGCAGGTGACTTAAGTGCTACAACCATTCTTAAAAAACACTTCCATGATGTCGAAAGACTTATCTTTCATATGGTGAATGTCTGCCTTGCTTCAAAGACATCTTCTTGGGATCCAGATGTCTTCACGGTGGCAACAGCTATTGTACTCTATCTTTGAACGCCAAAATCTAAATTTTTCTGAGATAGTGTTCATAAAACTAAAGGATCTGGCTCAGAAACCTGTGGCAAACAGATGGATACTTTATACCAGGTTTATGATAATTAAAATTTGATGGCCTTATTGGTCTTGGGGTCCCTGCTCCAGCTGTTTTAGCTGAGGTATACTCCAAACATAACTCAGACCCTACTCTAAAAAGGCTGCCCGGATGCTAAAACCCAAGCAGAGGGAACCCACAGCCTCCACTTCCAGATCCACAGTCCCCACCAAACCCAAATCCAAAAAGCCCAAAAAGGCTACTCAGGGAGATGAGTCCCCTGAGGATGCCCCTGTACCACCAATGCAGGAAGCACATACTGGTTATAACCCCCCAGTTATGTCCAAGACTGAACCTGCTGAAGCCGCACAAGTATCCTCTCAACAGGATCCTGTTGCAACCACAATTGGGGATCCCACATTACTGGAACCTATCTCAATTGAGAGGGTTACCATTGAAGAGCACCTCTCACCCCGGGTGCAATCTGCTTCAGACCAATCTCCACATGCAACCGACCCTCAAAGCCTAACACTAATAGTTGCTAAAGTGCTGAGTCAGTTGCATTCCTCACCCCCTCCCCAAAAACCAATTACCACTGGGAATACCTCAAACATTAAGGGGGACAACCAAAATGCTTCTGATAACCAATAGCACAGGGGTTATAATGTTCAATCTCCATGTGTAGAAAAGGAGGTTAGAACATCTGGTAAGGCTGCCACTTCTACTGATTCAGCAAATGATCAGGATGAAGTTGGTAACATCTATAAGACCTCACCAGAGGCAACTGCCAATAAAGGACATAGTCCTGAGGCAGGAAGTCCCTAGTACCAAGAACAAGGGGCACATGCATCTACTGATCTACACTCAGAGCATGTTCATCCTGATTCAATCAAGAGGTCAGGTGATTAAGCAAACCCAGATGATGACCTGGGCTTTTCTATGATGTTTTAGCCCATAATACCATCCTAGAAATGAGGTAAGCAGACTCAAAGAGCTGCTAGCCAAAATATCTCAGGATCAAAGTCCATCTACCCCAATAACCACACAGATGGCACCTTCAATTAAAGGTTCACCAAACACTTTGCCTACACACATAACTATGCCAGAAGCCTCTGCCTTTGGCACCACCTCTCAAGGACAGAACCCCACTGAGCAGATGGTTGCTATCTTTCAAAACTCCTTACCTCTCATCACTCCAATCAGTACTGAGATTGTCCATAAAGCCATAGATGAGAAGATCTCCTCAAATCTACAAACCCTCATTGATGATGTTGTTCACAAATCTCTTTCTGCCTTTCAAGCCCCTGATCCCAATGCAAACAAAAAGGGGGAGACTACTCAGGCAGTGAAAGAAAAGAAAAGGAAAAGAGTTGATGATGAGAAAGAACCTGAAAAAGAGAAGGAGGTGGAGAAAGAACTGATCTCAAAACAGGTGATCACATACAAGCGAAAGAAAAGTGCTGAGTCAAAAGCTGATGAAGAAAAATCCTTAGAAGATCTTGTCAAAGATGCTGATGAAGCTCACAGCAGATCCATGGATAAAATTATATATCAGCTCTTTAGACATGGTCATGACACAACCACATTAGACTCTAAGATCAGAAGGCTGGAAATAGTAGAGATTCAAATAAGATGGGCTGGTTATAGTGTGTTGGAAAGGGAAAGATTGGAGATAATGATCAGATTCATTGCCAAATACCATGGAAGATCATTGATAGAGATAAAGTCCTGGTCCAGAGATAGTATCTTGGAGATAACCAAGAAAATCTGCTCTCCCGGAGGCTATAATAAAGGGTTGATCATCGACGCACTGGATGAAGCAGGTGCAGGGAAGAGAACTGAAATGGCAAAGCTCTCCAAAGCCAAACTCACCACCAAAATGCTAGATCAGCCTTATCACACTCCCACTCAAACACAACCTCATTTCTAAAATCTCCCAAATCTATCCTAAACCAAAGCCACCCACAACTCAACCCACAAAACCAATCCCTTTACCCCAAAAACCACCTCAAACCTTACCCAGTGATACACCCAGAAGGAGGAGAAGGGTGTTGAGGGTAGAAGAAGTTGAAGAAGAGGATGATGATGAAGATTATCTGCCAATCTTTGCTGTTCTCAACTTTAAAACACCTGAGCACAGAAGTCAACAAGTGATTACACCTGACTTGCAAATGCAAATGGTGAAGGTAAGGATTGAAGAAGCAGAATAGTAGAAGCAGCACGATGAGCAGTTTCTCAAGATGGTTGACAAGGATTTCCCTCAGTCCTCATCCATTCAAGAAATGAAGAAACCAACTATAAGGTTGTACACTCTTAGACATACTTTTCAACATCAAAGAGAAAGAGTGTGGATTTGGCCAGACCCCAGGGTAAGTTCTAGAATACATAACAAGAATATACCAAGTAGATATCATGGCCAAGTGAAGAAGACCTTGAATGCTGCAATTACGTTGGCCATGGTAGTCTCACCCTGGGAAATCATTGAAGAATTCAAGAGAGCTCACAACTCCAAGACAACCCCTCAATCTATTCTTGAGAACAAAATGATCAAGAAGGGGTTGTTATACAAAAGACTTGAAGATCTTCAGAAGTGTGAACTCCAGTTGTTGCTTGAAGGCTCTCACCCTAATGAATTTGCTTACAGAGATAACAAATGTTGAGTCGAAGAATGGAAAGACAGTGAGATACTTGTCTGAGTATTATGGCCCAGAGTTCTTCTTCGAGGGAGAAGCAGAAGAACTCACCAAGGAGGAACAAGTTGTTCTCCTTGAGGCCTATGCTAGTGAGTCTTATAGACTCATTAATGGGAATTAGGTTTCATGGTTGGGATAAGACTCCGTGTCCAGTTTCCCCAAGATAGAGTTCCCTTCCATACTTAGCCAATCAAAAGATTAGAAACCTTTTCCCGCCTGTGCTTAACTGATTACCTCTAAAGCTGATCAAGAGGGTGTTTCTGCCAAGAATAAGTGGGATCATCAATAAGTTTAGAGGTTTTGGCTGCATTGGTTCAGGGGGAGTTTGTTGGACCAAAAGAACCAATGAGCCGGATCAGAAAAACCTCTAAGTCCCACAGACATTGCAACTGCTGAAGAAGATCACAACAGCTGAAGACATCAGCTGATTACAAGGTCTGAAGACAAAGTATGAAGACAAGATCTGAAGACTTCTATTGAAGACAAAGTCTGAAAGCAAAGAGTGAAGACAAAGTCTGAAAGAAAAGTACTGAAGACAAAGTCTGAAAGTAAAGTACTGAAGACAAAGTCTGAAGCTATCAGCTGAAGACAAAGTCTGAAAGTAAAAGTCTGAAGAACAAAGACTGAAGACAAAGACCGAAGACCAAAGTGATCAGTAGTTGTCACAACAGCTGAAGTTATTAACTTCAGTAGTTGTGATGATTTCCTTTCAGTACTTGTAATTTACGTTTTAGTAGTTGTAGTTCAGTAGTTTTATGTTTTTGTACATAGCATTCTCTGAGATGTAATCAGTAGTTGAGAAGATTATCAGTAGTTTGCATAGCTTCAATAGTTTGTATAATTCTGTTAGATGTCACTATCAAGTGACATCAGCAAACGTCACATTCCCTATATAAGGAATGTTGACCTAGTGGTAACGTGTGACATTCAGCCACCACGAAAGCATATGAATGAAATATTCCTTTGCAGAATTCTCTCTCTATAACCGTTTACTTCTCATTGAATATCAATTGTGTTCTTGCGAATTGTCTAATTCATTGTTCAAATTCCGCTGCAATCTATTCAAATTAATCAAACTTAGATCACTGATCCTAACAAGACGTGTTACGAGTTACTTCAACGACGTATACCAATTCTGGAGTATCTGGAACCATTTGAAGCACCATGCACGTTGCTGAAGAAAACTCAGGATAGGAAGTTTAGCGAGAAGGCTGAAGAGGGGATCTTCTCGGATACAACATACCGAATGAGATAGTTTACAACAACTCAATGGGTCAAGTAGAGGTGTGGTGTAACGTCGATGTTCAGAGATACACCACCCCTCCTGCTGGAAAAGGACCCGCTTTCTTTTTCGACTATGATGGATTCTTCAAGTCCTTCAACATCCTTCTCTCCATGTCTGATGATGAGTTAGCAGCCAAAATGATGAATGATGTTCTAAGCACACCTTCACAGGAATCTACATCATTTGGCTCACAAGGTGAATCACCAACCAACTCAGGGTGAGCACTCGAGGTAAGTGACTCTTCCTTTGACGATGAAGCCAGTGAGAATGACCAGGACACTCAGGAGCAAAAAGTTCCTCCTACTTCAAGTCCATAAGCATCTGACAATTATGCCTTTGAGTCTTCGGAACCTCACACTCCTACTGCCTCAGATATTGAACCAAATGTTCATAATCTTGATTCTGAGGTAGTTGTTCCCACCACTCTTGGATCACGCCTAAATGTCTATCATCCTCTGGACAATGTCATTGGGGATGTCAGATCAGGAGTTCAAACTAGAAATCAACGGTATTCAACTGATTATGCCTCAGTAATAGAGAAAGGGTACCTTCACGATGGTGCTTATCGTTGTTTTGTGTCTCAGTTTGAGCGAAAATACGTTAGTGAAGCCCTAAATGATGAGGTGTGGGTGAGTTCCATGCAAGAAGAACTTCTCCAGTTCAAGATGTTAGGTGTATGGACACTGGTAGATAGACCTAAATGTGCTAAGGTCATTGGCACCAAGTGGGTCTTGAAATGTAAGAAAGATGACCAAGGTGTCATCATCAGGGACAAGGCTCGGCTTGTAGTTCAAGGATTTCGACAAGTCGAGGGAACTAATTACAATGAAGATTAAAGTCTATCAATTGGATGTAAAGAGTGCATTTCTTCATGGTAAAATCCACGAAACAGTGTATGTCAGTCAACCCGAGGGATTTGAGGATCCATATCATTGGGACAGAGTTTACAAACTAGATAAGGCTCTCTACGGGCATCACCAAGCCCCCAGAGCATGATATGAAAAAATCTCAACTCACCTAGTAAAACACGGATTTCACAGTGGTGTAATTGACTGTACACCGTTCATCAAAGAGAAAGATGGTGATCTGCTGTTGGTTCAAATTTACGTTGATGACATAATCTTTGGTTCCAAGAACGAAGAATTATGTAAAGATTTGAAGCAGTGATGAAGGCAGAATTTGAAATGAGTGCCATGGGAGAGATGAAGTTCTTTCTCGGGCTACTAGTGGATCAAACACCAAATGGAATATTTCTACATCAGTCCAAGTATGTAAGGGATATTCTTAGTCGGTTTGACATGGAAAATGCTTCCGCAGCTCGGACTCCATTGGCTACAAATCATGATGTAGCACCTGACGAGAATGGTGATCTGGTTCATGCCACAATGTACCGAGGAATGATTGGATCCCTCATGTACCTCACCGCCTCAAGACTTGATATCATATATGCAACGTGTCTTTGATCAAGATATCAGGAAAAACCAAAAGTAAACCATCTTATCGGGGTCAAGAGGATATTCGTTATCTCAAGGGTACACCAACACTTGGGTTATGGTATCCATATGACGATGGCTTTGAGCTTACCACGTACAGCGATTCGGATTATGGTGGCTGCAACATGAATTACAAATCTACATTAGCAGGTTGTCAATTCTTTGGGAGAAGATTAGTCAGGTGGTAGTGTAAGAAGCAGACATTAGTTGCGTTGTCAACTTGTGAAGCTGAATATGTTACTGCGGCAAGCTGCTTTTCTCAAATTATCTGGATTCAACAACAGATGCTGGACTACGGTTTGCAATTTTCTAACACCCCTATTTTTGTTGATAATTCTGCTGCAATAGCCGTTACTTAAATTCTCGTCCAACATCCTAAGACCAAACACATCGGCATAAAATATCACTTTATACGTGATTGTTCTGAAAAGAATCTAATCGATGTCGTTAAAATAAATACGGATTTTCAACGCGCTGACCTCTATACAAAAGCTTTTGATAAACCATGTTTTCTATACTTGTTAGAGGTCAACGACATTAAAAAGAAATGTGAGGTAATTGAAGAAGATGACCATGCTTAGTCCGATGCGTAAAGTCAAATTTTCTTTTATTTTCTTTAATCTTAGTGTATTAAATTTAATTAATTTTATTGCTCTTATATCTTCGCCTATTAAAATCCTAAAAATGCAATTCTTTTACGCTTTTAGAATTTTAGGGGGAGAATAGGTTAAGTCAGTAATTTAAAAAAACAAGGGAGGAGACGGGCTAGCTGAAAGAAATGAGATCGGCTCTATGAAACCGATTCAATGACTGTGGAAAATGATAGTACACAGGAACAAAACATTTGGGACTTTAAAATATTAAATTGAATTATATGCAACGTCCAAAGTATAAGTCTGAGATGTCTGGGCAATATAAAAGGAAAAATGATAGTCCACTGTCTACAACTAAGGTAATGCAAAGAAAGTAGAACTAGAGGTTGTTAGACCACTACATGATGTGTCGATAGATTCAACACAATAGATGATTAGACCTCATTGGTTAACTCAATTTAAACTAAACTGTTCAACTAACTATGGGTTCCCATCTTATCACTGGTTGACACAATCAGTTAATTCCAATAAGGGGTGACGAGCAAATAAACACCACAAATATGTGCGGATGACCACTAAAGGAGCAAAGCACGAAAAAAATTAAAAATAAACGCAATCAAGATGATAACCTATGTTGGTGCGTTATGTGCAAAAGAAAAAATTATGCTTAACAAGAAGATAGGTTGTGCGCCTCTCTACTGTGCGATGGCACTGACTGAGAATAAGCATAACCAAGATATTCTAGAGTTTGTTGTTGTTTGCCGCCTCTCTGTTGTGCGGTGGCACTGACCAGATGCTTTGGTTCTCTTTCAAAGCTCTAAGAATAGTCTCTTCTTGTCAAAATACCCGTAGACCACTCAAAAATCTCCTGAGGAATGTTGATTACCATATAAGTGTGTGCTCCACAAATGTTGATTGAAATAACATAACCTATTCTATCACCAATCTGTGTCAAAATTTTGTGTATGGATTTAAGTGGACAATTATACTGACAATCAGTGTGGCTGCAAATTTGAAAATCCAAATCAACGTATGCACCTTGTAGTACCAGTATGACTTCCTAAAATTGCTAAATGACCCTCGATAAAAACAAGAATCTAGCATCAACTGAATTTGGAAATACGTCCTGAATGTTTTGATTACTTGTATGATTCCATAATGAGTCGTTTCACTTATGGTCAAAATAACTTGAAGCTACCTCTTCAATGAAATAAATCTGGTAGATTTCTATCTTAGGATTTCCACTGCACACAAAAACATTTTAGTTCTGTTTGTTAAAATTTATTTTGTTTAAATTTGTTTGAGTTAGTTTACTTGTGTCTGTCGGACCATGGTGGGGAATTCAATCTGGAATTTAATCACTTAAAAGTGTCATGTCTGAGGTGACCACACATGCTTTCAAATGTAAAATGAGTCACGTCTGAGGTGACAAATTGTTTTAAAAGGATCACGTCTGAGGTGATCAAAAGTTTTCCAAGTTAAAAGGGTCATGTCTAAGATGATCATATGCTCAAAATGTTTAATCAATAGTTAAAGGGTGTAAAATGTCAAATGGTCATAAAGTCAAAATCATGAGTATGATCCATTTGCAGGACTGGACCATGAGTATGGATCAGTCGCATGATTGGATCATACTTATGCCCTAAAAAACCGAATAGAGCATGAGTATGAACCATTCACATGAATGGCTTACAGATTGAGCGAGTCATCCGAATGGAGTTGACCGAATGAGTCAGTTGCCCGACTGAAACCCAGTCGGCCGACTGAATGTGATCGACTGAACCAATCTCACGACTAAGGTC
This sequence comes from Flaveria trinervia, assembly GCA_025506515.1. NCBI lineage: Eukaryota > Viridiplantae > Streptophyta > Magnoliopsida > Asterales > Asteraceae > Flaveria > Flaveria trinervia. Next base: position 35,915,010 of record CM046442.1, read on the forward strand.
CAATCGCCCGAATGAACAGAGCGAATGGGTCTAGTCACCCGATTGAATTCAGATTTAGTATAAGTAGGGCCATAGTCGATCGCATAAACTCATCAACCCCCATTCGCCCTAAAATCGCATAAAGTGCCGTTACTCTACCAAAATTTCTTCAGACCTAATTTGACTACATATTGCGACATTCAGACGTTTTCTTGTGATTTTACGGGTATAATGCGGTGCAATCTAACAAAATTTCTGCCAATTTGAACCCTAATTCACGACATTCTGCCCTAACCAAGAACCAAAACTAAGTTGGACAAATAACCTAACTAAACTAAGTAAAATGTTGAAATCAAGTGTTAGGATCAGTGATCTACGTTTGATTGATTAGAGAGTATAGCAGTGGAATTCTAACAATGAATTAGCCAATTCACAAGAACAAAAAGATATTCAATGTAAGAACAAAAACGGTTATAGATAGGGAGAATTCTGCAGATATATTTCATTCATATTCGCTTTCGTGGTAACAGAATGTCACAATTACAATTAGGTCGACACCTCTTATATAAGAGATGTGACGTCTGCTGATGTCACTTGATAGTGACATCTAACAGAATTTATCACAAACTACTGATAGTTAACACAACTACTGAAGATGTCAAACAGCTGACATCTTCTTACAAAAATGCTAAGTGTTAACTATTATTACAACTACTGAAAAGAAACTACTGAAACAATAACAACTGAAGAACATACTCTTCAGTTGTTTTACAAATATTGAAACAAAGAAAACTACTGAAAGGTAAACCATCACAACTACTGAAGAAACCTCTTCAGCTGTTGTGACAACGTCTGATACTTTGCCTTCAGCACTTGTGTCTTCAGACATTCTCTTCAGCACTTGTGTCTTCAGACTTTGTCTTCAGCACTTGTGTCTTCAGACTTTGTCTTCAGCACTTGTGTCTTCAGATTTGTCTTCAGCACTTGTGTCTTTAGACTTTGTCTTCAGCTGTTGTCTTCAGCTGTTGTGGTCTTCAGTAGTTGTTATGACGTCTATGGGACTTAAAGGTTTTTCTGATCCGGCTCATTGGTTCTTTTGGTCCAACAAACTCCCTTGAACCAATGCAGCCAAAACCTTTAACTTATTGAGGTCCCACTTATTGTTGGCAGAATGGTTGGTCGTTTTCCTTCTTGATCAGTTGAGAAGATGACCAATATAAGCACTGCCTGGAAATGAGTCTCTGAAGATTTGGTTGGCAATGTATGGATGGGAGCTCTGTATTGGGGAATTGGACACTGAGCTGTTCCCCCATCCATGAGACTCACTTCCCATGTATAAGCCTGTAGGATTCTCTGGTGTATGCTCTGAGAAACATGATTTGTTCTTCCATGGTCAGTTCTCGGCTTCACCATCAAACAATCCTTCTCGTCCATACAACTCTGAGATGTACTTGGCCTGTTTACCATTTTTGAGCTCAACTGTTGTAATCTGTCGATATGCAAACTCATCAGGATGAGTCCCTTCAAGTAACAGACTGAGATCATTTTGTTTGAAGTTCTCAAGCGTTTTGTAGACTAACCCCTTTTTAATAATTCTGTTCTCTAACATCTTTTGGGGTGGTTGTTTAGTCTCATAGGCCTTCTTGAAGTCTTTTACAATCTCCTAGGGTGATACTACAAAGACCACTATGATCTCTTCATCTACGATCCTTTTGACTTGGCCCTTGTATCTCGAAGGAATGTCTTTCTTTACAATCCTATGAGCCACCCTAGGATCAGGCCATACTCTCACCTTTTCCTTCTGATATTGAAATGTGTTGGCAAGGGTGTACAACCTCAGAGATTCTTCTTCATACTAATAATTGATGACGAAGCAGCATAAGTTTTGTCAATGCTTTTTAGCATTTCATCATCATGAAGCTTTTGCTGCTGTTCTTCTTCAATCTTTACTCTCACAGCTCCATCTGTGAGGTGGGAGTGATGGGCATGGGTTTGGCTTTAGCCAATGTTAGGACTGCAGACAGAGGCAGCCTATCTTCTTCCACATCATCCTTTTCTTCTTCTTCTTCTAGCCTCAACACCCTTGTCTTCTTCTTCTTAGGTGCATCATCGGCTGTTGGTTTAGATGGTAAGGGAGTGGTTTTGTGGGTTGTGGTTGTGGTTGTTTTGGAGAGGGAATGTTGACAGGCTGAGTTAGCATTTTGGAGGTGAGTGTTGCTTTTGAGTATTTGGCTAGCTCAGTCCTGCTCCCTGCTCCTGCTTCATTCAAAGCTTCAATAACAAGTCCCTTAGTATATGCTTCAGATGAACAGATCTTGGTGGTGATTGCCAAGATACTGTCCCTGGACCAAGCTTTGATTTCGATCATTGATCTTCCCAGATATTTTGCAATAAATCTAATCATGATCTCAAGCCTTTCTCTTTCTAACACTTCATAACTTGCCCATCTATTCTGGATTTCTTCAATCTCTAATCGTCGAATCTCAAAGTCAAGTTTATCGGTGTCATGGCCTTGCCTAAACAGCTGATCAATGATGTTGTCCACTGATCTGATGTGTTCGGCATCAGCCTCTTTTATCAGTAGCTCCAAGGCTTTCTCTTTTTCCTTCTCTTTATCGGTATCCACATTCAACTCCAACTCCTTTTCCACTACTCTCCCTTCTGTTTCTTTCTCCTTTTCTTTCTCCTCTGTACTCCTCTTTCATTTTCCTTTCACTGACTTAATCTCCCCCTTTTTGGTTGCATTGGTTGCAAGGGGTTTATTGCCAGAAAGTTGTTTGCCCACAAAATCCTCTATCAATGGGTGTATTACTGAGGAAAGCCTTCATCAATGGCTTTGATCATGATGTCAGTGATTATGGGTGTGATGAGAGGGAGGGAATTTTGAAGGATAGCAACTATTTGCTCAGGAGGGTTCTGTTCCTGAGAAATAGTGCCAGAAGTAGAGGCAGGTGGCTGAGTTGTTGGGAGTGGCTCAGTGTTTGGGAGACCTTCAGATGAAGGTGCCATCTGTGAGGTGGTAAAGGCAGATGGTCTTTGTTCCTTAGAAGTTTTGGCAAGCAGCTCTTTGAGTCTGCTCACCTCCTCTTCCAGGATGGTGTTTTGGGCGATTACATCGTAAAAGAAGCCCAGGTTATCATCAGTAGATAATGAATCACCTGACCTCCTGATAAGATCAGGATGAACATGCACTGAGTGTAGCTCAGTTGTAGCATGTGCCCCTTTGTCTTGGAACTGGGGACTTCCTGCCTCAGGACATTGTCTGTCATGAGCAGTTGCCTCTTGTAAGGTCATAGTAATGGTACCAACTACAACCTGATCATATGCTGACGCAGGAGAAGTGGCAGCCTCACCAGAAGTTCCAATCTCCATTGCTACACTAGGAGAAGGAACATTGTAACCCCTATGCTGTGGGTTCTCAGTTGCACTTTGGTCCTCCCCCTCAATGGTAGAAGTGTTCCCAGTAGTAATTGGTATCTGGGGAGGGGGTGAGGAGTGCAACTGAGTCAGCACTTGTGCAACAAGTAATGTAGGACTTTGGGGGGCGGTTGCATGGGGAGATGGGGTAAAAGCAGTCTGCACCTGGGGAGGATGGTGCTCTTCAATGGCAATCTCCTCAAATGAGGAAGATCCCAGATTGGTGGGTACCCCTTCTGAGGTTGCTGCAGGCTCCTTTTGAGAGGAATCCTGAGCGGCTATGGCTGGGAGAGTCCTTATATCCACTAGGGGGTTATAACCAGTGGATATAGCCTGCGTTTGTGTTGCAGGGGCATCCTCAGGGGACTCATTTCCCTAAGTAGCATTTTGGTTTTCTTTTGAGTGGGTTTGGTGGGGACTTTTGATTTGGAGGTGGTGGCTGTTGGTTCCAGCTGCGTGGGTTTGCGCAGCTTGGCAACCATTTTGAGTGATTGGTCAGAGTTGTGCCGGGAGTATACTTCAGGCAATACAGCCATAGCAGGGACTCCCAGGCCAACAAGTCCCTCAGCTTGAAGCTGGTTTGCAATTATGGCCATTATGAACCGAGGATATAATATCCAACGGTTAGCAGTTTGTTTTTGAGCCATATCCTTGAGCTCTGAAAATAGTATTTCTGAAAAATTTAAAGGTTGTTGCTCAAGGATGGAGTACGTTACCTGCTACCACCTTGTAGACATTTGATCCAAAGAGGAAGTCTTAGGAGCCAAACAGACATTTACCATGTGAAATATGAGACGTTCAGCATCATGGAAATGTTTCTTCAGTATGGTGGAGGCACGAAGGTTCCCTGATATCCATGGTGGGCAAAGGATAAATCAGTTATGCCCTTTGGATATCCAGCAGGAGAAGTTGCATCATCCAGGTGTAGAGTTTGACGAAGTATATCGGGATTGATGACCACTTCGTGGTTGTTGATGACCGACCGGAGAGACGCTGTGTTGTTCTCCCTAGTGGTGAGGGTGACGTTCATCCAAAACTGGTTAAGGGATTCGGCATGAAGGATTGGATTGAGAAGAAAGGCCGTTTTGTAGGGTGACTGGACCATAAGATCAATAGCATTATCGAACTTAGCCCAGAATGGCGATTTGGTGAGGTAAGCTTGTTGGGGTTTGTTGGACCTTAACGATGTTGTTTAACCATTTAAACAAGAAAATCGCAGCGGATATGAACTTAATATCATGTTCTATAATCTGAAAAATTAAAGCTCATAACTTTGTTCCAACAAACCCAAAATCACAGGATCAAATATATGTGTTTGAACTAGTTATCAAGATAAAACAAAACAACCAAAACAACACAATGGAACTACCTTCCAGAAGCTGTCAAAACAGTGGATTTGATCAAGATGATGATGCTTTTGAACGACCAAAACATCAAGATAGATGTCCTCAAGCAATCATACCCACAAACCTATAAGAAAACACCATCTTTGCTAGGATTTGACACCAAAATCAGATCAAGAAAGTTGCTGGAATTTTCTTTCAGCCATGAGACATCAAGAGGCTGCTGGAGCCTTGTTCCAACCGTGAGACTTCTCTTCTAGATGAGGAACTCGAATTCTTGTGTTGATTTTGCATGTGAGAAAGGGCTAGATCGATGTATGTGTGTGTTCAAGGGGATCTTTTATCCAAGAACACAAAAGAAAAGGAAGAGAGAGTTGGCTGCCATGGGGCGGCCGAAACTCTTAAAAAACCCTTAGGGTTTTCACTAAAATCTCCCTTTTAAATTTTACAAAAGTTTTTAAATATTATACATAATTAACCTTTTAATTATATATAATATGTACACATACTTTTATTATTTGATGTTGCTTAACTAATTTAAACAACAAACAAATAATATCCAATAACAAAATATCCTCATAATTTGTTCCTTCTCACATACAATTTATTTAGAAAACCCATTTTCTAAATTGGTGTGATTATTTAATTGTATGATCATATCATCAATTAAATAGTAATGGTGTTTGCTAAGCTTGTTATTGGGTATGACCCGACTTGGATCACAACGTATTAACCACATCAATGTTCTATGTGTCTTGGGCATACAGAATCCAACAGTCTCCCACTTGCACAAGATACATAGAAGATTGATGCAAGCAGTAAATACCGCCTAACAACGGTTTACTACCCTTAATACGCATGACTTAAAGCCATTCAATAACATCATCCCCTTCAATTATCCAACTTGAAATGATTTAGGTGAATCAATCATCTATCCTTTTGTTACAGATGTCATGTTAAATCCAAGGACACAGAATGATCATTCCTTGTTGATTTAATTAATCAGGCCTTAGACATCTTGCTCTTAACGAATAAGAGGAACAAATTCCATCTTGACTACATACGTTTCTCACAATCACCTTATGTTATACCTAAACATAGCCTTATGTACCGACCATTATTTCAGAGCAGCGAAGAACTAGCTCAAGGTATAACACTCGGTGAATATCAAAACCCAATATGTATCTCAGGTCAAAGGATACCAAATGATATTCGCCTTTACTCAAATTTACTTATGATCAATCTAGAAGATTCCATGTAGTAAAATTGAGACGCGGGTCAGTCCAATATTTGTATCCCACAAATATTTATGAACCTTCGTAGCAACCAATTGCTCTATATTCATACCTTATGAATATCTACCAATCCATGTTCATAATAGTCTTACATTCATATTCTTCCCACAAATATGACCGACTACGAACATTTAGAATAATAAACATATTCATGGATGTAATCATGCTAAAAGGAACATGACTCAAAGATATAAAAGAGTTAAAGTTACAATCGTTCCATACATTAAATACTAAACAGACCAATTCCAATCACTAGAATATCGAAGTTCTAAGGCACAAGTATGACTTTCAAACTTTGCCCTCACAAGAAGCTTCGTGAGTGGATTCGTAACGTTTTTGATCTTTATGAAATTTACGATACATATTTTACCCTTTTCAACTCCATCCCTTATGATGTTGAATCTCCGCTCAAGTGCTTAGTCTTTGATAAGTACGGGGTTCCTTGATTTGAGCAATCCCACCCACGTAATTTACCAAAGATGTCTAGGGGGTCTTGAATGGTAGAGACCACCCCTAGATAAGCAATGGACAAACTTATCCATGCAGCTTCCAAAGCTGCCAATGAAGTGGCTATGTATTCGGATTTTATAGTGAATAATGCTACCAAGTCCTGCTTTGAACATTTCAAGGATACCTCTTCTCCATTCATAATGGAAGTACACCCGATGGTGATCGAGAGTCATATCGATCAGTTTTGGGAGCCCGTCTGTGTAACCCTTTACACGGACTTCCTTTTCAATAGATCCGTATATTAGAAACATATCCTTAGTTCTACTAAGGTATTTCATCATACTTTTAACAGCCATCCAATGGTTATTTCTTTTGGTATCTACTTTGTCATACCTAATAAGCATGACTCGTCCGTCTAGTGCATATCATCAGTCAAATGATGGATCCTATAGCAATGCGTATGGGATATCCTTCATTTGATTTTTGCTCATCCTATGAGCTTGGACATTGAGACGTAGTCTATCATTATCTCTCTTTGAATAGGTATCATACCTTCTAAGAGTTTTCCATCTCGAACCCTTTCAGATTTTATAAATATATGCACTTTGGTTTAACCCTATCAACCACCTCGACCTATCCTTATAGATCCTTATTCCAAAATATGGGTGGTTTAAACGAGATCTTCTTATGAAAAACATCTTCCAAGCTAGGTTTTAACACCTTCCAAGGTTGGAATATCATTTTCAAATAGTAGTGTGTCATCAGCATACAACACTGAGAGTACAATTATGCTCCCACTAGCTTTCATATATACACAACCTTTTGATGCTTGTTTCAATCATAGATTTATGACTTTAACTTGTATACTTTATTAGGATGTCGCGGATCGACAAAACCATCATGCTGAACTATACGGACAGTCTCAACGAGATGTCCATTAAATAAAGCGGTTTTGACATCCATTAGCCAAAACTCATATTCAAAATGTGCAGTTATGGCACTTAATATCCTAATTGACCCTAGCATTGCCACGGGCCTAGGATTTTCATCATAATCAACCAATTGAGTTTGATGGAAACCTTATACTATAAGTCTTCACTTATAAGTATTCAAGTCTCCATGTATATTTGTTTTCATCTTGAAAACCCACTTGTATCCAACCGGTTTGGAGTTAAGTGGAGGTTCAACCAATTCCCTAATTTGGTTGTTATACATGAATTGCATCCTTACGTTCATGGCTTCTAGCCATTTGTTCCAATCCAAATTGGACACAACATCTTGGTATATGGTTAGCCCACAGGGTACAACACATAGCATCCATTCATGGAATATCCTTATCTTTCAGATGGAATGCTAATTCTACCAGATTTGTGAACGTTTTGCTTGTATTGATCAACTTCTTCATCATCATCAACAACCTCTTGTTGATAGCTAGTCTCAACCAAACGTGTATCGGCTCGTGGATCTTGATTCTCATCAGATTCCACTGATCCATGCGTCATTCCTTCCATAAGGAACTTGGCTTCCAAGAACTCGACCCATCGAGTAATAAATTCCTTTTGCTTTGTTGGATCAAAGAAGCAGTATCCTATACAATCTTTGGGATTCCAACAAATATACACTCAGTGGATCGACTTTCCAATTTGTTTTGGGTGTTAAGCTTAACATAAGCTCTACAACCTCATACCTTTAAATATGATAGCGATGGAACCTTTCCATGCCATATTTCGATAGGTGTCGAACCCACTTTCTTGGTTTGGGCCATATTCAAAATACGAGCCGTGGAGAGTAGTGCGAAAAACTAAGATGATAAAGGTGATAAGCTTATAGCCATAATGAATTGAACCATATCCAAATAGGGTTCAGTTTATCCTTTATCAGAATGAAGAACATAGATAATTATGCGGAGTTGATTTTCTACTTCATTATGAAGATTTTGAACATTTTCAAAGCTTCATGCTTATGTGTCATCAAGTGCACACAATAATACCGACTGTAATCATCGGTAACAGTAATGAAGTATCTTTTACCAGTTTTAGACATTGTCTTAAAAGGATCATATACTATCAAATGTATCATTCCTAACAAGTCTTTGGTTCATACTCATCAAATGAAACATTTTCATTTGTTTCCAAAGACCCTTCTTTTGAAGTGGTTGAATCCAATTCTGGTTTATGTGACCAAGATGACAATGTCAAATGTAATAATTAACTTAAACCCTTTTAAGTTTTTGTGGCTTAATGTGTATAATGAGTTATTATAGGACGATCTATCATGAACCAATTCATGGATATCATTAAAATGACATATCCTTAAAATGATATACATCATCCAAAAACTAAATACCATTATTTGCAAAATTTAAATCATGATCATATTGTTTTAATAGGAAACATTAATTATGTTCCTAGTCACACTAGGTGCATACAAAATGTTTTGAGAACACTTCCAAACCTTTTGAAGGTCTCAAAATAGAGTTTCCTCCCTTGAAGCGCATATTTCATTTGAACCCCTTTGCAATAATTGCAAGTGAGAGTCTCACATCCGGTGTCCATACCCATGTGATTGAAGAAAACGCATTTAAAACAATGTGTGAATCATGGAATTGTATTTGAGGTTTGCCCAAAACCCCACTTGTCTTTCAACTCCTTGAGATAGGAGGACAATTCCCTTTTATAGTCCTATCTCTCCATACTCAAAGCATGGATCGTTCTCCGTTACCTTCGGCTTTATAAGCTTAGGTTTTTTTTAGGTTTCGCTTTAACCTTTGCTTTGATGTATCCTTTTCTTTTGGCAATAATTGCTTTAGGATCGGGATGAGCCACTTCTTATAGCCTCCCTTATTGATCGAGAGAATAGGTAGAACCTATCTACCTATCCCTGCCTTGGTAACTTTGAGCATTGCGTGAAGTTCACCGATACTCTTGTCCCATCGTTCATATTAAAGTTTATTATGAATGTCTCAAACCTTTAGTTAGGCAATTAAGGATCAAATCCTTGGCCAACTACTTTGAGACAGGACAGTTAAGCGTCTTGAGGCTATCAATATGGCTTTTCATCTTAAGCATATGTAAGATGATATCGATTGGGTCTCTTTCATGTGACATGTATAAAGTGCTTGAACCGTTTCGAAGCGATTTTACTAAAGTTAGTTGATGGAACATTTCCTCCTTAGATTATCATGTCATGTGCCCCATGAGGCTCCAACCCTTTTGGAGTTCGGGAATATATTCCCAACATGAGATCAGATGCTTGCACAGAATCCTTAGTGTGCTTAACCCAATCGTCAAAAGGCCTTAACATCAACAGCGTGGGTTGGTGAGGTATGGGATCATCAAGGACATAGAACTTTACTCATTCTTGAGAACGATTCTCAAGTCTCAAAATTGAGTTCATAAGATAATTATGGTTAGGACGATCCCTCTTGGGATTGGATCTCAGTGATAGGGAAGGGACGTTATAATTAGCGGTCGTCACTACAATATTTGACAAAGTTCATTTTAGTATTTTTGACAAAATTATTTTAATCATTAATACCCTTAAATGTCTCATAGACAATTAACAACTAAAATCTAGAATCCAACGTTACATTTAAATGATGGTTAGGTGACCTTTATCCCATTATTTAAATTAACAAGGTAGTCAACAGTTGATAATTGCAACCTATTGCAACTTCTAGTCTTATGGGATCGGTTAAACATCATATGTTTAGTCGCATGTTTAATCCCATCAACACCATTGTACGCCATGCTTCGTGACCCTAAGCACATGGTTTCCAATTCAAGTCGTCCTACTTACACACACGTGTGAGTTTTCACATACAAGCGGTAGGTGACCTTTATCCCACAAGTACGTTAGACTCATCTCAAAAACACAAGTTCCCTACAAGTGGTTAGGTGACCTTTATCCCACAAATAGTTCTCAAGTGATTCGAGTGTCGTGTAAAAGGATGGTGTTAAACTTGTTTCCAAAGGGATTTAAGTTTCCATTAATTCAAGACTTTGAAAGCTCTATGTACCTTGTAATTGCATGCTTTCAAGTACATGGTACCCTATGGTTCTCTTTTAATAAAACCTCTTTTATTTTGAAATCATTAATCCTTTTAATAACCTTTTATTAGTTACTTAATGATTAGGAACCATAAAATTCAGCTTGTTAAGTTTGCTAATGAGTTTGTTATGCATATCCAAATATCAAACAACAATCCATACAACAAACAACCAAACAAGCATAATCATTCAAACATATGTGCATAACCATAGCCACTAGGTTGACTACACTTGTTTGCCATCACAAGTGTTGTCATAAGGTCTTTCCTAGGGTTCAACATAACACAAATGATGAGATCTCCAAAGACCCCCACTTGAACTTGCATCCAAATGCTTCAAGTCCATCCTTTGTGTCTTCCTTTTGTGCTTCAACTCCCGAGCATCTTCTTTTACAAAATATATATCCTAATCTATTTATTACATTGCCAAATGAATAAACAAATTACAACCAAATAGAAACACAAAGAAATTATTACAACCCATAAAGAATGAATACAACCAACATGACAAGATTACAAACTACCAAACCATAACAAACAAGGTCAAGGCTATGTTATGCACTAATACATATAACATATACATCATTCCAAGATCCAAAATGAACCCCATTTGACCCTAATTTTCAGCCAACATAAACCAAGAATTTAGGGTCTTATGTCCAAACAAAACACAATCAACCAAAATGATATCTTTCCTTTTAAGATTCAATCATAAGCATGCATGATTATAACCTTGAAAGGTTGGGGTATCATCAAATCATCACAAAACAGCCCTAATAATGGTTGTTAAATCCTTATAAAACAAAATTTACAAGAACACATGAAACTAGTCATCCACATATCCGCTCTAGATGCCAATGTTGGGTTTGTTGGACCTTAACGATGTTGTTTATCCATTTAAACAAGAAAAACGCAGCGGAATATGAACTTAATATGATGTTCTATAATCTGAAAAATTAAAGCTCATAACTTTGTTCCAACAACCCAAATCATTGGATCAAATATGTGTTTGAACTAGTTATCAAGATAAAACAAAACAACCAAAAACACAATGGAACTACCTTCCAGAAGCTGTCAAAACCGTGGATTTGATCAAGATGATGATGCTTTTGAACGACCAAAACATCAAGATAGATGTCCTCAAGCATCATACCCACAAGCCTATAAGAAAACACCATCTTTGCTAGGATTTGACACCAAAATCAGATCAAGAAAGTTGTTGGAACTTTCTTTCAGCCATGAGACATCAAGAGGCTGCTGGAGCCTTGTTCCAACCGTGAGACTTCTCTTCTAGATGAGGAACTCGAATTCTTGTGTTGATTTTGCATGTGAGAAAGGGCTAGATCGATGTATGTGTGTGTTCAAGGGGATCTTTATCCCAGAACACAAAAAAAAGGAAGAGAGAGTTGGCTGCCATGCGGCGGCCGAAACTCTTAAAACCCTTAGGTTTTCATAAATCTCCCTTTTAAATTTTACAAAAGTTTTAATATTATACATAATTACCTTTTAATTATATAATATGTACACATACTTTATTATTTGATGTTGCTTAACTAATTTAAACAACATAACAAATAATATCCATGAACAAAATATCCTCATAATTTGTTCCTTCTCACATACAATTTATTTAGAAAACCCATTTTCTAATTGGTGTGATTATTTAATTGTATGATCATATCATCAATTAATAGTAATTGGTGTTTGCTAAGCTTGTTATTGGGTATGACCCGACTTGGATCACAACGTATTAACCACATCAATGTTCTATGTGTCTTGGGCATACAGAATCCAACAAAGCTAGACAGTTGTGTCGCGGTTTGAGCGCATGGACGCCATTTATGAAGAGAAGTTTTGGAGAGATGAACGTTAGGTTTGAAGAAGATGAGGCTCTGAAGAATTAGGTCGGATATTTATAGGATACGTTTAGAAAAACGACTGAAGGGTTTGGTGTTAGTCATCAGTAGTTTTAAACGACTGTTGACATGGTATTACCCTTTCAGACGTTGAAACAGCTGAAGTCGTGGTTTTAGGCATCAGCAGTTAGAAAACTACTGAAGACCATGGTTTTGACTTCAGATGATGAAACAACTGAAGACTTGGTATCAGTCATCAGTAGTTGGGAAACTACTGAAGACATTGGTTTTGTCAGCAGTTGTAAACAGCTGAAGACTTGGTGTTAGTCTTTAGTAGTTGTAAACTACTGAAAACATGGCTTTGTCATCAGTTGTTGAAAACAGCTGATGACTTGGTATTAGGCATTAGTAGTTGTGAAACTACTGAAGACATGGTTTTGTCATCAGTTGTTTAGGATGAAACAGCAGTTGTAGAAACAACTGAAGAGAAAGTTCTCTTTAGTAGTTTTTGTCAATTCATAGCCTTTCAGCTGTTTCATACTGTCCTCAACACTTACTCATCAGACTTTGCATCTGCTTTTCAGGTGTTTCATAGGACGTCAGTACTTATCTGTTTGTACTGATTTCAGTAGTTGTAACTACATCAGTGGTTTAGAACAGATAAAGCACCTCAGTACTTGTGAGGCATTTAGCCGTCAGTAGTTATAAAAACTACTGAAGGTGAAAGAACTCATCAGTACTTATATGTGACATGGTTACCAATGATCACTGATACTTTTTACTGAAATCATCAGTAGTTGTCACTTATTCTAGCAGCAACATACCAAGCCTTAACACAAGGTTTTGGAAAGTAGAACTATCCAAAGGCTTAGTAAAAATATCTGCAAGCTCATCAGCACTAGGCACAAACTTAGGAGCAATCAGACCTTTTTCAAAACAATCCCGAATAAAGTGATGTCTGATCTCTATATGTTTGGTCCTAGAGTGTTGGGCTGGATTTTTGACAATACACAGAGCTGAAGCACTATCCACTAATAATGGAGTCTTAGTCTCTGTAATGCCATAATACAGAAGTTGGTTCTGAAGCCAGAGTACCTGAGAAGTGCAACTTGCAGCAACAATGTACTTGGCTTCAGCAGTTGATGTAGCAACAGATGTTTGTTTCTTACTCTGCCAAGAAATCAAACAGTTGCCTAGGAATTGACATCCACCAGAAGTTGACTTTCTGGTTAACTTGCACCCAGCATAGTCACTATCCGAAAAAGCAACTAATTTGCAAGAGTGTCCAGTGGAATACCATAAACCTAGAGATTGTGTACCTTGCAATATCTAAAGATTCTCTTGACTGCAATCAAATGAGACTCTTTAGGAGTAGCCTGAAATCTAGCACAAACACATGTAGCAAACATAATATCTAGTCTAGAAGCTGTTAAATACATCAAGGACCCCATCATACATCTGTAAAGTGTTTCATCAACAGCTTTACCTTTCTGATCTGCATCCAGTTGTGTGGTGTTGCACATGGGAGTAGAACAGGGCTTTAGTTTTGTAAATCAAACTTATTCAAAAGATCTTTTGTATATTTTGACTGATGAATAAAGGTTCCATCAGCCTTTTGTTTAATTTGCAAGCCTAGAAAGAACTGTAATTCTCCCATTGCACTCATTTCAAACCTCTTTTCATTAATGTTGTAAAATCATCACACAACTGAGATCAGAGGATGCAAAAATGATATCATCAACATAAATCTGAACAAGTAGCTTATGCTGATCCACCTTCTTAATAAACAAAGTTTTATCAATGGAGCCTCTAGTGAATTATTCTTAAGAAGAAAAGTGGAAAGTGTCTCATACCAGGCTCTAGGAGCTTGTTTCAACCCATAAAGAGCCTTATCAAGTTTATACACCCATTCAGGATGTTTATTATCCTTAAAACCTGGTGGTTGACACACATAAACATCATCCTTTATTTTACCATATAGAAATGCACTTTTGACATCCATTTGAAAAACTTTAAGATTGTGGAATGCAGCATAGGCTAAAAACAATCTGATTGCCTCTAGTCTGGCTACAGGGGTAAAGGTTTCATCATAGTCAATACCTTCTTCTTATGAAAACCCCTGTACAACCAATCTAGCCTTGTTCTTAACAATAAGCACATTTCATCAGTTTTATTCCTAAACACCCATTTAGTGCCTATTGCACACTTACCTGGGGGAAGAGGAACCAGTTCCCACACTTGCTGTTTCTTGAACTGAGTAGCTCAAGCTGCATGGCTTCAACCCATCCATTGTCTCTCAAAGCAACATGGTAGTTCTTTGGATCTAGCTGACTGATGAAGAGAGCATAGAAGCAGAAGTTAGACAATTGACTTCTTGTTGAAACATCAGCATTGATATCACCAATAATCTGAGACATTGGGTGATTCTTCAGTTCTTGATAAACAATGAGATCTGTGCAAGTGTTTGTAGGACCTTCAGCAGCAGCAGATGTTGATGCAGACTCTTGAAACCAAGAATTAGATGGTAACCCAAAAGATGTAGAGGAATCAGAGATCTCATCAGCATTTGTTGTGGATGGAACTGCTGAAGCTACAGGAACATCAAATTTAGCAGACACAGGCAGTTGGTCACTAAACTTGAATAGGTGAGTATTGATATTGTCATCATCATCATCAATACCACCAGGTGGAAGACATGCTGCAGAAGATGATTTATCCACATGATCTGCAACAGTTGGAGGTTGATAAGGAACATATTGCAGTATGTCCAAATCAAACAACTCCAAGGGTTTTGTGGAATCTTGTCCATAGGAGATTCATTAAACTTCACATGAAAAGTCTCTTCAACTATCTTTGTTTTGCAGTTGAAGACTCTGTATGCCTTGCAAGTAGATGAATAACCAACAAAATACCCTGCATCCACCTTAGGATCAAATTTTTGGAGTTGATCCTTTGTGTTGAGAATAAAACAGGACACCCAAATACTTTGAAAAATGAAATTAGAGGAGCCAAGTGATGGAGAACTTCATATGGAGTCTTCATCAACCTCTGATTTACTAAGGCTCTATTCTGCACATAGCAAGCTCTGTTAACAGCTTCAGCCCAAAAGGTCAGTGGCAAACCAGAGTCAGCCAGCATGGACCTTGCAGCTTCAATTAGGGTCCTGTTCTTCCTCTCTACTACTCCATTTTGTTCTGGAGTCCGTGGTATGCTAAACTGCCTTTTGATTCCCTTTGAAAGATAGAAGTCATCAAGTGTATGGTTTCTGAATTCAGTTCCATTATCACTCCTAATACACTTGACTGGAAGGGAATACTGCTTCTCAACATACAACACAAAGTGAATAATCTTCTGAGCAACCTCATCCTTTGAATGTAGAAAGAAAGTCCATACAAATCTGGAATAATCATCCATAATTACCAGACAGTATTTCTTCTTTGCCATGCTCATCACTCTCACAGGACCATATAGATCCATATGCAGTAATTGCAAGCAGGCAGTGGACTTAGGCTCTTCAATAGGAGGGAATGAGACTTTGTGTTGTTTTCCTTTTAAACAAGCAGTGCAGGTTTCATCACAGTGGAACTCCTTTATTGGTAAGCCTCTGACTAAACTATTGTGGATCAGCTAATTCATATTGTTGAAATTAACATGACCCAGCCTTCTGTGACACAGTTTAGATTCTTGAGAAGAGGCTTTGGAAAATATGCAAGGATTGCCTCTGAGATCTATTTTCTTGGAAAGATCTAAGGCATACACTCTTCCTGTCCTGTTGGCTCTCAGGAGAGTGTGATCATCCAACACCTTATCAATCAAATGCAGAACTTTGGATGACAGAATCCTATAGTTCTGACTGGTGAAAAGAGCAACATGGCCTTTATCACACATTTGACTGGCACTCAAGAGATTGTACTTGAGATTTTCCACATGATTAACATCATCAAACTTTATTTCTCCATTGGAGACAAAGCCGTTTCCAATGATGTAACCCCTAGCATCATTGCCAAAAGAAACAAACCCCTTCTTTCCTTGAGAGTAGTCATGAAGAAGAGAGTTGTTCCCAGTCATGTGCATAGATCCCCCACTGTCTACATACCAGATGCTACTTTGGCATGTTGAAGAACCCTGAAAATATAAACAATCAGTTAGTTTTGGAGACCAAAACCTTTTTTTTTTGGGCCTGTTCTCATCAACAGATGGTAAACTAACAGGTTTGATGGAAACAACAGCCTGAGATGAAGAAGATGGTGAAGAAGAGGAATCCTTTGGCTTGGACCTCCTTTTCTGTGGTTTCAACATAGGAACATCTAATTGGTTAACTCTTCCCAATAGTTGTTGAACCATCATAACCAGCTGTGTCTAATTTTGTGATAAGCTTTCAGCTCATCAGACACATTGCCATTGGAGTTTGATAAGTTCCTATGTTGCACCTTCTTCTTTTGAGCAATCTCAGCTGTTACAGTGTAACCCCTTCCTTTTTGGATTTCTTTATGGACTTAAGGGTTACAGGATTTGATGTTGCTGATACAAATGTGGTCTCAAACTCAGTTTTCATTTTAACCATTTTCTCTTTATTTCCTCTTTATGTTTGAGTTTGGATCCTCTTTTGTACCGGCAATCATCTGTAAGATGATTAAACAAACCACATACTTCCCATGGTTTCTTCTTCATCTTATGTTGATCATCAACTAAAGAGGATGAAACTACTGAAGACTTGCTCTTCAGTGCTTTGAAAGCATTGTTTGCTTTCTTGACTTCCTCTTAGTAGTCTTCAAACTCTTTCTACTGACAGTTTTCTTCTTTTCAGTACTGACAGTAGTTGGAATTTGAACTTCAGGTGTTAAATCTTGCTCTCCAGTCCTTTCAGGACTTTCAGAATTAACTCCTGAGTTGATCAACTCTTTGATCATGTGAGTGTCAGCAGTGGAACCATCAACATCAGCTGATAGGTTCTAAGAGGGCTTAGTGCTGACTTCTACTTCTGATGGTGCTGAATCAGAAAGTAGATCACATGATGAAATGGATTGGTTATTGCTCTCACCATCAGATTCTACCTCTGCTCTGGGAGTAAAATCTGTAGGTGGAGCAGTGTGATTGTAACCAATGCCAAACTTCACATTGGAAGCAGATTGCTTACTAAGAAGCATTTCAAAACCTTTGCATGATTGTACCCATCGATCACACTCTACTTGGGTGACTACAAGGGTTTCTTTGAGATCTTTGTACTTCTCTAGAAGTACCTCTTCCCTAGCCTTATAATCTGTGATTTGGCATTTAAGTTTGTAAATCTCATCATTCTTTCATTAAGCACAGACTCAAAATCAGCTTTTCTTTTGGAAATTGTTTGTTCTAGCTCAATGTTCTTGTTAATCAAAGGTACATTTGCTTCTCTAATAGATGCAAATGCTGCTATGCATGTTTCAGAACATAATTTGGCTTTTGCCTCAGAGGATACCTATGATACCTTTGGTGTAGAGGCATTAGTAGATGAAGTATCGCAGAATCGAAATCCATAAGAGCTAGATTTCCAAAGGGACTGTCACCACCATGTTGACCAGCACCAGTGAACAGTTGTTCATGACCAGACAAATCATCTGGTAAACTGCTCCAGTCAACAACTCCTGGGGTGAAGAAGCTGTGTTGTTGAGGTTGAGTTTGTTGATGAGATTGGGAAGGTTGTGGTTCAGGCAATGCTTGTGGTTGTTGTGCAATTGGAGCTTGAACAGGATTTGGTGGGGCATATAATAGCAGGGATAAGGATATGACATTGGACCCTGGGGACAAAGTATGCAGGAGACCTAGGATGTGAATGATGACCAGAACCAGCAGGATGTTGCCCTCTGTTTTGTGAACTAGTACAAGGAAAAGTCACAAAGGGTGTAGAAGAGTTAGATCCAGTTGATCTACACTCTCTTGCAAAGTGTCCCACCTTTGGCATTTGTGACACCGCAACTTACTCTTGTCAAAACCAACTTTGGTTTTGCCAGAGAGTCCAGGAAATTTCCTGCCAGTTCTCTTATAGAACTTCTGAGATCTGATATTAATCAATGCCATTTGGCTTAGAATATCCATCTCTTCTAGATCATCATCAGCTATTCTTTCAAATCATCCATGATGAAGCATAGATTGTCACTATTACTGCCAGAATGACTCTCCATACCAACAAATGCATGATCAGAACTATTTGAAGAGAAATCAATATGCTCATCATAATTGCTTTCAGATGCAGCATATTCTGACTCATGACCAACCAAGGCAGTATTCCCTGGTACAAAGTCATCAGTGAGCTTTCCTGATGAGGACAGTTTCCTCTTCTGCTCTATCTCTCTTCGAATGTAAGCAGTTTCCCATGAAGTTGGGTGAGAGATAGGCTATCCAGATTTGCACTGGAGCGTAGGACAATAGTGTATGTGTCCCATGTATCAGGCAGTGATCTGAGGAACCTGTTTTTCATCTGGCTATTGGTCTATTCCTGTTTCACCATTTTCAGCTCAGAGATCAAGCAGGAAAAATGCTAAAACTGTTGCGTTAGTGTCTCACCCTTTCTATGAGAGAATGTCTCATATTGTTGGGTAAGGATTTCTCTGTTGTTTGCTAAGACCTCACCTGTGCCACCGAATGGTTCCTTCAGGGCATTCCAGAGATCATGAGCAGTTTCATGATGCATAAGCCCTGAATAGATTTCATTAGGCAGTGCCATGGCCAGAATTCCATGGGCTTTAGCATCAATCTCAAACAGTTTCCGATCTTCATCAGAGTATTTTTCCTTCTTCTTCGGAACCATTTGATTGGTTTCCGGATTGTTCACCATAGGCTTATGTGGTCCATGTACCACAGATGTCCAACAACCTGAACTGTTAACAGACAGGTGATGAAGCATTCTTCGCTGCCATATGTTATACTCGGTCCTAACCATCATCGGGGGCTTGGTTGAGGAACCAGTATTGTGAGGATCATTAGAAGGAGTAGTCATCTCAGATTCAATCAAATTCAATTAAGCTATAACAGATTTAGAACAAAAACACAACAACCAATTGAACCAAGAGAGATCTCAAAATAAATGAACGAAAGCGTCAGAAATTCAATAATCTATAACCAGTTCTTGAAAATGCTAATTCAATCAAACATAGATATCAATTTGCAGTTTCAGTGATCAATTGTTAGATCAATCAATGATTAACCAGCTCTGATACCACTTGTTAGGATCAGTGATCTACGTTTGATTGATTAGAGAGTATAGCAGCGGAATTCTAACAATGAATTAGCCAATTCACAAGAACAAAAAGATATTCAATGTAAGAACAAAAACAGTTATAGATAGGGAGAATTCTGCAGATATATTTCATTCAATATTCGCTTTCGTGTAACGGAATGTCACAATTACAATTAGGTCGACACCTCTTATATAAGAGATGTGACGTCTGCTGATGTCACTTGATAGTGACATCTAACAGAATTTATCACAAACTACTGATAGTTAACACAACTACTGAAGATGTCAAACAGCTGACATCTTCTTACAAAAATGCTAAGTGTTAACTATTATTACAACTACTAAAAGAAATACTGAAACAATAAAAACTGAAGAACATACTCTTCAGTTGTTTTACAAATATTGAAACAAAGAAAACTACTGAAAGGTAAACCATCACAACTACTGAAGAAAACCTCTTCAGCTGTTTTGACAACGTCTGATACTTTGTCTTCAGCACTTGTGTCTTCAGCACTTGTGTCTTCAGCACTTGTGTCTTCAGCACTTGTGTCTTCAGCACTTGTGTCTTCAGACTTTGTTTTCAGCACTTGTGTCTTCAGACTTTGTCTTCAGCACTTTTGTCTTCAGACTTTGTCTTCAGCTGTTGTCTTCAGCTGTTGTGGTCTTCAGTAGTTGTTGTGACGTCTGTGGGACTTAAAGGTTTTTCTGATCCGGCTCATTGGTTCTTTTGGTCCAACGTCAAGGTTATTTGGTGATTAGTAGAGTGATTGCGAGTGAAATGAACCAATACATGATGTCTAATTTGAAGTTTTGGTCAAAATTTGAATTTCATTCAAACAGACAGTAGGTCAGGCGACTGGACACTCGGATGAACTCCAATCACACGACTGAACTTACCAAACGTTTCAATAGGCCGAATGAATATTACGAATGAGCTCAGTCGGCCGAATGAATAATACGAATGACTTTAGTCGGCCGACTGAACCAATCGCAGGTTCAGTCATCCGATTGAACTCAGTCGCATATTCAGTCACCCGACTGTATTCAGTCGCATGTTAGGTCAAACGACTGAACCCAATCGTGTGGTTCAATCGCATGATTGAACCAGACTGATTTCAAATAGGTTAATTACAAATGGTTTCTGTTGTGTGATGATCTAACTTGTATGCTCTTTGTGTTACAAATTGATGGCTAATAGGCGGACAATAAACACCAAGCACAATATCTGTGCTCATTTGGATGCTACAACTCGAAATAGTGCCGAGTTTGCTAGGATCATTACATTCGTAAAGAGATCTTGGATCCAGAAAGCTATATCCACACCATGCACTCCTATAGGTCAATACAACAGGCCTTCTGGGAGGGGGCATCGGTTGTTCGATCCCATGAGCCTACAACATCCAGAGTACTATATTCGGGCAGGCTATCTTGGTGACTACTGCTGATATTCATCGAGTACTCGATCTGGGTGACGATGCAGATCACCCGACTAGGCTACACCCTCTGACAGTGAGAGGGTGCTTCCTCAGGAAGAAGTACGCTGGGGACATAAATGCAGGTGTGCTAAACAAAAGCAACCTGTGTCCCCAGTTAAGTACTTGGCGCACGTGATACTGAAGGGCTTGGCGTCGAGGAGGGGTGGCTTTGATGAATTCTTAGACCAGATCCAGAATGCCTACGTGGCACTAGTACTCAACCACCCCTTCAGTTTCTCCAGTATGATATTTGCCTACCTCATAGAGAACCTTGAGGCTAAGGGCAAAGAGGGCTTCTGCATGTATTCAAATATGTTACAGTTGATTATTGATGAGAAGCTTCCTACCTTTCAAAAGGAGAGCCACGATGTGTATCGCTTGAGATTATGGATGATATGATCTTGGTCCGCATGAAGGTCTACAGGGGGAGCAAGTCAAGCCCCCTGTGAAGAGACTCTTCGGGTATCTTGCACAGGCTGATTTCATGGCATCGGCTAGGCGAAAGTGGGGCCATGAGGAGAGTGACACAGATGTTGAGCAAATTGCTCTTCCATCTGATGACTCCGATGATGACAGTGACACCGGTGGAGACTCTAGGCCTGCTTCTACTAGGGGCCCCACTACCCATGTTACACCTCACCACCCACTCATAGGGAAGCCACTACTGCCGGTTTCCATCAGGATTTTTGCCCTCCTGATGAGGAGCCTCTAACGAGGACTGTGGGCAGCAGAGTGGTTGGCAAAAAAGAGGTTTGCGGGCGGTTGGTGGACGCCTAGGGGAGTCTGGGGATGCTGCTGCTGAGTTAGATCCCTCATATGCCCCGGACCCGCCTAGCAACCAAGGGGGAGCCTCAGTGCCTAGAGGCTCAAGGAAGAAGAGGATGGATCACACCTATGGCAAGAACGGGAAAAGACTAAAGGTAACCTTGACCTCATCTACCACCACAGCGACTACCTCAGCCACACCTTCCACCACTACCACCACCACTGCTACCACACCACCTGCCACCACCTTTACCACCTCACACACCTCTACCACACCCACTCCACCACTTACCCACATCCCATCCACCACCACCACAACTCATCCACGACCACCCACATCTATACCACCTCCCATATACACCACTGCCACCACCTCCACCTCTAGCCACCAAGCAGGACCATCATCTTACCCCCTCCTTTCCATCCGGATCATCTCTACCTCCCAGCAGGGTAGAGGAACAGCTCTCAGCACTGAGTCGTATGGTGCTGAAGCTATTACCAGCCGATGACGAGAAGACTGCTTGGATTTGTTAGTTAGTAGATCTTACTACTACACAATCTCAGCGAATATCTCAGCAGCGCAATAGATTGAGCCGCAGGCACAACAAATGGCTGCTCAAAGTCTAGAGCTTTCCCACTCCAAGAGCAAAATGTCCACTCAATAATAAGGATAGAGGAGTTGGAGGTTTCTAACAAGACCATCATGCTCAAGCTTAAGGGATCAAAGGATGAGCTTCTCTAGATAAGAGAAGGAGATGATGATGATGATGATGATGATGGTGAAGATGATGAGAGTGATGATGATGAGACAAGTGATAATGAAGAGACTAGGGAAAGGCAGAATAGTGATGATGATGAAGAAGGAGATGCAGCTGCATCTACCTCAGCTCAAGGTCAAGAGCGACATACAAAGAGAAATCAAGACCAAGGAGCCTCATCTTCTGCCCTCCTACTGACGCGCTGGGTATTCAAGGGAAAAGTAATGTTTAGATATTTATGTACTTGAAAACTTTGTAATTGAATTTTGGATTAATATTATGTAACTAATGTTTATGTATATATTGATGTTTATTGTTTTGCTTATTGACCAATGCTTGATGTGTTACAAGTTTTAAATCAAGCAGATCCAAATTTTCAAAGAGATGAATACAATGTTGCTCCCCTTCAGCAGGTCAAGACTCAACTCACTATGATTCTTGATCTGCAAGGGATAGTCAGGAGATTTGTGAGTTACACTCTCAAGAAGGAGAAATAATTTACGATCTCAATGATGAGAAATTGGCCGAAATATTCCGACTAAATCCTGACGAGATCGTGGAGGATGCTCCTATAGTAAACATGGAAAGTGATGATGAGCTAATGACATAGACGAGATAGAGATTGAATATGTCATTGCAAAGCATATCTAGAGTATGCTGACAAGGAGGGAAATGTAGTCCCCAATCTGGGTGACTCCCTTGTAAGTGATACTTTTGAAACTCTGGATGAAATGGAACAGGAGCCGGAGAAGAATAAAGAGCAAGCCCAAGCCTCAGACGCCGATGTTAATATCAGAAAGCTGAATGGGCAGCATGTTTTGCAGAAATTAGAGCCCAGCGTAGTGCTCCATAGTCAATGTCTACACAAAACTCTATAAAGTGAGTAGCATCACAAGGTGTTAGGAAAAATTATAGCGTAGGCCTATTTTGAAGATCTTAACGTTATGATGTTAAAAGAGAAAGTGATTGAGTACTTTAGATTCCCACACGATCTGAAGACTCTTCCGGGTTTGAGCTAACCAGCTAGCAAAATTGAAGTTACTATACGCTGACCCTCGTAAGATGTCAGGCTGGTTTCAAGCAGCTTTAAAGAGAGAATACCAACCCAGTGGGTCAATTTCAATCCTTAACAACCAATGAGGTATATCAGAAGATATGAAGTTGATGCCATAACTGGGAAGCCAAAAATAATGCTGAAGTGGAGTCCTCCGCGCACGATGTCTGGAATCCCTCTACGGGAAATGCCACAGGACTTCACTCCACACTTCAAGTGGTGGTACTATGATTGGAGAACAGGCAAGGCGGTCATAGTGTTAAACAGAAATGGTAGTATGGAAACTAATAGGGTGTTTGACCGCATGTGGCTCACTAACTTGTCGACTGATGATGTTTACACCTTATACAAGTGGCCACTGTTCTATGACTCACATGATATTGTACAAGCTCTCCAATTCCAGAATATGATACGACTCTGCTTTGCTTCTGAAATACATGTAGGGTCACAAGAGAGGAGAAGTACAAGAGATATGAAGAGCTAATGAAGAATGTTAGACAATAGACTAACTAGGTCCAAGGGGGAGTTTGTAGATACATATGTACCTAGTTTATGAGCTTAATGTAAAAGTCTCTCATGTCTTACATATTAAATGGATGGTTTAATGAAATACAATGTGTGGTTATGCTTATAATGTTTAATATTTCATTGGTTATTGTGTATTAACGCTTATTGAACTAACTATATAGTTTGTGGTTGTTTGAATAGATCTAAGTCAAATAATGATTGTGAAACATATTCAAACTTAATCATATGAAGTTCTCATGAGAATGGCTCTTGCTAATGGACCATACGCATGAACAACTTCATGCTAATGAACCAGTTGCACGACTGAACCAGGAGACTAGATTAGTCGCATGATTTTAACATAAGATTGACTCAGTCGCACAACTGAACACTCAGTCATGCGAATGGATCAACCTCATGACTCAATCGCATGACTAAACCATGCTAATGGTTTAGTTGCCCGAATAAGAAACCCTAACCTATAAATACCACTTAAATCGTGGAAAAACAAAAACTTCGAAAACCTACATACTAAATCGTACCCTAGCTGTCCAGAGACATCTAAGAACCTGTTCCAAGTTCATAGATCACACTAGATCGATTACCAATCATTCTTAACATTTAGATTTAATCTACAACTGTTTCTACGTGTGTTCTCACTGATTGGATCACCAATCAAATAGGATTCCACACTATTTGATTTGGTATACACGTATATGAGTTAGTATTTCATTCAATACACGATCCTAACACATCTGTATTGGTCCAATCGCATGATGTTCAGTCGCCTGGAGGCCATGCGTCTAAAGGGTCCCCATACGCCCGAATAGGGCTATTTTACCCAAGGATAACATACTTTAATTACTGACTTTTAGGGGATAGTGCAGATGTAAGTTTTGAGGTGAAAGTTCCCGAAGTTCATGTAAGATGACTGTGAGACTTTAGAGGGTATCTTGGGCATGATGATGAAGTTGCATGATTATGCATGATGTATGTTAAGCATGTATGATTTTGCCTTGTATGATGATGATGTCTGTGTACGTTATGTTCCTTGTTATGATGTATGTTTATCTTTCCTGTGGCTTTACGTGTTATGTTAATTAATGAAATGAAAGTATTACGTAACACAAAGTGAAAGATAAAGAAAAGAGGAACATGAAGGATGAATGCATGCATTATGAATGATGATGAAAGTAAAGAAAGCCTTACAAGCTTGTATGTCACGACACACCATTAAAAGGTGTTAGCCCAACGGTGTCCGGGTTTGCTACCCCGGGAGGATGCACATTGGGGTCTTACTTTGTGATTGACAATTTGTATGGAACCATTGTTGCTTTCCTTAGGTACTGTGGCCAGAGGTACTGGGCACTGTGAATGAGGGTCTATCATAGGCTTAGGTCCGATACCATGAACATGAAGGGTATAGCACATGACAGTGGTATACCTGAACTTTATCTCAGGTACTGTGGGTAGAGGTGTTGTGCACCATGAATGAAGATCTATGATAGGCTTAGGCCCAATACCATAAGCATGAAGGGTAAAGTTCATGGTTTTGATGAAAGGAAAAGATGTAATGACGAAATAAAAGAACGGTTTTAACAAGGAAAAGTATGTTTTACTTTATAAAACTAGAACTCACTAAGCAACACTGACTTTTATGTGTTTCCAGTTGGCAAGTAATGATTGCTAAGGATGGCATGAGGCGGCTATTCAGCTCTTTTGGATGGCATCCATTTATAATGCTTTTGTGATGTAATGCAAGTTGGGTTTTGTAATTGGATAATAATGTATTATTTTGCAAAATCTATTATATTAAAATGGAGTGTTTTGTTTAAATGTTTCACTGCAATGTTTTTATGTAATATGATGAAAATATTGTTTATGTGCAATGATTTACCAGTTGTAAGCGTGTCGGGAACGGGGCCTTACAAGTTGGTACTAGAGCCAAAGTTTAAGTGAAATGAGTAAATTTTCAAAATATATCTTAACTTAAACTGAGAATGGGACAGAAAGGGAAGGGATGCCAATCTGAGTAGCTGAGTGCCATCAGCTTTTTCGTAAAGTTAACCAGTATTTCGTACGCATGGTATGTGGTTATGTGTTGTTGGTAGATTTAAATACTGATGTAGTCAAGATAGATAATGCTGGGGTATGAAGAGTAAAGTAAGTGGATAATCACAACTGGCCACTATAATTAGGGACTTACTATACTTGACATGAACTGAGTTGTTCCCTTGAATGATCGTGTTGGTGTTTGAATCTTTCAGTGTGAGTGTGAGTGGCCGTGGTAGATCTTCAGAAGCCTCTCGTGGAGATGGTCGTGATGGACTTGGTGTTGAGCCATAACCCAAGAAAGGAAGACCCAGAGTTGAAAAGGTGGTTCCTGAAGAACCAGAGACCCTCATCCGGAGGGTGTGTGATGAGAGCGCCAATCTGACAGCATCAGTAAAAGAGGCTGTTGTTGAAGAAGTTCATCAGGTCATGCAGAAAATCTTACCATCTTTAGTGACCAAAGTTATCAAAGCTGTATAGGAAGGGGAAAGGAAAGAGAGAAATAGGTCTCGGGAGGACGGGAGCAACCAGAGCTTGAAACGGTTCTCTCAGATGATGAAGAAGAGGAGGAGGAAGAAGAGCCCGTGCAGGAGGTGACACGAGGCTGTAATTATGGGGCGTTTCAACAATGCAAGCCCCCTACTTTTGATGGAAACGGCACTGTTGCTGCTGCTCATTGGTGGGTGAGAGAAATGGAAGCTATATTAAATATCAGCGAGTACCGGGAGGACCAAAAATTAAAGTTTGCTACCCACTCTTTTGTGGACTCGGCTCTGTGCTAGTGGGATAATGTAGTCCAAGCCGAGGGTAGTCAGGCAATCAGGATAATGAGATGGTCTGAACTAAAAAAACTAGTGATTGAGGAGTTCTATCATCATAGAGAAATGTATAAAGTTGAAAGAGAATTCCTGCAACTGGAGACGGGAACGATGACGCACCATAAGTACACCACCAAATTCAACGAGATGGCACGTCTGGTGCTGGATCAGGTGACGCCTCTGTCACGGAAGATTAAGTGGTATATTCAGGGTTTGCCAGCGAATAGACGCAGGCATATGATCGCTGCTCGACCGAGCACATTTAGGTCGGTGGTGGATTTGGCACGGAAGTTATATGATGAGAGGGTTGTAGTGGTGGTGGCCGAACGTAGAAGGATGGGTGGAGGTGATCAAAACTGGAATGGAAAGTGGTTTGGTCGGGGTGATGGCTCGATGGGAAACAAGAAGGCAAGGGGGGATGACCACCGTGTGGTCGTATCGGGTGCGGGTATGAAGAAGTGTGGTAGGTGTGGGAGAGAGCATGGTGGGGAATGTAGGTTTGGGTCAAACTTGTGCTTTAAATGTGGGAAGGCGGGGCACATGGCAAGGGACTGTCGTATGGTCCGGTGCTTTAACTGTGGTAAAGAAGGTCACATAAGTAAGGATTGTAAGAAGCCGAGGGCGGAGGGCTCTAGGGCGAAGAAGATACGGAGTGAAGGACCGAGGGGGGCACCAGGGCATTCACCATTACACAGGAGGAAACTAGGGTAGGCCTTGATGTTGTGTTCGGTATGTTCTAGTGAACCAAACTGTAGCTTTTGTGTTATTTGATTCGGGTGCCAGTAAAAGTTTTATTTCTGCTACTTTCTATGCTAAGCTGCCTTTTTAGTAGTAGACGTGTTAATGGGCCCTTCGATGTAGAAACTGCCATAGGTACGTCTACTAGGATTTCTGAGATGATAGAGAACTATGATGTGGAGCTAGAAGGTCATAAGTTTCCTGTTAGCCGTACATGATGACCTTAGGTGCTTTCGATTTGGTTCTTGGGATGGATTGGTTGGCGGACTTCGAGGCGAACATTGTGTGTTGCAAGAAGATGATTCATTTGACAGTGCCTGATGGGAGTTTTGTAACTGTTTACGGAGATTGAGTCACGACGATCCCGAAAGTAATCTCAATGGCGGTGGCGAGAAAGCCTATGTGGCGTGGATGTAGCGCCTACTTGGCTTATGTAAAGGATGTGGATACGCCAACACCACAACTATCAGATGTACCGGTTGTGTGTGACTTTCTAGACGTGTTTCTAGAAGACTTACTAGGAGTGCCACCTGATAGAGAGATTGAGTTTCAGATTGATCTCATACCGGGGGCCCAACCTGTTGCCAAGGTACCGTATTGGTTGGCTCAAATGGAGATGAAAGTGTTGATGGAGCAGTTGCAAGAGCTGCTTGATAAGGGGTTCATCAGACCGAGTATCTCTCCTTGGGATGCTCCGGTCCTGTTTGTGAAGAAGAAAGATGGTAGTATGAGGATGTGCATTGACTACTGCAAGCTAAACAAGTTGATGGTGAAGAACCGATACCCGTTACCGAGAATAGATGATTTGTTTGATCAGCTTCAACGTGTCGGTTGGTTTTCAAGGATAGACTTCGATCAGGCTACCATCAGTTGAAGGTAAAGGAGCAGGACTTCCCTAAAACATCTTTTCGCACACGTTATGGTCACTACGAGTTCTTGTCATGTCTTTTGGTTTGACCAACGCGCCAGCTGCTTTTATGGATTTGATGGAATAGGTGTGTCGGCCAATGTTGGATAAATAAGTGATTGTGTTTATTAATGATATCCTGATTTATTCGAAGAGCAAGATTGAGCACGTCAGTCACATTCGAGAGGTTATGGAGACGTTGAGAAAGGAGAAGTTGTACGCCAAGTTCTCCAAGTGCGTGTTCTGGTTGCGCGAGGTTCAATTCTTGGGTCATGTGGTGAATCTAGATAGGATAATGGTGGACCCGACAAAGGTGGAGGCAGTGATGCAATGGAAGTCTCCAAAGACGGAATCCGAGATTCGTAGCTTCTTGGGTTTGGTGGGCTACTATAGAAGATTTATCCAAGACTTCTCTAAGATTGCTTCTCCACTAACTAAGTTGACCCAGAAGGATGGGAAGTTTGTATGGGGTCAAGCTCAAGAGCAGGCGTTCGAAGAATTGAAGGCGAGGTTGACTCAAG
Source organism: Flaveria trinervia (assembly GCA_025506515.1). Classification (NCBI taxonomy): domain Eukaryota; kingdom Viridiplantae; phylum Streptophyta; class Magnoliopsida; order Asterales; family Asteraceae; genus Flaveria; species Flaveria trinervia. The sequence goes on from CM046442.1 coordinate 35,944,206, forward strand.
CTCGTATACTGTCACTACCCGATGGAAACGAAGATTTTAGTGGTTTATTCGAATGCTTCCTACTCGGGGTTGGGATGTGTGTTAATGCAGAGGGGGAAGGTTATAGCCTATGCATCCCGACAGTTTAAGGTTCATGAGGTCAACTACCCTACTCATGACTTTGCACTAATATTTGGAGGCACTATCTTTACGGGACAAAGTGCCACCATTTTTACTAACCACAAGAGTTTGAAGTACTTCTTTGAGCAGAAAAATCTAAACATGAGGCAGAGGCAGTGGTTGGAACTTATAAAGGATTATGATTGTGAGATCCACTACCATTTGGGCAAAGCCAATGTGGTGGCGGATGCCCTTAACCGAAAAGAGACGCCGAGCTGATTCGGGTGAAAGCGTATCAGCTAATCATGACCTCTAATGTGATGAATCGAGTTAAAGAGCTTCAAGATGAGGCATTGAAGGAAGATCATCTTAACTCAGAAAGAATGAGAGGTCTGGTGGGTAATGGGCGAAAACACACTTGGTGTTAAAACTCGATTTGGACGGGTGTGGCTACCTTATTTTGGGGATCTATGGTGAAGATTTTGGATGAGGCTCACAAGAATCGATACTCCATTCATCCAGGTGCCACAAAGATGTATCAAGACATGAAGAAGGATTATGGTGACCGGGTATGAAATGTGACGTAGTGGAGTATGTGAGTAAATGCCTTACTTGTCTATAGGTGAAGGCCGAGCATCAGAAGCCGTATGGGAAGATCCAACCTTTGGATATACCGGAAGGGAAATGGGAGCACATCACCATGGAATTTATTACAAAGCTGCCACGTACCCTGAAAGGGTATGATGCTAGATGGGTAATTATTGACCGCTTGACGAAGAGTGCTCACTTCCTACCGATCCGCGAGACATATTCATCTGAGAGGTTGGCTGATCTTTTCATCAAAGAGAATGTAACTCGTCACGATGTGCCAGTGTTCATTGTGTCTGATCGTGACACCCACTTTACATCCAAATTCTGGAAGAAATTCCACGATGCCATGGGGATGAGGTTACATATTAGCACGACTTATCATCCCTAGACCGATGGTCAGTCAGAGAGGGCCATTCAGACATTGGAGGACATGCTTCGGGCATGTGTTATCGATATTCGGGGAAGTTGGGATGACCATTTACCGTTAGCTGAATTCTCATACAACAACAGTTATCATGCCAAAATTGGTATGCCACCTTATGAGATGCTATACGGTAGGAGATGCAGAACGCACGTCTGTTGGGTGATATTAGTCAGAAAGAACTAGGGAGCATCAAGGTAATCGAGGCTACGACTAAGAAGCTTGAAAAGATCAGCCTTCATGAATGCAGCCGAAGATAGACAGAAGTCGTATGCTGACAAACGATGCAGACCGATTGAATTCCAGGTGGGTGATCGGGTTATGTTGAAGGTCTCACCTTGGAAGGGCATTATCCGATTTAGGAAGCGGGGCAAGTTGAGCCCAAGGTATGTAGGACCTTTCCGAATCATTGCTCGAGTAGGAGAGCAGGCCTATAGAATAGAGTTACCAAATGAGTTAAATGGAATTCACCCGACATTCATGTATCTCATCTGAGAAAGTGCTTAACGGATGAAGACATGATTGTTCCACTAGAGGATATCGAAGTAGACGAACGGCTCAATTATGTGTAGCAACCAGTGACAATCATCGATCGAAAAGAGAAGAGGCTGAGAAATAAAGTGGTTCCTCTTGTCCGTGTATAGTGGAAGCACAGAAAGGGATCCGAGTCAACGTTGGAGACTGAGGAAGAAAGGAGACAGCATTAGCCGTGTTTGTTCAAGGAATAACAAGTTTCGGGGACGAAACCTATTTAAGGGAGGTGGACTTGTAACACCCGGATATCTTCTTTGAAGCTGACGAAAGAAGAAAAAGAAATAAAGTCCAAAGTTGGGGGACCAAACTCGCCAACGAGAGAAAGTTGGGTGAGTGGGGGTTATTTAAAGGGAGAGGGCAGCCCTTACCCTCTCCTGTGAAGTCGGCTAGGATCGATAAACATCCGAGCATGTTCTTGACAGAAGGATAAATAACAGCACAAACCAAAAGTCAAACAATAAAACGAACTATAATTGAATGGTTTCATTGATAAAACCTAACGATTACAAGCTCTTTACAACATAAGAATCAAGACTCTTGGCAAGGGGAAGATCAAGCATGATCTCCCCTCTTATCCGGCAGCCCTAGGCTCCCGGGCAGACTCCCTCTCAAACCCTTAATCTCTCTACACATTGAAACTGGTATATATAGGCCTTGGCCCATATTAGATGCGACTGGGCCCATTCGTGCGATTGGACCATCCGTATGGTTCAATCGTTCGACTGGACCATGGGTATGGTTCAATCGTACAACTGGACCATTCTTATGGTTCAGTCTTATGAAAGCCCCAATCGCATCTCTCAGTCGCACGCTGGTCCATTAGCATGGCTCAGTCGCACGACTGGGTCTCAATCGCATATGCTTCTACGAATGACCCAGTTTCAAGTGTTTACAACATATCAGGTGTATTACTTTAAGCCTAGACTATTCGACAAGAAACGGACACACTATATATGACAATATATGCTCCAATATCTCCCCACACCCACAAATCAGCCAAAAGAAAGAAGGAAGAGAGAAAAAGGGAGAAAAGTTGGTTCGAGTTCATTCAAGGGAGCAAAATCGTCGTGTAGCGGGTCTAATCGAAGCTCTTCTCATTGTGGTCATTTGTGTGAGTTCTAGGACCCCTCTTTTACACGTTTGTGAATGATTTTAGGGCTGGAACACATCTGAAAATTAGGTTTTGTGTGTCTGTGTGTTTGACTCGTTTATGTATGTGTGGGTATGTGTATGATTCGTTTGGGTCTTGCTTTTGAGCTTGTGTGTGCTTGGATGGTGTTGTGGTATGCATTCCTATGGTTTAGGATGGTTAATTTGGGCTTAGAATGGGTTTGGTTGAGCTTGGAGGTCCAAAATGGTAGATTAGGTTCAGGATGAACTGCATTTGCATTAGCTAGGGCTAGGCGACCGAATGGAGGCCATATGGCCGAATGGGGTGCGATTGAGGTTCATTCGCATGATTGAGGTTCATTCGCATGATTGAGGTTCATTCACACGATTGAGGTTCATTTGCACGACTGAGGGTTCATTCGCACGACTGGAGGTTCATTCACACGACTGAGAACCCATTCGCATAAATGCTCATCCACATTAGTTCCATCCGCATTAGGTCCATTCGCATGGGACTCGTCCGCGTTGAGTCCATTCGCCTTAGTTTCATTTGCACGATTGGGTGTTCATCCGCATAGGTGTTCATCCGCATTGGTCCAATCACATGATGTTCAGTCACATGGAGGCCATGCGACTGAAGGGTGCCCATATGCCCAAATAGGGTTGTTGTACCCAAGAAAAACTTAGTTTAATTACTGACTTTCGGGGGAAAGTGCAGATGTAAGTTTTGACGTGAAAGTTCCCATAAGTTCATGTAACATGACTGTGAGGCCTTAGAGGGTATGTCGGGCATGATGATAATGTTGAATGATTATGCATGATGTATGTCACGTATGTATGATGTTGCCTTGTATGATGATAAAGTCTATGTACATTATGTTCCTTGTTATGATGTATGCTTATCTTTCCTGTGGCTTTACGTGTTATGTTAATGAATGAAATGAAAGTATTACGTAACGTAAAGTGAAAGATAAAGAAAAGAGGAACACGAAGGATGAATGCATGCATTAATGAATGATGAAAGTAAAGAAAGTATTGCAAGCCTTGTATGTCGGGACATGACATTAAAAGGTGTTAGCCCAACGGTGTGCGGGTTCACTACCCCGGGAGGATGCACATTGGGGTCTTTCTTTGCGATTGACCATTGTATGGAACCATTGTTGCTTTCCTTAGAACTATGGCCAGAGGTGCTGGGCACTGTGAATGAAGGTCTATGATAGGCTTAGGTCCAGTACCATGAGCATGAAGGGCATAGCACATGACAATGGTATACGTGAACTTTATCTTAGGTATTGTGGCCAGAGGTGCTGTGCACCGTGAATGAAGGTCTATGATAGGCTTAGGCTCAATACCATGATCATGAAGGGTAAAGTTCATGGTTTTGATGAAAGGAAAAGATGTAATGACGAAAGAACGAATAATGAAGATAATAATGATATTATCTATGTGTACGTATGATGTATGATCGCATGAAAGTAAAGAACGGATTTAACAAAGGAAAAGTATGTTTTATTTTATAAAACAAGAACTCACTCAGCAATGCTGACTTTTATGTGTTTCCAGCTGGTAGATAATGATTGCTGAGGATGGTACGAGGCGGCTACTCAGCTCTTTGGGATGGCATCCATTTATAATGCTTTTGTGATGTAATGCAACCGGGGTTTTGTAATTGGATAACGATGTATTATTTCACAAAAGCTATTATATTGAAATGGAGTGTTTTGTTTAAATGTTCCGCTGCAATGTTTTTATGTAATATGACGAAAATATATGTTTTATGTGCAATGATTTACCAGTTGTAAGCGTCGTGGGAACGAGAACTTATAGGACATACTTAAGAGGTTCAACATGACTGACTGTAAGGTTTCTAAGACACCCATTGCAAGAAACAATTCCTTTGGACTTGATCTTAAGGGGGAGTGTGTGGCTGAACACCTTTATAGGGGCTATGATTGGGTCACTTATGTACCTCACAGCTAGCAGGCCTGATATCATGTTTGCTACATGTATTTGTGCAAGATATCAAGCCAACCGCAAATGTCTTATCTTATCACTATCAAGAGAATTTTAAGATACCTCAAAGGTGCATGAACTCTTGGCCTTTGGTATCCAAAGAATTCCTACTTCAATCTATATGCATATACAGATGGTGATTATGGTGGATGCAATATGATTTTAAAGTGGACATCAATGGGATGACAGTTCTTTGGTGGAGGGGTGGTCTCATGGCAATGCAAGAAGCAATCCCGTGTTTCTACATCAACTGCTGAAGCTGAATACATTGTTACTGCAAGTTGATGTGCTCAAGCGCTTTGGATTCAGAATCAGATGCTAGATTACGGATTCAAGTTCAAGGAGACTCTCATTCACATAGAAAACAACAGTGCTATCTCTATCACATTGAACCCTATGCAGCGCTCAAGGCTAAACACATTAATATTAGGTATCATTTGATTAGAGATAATTTGGAGAAAAAATTAATCAAACTAGTCAAGGTTAAAACAAATGAACATGCTAATCTATTCCCCAAAGCCTTTGATGAGTAGAGATTTAAATATCTTATTTCAGATATTAGGATGATTAACTTTGAATAGGCTTTTCTTAATACTTAATCATATTACTTCTAAAAATTATGTGTTCTAAGTTGTTTATTCTACATCTTCATAAACCCTGGTTTACTTTGGGAGAACAAAAATCATTTAGAAGATATTCTTTAGAGTTTGGAAAATTTTTTATCCTTTGGAAGATATCCATTTACCTTTGGAAGAAATTTAAGTATTCACAACAAACAACTACTTGGAAGAATTTACCTTTCGATGAAATTTTCACAGTATCTTTCGAAGCTTACTTTCTTTTCAAAATAGTTGTGTGTTTTAAAGAACAATTTTCTTCCAAAAGAAATTAACTCTGAGAAGTTTTTATTAAAACCTTCAAGTGATGATCTTTTCCGAATCAAAATTTTCAAAACTTTTGGAATATCTTCCGAAGCCAATTTTGCTTCAAAAGCTTTTCATCAAAACTTCCGAAGAGAAAATACCTTCGGAAGATTTTGTACTTCCAAGAGAACTGACTTTTGGGAAAAAGAAAACTACTTTTTTAGAGATTGGACCAATATCCAAATTTCAAAGTTTATCCTTTTTCATTAACTTTGTTTGAGATCCATTTCACATATAAACCCAATAGTTCCCCCTCTTTCTTTATCATCTTCATTTACTCCAAACCCTAAATTCCTAAAATTCTCTAAAACCGCCTTTGTTCTTCATTTCCTTCACCTCGAAGCTTTCTATAATGGCCAACCTCAACCTCAAAAATGACCCAAACTTCTCCATACAGTTACAAAGGAAACATAATCTAGTTGCTCTGTTGCACTTTGAGAGTGATCCTCATATCTCATAGGGTTGTTAGTTTTTGGCTCTGTCCAACTATTCCACCTCCCTTACCATTGACCTTGTTCTTTATGAGTATCATTTGCTTGATTTTTAGAAGACCTGCCAAGTGGTCATTATGGATAGGGAGAAGACACTGTTTGCTATTGTGCATGTGGGGATAATCTTCATTACTCCAGCCATTATCAACACCCACCTTCAGCTGGATGATAAGGAAGGTGAATTCTACTTTCGTAAAGAAGTTGTTAACCATCGTTCCAATAGATGTTTATAAGGAGATTTTTCTGTCAAGACCATTAGGAAAGGTAAGGTCTCCTCCCAGTGGAAGTACTTCATATTGGCATCCACAACTTGTCAAACAAGCATGGGGGCTGGGACTAGATTCCTAAAGATCTCTCCTTCATAGTGCATGGGATGGTTCAGGAGGTCAAGTTAATGTACTCTTTATTTGTTTATACAAATTGGCTTGCTAAGTTGGACTTCTTAGAATATTACATGTTCCCTATATATGTTCAACACATTCTCAAATGTGATTTGGGCTCACTCTTGAGGAAAAAGATAATATTCTTAAATTGAGACAGATGAAGCCTGAGATCATTAAAATTTTGAAGAAGTCAACTCTTGGCTTCTCTCGGCTAGAAACAGCCCTTGTCCCTAAAATGTTAGAGCTCATTGCTCAAGGTGACAAGCTAGCAACATAAGCTAGTGTTAAACCCATACCTTCTATCTCTCAACCACCAAAACAACCACAAATCATCCTCACCTACCAAAGAAAATCCAAATGAACCCCTGCACAAGCTACTCAGTCTGTGCATGCCCCCATACTACAACCCACATAGGAGGAAGTGGACAATCGAGCTTCCACTTCCACTAAGAAGCAACCAATCCCATCTCTTCAAGAATCAATGCTGAGGTTCCTCATGCTTAGTCTGATGAGCTCGTTAGCCCAACAGCCTCAAGCTTTCACTTTGAGTCAAAACACTCAAGTGAACAACCTTTAGGGAACAGTTACCATCCCCAGCCTTTTGATCTCAACCAATCAATACCTGGACTTGACTTCTTTGATGATGAAGACCTGGGTTTCAGTGAGTATCATGACTCTCTCAATACTTCCCACACATAGAAAGAGATGTGTGCTCCTAACTCTGTCATGTCTATCCCATATCATCTACCTACCATAAAGGTGGATCTCGCTAACCCTGTTTAGGAGGTCCATATGGAAGAGGCAGTCACTTCTGCAAGTGATTACATCTTTAAGACCTCAACCATGGCAACTCAGCCCACCGACACTCAATCTGAAGTTATTAGTGAGCAGAGGAAAACCAACAGCCAAGAACATGATGTTGGTGGTGAGATTGAGGACTTTGGTCCAGTTATCTCATCTCCCAATGAATCTTCTGATGAAGAGGAGAGGAATCTGAGACTAAATGTGCAAAAACTGTCGAAACCATTCACCTATATAGTCTATAAAGTTAGTCACTTGGAATCTCAGGTGACTACCATACAACATAGGGTCAATGACCAGCAACTTGAGATATCTTATCTCAAGGAGCAACTAGCTGGGAGACCTTTAAAAGGGGCTCATCCGGGAACACAAGAACCTATGGATGTGATTGACCTAACTTCAAGCTCACCTATGCAAGAGGGTGATGCTACCAAAAAGGGGAAGAAATTCATTACAATCACAGAACCTAGGAGTTCTTCATAGAGCATGGACTTTGAGGACTCACCATCCCCACTTACAATTGTTCATGCTCAAGAACTTCCTCAAGTTCACATTGATGTGGACTTTATAGACTCCTTCATTCAAAGTCTTTGTGAGGAAGGTGTTCTAAGGGCTATGTCATCCCCACCTCAAGGAATTTCTAACTACCTAATTTGGTGGAGGTATGATCATGACAGAAGAGCCCTGATTCTTTAAAGATTGCAAGGGTAGCAAGAGGTCTTCAATTTGCAGACCTTGACTACTATGAAGGTCTTGACCTTATCAACATGCCACTTCTCAATCCAAGCCAATATAGACAAGCTAGCTCAAAGGATTCAAGACAAGATAACTGAAGAGTTAAACCTTTCAAGGAGACAAAGGTAATCAGGTAATGTCATTGGTCAACTAGAGGTGAGGCAGACCTTAAGATTAACTTCAAATGGAAAACCTTGATTGTAGGCCCAGTTATTGAACTTGGAAACCCTGTTACACCTACAACTACTTCAAAAATCCATTCCCTTGATGAGACACCTACTGGTGAAGGTGTATCTCAACCTCTCTCTGGCCAGAGCTGGATGCTACACCAAGAAAGGAAGGCCAAAGCTCGCTCCATCCTATGTGACCAAGGTCTGTGGTGACAAGCGAAAAAGTGTTCTAACCCCTAAGGATATTGAGGAGGAGGAGAGAGAGAGAGAAAAAAGAAGCTAACATGAGATAGTTCAACTAGGTCTTCAGGCTTTATGGAAGCTATAATCAAAGTTGCCCCCAGACCAAACACTTAGAATGATGTGTTGAGGTAGTCAGGATCAACTACTTACATTCTAGGAACTATGACATTGATGAGATAATTGCTCTCCCCTTAGAACAACCAAATGAGCTGGATGACATGGAAATGTGAAGGGAACACAAAGAGGTAGAGGATGCAAAATTGCTTCTTCAGATCAAAGAATAGAAAAGACTGAAAAGATTATATAAGCATGTTCCTACCCTCTCCCTAGTTCAAGAAAGCCCTGTGCAAGAAACAGTGGCTCCACAAGAACCTTAGGTAGACAAAGAAATTGATAGGATCAACATGATCAACTACCTCAGTGCCATATTTGAGATATTCAAACTCAATGTACTCAAAGGAGAAGGGAAGAAGGAGACTTGGCCCTATGTCTCTATCCACTAATGGTTAAGCATATTAGGGTGATCAAGCAAAAGATTAAAAGAGGAGAACTTGTTGAGTTACACTCCCCACCAAGTCAGCTCCCTCAAGAAGTGGAGGTAAGGTTGAACCTTTTGAGACAACACAACCTGGAGCTCTTGCTGAGTCTCAGCAAGCTTCGTCTTCTAATCGACAACATGATTTTGTCCCCTCTCAATATGAACCTGTGAGAGAAGAAGACTCAATTGAGAAAGACAAGGATGGTCAATAAGGTATTGCATGCCAGTCTTCTTAGTTAAAAAGTTCAATGTGGAGAAAAAGGATGGCTTCTAACCAACGTCTAAGAAGAAGTAGAAAGAGGCATCCATCTCCAAACCTTAGGATGAGTCAGAACATCCTATGGATGTGCAACAAGTGGAAGCTCCACCAACTCCAATCCAAGTAGCTCCTCTGGCATAAGGAAGACCCATCATATCATGAGCTTACACTACTAATCTAGAGATGGCTTGTGATTAGAGATCAAGGTATTGAAGATGTCTACACATGGCAAGACATGTTCAATGTACCTCTGTATGATCTGTTTTAGATGAGAAGACACTATGGGAGCTTGAATGATCCTGACCATCTTATGAAGAAAGGCATGGTCATTATCCTAACGAGGACTATCAATATCTGAAATCTTAAAATGTTTTGGTAGCATATAAGGCTGATGCAATCCAAAACATCCAAAGTCCATCCTCCATGCATGCACAAAATTATTAAGAAGAATGCTTGGGAAGTTTCACACTATGCCTTATAAAATATTGTAAGGACTCATATAAGGCTGATGCAACCCAAAACATCCAAACAGTCTGTCCTACATGCATGCACCAAGTGCTAAAGTAGAATGCTACGATAGTTTCAAACTCTACCTTAGAAAACATTCTAAGTGTGAAATCTTTCGAAGCCAAGACCAATATCTTCCGAAGCCAAACAAGAAGTCTTCTAAAGCTTCAAGACAAAGTCTTTCGAAGCCAACACTTGAAGACAGATTTCTTCCAAAGACTTCTGAGTACATGCTATTATTTGATGTACTTTTACCATAAGCTGACCACATTTTTGTTGCAACTCTGTTTGACTCACCAACTTTCACAAGTTGGTGAAAGGTCCATGCTTTTGGTAAACTGTATATTGAGGTCTTGAGTCTGTTTCTTTCTACATTATGTACTTCTATCCCTTTTGTATTAGATTAGGATGTGAGGTATCGCATGTCATAGTCACTAGTCAAAAAGCAATCTTTCTTTGGACTTCACATTGATTTTGTTGTCTAGATCATGTATCCAGCTGGCCTTCAAAGTATGGCCGACTGTAGGATGTAGTATAAAGTATCTCTAGTCCCTTGTATCGTAATGTATGCTTTGCAACACTTGTAAGGAACTAGAGAGCAATTTACAACATTCTTGAAAACCAAACACTTGTGTTATTGTTCTTGTTCTGTCTTGTTATTACTTGTGTTTCCATGTATCAATGTATGACTAGATTCTAGTTTCCCATTTGATCTGTTAAGTTTTTTAATCCACTCTCCTCATTATGTTGTTGTGTTGTAAGTGACCATCCCTTAAATGGTCCTACAATTGGTATCAGAGCTTTCCATGCTCTTGATTGTAAGATCTCACCATTTTAAGATCCATCACACACACAAAATACTTAACATCTCAAATGGCAGTTCTCACTAAAGTTGATATGGAAACTGGAACCATGAAAAAGTCCCCATTGATCACTCTTGAAGACTTTGACACTTGGTGCTAAATAATGGAAGGTTTCATCAAGTCACAAGACTCTAGGATGTGTGATTTGTTGTCTTAGGACCTTACATATCAAGCACCTCTTCAGCTGCTATTAGGGGTGGTATGATTCCAAGGATGTGGCTGACTACTCTGATGAAAATAGAAAGACAGTAGAAATTGACCAGAAAGCCATGACAGCCCTTCAGACTCCTCTTCCAAACTCTATATACAGAGGTTTCAAGAAATGCAAAACAACTAAGCAGCTGTGGAATGCATTAAAACTAATGTATGAGGGTTCTATTGAAGCCAATGAGAACAAGAAGGATATCCTAAAGCAGCACTTTGAAAACTTCACCTTTAAAACAGGTGAAACCATGACTCAACAATACTTCAGGTTGTAAGGAAGTTTATGTCCTCTCTACCTAGGAAATGAACACATTACTGTGTTGTTATCAAGAGGCTTGACAATCTCAAGACTCTCACTTCGACTGAGTTGTATGGTATTCTCAGTGGATACTAGATGGAGATGAACATGCAAGTTTCATTTGATAACTCCAACAATCAAATGAGTTCAGTCCTACATGTGATTAAAAAGGATAGCGTAAAACCTCAATATTATCTTATATGCTACCCTGACAACTCATAAAAGGGTCCTTTCATCACCTTCCCGGAGACACCAAGAGAAAGCTACACTTAAGGAAGCCCATTCCAAGAGTCAAGTTCTTCACAAGCCTTTGTGTCCTCTGATGAAAGCTCAGACAACTTTCTATTCACCCTTGAAGACCTGGATGGTATTCATTAAGATAATCTGGAGTACAGCAAAGTAGTTTAGCAGATGGCTCTTTTCACTCACAGAGCTAAGAAATTCTACAAGAGGAAAGGAAGGAAGTTTCCAAGCAATGCAACCAGTGGAATGTTTCGGCTGAATAAAAGCAAAGTCTAGTGTTACAACTGTAACAAGATGGGCCACTTTGCAAGGGAATGTAAGGAACCAAGGACAAATGATGGTCGGGCCAAAACCAGACCAAACTACACTTGGAAAGCCATCCAGAATGAGAAGCCAAAGCAGCAACCTGTAGTTGCTGTTGAAGAAGGAAGTTTTGACTGGAGCCTTTAGGTAGAAGGTGAATCTCCAAAGCAAGCACTGATGGCTGACCATGATGAAGCAAAGGTATTGGAACATCTCTATACATTTGAATGTATTGCTAAAGTTAATAGATACATATCATACAACTTAGAGATGAGATCTGATCTTGAGTCCTTGAATATTTTAAAATCTGATTTCAAAAGATCTGAAAGTGACTATAAACTAAATATAGAGGACTTAGAAAAAACCATTTAAGTTCTTAAACATGAACACACCAGTTATAGGACTCAAATCAAATATCTCATAACCAAGTTGACTGAATTCCAGGTTGAGCTTGTGATAAACAAAGCCTAAGCATAAAAATGTGTTCTTGAAGAAGAGACCTTAAGAACATTATATCCTTATCCTTGAATTCCAAAGTTTGTTATCAGAATAAGCAAGGACTGAGATCTAGTGAGATAGCTCCACCACACACAATCTTGTCTATAAGATCTCATAGGTGTGGAACTTTTGAAGATGAGCTTCCTCTCATAGACCCCTTGACTGAAGAGGATGAAGAAGTGATAGTGGAGAATTCCTTTGAGAAGAGTGAAGAGGAGAATTTTAATAAGGGTCACTATCCTTCTAAGGAGAGTAGAAGACTATGATTACCAAGTCAATGAGAAAGAACTTGATCAGAAGAGCAAGATAAAAGCAAAGAAGGCTAAAGATATCAAAGGCACTTTTGACTCTAAGTAGAAACAAGTCTTTATCTTTGCAGGGTTTGAAGTGGTTAAGACTGAAGACATCAACCTGAACTCTAGTACCAAGAGTTTTGGTTCATGTTCAAATCATCTCAGCAACAAGAATAAGGCTGATCAGTTGTGTATCACTGCTACACAGCCTGAACCATCAAACTCCAAAGGCAGTGCTCACCCTAAAGGAATTGTCTCAGCATCTGCAAAGATGAAGGTGTAGAAGGAAAGTGATCAAAGGCAGCCTTGTCCACAAAAGAAGGCTCTTAGGAAGAAGAAAATGGATTGTGTCATGTGTAGGAGTACCTCTCATCTTACTAAGGACCTTGCCTCTACAATCCAAGGAGTACTCTCCATATGATTAAGAAAGAGACTTCAAAGAGTTCCAAGAACAAACAAGCTTTGGAAGGAAAATCTATTTCCTTCGAAAGCTCCAAAATGAAGATGAAGGCAATGGAAAAATTGCCTTCGGAAGAAAATTTGGTCTCGAAAGAAGGGAATGCTTCCGAAGCATTGAAGCCTGCTGTAGTGCTAGCAAGTTCTTCCGAAGGTCCAGTCATCAAAACTTCCAAAGTTAGCAAAACTTCTGAAGCATTGAAGGTCAAGTCTAAGCTTTGAAAGGTGGTGCGGAAGACAAAGAAAGACAAAGTGACTAAAAGTCTTTCTTTAGCAACAGTAAAAGATCCTCAAAATATGACCATAGGATCTACTACTCTTTCATTACCTTTAACTTCTTTTGATGAACCCAAGACCAATAAGTCTTAGGTTTCCAAATGTAACTAATCATCTTTTTTATGCAGGAATAGCTCAAGAAAAACAAGAATGTCTGGATCATTAATAGTGGTTGTTCCAAGCACATGATAGGCAATAGGTCAGTACTCCATGACTTTGAAAGAATTAATGGAGGGCCAGTCACTTTTGGTGGAGATGAAGGTGGTTACATTTCTACAAGGGGCAATGGGACAAATGGTAAGCTTAGCATTGAGAAGGTAAACTTTGTCAAGGAGCTTGGTTACAATCTTCTAAGTCTATCTCAAATTTATGTTCAGAATCATAACATGCTTTTCACTAAGCATGAGTGCATTGTTCTCAAGCTCAAGGTGGTCATTCCTTATGGGCATATCCTGCTCAGAGCCCCAAGGAAAGGGAACATGTACAAGATGGACTTGCAAGAAACATCTCCCTATGGAGAAGTTTCATGCTTTCTGTCTAAAACAAATAGTGATGAGTCTTTCTTCAGCATAAAAGAATGTGCCATGTAAACGTCAAGAACATGAATAAACTACTTAAGAATGATTTGGTAACTGGAATGCCAAAAAAAGAGTTTACCATTGATGACCATTGTGTGGCATGCCTAAAAGGGAAACAACACAAGGTATCTCATAAGCTAAAGGAAAAAAAAAACTCCATCACTACTCCCTTACACTTATTACATATGGATCTCTTGGCCCCACTAGTTTAATGAGACTAGGAAGGACCTCTTATTGTTTAGTGATCACAAATGACTTTATAAGATTCACTTGGGTCTTCTTCCTTAGAACTAAGGATGAGACTCCTGAGATTCTAAAGAATTTCATCTTACAAATATAGAATCAATCTGATCACAAGGTCAAAACCATAAGATGTGATTGAGGAACTGAATTCAAGAACCAAATCCTTGATACGTTTTGTAATACAAAGGGTATTACAAGAAAATATAAAGCTCCTAGGACTCCTTAGCAAAATGGTGTTACTGAGAGGAGAAACTTCACACTTATTGAAGCTGCAAGAACTATGTTGTTTGACTCTAAACTGCCCATCACCTTCTAGGCAAAGGTAGTCAACGCTACTTGTTATGTGCATAATAGAGTTTTAGTGGTTAAGACACATAGTAAGACTCCTTATGAAATTTGGCACAAGAGGAAACCTTTTATTGGTTTTCTTAGGTCATTTGGATGTCCTTGCACCACCTTGAATACCAAAGATCAAATTGCCAAGTTTACTGAGCAATCATAAGATGGACACTTCATTGGATAGTCTTCGCAAGCTAAGGTTTATAGAGTATACAATCTCAGAATCAGAATTGTTGAGGAGTCAGCCAATGTCACTGTTAATGAATACACACCCTGTGTAAGTGGTTGTGGTCCTGATTGGTTATTTCATCTTGATTTAGTTACCATATATTAACAAATCTTGGGAAATGTTTCAGGGTCTACAGATATTTTACCTATAGGTAATCCTGATCCAAGATTTGAGTTGAGAAGACCTTCAAGCTATACAACTTCAGCTCCAGTTGTAAGTAACTTTGCAAATGAAGTTTCTATCTGTACAACAATGACAAATTTAGCTGATACATCTAAGATGCCATAAAATTCCAACTCACAAGCTCAACAACCTAATAAATAAGTATCAAATGTAGAAGATCTTGGTGGTTGGGAAAGTGATCAAGAATTTCTTGTTGTTGACAACCACTCCATTGAAGACAACATCAATGATGTCACACACTCATTGGATCAATTTTCACTTGATAAGTATGCTCATGTGGTAGGAGAAACCTCATTAGTAAATCTAAATTTCTCTAGTTTGGATCTCTCTAAGCAACTTGCTGTGATTCCTAAGCTAAAAATCCACATGTGTCATCCTACCTCAAACATCATTCGAGATGTTAATTCAGGGGTAAGAATAAGAAGACAAACCCATGATGCAAATGTTTGTCTTCACTCTTGTTTCCTATCTCAGATAGAGCCAAACAAGATTGATAAGGCTTCAAAGGATGGAAGTTGGGTTTAAGCAATGCAAGAGGAGCTGCTTCAATTCAAAAGGCAATAGGTTTGGAACCTATGCCCTTTTCCTCATGGGAAAACTACTATAGGAACCAATGGGTATTTAGAAATAGTAAGGATGATAGAGGACGTGACATTAAAAACAAGGCTAGACTAGTTGTTCAAGGATACACACAAGAAGAAGGAATTGACTATGCAAATGTTTTTTCTCCTGTAGCAAGACTAGAAGCTGTTAGGATATTCTTATATTTTGTTATCCAAGAATTGCAAGGTCTATCAGCTTGATGTGAAGTGTGCTTTTCTCTATGGTTGATTGATGAAGAGTTGTATGTCAGACAACCACCTGGCTTTCTAGATCCTAATGACCCAAATTATGTCTGGAAGCTTGATAAGTTTCCTATGGGTTGCTCCAAGAACCAAGGAAGTGGTATAAGACACTAGCTAAGTATGGCGGGTTGTAGGATGTAGTATAAATTATCTCTGGTCCCTTGTATTTTAATGTATGCTTTTTAACACTTATAAGGACTAGAGAGAAATATACAACATTCTTGAAAACCAAACACTTGTGTTATTGTTCTTGTTCTTGTTCTGTCTTCTTATTACTTGTGTTTCCAAGTATCATAGTGTGACTAGTTTCTAATTTCCCATTTGATCTATTAAGTGTTCTAATGTAACGCCCCAAATAAAGTCAAAGCAAGCCAATTAATAATAATAGGCTTATTGGGGATTATTTAAAGAAAATAAGCGGGTAATGGAGTATGGACCGAGTTAACTTTTCGAGATATATGTTCAGCGAGTTTAAGGTCACGGGAATGCCTGAATATATAAATGGATAAGCTTGAGTAGCTCTCATTTGCAAATCAACACCCAATTTCTAGAGAAAGAGAGTAGAGAGAGTAGAGAGAGAAAGTGGAGAAGAGGTGAAGATTTAAGACTTGGTTGATCACGAGATTGAAGATCAGTGTTCGTGGCATCCAAACAACAAGAAAACACCAAGAATCTTGGTAAGAACATCATTTAATCTTTAATTTTGATGTAAACCCGGATTCTAGGGCTTGGGTTTTGAAAGTCGCAAAGATTGACCCAAAACTCATGTTTTTGTGTAAGAACACATGTAAAAAGCTTAGATATAGCTTATTGGGTGATAAACGAAGGTTTTGGGTGTAAAAGATTGAAGTTTCGGGTCAAAAATGGGGTGGTTCGTAATTTTCTGCCCGTTTTGCGAAATTGGGTGTTCATCGAGCGAAATTATGTATTCGTCCAGCGAAACTATGTCTTCGTGTGAAACTATAGTTTAGTAGGTAGTTTCGCAGACATATTATCCAACGAAAGTTGGGCGAAACTAGCAGCGAAACTGCTAGCGAAACTAGCAGCGAAGATGGCAGTGAAACTGCTAGTGAAATTAGCAGCGAAACTGTTGATCATGCAGCGAAATTATTAGCGAAATTAGGCAGAGATTAACCCCTTTGAGTGTTAACTTATCTGCAAGCTGTGTAGTGCAACCCTTGCTTTGAAAGGTTGATTGAGAAACTAATCATCGAGTCCAAGTGAGTTCTAGATCCCCTATTTTAAAGGTTTTAAACTAGTTTAGGGCTGGAAATGTATACTAAATTCATGCTTTAAATGACCAAGATTTTAAGGTTTTTTAACCGGGAGATTGAATTTTTTATAGCCATGGGCCTTGCCCCTTGGACCCCACTAGGGGCTGCTGCCCCTAGGACCCCGCTGTTAGGGGCTGCCACCCCCAAACCCCCGCTGTCCCGCGAAGGGTCAGTTTGTCCTATGATGACTTGTTCTTGTTGTGCATATGCATGTGTATGTGAATGGATGATGTATGATATTTATGATGATGTGTGATGGGGTATATAATGTTTATGTGATGTTATGTATGAATGTGTTATGTTGATATTACGTTCCTATTATGTATTATTCCATGGTTTACGTGTTATGAGTATGAAAAGAATGAAAAGTGTATGTAACGTATAGCAGAAGTTAATGATAATGTTAAGTAGAACGTAAAGAAAGAAGAATGCATTCATTAATGGACGAACGAATGTAAGAAAAGTGTTGCAAGCAATATATGGAGATTCACACCCAATGAAGGGTGTTAGCTCAACCGTGTGTGGGTTAGCTACCCCGGAAGTATGCACAGCAGGGTCTAAACCGTGCGATTGACCATATGTATGGGATCCTTGCCGCTTACTCCGATAATGTGGTCAGGCCATCGAACATAATATGGGAGTATATTTATAGAAATCGGCCCAGTACCCGCTTTATGCATGACAGTGGGGTGAAGCATGTCACACCCCGGGCCCTGGTAGGGTGGGACGTCACACATTAGCAACAACTTACATGGCAGCGGAAACAAACAATATAAGAGCTCAAAGGAAGAGAACATCAATGGCTTATATGGTTTTAAAAAGCACCGGGCTGGAAACAGATCCAGCCCCAAATGTTTACAGGTTCAACATAATTTAATTAGTCATTGTATCAAATTGTTCAAGTCACAAATTGGTCTCACACAAACAATACCATGGTCTCGGGGTTGAGTCTAAGTCGTCCATAAGCTAAGAGTCTTCACGGGTTACCTGAAACATGCTCAAAAGAAAATTTGTGTCAACTAAAAAGCTGGTGAATTCAAGTGCTTAAAGTTTCAAAACAATAAAAAGGAACTCTTAAAGTCCACAGCAAAGGTTTCAGAATCAAGTGTGCGAGCATACAAAATCTCATTTGATTTTAAAAGCATCATTTTAGTATCAGTCATTGTGGGGTATCACAACCAACCCTGCACATGGTCCCTGGTTGGCCTCTTCTAAACTTGTGTTTAACCGGATATCCCCGTAAGGAAGAACCAAGCCTCAGAACAGTGAACCATTCCTGCTAGGATGGTTCACCATAGTATCTTATTCAAAACCTGTTACATGCCACAAACGACCCCTCAGGATCTCAGTGGGGTACCTCCCTGTAGCGGGAGCCACTGTGCGTGAGGGATTCCCCAAATAGATCTATCCACATAAGACAAGCGGTTCACAAAAGAATTAATGATCATGATATAAGTATCAGCAGGTATCCATAAGTCCCACATACAAGCGTCAAATAAAGCACAATAATAGTTCATAAACAAAAGAGCATGTTTCATACCAAAAAGAGTAAGTAAAAAAAAGGGATCACTAGAACTCACCTTAGGTATCAAGCAAAAAGAAATTATTCACGTGCCGGGAATGTCTCAAGTCTAGCACCCTAACATAAGTATTTTAAGTGATTAGCTACTGCTCTAAACCTATTTAAGGAGCAACAATAGTGCCTACGACTTAAATGGACGGGTTCGGCTTTGATTCGGTTAGGTTTGTATAAAAGGTTCCTTTTATGGAAAGTCAGGTTTTTCATAAAATCAAAGGTTTATACATTACTAAACCAAGAATATATAGTAATTATGCCATTTAAGGGGGCAAATGAACTTATGGGAGTGGGTTATGAAGTTTTGCAAAATTTACAGTTTTGCCCCGGAAGTTTCAAAGTTGACATTTTCTACCCTTAAGATTAGTTTCTTGCATTAAGTGACCTCTATTCTTAAAAATCAGGTTCAAGACCTTAATTCAACTTATTTTTAAGAATTTATAACTAAAATTTCAGTTTATGGA
This sequence comes from Flaveria trinervia, assembly GCA_025506515.1. Taxonomy (NCBI): domain Eukaryota; kingdom Viridiplantae; phylum Streptophyta; class Magnoliopsida; order Asterales; family Asteraceae; genus Flaveria; species Flaveria trinervia. The sequence goes on from CM046442.1 coordinate 35,963,189, forward strand.
CTCGGTTTTGTAAATTACGCGTTTAGCGTTGCCGGTTACGGAAAAACCGAACGGTTTAAAAGTGGTTATCTATGAGTTTTCGCCTTTTTGAGTCTAAAACCAGTAGATAACTTTTTAAAGTCATTTTCATAAGTTTCCAACCTTTTAAATCACAAATTTGCCCCTAGTAGTCGAAAGACCCGTTTTTACGTTTAAACCGTTAAAATGCGTTTTTAGTCGGGTTTGACCATTTTAAAAGCTTGTTTGACCAACCATTTTACTTTTGAGGTTATTTTATCTTTTAACCTACTGGAAAATCGTGATTTTTATAATCTGCAACATTTAACCCATTTATCGTATATTTTTCCTTAAAAACGCCTCTCGGTTTACACCCGGTTTCACTTAAAATCCATTTAAAATACCATTTGACCACTAAAAATTCTCATTAGCTCCAGAACACTTTATTAATCCTTAATGAACCTGGAATTCTCTTTAAAAGTTTATAGTTCAAGATTTCTTGTTTTTAAGTCATTTTAACGCGTTTTCGGGTCCCGAAAGTGACCAAAATGGGCCTAAACACATTATGTCTTTTGATCCAGAGGTCAAACCATGTTATTAGACTTAATATGCACTAAAACTTACTGAAATAACAGTCCCAACACGTTGCCTAAAGGTTCTTCACATACAAAGGTTTCAAGAGGTAAAAATAAGCCATAACCGACCATTACACATGTGATTCTTGGTAACTTAAGTTTATTCATTGCCAAAACTTCATCTAACTTAAAAATCAGATTATTGGGGTGTCTTAAAAGTCACTTTGAGCAGGTTACATGTTTTGTTTTGAAGGGTTACAACATACACAAGTTTGATGGTGCCAAAAATACCAAAATAGGGTTTTCAAGGGGTAAATCGGGTTCTACCCCTTAGAATGACCATTATATCATGTGATATACATTCAAGAACGTTGGGAACTCTTCAAGAACAAGGTAATAGTGAGAAGTTTCTGCTACAACATGAAAAATAGGGGTTTAGATGAACAATGAAGTTAAACTTGAGAAATGACCCAAAACCGAACATAGTGAGCTTACACTTGATGTATCTCACGGTTTAGAAGGTGTGGATGGTCGTGAATGGCTGTAATCCCCTTGGATGAGGCTGGAGAATCTCGAACAAAAGCTGGAACCTCAAGTCTTGCACGTTCCAAGCCTCAAAACTTCACCAAAAATCACCTTCCTTGCCGTTTGCTGCTAGCCGATGGTTGTATGCTTGTAGTTTGCGATTTTGGAGCTTGAGGTGGAGAGGATTAGAGAGTGTTTGATAGAGAGGAGGTGTGTTCAGCTGGTGGGTTCGAAATGAGGGAGAGAGGAGGAGTATGGAGTGTGTCTTGCAAGTTAAAAAATGCATGTAAAGTGTATGGTGGAAAGAGTTGGTGGTGTAGGAGGCCATGGATTGGCCAAGAAGGGGTGGCCGAAATTTGGCCTCTAGTGAGGCATTTTGTTTTAATTTTTTTTAAAAAAAAGTAGTATTAGGTGGTAATTATTTGTAGTGTAGTATTTAAAATTGTTAGTTAGTAAATTGTCTTATGCATGATAATGCATGCTAGAACCGAAATTTCAAGTGTGTGGGTGTGTACACATATTTTTAATTGTTTCAATTAAGGCTTTGAGTTCTAGCTAGGGTGACTAATCAATATTCCTGGGCACGAATTCTAAAAAAAAGGCATGGCTTAAAATGACCAAATTCACATAAATCACATAGAATCATGAAAATGGATCAATAAAAAAAATTAGTGATTCTAACATTCTTGATATAATTGAATTGTTTCCAATATTAGTACTCATAAGACGGGATATGATGCAATTAAATTAGGGTTTAGTGTAGTGACCTTGGGACCGGTTGTCACAAAGCACATGGCATTGGTCCGAATGAAAGTAAAGATTAATGATGTATGTACGGAATGAACAATACGAAAGAAAAGGAATGAATGATAACAAGTGACGTGCGATAAATGATGATGAAGATAATAATAAGATGTATGAGCACACATGGAAGTAAGAATGATTTTAGATGGAAAGTAATGTATTTTAATTATAAAACTAGAACTCACTCAGCAATGTAGACTTTTATGTATTTTCCAGTTGGCAGGTGATTGTTGTTGAGGATGGCACGGGTAGCTACTCGGCATTTTTGGGATGACATCCATTTGTACAATTATGATGTTTTTGTGATGTAATGCAAACGATAATGTTTTGTAACTGTTAAAAATGATGTATTATTTTTCAAAAGCAGTCATTAATATATGAAAATGTTTTAAATTATTCCCCTGCGTTGTTTTTCATAGATGTAAATGTATATTTATGTTCGATGATTGTCCAACTGTGAGCGTCCCGGGATCGGGGACTTACATAATATACTCTCCTCATTGTGTTGTTGTGTTGTAAGTGACAATCCCTTAAATAGTCTTGCAAATATTCTAAGTGTGAAATATTCCAAAGCCAAGACCAACATCTTCCGAAGCCAAACATGTAGTCTTCTAAAGCTTCAAAGACAAAGTATTCTGAAGCCAACACATGTAGACACACTTCTTCAGAAGACTTATGAGTACATGCTTTATCTGATGTACCTTTACCATAAAGCTGGACCATTTTTCCGCTGCAACTCTATTGACTCACCAACTTTCACAAGTTGGTGAAAGGTCCATGCTTTTGGTAACTGTATATTGAGATCTTAAGTTTGTTACTTTTGACTTTATGTACCTTTACTCTTTTTGTAATATATTAGAATGTGTGCTATGGTATGTCATAGTCACTAGTCAAAAGGCAACCTGCCTTTTGACTCTACATTGATTTTGTTGTTGTCTAGATCATGTATCCATTTGGCCTTTAAGGTATGGCTGACTATAGGATGTAGTATAAAGTATCTCAGGTCCCTTGTATCTTTCTTTATGCTTTGTAACACTTGTAAGGAACTTGAAAGCAATATACAAAATTCTTGAAAACCAAACACTTGTGTTATCTTGTTCTTGTTCTTGTTCTGTCTCTTTATTATTTGTGTTTCATTGTATCAAAGTGTAACTGGTTACTAGTTCTCCATTTGATCTAATAAGTATTCTAACTCACTCTCCTCATTATGTGTTATGTTGTAAGTGACCATCCCTTAAACGGTTTTGTAGTATTGATAACTTTGGATTTATGAGACACTTTGTGTTGTTTTCCTTTATAGCATGAAGAATAATGATTTGAACAATAAAAGTCTTTCTTCGGAAGACCAATGACCATATAATTTTTCAGCAATTTATTCATATTCTTCACATTTGAATGAAAAAGCTTTCTATACCCCAAATGAGATTCATCTTTTGATGATTTAAACAACAAGCATATTTCATTGCTTGTGAGTGCAGTATTGTTCAAATCCAAAACATATGTGTTGCCTTTTCGTGATGCTCTAAGAAGGATGCAGTCATATAGAATTGAAAAACTTGGCTTAAGAATGTAACAGTTAGTGTTATCAAATAATGTGGTATAATTTTTATCATAGATTTAAGACACAGTTAGCAAATTATATTGTTTTTCACAGTAATTTACTTTCTCAAAATTGAGCACACCATTAGTTACCATTCCTTCACCAACGATTTTATCTCCCTTCTTATCTCCACCAAATACTACATAAGAAGCATTTTTATGTTTAAAGTCATGGAGAAGAGAACAGTTTCCTGTCATATGTCTGGAACAACCAATGTCAACATACCACTTGTTGTCAGCTCTCCAAGATTGTTCCTGCACAAATAAAGAAATCAATTAGAATTGGAAACCCAAGCCTTTTTGATCTTGGGTGTTCCATTGGTGTCTAAAACTGTAACTCCCTTATGAATAAGTCTTGAAGCTATAGTATTAATTTTAGATTCAATTGATTCATTATGTTTTGTTTATGGTGGGGATGATTCTGTTATAGATGAGCTTATGGGGTTTTGTTATGGTTTCTCAATCTCTTCCTCATACATCTTTTCATTCTTTGTTTGCTCCTTTGACTTTGATGATAATCCTTGATTGTTGAAAGTTTCATCATCCTTTGATTTTGAATGTGAAACATGAGTTCCTTTTTCAAAATTATCAAAGAAGATATCATGAGTATTTGACTTTTTATTTGTCAGATCCACTTTCTTGTGATGTGTTTTGGATTGGTTATGTGGTTGCCTTGTCTTCAAAGGTTCGCCATCAACAGATGTTTTCTCCTTTAGTGTTAACACGTATTGTTTTTGTTGTTGCTTCTTTGATTTTGAATCTTCTTGATCATCACTGGGTTAAGAGTCTGATTCATCCTTCTGGATTGTTTCTTCTTTATGATCTTTGTCTTGTTCTTTTTGTTAAACTAACATTCATGAGTAGAATGGTTATTTTTGCTACAAATAGCACAATGTTTGTTCAAGTAACATTGAGAAGTCATGTGATTGTTCATGTTGCAAATGGAGCAATAGCTGCTCAAGTAACAGCCTTTAGTGTTGTGATTTTTCATGTCATACCATTTGCAATACTTTTCTTCTCAGATTGAATCATTTTCTTCTTCTTTTGTTGTCTTTGTGTCTTCAACTCCTTTTCAAACTTTGCAGCAGATGACCCCTTTCCCTTTCCTGACATGATATCAAAAGGTTCTTGTTTATCAGCTGAAGTTAGTTGCTTAGAGTTCACAACTTTCTATTTTGTTTTCTTATTGATTGCTACTTTTAGCTTCAGCAGATCTTCTACTGACTCAATAGATTCATTCTTCCGCAGATCTTCTACTGACTCAATACATTCGTTCTTCCGCAGATCTGTCACTAGCAATGAAATGTTCTTCTTCTGAAGAGGTTGTACGGATTGCGGTTGCTTTCTCTTTTCTATAAAAGCTTTACTGTCTTCCGAAGCTATGCACATTTTAATGACATCCGTTGAAGGTTTCTGTTGATTGTGAAGTTCTTGAAGTCCTTCATTCAACTGAGCCATCCTTTTGCATATAGTCTTTAACATGTTTCTTTGCTTAGGAGGATAAGGTAATTTGGTTTCATCTAGAAGTTTAATAATCATTGGTTCTAATGAATATTCTTACCAGTATCCAGTTCATTCGCAGATTCATCATCATGTTCATGAGAATCATCCAAGTCATCACATTTATCAAACTCAAATTCTGAGTCATTTGGTTTATCTTTTCCTGATTCAAAAGACTCAGTTTCACCCACCTCAAACTCATTATTATTTACCAGTTTGTTAGATTTTGATTCAATCTTGGTGCTTGGCACAAAATTTTTTGATAAATTGTTTGTCATTGTTTCAGGTAAACGTGTATAGTTATCATTTAAAGAGGGTGCAACTGCATTGTAACCCAACCCATATCTATTCTTTGATTCAATATGAGAATTCAATAATTTCTCGTACTGTTGAGATAAAAGTTGAAACTTTTGAAGTTTCATTTCAGTTGATGCATAATCAGCCGTGGATTGATGTTATTGCTGATTTTGTCTCATGTTAGCAATTGATTGTTGATTACATTCTCTTGAAAAGTAACCATAGAAATTGCATTTTAAACATCTCACCTTTGACTTATCAACACCATTTTAGTTGTTTTTCCTGCTACAACCAAGGTTTTGTTTCTTCTCAAATACTATTTGGCTCTATAAGCAATCGTAGCCATTTGCCATCGAATATCCATTTACTCTACAACATCTGAATGTAATTCTTCTAGGTCTTGTTGGTAGATGTTGGCAGGAGTTAAAGTGCTTCCCAAGTAAGCTTGAAAACTTGAGTTGAAAGGAGCAAAGGTTGCCTTTTCCTCTTCAGAATCTATAATCACAGTATTGGGTTCTGCTTGATTGTCGTTTGATAAAGTCTTTGCCAATGATGAAGATGTATCTTTTCTCTGCTTAGGTCTTCCTATTTCTTTTCCTAGTTTACTTTGAGAAGATTTATTTTATGGTTTTGATGCATAGAAGCTAACTTCTTCTTCATCTTCACTCGTAGCACAAGGGTTGTCATTATCCACACTAGAAATAAAGGAACTTCCAACACTTTTACTTTCTTTAAAATGATAAGGAGTGACATGTGTTCTCACATTCTTGTTTCTTGATCTCTCATCCATTTCAAGAGCTTCAACTTTAGCTACACATGTATCTAAACCAGTGGTTTTGATATCTGTTAAGGATCGTGTACAGGACGATGTACTAACTTATTAACATGGAAGCAACGTTTCAAAATCTACTTAAATGGAGTAGATACAAATTTTTGAGAGGCAATAGAATCGGGGTACAACTTGCCTGTTGGAGCTGAGGGTGTCAAACTTACGTTAAGTGGCATGTCTGATGCTCAAAAGGTGAAACACAACACTGAGAAGAAAGTATACACTTTGCTTACCCAGTCCATTCCGAAGGATATCTTCCATCAGTACTCGGAGTATACTCAAACAAAGAAAGGTATGACGGAAATGCCTCACTCAAGGCCATTAAGGCCAAAGCTTTGAAGAAGGAGTTTGACAACTTCTCTTCAATAGGAAAGGAAAGCCGGGACGACGTGATCGACAGTTTCTACCACTTGATGAGTGAGATGCACACTCATGGATTAACTACGTCGATGGAGGATAAGGTATCCAACTTTGTGGATGGATTACCAGAGAAATGGGCTTCCTTCATTTCTAATCTCAGACAGAATGGGATGCTATCGAAGTTAGACATAAATGACTTCATTCTGAAACTGATAGAGGAGGAGCTTAGGATGAAGTATAGAGCGTAAAAGGCAAACTATGACCAGAATCCGGCGCTCTACAACGCGACTCCTCCGGTCAAGACATCTGGAGCACCACTGCAGACTGCCTTCCTCTCAAGCTCAACAAGTCTAGCACAAGCATCTATTTTAGGGTCTGAAACGTCAGGGTCATCTGGTACCCAATATATTATACCTAAAGCCAATGCAACAAAATTGAAGACCAATAACTTTGGTAACGTGACTGTTGAGGTGGCCAGAGAACACATGGACCTCTTAGTTGTTGTAGTCCACTCCTATGATGGACTAATTGTTGGATAGGATATTGCCTCCTGGAAGATGAGGATTATGAACAGGTGGATGAGATGGAGTTGGAACGAATGGATATTATGTGGGCCTTGGCAAGTTATGTCCGACGAGCTAAGAAGTTTGTCAAAAAGACTGGAAAGAACTTGGTTGCAACCAAGGACACAACCATTGGCTCTGACCAGTCAAAGGTCACCTGTTTCAACTGTGGTGAGAAAGGGCTCTTCAAACGGGAGTGTGTGAAGCCAAAGAAGATTGGTAATGGCATCCTTTTCGTCCTTTAATCATCAGGATAAAGCCACATCTAGTAGTTCTACTTCATCAAGCAAGGACCCTAAAGCCTTGACTGCTAACGATAATGAAGGACAGGACTGGAGCTTTTGGTTCGTCACACCAGAAGTGTCCAACATAGCTAGTATGGAGGACATAGATGACGACTCCGTCAGTGAGGGAGATATAGTAGTAGAGCTTGCGATGTCCAATTCTGAAGACACTGAACACATGTCGTCAACCACCTGCCAGAAGAAGAAAAGTCTACATCAACATCAGAATCACCAGAACAAGAGACATCAGATTCTGCACACATAGCGGATTCATCTTCAACATCTCAGGTAAGTACTACTGATCAATTATTTAATAATCATGCTTGTTTGGATTGTAATAAATTTAGAGAAGTGTCCTCTTGGGAGTTAAGATAGTACCTAATGTCATTACCTTGGTTAAAGGCAACTACTTCTGTTTCCCTAAGTTGTTTGTTCAAAAGATCTATCTTTTCCTTGTAACTGTGCTCATTTTGTTTTAAAACTCTTTTAGCTTCAGTTCATAGTTCCAAATCGTATACTAGGCTATCATTATGATCTAATAGCCAAGCAAATTTTAAATCTATGCTTTAGAAGTAGAAGTCAACTCTTTAAAACAAAAATTGCACAGTTGGACAAGCTCATCTGTTAGGATCAGTGATCTATGTTTGATTGATTAGAGAGTATAGCAGCGGAAATCAAACAATGAATTAGCCAATTCACAAGAACGAAACGATATTCAATGAAGAACAAAGACGGTTATAGAGAGAGAATTCTGCAAATATATTTCATTGAATATTTGCTTTCGTGGTAACAGAATGTCTTCATTACAATTAGGTCGACACCTCTTATATATAAGAGATGTGACGTCTGCTAATGTCACTTGATAGTGACATCTAACAGATTTATTACAACTGAAACACAACTACTGAAGATGACAAAACAGCTGACATCTCCTTACAAAAATGCTAAGTGTTATCAGTTGTTACAACTACTAAAAAACATATAACTACTGAAACTACAACGACTGAAGAACAAGCTCTTCAGTCGTTTTACAAAACTACTGAAAGTAAAAATAAAACTACTGATATCACAACTACTGAAGAAGTACTCTTCAGCTGTTGTGACAAACTACTGAAACTTCAGTACTTGGTCTTCAGACTTGAACTTCAGATGTTTCATCAGCTGATGACTTTAGTAGATATCATCAGCTGATGTCTTCAGTCTTTGTCTTCAGACTTTGTACATCAGTTGTTGATCTTTAGCACTTGAAAACTCTTCAGCTGTTGTACTTCAGTACTTTGGTCTTCAGCTTCAGCAGTTGTGTTCTTCAGCTCTTCAGCTTTAGCACTTGTGTTCTTTAGCTGTCAGCTTCAGTACTTGTGTTCTTCAGCTGTTGTACTTCAACACTTTAGTTCTTCAGCTGTTGAGGTCTTCAGCACTTGATCTTCAGCTGTTGGAGTTTTCAGTACTTGTCAAACTGCTGATGAAGCTTTCAGCAGTTGTTGTGATATCATGTGGGACTTAGAGGTTTTCTGATCTTGGCTCATTGGTTCTTTTGGTCCGACAAACTCCCCCTGAGCCAATGCAGCCAAAACCTCTAATTTATTTATTTTCCCACTTATTGTTGGCATAAAGGTTGGTCTTTTTCCTTCTTGATCAGTAGAGAAGATGATCCATATAAGCTCCAGCCTGGGAAGAATCTCAGATATTTGTTTGGCAAGATATGAATGGGAACTCTGTTTTGGGGAACTGGACACAGAGTTGTTATCCCATTCATGAGATCTACTTCCCGTGTATGAGCCTGTAGGATTCTCTGGTGTAGGCTCTGAGAAACATGATTTGTTCTTCCATGGTCAGGTTCTCGGCTTCACCATCAAATAATCCTTCTCGCCCATACAGCTCTGAGATGTACTTGGCCTGTTTGCCATTTTTGAGCTCAACTATTGTAATTTGTCTGTATGCAAACTCATCAGGATGATTCCCTTCGAGTAACAGACTGAGCTCATTTTGTTTGAAGTTCTCAAGCCTCTTGTAGACTAACCCCTTTTTAATAATCCTATTCTCTATCATCTTCTGGGGTGGTTGTTTAGTCTCGTAGGCTTCTTGAAATCTTCGACAATCTCCCAGGGTGATACTACAAGGGCCACTGTGATCTCTTCATCTACGATCCTCTGACTTGACCCTTGTATCTCGAAGGAATGTCTTTCTTTACAATCTGTGAGCCACCCTCGGATCAGGCCATACTCTCACCATTGAAATGTGTTGGCGAGAGTGTACAACCTCAGAGCTTTTTCTTCATGCTGATAATTGATGACGAAGCAGCATAAGTTTTGTCAATGCTTTTCAGCATTCATCATCATGAAGCTTTTGCTGCTCCTCTTCTTCAATCTTTACTCTCACAGCATCCATTTGTGAGGTGGGAGTGATGGGCATAGGTTTGGCTTTCGCCAATGTTAGGACTGCAGACAGAGGCATCCTATCTTCTTCCACATCATCCTTCTTCTTCTTCTAGCCTCAACACCCTTCTCTTCTTCTTCTTGGGTGCATCATCGGCTGTTGGTTTAGAGGGTAAGGGAGTTGGTTTTATGGGTTGAGGAAGTTTGGATTTTGGCTTTGAGATTGGTTTGGAGATTTGAGGGGTAGGTGTTTTTGAGTGGGGAAGGGAAGGTTGTTCCAGCATTTTGGTTATGAGTTTAGCCATTGTAAGTCTTGCCATTTCAAACCTTTTTCCAGCCCCAGCCTCATCAAGGGCTTCAATGATAATCCCCTTATGGAATTGCTCAAACAGACAGATTCTGGTGGCTATAGCCAGAATACTGTCTCTGGTCCACGCGCGAATCTCCATCAAAGATCTTCCTAAGTATTTGGCAATGAAACGGATCATGATCTCCAATCTCTCCTTCTCCAGTACATCATACCCAGCCCATCGGGTTTGAATCTCCTCCACTTCCAACTTCCTGATCTCACTATCTAATGTGGCTGTATCAAAACCTTGCTTGAAGATTTGCTCAATAATTTTATCCATGGATCAGCTGTGTGTATCATCAGCATCTTTTACCAGCTCTTCCAAAGATTTTTCTTCAGCAGTAGGTTGATCATCAGCACTTTTCTTTCGTTTATAGGTGATCAGTTGTTGCTTTTCTTTTTCCAACTCTTGGATTTGTTCTTTTGCCTTCTCATCCTCTGTTCTTTTCCTCTTCTTTTCTTTCACTGCAGTACTCTCCCCCTTTTTGGATGCATTGGTGGTAGGGTTTGTACCGCAGAATGTGTCTTTTGCACAGCATTATCAATCAGTGGTTGTAGAGTTGAGGAAATCCTCTCATCAATGGCTTTAGTAACAATTTCAGTGATAATGGGAGTGATGAGAGGTATGGATTGTTGGAATACAGCAACCATCTGCTCTGGGGGTTCTGTCCCGGAGAGATAGTGCCAAAAGCAAAAGTTGGAGGCTCATTGGAGTGAGAGGATAAAGTGTTTGGGGAACCTTCAACTGAAGGTGCCATCTGTGGGTTGGTGGAGGCAGATGGTCTTTGGTCCTTAGAAGTTTTGGCAAGCAGCTCTTTGAGTCTGCTCATCTCCTCTTCCAGGATGGTGTTTTGGGCGATTACATCGTAAAAGAAGCCCAGGTCATCATCAGTAGATACTGAATCACCTGACCTCCTGATAGGATCAGGATGAACATGCACTGAGTGTAGCTCAGGTGTAGCATGTGCCCCTTTGTCTTGGTACTGGAGACTTCCTGCCTCAGGACTATGCCCGTCATCAGCAGTTGCCTCTGGTAAGGACTTAGTAATGGTACCAACTACAACTTGATCATATGCTGACACAGGAGAGGTGGCAGCCTTACTAGAAGTTCCAATCTCCATTGCTACACTAGGAGAAGGAACAGTGTAACCCCTATGCTGTGGGTTCTCAGCTGCACTTTGGTCCTCCCCCTCAATGGTAGAGGTGTTCCCAGTAGTAATTGGTATCTGGGGAGGGGGTGAGAAGTGTAACTAAGTCAGAACTTGTGCAATAATTATGTTGGACTTGGGGGGACGGTTGCATGGGGTGAAGGGATAGAAGCAGTGTGCACCTGGGGAGGAAGGTGCTCTTCAATGGCAATCCCCTCAAGTGAGGAATATCCCAGGTGTGTGGGTACCCCTTGTGTGGTTGCTGCAGGCTCCTGTTGAGAGGAATCCTGAGCGGCTATGGCTGGAAGAGTCCTTATATCCACTAGGGGGTTATGACCAGTGGATATATCCTGCGTGTGTGTTGCAGGGGCATCCTCAGGGGACTCATTTCCCTGAGTAGCCGTTTTGGGTTTCTTTTTGGTGGGTTTGGTGGGGACTTTTGATTTGGAGGTGGTGGCTGTGGGTTCCAGCTGCGTGGGTTTGCGCAGCTTGGCAGCCATTTTGAGTGAATGGTCGGAGTTGTGCCGGGAGTATACTTCAGGCAAAACAGCCATAGCAGGGACTCCCAGGCCAACAAGTCCTCAGCTTGAAGCTGGTTTGTAATTATGGCCATTATGAACCGCGGATATAGTATCCAACGGTTAGAAGTTAGTTTTTGAGCCATATCCTTGAGCTCTGAAAATATTATTTCTGAAAAATTTAAAGGCTGTTGCTAAAGAATAGAATACATTACCTGCTGCCACTTTGTAGACATTTGATCCCAAGACGAAGTCTTAGGAGCCAAACAGACATTTACCATGTGGAAGATTAGATGTTCAGCGTCATGGAAATGTTTCTTCAATATAGTGGAGGCACTAAGGTTGCCCTGATATCCATGATGGGCAAAGGATAAATCAGTTGTGCCCTTGGGATATCCAGCAGGAGAAATGGCATCATCAAGATGTAGAGTTTGACGAAGTATTTCGGGAGTGATGACCACTTCTTGGTTGTTGACGACCGACAGGAGAGACGCTGTGTTGTTCTCCCCAGTGGTGAAGGTGACGTTCATCCAAAACTGTTTGAGGGATTCAGCATGAAGGATTGGATTGAGAAGAAATGTCGTTTTGTATTGTGACTGGACCATAAGATCAATAGAATTATCGAACTTAGCCCAGAATGGCGATTTGGTGAGGTAAGCTACACAGTTGTGTCACGGTTTGATTTGCATGGACGCCATTTAGAAGAGAGAAGTTTTGGAGAAATGAACGTTAGGTTTGAAGAAGATGAGGCTCTGAAGGATTAGGTCATGGATATTTATAGGGTACGGGTTAGAAAACGACTGAAGGATTTGTTGTTAGTCATCAGTAGTTTTAAACGACTGTTGACATGGTATTACCCTTTCAGACATTGAAACAGCTGAAGTCGTGGTGTTAGGCATCAGTAGTTAGAAAACTACTGAAAGCCATGGTTTTGACTTCAGATGATGAAACAACTGAGGACTTGGTGTTTGTCATCAGTAGTTGTGAAACTACTGAAGACATGGTTTTGCTTCAGTTGTTTAGAATGAAACAGCAGTTGTTGAAACAACTGAAGAGAAAGTTCTCTTCAGTAGTTTGCGTCAATTCATAGCCTTTCAGCTGTTTCATACTGTCCTCAACACTTACTCATCAGACTTTGCATCTGCTTTTCAGGTGTTTCATAGGACATCAGTACTTATCTGTTTGTACTGATTTCAGTAGTTGTAACTACATCAGTAGTTTGGAACAGATAAAGTACTTCAGTACTTGTGAGGCATTTAGCCGTCAGTAGTTATAAAAACTACTGAAGGGGAAAGAACTCATCAGTATTTATATGTGACATGGGTACCAATGATCACCAGTAATTATTACTAAAATCATCAGTAGTTGTCACTTATTCTAGCTGCAGCATACCAAGCCTTAACACAAGGTTTTGGATTGTAGAACTATCCAAAGGCTTAGTAAAAATATCTGCAAGCTCATCAGCACTAGCACAAACTTAGGATCAATCAGACCTTTTTCAAAGCAATCCGAATAAAATGATGTCTGATCTCTATATGTTTGGTCCTAGAGTGTGTGGACTGGATTTTTGACAATACACAGAGCTGAAGCACTATCCATTAATAATGGAGTCTTAGTCTCTGTAATGCCATAATCTAGAAGTTGGTTCTGAAGCCAGAGTACCTGAGAAGTACAACTTGCAGCAGCAATGTACTCGGCCTCAGCAGGTTGAAGTAGCAACAGATGTTTGTTTCTTACTCTGCCAAGAAATCAAACAGTTGCCTAGGAATTGACAACCACCAGAAGTTGACTTTCTAGTTAACTTGCACCCTGCATAGTCACTATCTGAAAAAGCGACTAATTTTCAAGAGTGTCCAGTGGAATACCATAAACCCAGAGATTGTGTACCTTGCAAATATCTAAAGATTCTCTTGACTGCAATCAAATAAGACTCTTTAGGAGCAGCCTGAAATCTAGCACAAAACATGTAGCAAACATAATATATGGTCTAGAAGCTGTTAAATACATCAAGGACCCAATCATACATCTGTAAAGTGTTCATCAACAGCTTTACCTTTCTGATCAGCATCCAGTTGTGTGGTGTTGCACATGGGAGTAGAACAGGGCTTACAGTTTTGTAAATCAAACTTATTCAAAAGATCTTTTGTATATTTTGACTGATGAATAAAGGTTCCATCAGCCTTTTGTTTGATTGCAAGCCTAGAAAGAACTGTAATTCTCCCATTGCACTCATTTCAAACCTCTTGTTCATTAATGTTGTAAAATCATCACACAACTGGGGATCAGAGGATGCAAAAATGATATCATCAACATAAATCTGAACAAGTAGCTTATGCTGATCCACCTTCTTAATAAACAAAGTTTTATCAATGGAGCCTCTAGTGAAATTATCTTAAGAAGAAAAGTAGAGAGTGTCTCATACTAGGTTCTAGGAGCTTGTTTCAACCCATAAAGAGCCTTATCAAGTTTATACACCCATTCATGATGTTATTATCCTCAAAGCCTGGTGGTTGACACACATAAACTTCTTCCTTTATTTTACCATATAAAAATGCACTTTTGACATCCATTTTAAAAACTTTAAGATTGTGGAATGCAGCATAGGCTAAAAACAATCTGATTGCCTCTAGTCTGGCTACAGGGGCAAAGGTTTCATCATAGTCAATCTTCTTCTTGTGAAAAACCCTGTACAACCAGTCTAGCCTTGTTCTTAACAATAAGCCCATTTTCATCAGTTTTATTCCTAAACACCCATTTAGTACCTATTGCACACTTACCTGGGGGAAGAGGAACCAGTTCCCAACTTGTTGTTTCTTGAACTGAAGTAGCTCAAGCTACATAGCTTCAACCATCCATTGTCTCTCAAAGCAACATGGTAGTTCTTTGGCTCTAGCTGACTAATGAAGAGAGCATAGAAGCAGAAGTTAGACAATTGACTTCTTGTTGAAACACCAGCATTGATATCACCAATAATCTGAGACATGGGAAGATTCTTCAGTTCTTGATAAACAATGAGATCTGTGCAAGTGTTTGTAGGACCTTCAGCAGCAGCATATGTTGATGTAGACTCTTGAAACCAAGAATTAGATGGTAACTCAAAAGATGTAGAGGAAACAAAGATCTCATCAGCATTTGTTGTGGATGGTACTGCTGAAGCTACAGGAACATCAAATTTAGCAGACACAGGCAGTTGGTCACTAAACTTGAATAGGTGAGTATTGATATTATCATCATCTTCATCAATACCACCAGGTGGAAGACATGCTGCAGAAGATGATTTATCCACAGGATCTGCAATAGCTGGAGGTTGATAAGGAACATATTTCAGTATGTCCAAATCAAACAACTCCACAGGGTTTTGTGGAATCTTGTCCAAAGGAGATTCATTAAACTTCACATGCAAAGTCTCTTCAACTATCTTTGTTCTGCAGTTGAAGACTCTGTATGCCTTGCAAGTAGATGAATAACCAACAAAATACCCTGCATCCACCTTAGGATCAAATTTATGGAGTTGATCCTTTGTGTTGAGAATAAAACAGGACACCCAAATGCTTTGAAAAATTAAATTAGAGGAGCCAAGTGATGGAGAACTTCATATGGAGTCTTCATCAACCTCTGATTTACTAAGACTCTATTCTGCACATAGCAAGCTGTGTTAACAGCTTCAGCCAAAAAGGTCAGTGGCAAACCAGAGTCAGCCAGCATGGACCTTGCAGCTTCAATTAGGGTCTTGTTCATTCTCTCCACTACTCCATTTTGTTCTGGAGTCCTTGGCATGCTAAACTGCCTTTGATTCCCTTTGAAAGATAGAAGTCATCAAGTGTATGGTTTCTAATTCAGTTCCATTATCACTCCTAATACACTTGACTGGAAGGGAATACCGCTTCTCAATATACAACACAAAGTGAATAATCTTCTGAGCAACCTCATCCTTTGAATGTAGAAAGAAAGTCCATACAAATCTGGAGTAATCATCCACAATTACCAGACAGTATTTCTTCTTTGCCATGCTCATTATTCTCACAGGACCAAATAGATCCATATGCAGTAATTGCAAGCAGGCAGTGGACTTAGGCTCTTCAATAGGAGGGAATGAGACTTTGTGCTGTTTTCCTTTTAAACAAGCAGTGCAGGTTTCATCACAGTGGAACTCCTTTATTGGTAAGCCTCTAACTAAACTATTGTGGATAAGCTGATTCATGTTTTTGAAATTAACATGACCAAGCCTTCTGTGCCACAGTTTAGATTCTTGAGAAGAGGCTTTGGAAAATAGGCAAGGATTGCCTCTAAGATCTATTTTCTTGGAAAGATCTAAGGCATACACTCTTCCTGTCCTATGGCTCTCAGGAGAGTGTGATCATCCAACACCTTATCAATCAAATGCAGAACTTTGGATGACAGAATCCTACAGTTCTGACTGGTGAAAAGAGCAACATGGCCTTTATCACACATTTGAGTGACACTCAAGAGATTGTACTTGAGATTTTCCACATGATTAACATCATCAAATGGATTTCTCCATTGGAGACAAAGCCATTTCCAATGATGTAACCCCTAGCATCATTGCCAAAAGAAACAAAACCCTTCTTTCCTTGAGAGTAGTCATGAAGAAGAGAGCTGTTCCCAGTCATGTGCATAGATCCCCCACTGTCTACATACCATATGCTACTTTGGCATGTTGGAGAACCCTGCAATAATAAACAATCAGTTAGTTTTGGAGACCCAAACCTTTTTGGTTTTGGGCCTGGTCTCATCAACAGATGGTAAACTAACAGGTTTATTGGAACAACAACAGCTGAGAGGAAGAAGATGGTGAAGAAGAGGAATCCTTTGGCTTGGATCTCCTTTTCTGTGGTTTCAACATAGGAGCATCTAATTGGTTAACTCTACCCAACAGATGTTGAACCATCATAACCAGCTGTGTATGATTTTATGATAAAGCTTCAGCTCATCAGACACATTGCCAAGGGAGTTTGATAAGTTCCTATGTTGCACCTTCTTCTTCTGAGCACTCTCAGCTGTCACCTGTTTAACCCCTTCCTTTTTGGATTCCTTTGAGGACTTAAGGGTTACAGGATTTGATGTTGCTGATACAAATGTGGTCTCAAACTCAGTTTTCATTTTTACCGTTTTCTCTTTAATTTCTTCTTTATGTTTGAGTTTGGAACCTCTTTTGTACCAGAATCATCTGTAAGATGATTAAACAAACCACATACTTCACATGGTTTCTTCTTCATCTTAGGTTGATCATCAACTAAAGAGGGTGAAGCAACTGAAGACTTGCTCTTCAGTGCTTTGGAAGCATTGTTTGCTTTCTTGACTTCCTCTTTAGTAGTCTTCAAACTCTTTCTACTGACAGTTTTCTTCTTTTCAGTACTGGTAGTAGTTGGAGTTTGAACTTCAGGTGTTAAGTCCTGCTCTCTAGTCCTTTCAGGACTTTCAGAATTAACTCCTGAGTTGATCAACTCATTGATCATGTGAGTGTCAGCAGTGGAACCATCAACATCAGCTGATAGGTTCTAAGAGGGCTTGATGCTGACTTCTACTTCTGATTGTGCTGTATCAGAAAGTAGATCACATGATGAAATGGATTGGTTATTACTCTCACCATCAGATTTACCTCTGCTCTTGGAGTAAATCTGTAGGTGGAGCAGTGTGATTGTAACCAATGCCAAACTTCACATTGGAAGCAGATTGCTTACTAAGAAGCATTTCAAAACCTTTGTATGATTGTACCCATCTATCACACTCTACCTGGGTAACTGCAAGGGTTTCTTTGAGATCTTTATACTTCTCTAGAAGTATCTCTTCCCTAGCCTTATCATCAGTTATTGGCATTTAAGTTTGTAAATCTCATCATTCTTATCATCAGAACAGACTCAAATTCAGCTTGGCTTTTGGAAATTATTTGTTCTAGCTCAATGTTCTTGTTGATTAAAGCTACATTTGCTTCTCTAATAGATGCAAATGCTGCTATGCATGGTTCAGAACATAATTTGGCTTTTGCCTCAGAGGATACCTGTGATACCTTTGATGTAGAGGCATTAGTGGATGAAGTATCAGCAGAATCCAAAGCCATAAGAGCTAGATTTCCAAAGGGACTTTCACCACCATGTTGACCAGCACCTAAGAACAGTTGTTCATGACCAGACAAGTCATCTGGTAAACTGCTCCAGTCAACAACTCCTGGGTGAAGAAGGTGTGTTGTTGTTGAGGTTGAGTTTGTTGATGAGACTGGGAAGGCTATGGTTCAGGCAATGCTTGTGGTTGTTGTGCAATTGGAGCTTGAACAGGATTTGGTTGAGGCATATAATAGCAGGGATAAGGATATGACATTTGACCCTGGGGAACAAAGTATGCAGGAGATCTAGGATGTGAATGATGACCAGAACCAGCAGGATGTTGCCCTCTGTTTTGTGACTAGTACTAGGAAAAGTCACAAAGGGTGCAGAAGAGTTAGATCCAATTGATCTACACTCCCTTGCAAAGTGTCCCAGCCTTTGGCATTTGTGACACCCCAACTTACTCTTGTCAAAACCAACTTTGGTTTTGCCAGAGAGTCCAGGAAATTTCCTGCCAGTTCTCTTATAGAACTTCTGAGATCTGATATTAATCAATGCCATTTGGCTCAGAATATCCATCTCTTCTAGATCATCATCAGCAATTCCTTTCAAATCATCCATAATGAAGCATAGATTGTCACTATTACTGCCAGAATGAGTCTCAATACCAACAAATGCATGATCAGACTATTTGAAGAGAAATCAATATGCTCATCATAATTGCTTTCAGATGTAGCATATTCTGACTCATGACCAACCAAGGCAGTATTCCCTGGTACAAAGTCATGAGTGAGCTTTCCTGATGAGGACAGTTTCCTCTTCTGCTCTATCTCTCTTTCAAATGTAAGCAGTTTCCCATGAAGTTGGGTGAGAGATAGGCCATCCAGATTTGCACTGGAGCGTAGGACAATAGTGTATGTGTCCCATCTCTCAGGCAGTGATCTGAGGAACTTGTTGTTCATATGGCTATTGGTGTATTCCTGTTTCACCATTTTCAGCTCAGAGATCAAGCAGGAAAAGCGCTCAAATTGTTGAGTCGGTCTCTCACCCTTCCTATGAGAGAATGTCTCGTATTGTTGGGCAAGGATTTCTCTATTGTTTGCTAAGACCTCATCTGTGCCACCGAATTGTTCCTTCAGGGCATTCTAGAGATCATGAGCAGTTTCATGATGCATAAGCCCTGAATAGATTTCATTAGGCAGTGCCATGGCCAGAATTCCATGGGCTTTAGCATCAATCTCAAACAGTTTCCGATCTTATCAGAGTATTGTTCCTTCTTCTTCGGAACCATTTGATTGGTTTCCGGATTGTTAACCATAGGCTTATGTGGTCCATGTACCACAGATGTCCAACAACCTGAACTGTTAACAGACAGGTGATGAAGCATTCTTCGTTGCCATATGTTATACTCGGTCCTAACCAGCATCGGAGGCTTGGTTGAGGAACCGGTATTGTGAGGATCATTAGAAGGAGTAGTCATCTCAGATTCAATCAAATTTGATTAAGCTAAAACAGATTTAGAACAATACGCAACAACCAATTGAACCAAAAGAGATCTCAAAGTAAATGAACGAAAGCGACAGAAATTCAATAATCTATAACCAGTTCTTGCGAATACGCTAATTCAATCAAACACAGATATCAATTAGCAGTTTCAATGATCAATTGTTAGATCGATCAATGATTAACCTTCTCTGATACCACTTGTTAGGATCAGTGATCTATGTTTGATTAATTAGAGAGTATAGCAGCGGAAATCGAACAATGAATTAGCCAATTCACAAGAACGAAATGATATTCAATGAAGAGCAAAGACGGTTATAGAGAGAGAATTCTGCAAATATATTTCATTCAATATTCGCTTTCATGGTAACAGAATGTCACCATTACAATTAGGTCGACGCCTCTTATATATAAGAGATGTGATGTCTGCTGATGTCACTTGATAGTGACATCTAACAGATTCATTACAACTGAAACACAACTACTGAAGATGTCAAAACAGCTAACATCTCCTTACAAAAATCTAAGTGTTATCAGTTGTTACAACTACTGAAAAACATAAAACTACTGAAACTACAACGACTGAAGAACAAGCCCTTTAGTCGTTTTACAAAACTACTGAAAGTAAAAATATAAAACTACTGATATCCCAACTACTGAAGAAGTACTCTTCAGCTGTTGTGACAAACTACTGAAACTTCAGTACTTGGTCTTCAGACTTGAACTTCAGATGTTTCATCAGCTGATGACTTCAGTAGATATCATCAGCTGATGTCTTCAGTCTTTGTCTTCAGACTTTGTACATCAGTTGTTGATCTTCAGCACTTGTAAACTCTTCAGCTGTTGTACTTCAATACTTTGGTCTTCAGCTTCAGCACTTGTGTTCTTCAGCTATTCAGTTTCAGCACTTGTGTTCTTCAGCTGTTCAGCTTCAGTACTTGTGTTCTTCAGTTGTTGTACTTCAGCACTTTAGTTCTTCAGCTGTTGAGGTCTTCATCACTTGATCTTCAGCTGTTGGAGTTTTCAGTACTTGTCAAACTGCTGATGAAGCTTTCAGCAGTTGTTGTGATATCATGTGGACTTAGAGGTTTTCTGATCTTGGCTCATTGGTTCTTTTGGTCCAACATCATCTCACATTGTCCAACACTTAGTGAGAGAAAGAAACAACGAGGAGGGATTGGGATACAAAGTAGTGCCGCCACCACTTGAGACCTTTATGAACACCAAAAGTAAACTAATTAATAATAACCCATCAAGGATCATGTGGTGACCACTCCTCTTGTTAGTGACCTAGATTCCACAAGTAAACCAATTGAATCTGGCACTAACAAAAGGAGTCCACTTCTAAGACAAAAGGATAGATGCCTTGTATTAACTTGGAAAAAGAATTTGAAAAGGTTAATTTAAAGTCAGGTTCAAACAAAGTCAAATTAGAACCCAAAAGGACTATTAAACCTAATCAATCACGTGCATCATGTCAAAGTCCAGGTAAACAAGTAATAAAAGATGTAAAACAGGTAAAGCAATTAAGTTTGTAAAACCTGTCCATGCATCTAACAATAAGTGTCTCAATCTAAAAAAAATAAGGTCATATGTGTGACACCTACATCTCCTCAAAAACAAATACACCGTAAAGGTGAAAGAAGATCTTGCTACAATTATGGAGAGTACGGTCACATTGCGTCTAATTGTCCCTGTTATCAAACACAAAGGAGGAAAGTTGAACTTCCAGCATCTAAAACTAGATCTTTTTAGAGGAACTCAGTGACGCCTCCAAGAAGGGATAGTGAATCCAAAGTTCAACCCATCAACCATCGTCTGTTTATCACAAACAGGCCTTACACTAAGCTGGCATATGGAAAGAAAAATCGGCCTTAGCATCTGAAAATGAGAACAAACAGACACTTGAGCTTCCCTCAACCTCGAATGGTCAATGGGTTGAGTTTATGATGTGTGATGCCTCGGGGATACCCAAGCCAGTGAAGGCTTGGGTTCCTAACATGAACTAATGTTTTCATTGAATATGCAAGGTGTTCGCTATAGTGTTGAGACTAACACGTGGATTGTAGATAGCGGAGCATCCAGGCACATGACAGGGAACAGAACTCTCTTATAAAATGTCAGACAAATCAAAGGAGGGCATGTTTCATTTTCAGGAAACAAAGGCGGGTACATCACAGCCCAAGGGGAAGTGGGAAATCAGAACGTTAAGTTTGACAAGGTAAACTATGTCTAAAAATTACAAAATAACTTACTTTCTGTTTCTCAAATATGGGATAAGGTTTCAAAGTAACCTTTGACAATAAGAAGTGCTACATTCTGAAGAAGGAGTACGTGATCCTGGAGGACCAAGTTCTAATGTCAGCTTCAAGATATACTGATCTTTATGTTTTGGATCTTTCAAAAGCCTTCATAACGGATCGGGAAGTTCAGTGCTTCTTGTCCAAAGCTACTGAAAAGGATTCCATCTCCTGGCATAGGAGAATGGGACACATAAATCCAAGAAAGATGAATCACTTAATCCAAAACGATCTAGTGAGAGGATTGAACATCAAAAACTTCCAACTCCCGAATTTCTGTGTTGCGTGCAAGAAGGGCAAACAGACAAAGAAGTCTTATAAGGAAAAGAAAGTTCATTCCATAGAACTACCTCTTGAGCTTCTTCACATGGATCTGTTTGCTTCAGTCAGTACAAGAAGCATTGCAGGCGACTTGTACTACTACGTAGTTACAGATGACTACTCAAGGTTCTCTTGGGTAATGTTTCTGAAGTCCAAATCAGAAACATTTGAATCCTTCAAGGAATTAGTAACTACACTGGAATCCCTATACAAGCTGAAAGTACGACAAGTGCGCTCAGACAACGGAACCGAGTTCAAGAATCAGTGGATGGAGGCCTACTACAAGGAAAAGGTAATTGTGCATCAATTTACCTCTACCTACACGCCTCAGATGAACTGTGTTGCTAAATGAAAGAATCGCAGCTTGATAGAGACTGCATGGACTATGCTAGCAGACTCGAAACTACCTATTCAATTCTGGAACGAGGCAGTTGCAAATGCATGTTATACGCTTAATCGAGTTCTAGTAGTGAAGCACCATGGAAAAACGTGCTACGAGTTACTACAACGACGTAAACCTAACTTAGAGTATCTCTAGCCATTTGGCGCTCTGTGCACCCTGCTGAAGAAGACTCAGGAGGGAAAATTCAGCGAGAAGGTTGATGAAGGTATTTTTCTAGGATACAACATACCAAATAAGAGAGTTTACAACAACTCAATGGATCAAGTAGAGGTGTGGTGTAATGTTGATGTTCAGAGATACACCACATCACCTGCCGGACAAGGGCTTGCTTACTTCTTTGACTATGATGGATTCTTCAAGTCCTTCAACATACCTCTCTCCACTTCCGAAGACGAGTTGGCAAACAAGATGATGTATGGTGTCTTGAACACACCGTCTCAAGATTCAACACCACCCGGTTCACAAAGTCAATCATCTACCAACTCAGGGGGAGCACTTGATGTGAGTGACCCTTCCTCTCATGAAGAAAATGTGGAAAGTGATCAGAACAACCAGGATGAACATGTTCTGACTACCACAAGTCCACAAGCATTTGACAGTGATGCTTCTAAGACTTCTGAACCTCAGACTCCTATAGCCTCAGATCCAGAACTAAATGTTCACAATCTTGATTCTAAGGTGGTTGTTCTAACAACTCCCAGCTCATGTCTAAACATCTGTCATCCTTTGGATAATGTCATAGGAGATGTGAGATCAGGTGTTTAGACCAGAAATCAGTTGTACTCAGTTAATTATGCCTCTGTGATGGAAAAGGGATACCTTCACGATGGTGCCTATCATTGCTTTTTGTCTCAGTTGAGCCAAGGTATGTTAGTTAAGCCCTGAATGACGAGGCATGGGTAGGTGACATGCAAGAAGAACATCTTCAATTCAAGAAGTTGGGTGTATGGACTCTAGTGAATAGACCTAAAGGTTCTAAGGTCATTGGCACCAAATGGGTCTTGAAATGCAAGAAAGATGATCCCTCCACTGTCCACATACCAGATGCTCCTTTGGCATGTTGAAGAACCGTGCATGAAAGAAAACTAGTTAGATTTTAAGACCCAAACCTTTTTGGTTTTGGGTCTGTTTTCATCAACAGATGCAACCATAACTTGTTTCTTATGATTAACAGCTGAAGAAGAAGATGGTGCTCAAATGGATTCCTTGGATTTGGTCTTGGAATGCCTTTTCAATGATTTGATCACAGGTGCATCTAATTGGTTAACTCTCTCCAACAAATGCTGAACCATCATAACAAGTTATGTCTGATTTGTAGCCAAAGCTTTCAGCTCTTGTGACATATCAGTACTTGTGTTTGATGAGTTCTGTGATCCACCATTTCCTCCTTAAAATTAACAGACTTAGTCTGATGTATATCATGAGGAGCACCATCAGCTGTTTTGTGATTAACCTTATCCTTCTTTTTGAATTTGGTTGAAGGCTTGGGTTTATCACAATGGAATGATTGCGGTACAAACTTGGTCTCAAACTCAGTTTTCATTTCATCCATCTGGATTTTAATAAGCTTATCTATGTTGAGTTTGGAACCCTTTCTGTACCAACATTCATCAGAATGATGATTGAATTTACCACATATTTCACATGGCTTATTCTTCATCTTGGATTGATCAACTCCTGATGAGGAAACTACTGAAGGTGTGCTCTTTAGTACTTTCATCCTTTCAGTAATTTTGTTCAGTACTGAAGAATCTGTAACAACTGAAGAGTTGTTCTTCAACTGTTTATTGTCAGCAGTTGTTAATCCATTTATTTCAGCTGATTTGAAATGCTTTTCAGTTGTTGTAACTTGCCCTTCAGTACTTAAGTTACTTTGAGGGACAACATCTGAAATACTCAACCTCATGTGCTTATGAGTAGTTAACCCATCAACCAATTGACTTGCTGAGGTATCAACCCTTATTTCATCTTGTGATTTTGGAAGATCACTTGTGAATGATACACATGATAATGTGGTTTGGAGATTGCTTTCACTTTCAGATTTTACTATTGGTTTTGGAGGAAAATCTGTTGGAGGTGCAATATGGTTATAACCAATTCCAAACTTCACATTCAAAGCAGATTGCTTACTGAACAGCATTTCAATCCCTTGCAGGATGACACCCAGCGGTCACACTCAACTTGGGTAACTGCAAGTTTTTCTTTGAGTTCCTTATGGTTCTCAAGAATGACCTCTAGCTTAGCTTTTTCATCATTTAATTGGCATTTAAGCTTATAAATCTCATCATCTTTGTCCTTAAGGACAGACTCGTATTCAGTTTTTCTTTTGGAAATAGTTTGCTCAAGCTCTAGATTTTGATTAATTACAGCTACATTTGCTTCTCTAATAGAGACAAATGATTCTATGCAAGATTCAGAACAAAGCATGGCCTTAGCCTCAGAAGAGACCTGGGTTACCTGTGAAAAAGATGCATTCGAGCAAGAACCCTCAGTAGATTCAAGGGCCATGAGAGCTAGATTCCCAAAAGGATGTTCACAACCATGTTGACCATCACCAGTAAATAATTGCTCAGTACCAGAGATATCATCTGGTAAACTGCTCCAGTCAACATTACCAAGGGTGAAAAAGCTGTTATGAGGTTGGGAATGAGATGGTAGAGGCTCGGGTAATGCTTGTGGTTGTTGTGCAGTAGGAACTTGAACTGGATTTGGCTAAGGCATGTAATAGCAGGGATACAGATATGACATTGGACCCTGAGGGACAAGATATGCAGGTGAAACAGGTTGTGAATGATGACCAGAACTAGCAGGTTGTTGCCCCCTGTTTTGTGGACTAGTGCTTGGAAAAGTCACAAAGGGTGCAAAGGAGTTAGATCCAGATGATCTACACTCTCTTGCAAAATGTCCAAGCCTTTGGCATTTGTGACACCTCAACTTACTCTTCTCAAAACCAACTTTGGTTTTGCCAGAGAGTCCTGGAAATTTCCTGCCAGTCCTCTTGTAGAACTTTTGAGATCTGATATTAATCAAGGCCATTTGGCTCAGAATATCCATCTCTTCTAGATCATCATCAGCTAATCCTTTCAAATCATCCATGATAAAACATAAATTGTCACTATAAAAGCTAAAGTGACTATCAACACCAACAAATGCATGATCTGAACTGTTTGAAGAGAAATCTATATGCTCATCATAATTACTTTTAGATGCAGCATATTCTGACTCATGACCAACCAAGGCAGTGTTCCCTGGTACAAAGTCATCAGTGAGCTTTCCTGATGATGCCAGTTTCCTTTTCTGCTCTATCTCTCTCTCAAATGTAAGCAGGTTCCCATGAAGTTGGGTGAGAGATAGTTTATCCAGATTTGCACTGGAGCGTAGGACAATAGTGTATGTATCCCATCTCTCAGGCAGTGATCTAAGGAATCTGTTGTTCATATGGCTATTGGTATATTCATGTTTGACCATTTTTAGCTCAGAGATCAAACAGGAAAAACGCTCAAACTGTTGAGTCAGTCTCTCACCCTTCCTATGAGAGAAGGTTTCATATTGTTGGGCAAGGATTTCTCTGTTGTTTGCTAAGACCTCATCAGTTCCACCGAATTGCTCCTTCAGTGCATTCCAGAGGTCATGAGCAGTTTCATGATGCATAAGCCCTGAATATTTCATTCGGCAGTGCCATGGCCAGAATTCCTTGGGCTTTAGCATCAATCTCAAACAGTTTCTGATCTTCATCTGAGTATTGTTCCTTCTTCTTCGGAACCATTTGATTGGTTTCGGATTGTTCACCATAGGCTTATGTGGACCATGTACCACTGATGTCCAACAACCTGAACTGTTAACAGACAGGTGATGAAGCATTCTTCGTTGCCATATGTTATACTCAGTCCTAACCAGCATCGGTGGCTTGGTTGAGGAACCGATATTGTGAGGGTCATTAGAAGGAGTAGTCATTCTCAGATTCAACCAAAATCAATTAAGTTTTAACAGATTTAGAACAGAACACAACAAACCAAATTGAACCAAGAGAGAACAAAAAGCAATAAAACGAAAGTAGCAGAAATTCAATTTAACTATAACCGATTCTTGCAAATATGCTAATTCAATCAAACATAGATATCGAATAGCAGTTTCAATGATCAATTGTTAAATCGATTAATTGTTAACCTGCTCTGATACCAATTGTTAGGATCAGTGATCTACGTTTGATTGATTAGAGAGTATTGCAGCGGAAATCAAACAATGAATTTAGACAATTCACAAGATACAGTTAATATTCAAAGTAAGAACAAACAATTATAGAAAGAATTCTGCAAATCAAATATTCATTCAATACGTGCTTTCGTGGTGGCAAAATGTCACACTTACAATCAGGTCAATCATCCCTTATATAGGAATGTTGTGGTGGAACATTCCTTATATAGGAGATGTGACGTCTGCTGATGTCACCTGATAGTGACATCTAAAAGAATTATTCAAACTACTGAAAGCTAACATAACTACTGAAGATGTCAAAACAGCTGACATCTTCTTACAAAAATACTAAGTCTAAACTGTCACTACAACTACTGAAAAGAAACTACTGAAACTACAACGACTGAAAAACATGCTCTTCAGTCGTTTTACAAATACTGAAACAAAAAGAAAACTACTGAAAGGAAACCATCACAACACTGAAGAATGCTTCTTCAGCTGTTGTAACAAACTCTGAAGGCTTAAGTACTTGTACTTGAACTTCAGCTGTTGTCATCAGCTGATGTCTTCAGTCTTTGTACTTCAGCTGTTGATCTTCAGTACTTTGTTCTTCAGCTGTTGATCTTCAGACTTTGGCCTTCATATGTTGAAGTCTTCAGTACTTTAGTCTTCAGCTGTTGAAGTCTTCAGTACTTTAGTCTTCAGCTGTTGATCTTCAGACTTTGGTCTTCAGCTGTTGAAGTCTTCAGTACTTTAGTCTTCAGCTGTTGAAGTTTTTAGACTTTGTCAAAACAGCTGATCAAGTCTTCAGCAATTGTTGTGATGTCTGTAGGACGTAGAGGTTTTTCTGATCAGGCTCATTGGTTCTTTTGGTCCAACAACCTATATAGTTAAGTCAATAAGCGTTATTACATACCAACCAATGAAATATTCAACATTATATAAGCACAACCACATATTGTATTCATTAGGTACCCGTACAATTACATATGTGTAAGACAATACAAACATATTACATTAAGTTTAGAAAATAGGGACACATGTATCTACACCATCTGCAATAACTAATGTGGATATGTTGATCTTCATTAGTATTTCTTGATTCTTCTATCGCGTTTGTGTTTGTCATCAGCATTAAGAAATATGGATGAAAAATCACTTAGCACATTTGTTGCTAAGCATCCGCATTAGTTAATGCGGATGTACAAATCCTTGTCATCATTTGTTCTATGGTCATCCGCATATACAAATGCGAGTAGCTGACACTTGTCTTCTTTTGTTGATGCAGATTCTTCATCTGTATGTCTTCTTGGACATGTGGGATTTCTAGCAGAACAACCATCAACCCACCACTTGAATTGGCATGTATGATCCTTTCAGGGTCCAACAATACTCCCCCTAAGGATTATACAACCTATGTACTTCAAGTGTTTGATGAGGGATGAGGTTGTGAGGATTCTGTAGGGTCTTGTGCAAGAGGAGGGGGTACTATTGATTCTTCAAGTGATGGATCCAAAAGGGCCTTTGTCATATTAGCATAGTCATTGGCTTCAAACATTTGCTCTCTCTTAAGCCCATGAATCTTCATTTGACTCATTGAGTATATGGCTTCAACGGACAGCTTTTTCAATAAGATGGGTTCCAGATTAACATAGTTGATAACCCATCTCTATGAATCAGTAAAGCTCCTTCCATATCCACCTTCGGTATCATAATATTCCCAAGCTACAAAGGAGTCTTCTTCTTCCTCCTTTGCTCTCTTTTGGCTATAATTCAATCAAAGGCCATCTTCAGTATTTTAATGCACTGAGAAAGAAATGCATGTCAGCTTCTCCCAGCTTGTTGTTTATCTCCCTGAAGTGCCTGGTGTATCTGTAGTGGATATAGGATTCATCAAGCATTCTCACCTCATATCAACTAAATAGCCTTATCTCAACAGCCTCCTTTCCTCCCCATCTTCTTTTAATTACCAACTCATATGTCTTCCTATCATAAAAGACATTGGATATTAGTGAGTTTCTGCCACATCTTCCTCTTTAGGGACTTAGTTGGCATCACCTTTAGCTAAGGAAATATCACCTCCTTTGCTTCTTTGATTTTATTTTTCTTCTCAAGTGGGATGATGAAGGATCTGTCTTTCCTCATACAGATAGCCTTGAGAGATTTAAAGTTGTCTATTCTTTTGAACATCTTCAGAATGTCTTCAAACTCATAACTCTTGAACATAGCCTTGTTATTAATCAACTCCAGATTAGCTAGTTCCTTCAGATCATGAATCTGCAGGGAGTTCACTAGAGCAGTATACTCAGTGAAGAATTGAACTAACCCTGAGAACCTTTTGATCATGAACATATTCCAGTCACTGTCATACTTCTTGTAATAATTTTTTATCAGTCTTGCCCAATGGAGTAGATACACCCTTGATCAACTCTACGTGGTGAGTCCTTGATGTCTTAATTTAGAAGGCTCTGCAAACCACTCAGGATTTCTGTGGGGCATAGGTGCCAAAGAGTCATGATCTCGATGGGTGAGCTGGATATCTTGGGTTGATACCCTTGTTCTTGGTTTCTTGCATATGATTTTTTCCTCTAGCTTTTTTAATCTCTCCTTTTTCTCACTTATCAACTGGGGAATTGTAGCTCTAAGAGACTTTGTCTTCACAATACCAAGTTTTCTCTTAGTGAAATATTTTTCATAAACATAACCGTTCATTTCCCTATCAGTCATGGAATAGGGATCAGGATATAATCATTGAGGAGCTTCAGTCTTTTTGGCTTAAATATGGGTTTAGCCATAGGTGACCTGGATACTTGAGTCTTTTCATACTCAGCAACATATGAAGGGTCTAGCAGCTTGTTCAACTTTTCTTCTTTAGCTATTGTTCTTTCATATGTCATTCCATATACCTCATCTGCATCATAACCATCACTGATGAGAAACATACCTTCACCATCAAATCATCTACTTAAGCCTTTTTCACCATCTCATCAACTGAAGACTCAACCTTTACAAGGCTTTCTCTTGCTATTGGTTCTTCAACCACATAGCCTCCCTATATCTCTCCTTCTTCAAGATCTATGAATTCAACTCTTTTCTTCAGTTGTGCCTCAACCTTCTCATGCTCATCAAGAAACTCAATAATGACTACCAGGCTACGTGGATCATCCTTTTGTTTCTTCTTTACTAATTCTTCTTCTATTGTTCTTTTTCCCTTTCCCTTTTCAGCTAAATATTTCCTCTTTCTAGCGTAGGTCTGCATGCTTGGACTAGAAAAGGTTTCTGCCATTTCAATCTCTTGGGGCACTTTTTCAGCCTCTTTTATTTCAGCCTTAGCTTGTTCTTTCTCTTTGAAGCTAACTTCATATTCTTTTTTCTTTTATTGTTCTTCGTAGAGTTTTCTAATCATTTCTTTTTGCTTATTGGTCAAAGACATAGCAAGTACAATCTGAAGACTCAATTCCTTCTCATTTGGCATAAGAGATTGATGAATGATCACAACTAGCTTAGTTGCTTGTCTTTGATCACTGATAAAGTCCCATAATTCTTCATCAATTATGAATTCTTTAGCAGTAAAGCTATCAAGAGCTTTAATCATGTCACTGAAGTTAGATTCTTCAGTTTGTGTTTCTTCATGATCATTGATTGTATAGACTAACATGGCTAAGCTTTGCTCTTTGGACTTTGTTCCACTATATATAACTTCCTTTTTGACAGGATCAGAGATCACAAGTTTGATGTATCAGAATACAAAGCAGCGGAATACAAACAAGAATTAGACAAATTGTAGCAAGCAATCGATACTTGTAAGCATTAAGATCGCATACGGTTATAGGGAGAGAATATGTATTTCTGATTTCTAGGAATGTTTATAGACGTAGAATATTTCTAATCAAATCAATCATTCATTCCATTCAATTACTCATTCCTCATCGATTACAATAGGTTGTCACTCCTTATATAGAGTGCAACGATCACTGCTGTTATCACGGAAAGTGACAACTGGCAGATCCAATACAAAAATAACTAATTCTTAACAAACTACTGAAATGTTCACAACTACTGAGAACATATCAGCATGTTAAGTACAAAATATAAAACTACTGAAACTACAACGACTGAAGAACAAGCTCTTCAGTCGTTTTACAAAACTACTGAAACATAAAAATATAAAACTACTGATATCACAACTACTGAAGAAGTACTCTTCAGCTGTTGTACTTCAGTACTTTGGTCTTTCAGCTGTTAAGGTCTTCAGCACTTGATCTTCAGCTGTTGAAGTTTTCAGCACTTGTCAAACTACTGATGAGGCTTTCAGCAGTTGTTGTGATACCGTGTGGGACTTAGAGGTTTTCTGATCTTGGCTCATTGGTTCTTTTGGTCCAACAAACTCCCCCTGAACCAATGCAGCCAAAACCTCTAACTTATTTATTCTCCACTTATTGATGGCAAAATGTTGGTCTTTTTCCTTCTTGATCAGTAGAGAAGATGACCCATGTAAGCTCCGGCCTGGGAAGAAATCTCAAATATTTGTTTGGCAGAGTATGAATGGGAACACTGTTTTGGGGAACTGGACACAGAGTTGTTATCCCATTCATGAGATTTACTTCCCCATAATGAGTCTGTATGACTCACGAACATAGGCCTCAAGGAGAACAAATTGTTCCTCCTGAGAGAGTTCTTCTGCTCCTCCTTCGAAGAAGAACTCTGGACCATAGTACTCTGATAAGTACTTCATGGTCCTGCCATTTTTCAGCTCCACCGTAGTTACCTCCCTATATACAAATTCATCAGGATGGTTGCCTTCAAGGAGTAACTGGAGCTCATTCTTTTGATGTCTTCAAGCTTTTTATATAACAACCCCTTCTTAATCATCTTGTTTTCTAGTAAGGCTTGAGGTGTCTTCTTTGCTTGGTGAGCTTTCTTGAATTCATCAATGATTTCCAAGGTGAGACTACAACGGCCAACATGATGGTAGACTCTATTGTTTTTCGTACTTGGTCGTTGTATCTGTGTGGGATAGTTCTTTTATGGATTCTAGAACTCACCCTGGGGTCTGGCCATACTCTCACTCTCTCCTTCTGATACTGAAAGGTGTGCCTGAGAGTGTACAGCCTTTGAGCATGCCCTTTCATGGCTTGAATAGATGATGACTGAGGAAATTCCTTGTCAACCATCTTCAACAGTTGCTCATCGTGCTGTTTCTGCTGTTCTTCTTCTTCGATCTTGACTCTGACCATTTCCCTTTGAGAGTCAGGTGTGATCATGGGTTGACTTCGGGGTTTTGGTAGCTTCAGAACAGCAGAGAGTGGCAGACTATCATCTTCAACCTCTTCTTCTTCTTCTTCTTCCATCCTCAGCACCCTTCTCCTCCTTCTGGGTACATCACTGGATGATGGTTGGGTTGGTGAAGGAATTGGTTTTGAAGAATGAGGATGTTTGGATTTTGGCTTAGAGGTTGGTTGGGAGATTTGAGGGATAGGATGACAGGATCAGAGATCACAAGTTTGATGTATCAGAATACAAAGCAGCGGAATACAAACAAGAATTAGACAAATTGTAGCAAGCAATCGATACTTGTAAGCATTAAGATCGCATACGGTTATAGGGAGAGAATATGTATTTCTGATTTCTAGGAATGTTTATAGATGTAGAATATTTCTAATCAAATCAATCATTCATTCCATTCAATTACTCATTCCTCATCGATTACAATAGGTTGTCACTCTTTATATAGAGTGCAACGATCACTGCTGTTATCACGGAAAGTGACAACTGGCAGATCCAATACAAAAATAACTAATTCTTAACAAACTACTGAAATGTTCACAACTACTGAGAACATATCAGCATGTTAAGTACAAAATATAAAACTACTGAAACTACAACGACTGAAGAACAAGCTCTTCAGTCGTTTTACAAAACTACTGAAACATAAAAATATAAAACTACTGATATCACAACTACTGAAGAAGTACTCTTCAGCAGTTGTGACAAACTACTGAGGCTTCAGTACTTGATCTTCAGACTTTGACCTTCAGGTGTTTCATCAGCTGATGACTTCAGTAGATATCATCAGCTGATGTCTTCAGTCTTTGTCTTCAGACTTTGTACATCAGTTGTTGATCTCAGCACTTGTGAACTCTTCAGCTGTTGTACTTCAGTACTTTGGTCTTTCAGCTGTTAAGGTCTTCAGCACTTGATCTTCAGCTGTTGAAGTTTTCAGCACTTGTCAAACTACTGATGAGGCTTTCAGCAGTTGTTGTGATACCGTGTGGGACTTAGAGGTTTTCTGATCTTGGCTCATTGGTTCTTTTGGTCTAACACTTTTTAGGCTCAAAAATCTCATCTTTTTGGCAGGAGGTGAGTAATTATCACTCTCCCTGAGGAATTTTTACCATCATCTTTATTCTTTTCAACCTTATCCTTATCACTTTCATCATCCTTTTCCTTTTCTACTTCTTGTTATCATAATCAATAGCTCCAATTCAGAAATTCTCTTATACAGAAATTCTATTTCTTTTTTCTATTAAGTGAATATGTAAGATTGTTCTTCAATCAATCCTTCCTGCTCTCTTCCATAGAAATAGTTTGAATAGCTAAAGTGTCCACATCACCACTTACTTCATCTCTAGAATGTTTTAGAGCATCCTTTATTTCCTCTATCTCCATGTCTTTCTCTGATTTTTATCTTCATACTTTCCTTTAATCTGTTTCAATTGTTTCTCTTTTTATCCAACTCTAGAAGTCTGTTAATTATGATACTAGACCTTCTATCAAGTAGTTTTTCCATTTTAGCCACTTTCTTCAAAAGCTTAGAGATCATTTCATCTTTCTCATCTGGTTTGTTCACCTCTCATTCAGCATAACTTAAGAGAGAACTGCTCTGGAAGTGACTTGTCTTACTGGAATTTGCATTTGATGATCTTCCTCATCAAAAGATGTTTGGACTCCTCTGAAGACCTGGTAGAGTCACCAAACTCAACAGGCTCAATAATGATGGGTGATGATGGAGTGGGAGATGTATCGTGATGATGAATGGGTGAAACATGTGGTGAATGGATGGGTGATATATGTGGTGAGATGATGGGTAGTGTTTGTGATGATGAAATGGTGATATTTGAGGTGATGGAATGGGTGTAGGCATGAAGGGTGAGGCTATCTCAGCTTCTTGAACAGAGGCCTAATATGAAGATCACCACCTATATCAACGTATGGTGACACTGGCCTTTGTCCTTCTTCAGCTACTCTAACTTGCTCATCAACATGTTATTGATCAAGAACATCTTGTTGTTCTTCTTCATGAACACGCTCATCAACAGGAGCCTCTTGTTCTTTTACATGTTTTTTTAGATTAATCTGCTACAACATCCATGGTAACAGAGGAAAGAATGTTCCACTATAGAAATTCCTTGAATCTCTTTTCTTTATGTACTTGTAGGACTTGGCATTGTAGTGAGGAATATCCATCACTGGTCCTTCAAGCACAATCTCTAAGAATGCTTCATTGATAAAGCATTGTTTGAACCTTGGATACATTAGGAACATGTGCCTTCTTCCTTCCTCAATGATTGAAACATGACCATTAAACACATAAGCAGACATGTTAAATAGTCTGTTTGTGCACAGAGCACATATGGTAGAAGAGGTTGTTACTAGGATATGGTTCCATCCAGTCTTCATCTTTGACAGATGATTTTAGTATAGATGAATAAGGAACCTCCAATGTAAGTCAACTAATCCTTACACAATTTGTTTTCCTTCATAATCTCCTACATATCCTATGTTTGCAAAGAAAGTCATGATTTCATCATCTTCTAATTCCAAGGGAGTGTTGGCACCATCACCAAACTATAGACACTTTGTCACAGTCTGTTTAGTAATGGCCAATGTATGACCATTGGTGAATCTTTTCGACAGACTCTTTACACCATCAATCTCTATCACTTTAGCAGTGCTCCAGAATGACCTTATGAATCTCTCATAAATAACAGGTCTAAGTGTGATAGCGTGAGCTACTCTGGTGGTAGAGATGAATCTGATTATATCCTTAAGTCCTGCTACCTCACGTACATTAGGGTTAAGATAACTACTAACATTATAGGGCTTAATCCTTGTGAGATTAGCCATTGTACTTTGCATTAGAGGCATATGAATTAGAAACTTCAATAATAATTATTAGATTGTAAATCACAAAGACAGGTTGAGTTTTCTCAGTTTAACTTTTGTTGGTCAAAATGAGTGTTCTTAGGTACTATTCCATAGGAATTTGACCTAGCTTGATTTTGTGATGAATGGCCATTTTTATTGTGTTTTTCATGTTTGTAGTGATGGTCTTTTCTATTTTAACATTTTAATGCTAGGAATCAGTTTTTGATTTTATCATTTTCAGTTTTTGTTTTACCCTATTCATGTGATGAACTAGGTTTATGAAAATAACTTCTTTGATGACATTTTCATGTTCATGAAGTTCATTGCACTAAAAAAGGACTATCAATCCTTATTTGATGTTGATTTTGATGATTATTTCTTGACCTAGAGTTCTAAGTTCAACATAGGTTCGAAGGTCCGACAGTTTTTGGTCATGAACTTTAAAGATTTTCACATTCTTTTTGATACTAGGTTGTGGAGAATCAAACCTGAGGAATATTAGGGGAATGAATCAAGAACACAGGTTTTGGTGATGGTTATGATGATGGATGAAGAACAGTGATGAATGCTCATCGCACTTTTAAGTCTCTCAATTTTCAAGAGTATTAAACAACCTCTTGACATGGGTTTAAATAGTCAATTAATGTATTTTGCACATGCTACAAGTTTTAGAACAAATACGGTTGATTTTTAATTTCATTGTAGCAAATGAGGTAGGGAATTATTCAACAGCATTTGTTTACTGTTACAAATGCGGAAGTGTACAAACATAACAGCATTTGTTCACAGTAGCAAATGCATTTGAATAAAAGTTCATCATCATTTTTTTATTGTTACAAATGCAAAAGTATAAAACTTGGTAGCATTTGTTCACTTTAGCAAATGCATTTGAACAAAAAGTTCATGAGCATTTGTTCACTTTAGCAAATGCATTTGAACAAAAAGTTCATCAGCATTTGTTCAATGTAGTAAATGCGATAGAACAAATTCCTTATATCACATTTACTTCAACAAATGTGGAAGACCAAAAGTTTGTCCGCATTTCTTGTTTATTCATTTTAATACATAAAGTAGTTTTTAGTGTTGATGTTAACCACATTTAGGAAATGCGGATGAGTAAACCTATTTTTAACAAGAAATATGGTAGAACAAAAGTTAACCATATAGAGAAATACGGATGAGTAAACTTATTTTTAACAAGAAATGTGGTGGAACAAAAGTTAACCATATAGAGAAATATGGTTGAATACTTTTGTCCGCATAAGTTTTCAACACTTCAAACCTTTTTTGTTAACTTTTCTTTGAGACAAATACGATAGAGTTAACTGTAGGGTTTGTTGGAAGATAAAACCGAGTTTAACCTCTTAAACTTTCAGAAAACGTAGCGGATATATATATATTTTCAAACATGATTAGAAAGCTGAAATTTCATGTTTTATGGTGACATATATATGAAGAAACAAACCAAAACAAAAGGATCATATATGTGAATAAGCAAGCTATGAACAATATGTAAATGTACATTATATCACAGCTACATGGAGCTATGAATAACTACCTTTCTTCCAGCTAAAAATCGACCAAGGAAGAGTTGTAGGATGCTTAAGATTCAGCCAAGGCTCCAAGGAAGGACCCCTCAAGCTTGTATACCCCAAGCTAATGTGCAAACACTCTTCTTGTTAGGGAGATGAACACCAAAGCAAACCAAGAAAAACCCTCCAAATTTGCTACTGTGCCGAGGACCTTGAGAGACAGAGGAGAGTTTTTTTTGTTCAATGTTGCATGTAATGAGAGAGGTCAAAATGTGGAGTGTATGACATGCTTATTGTGTGTGTTCTCAAGAGATAAAAGGGGCCAATCCCCTTCAAGTGGGGCGGCCGAATAAGGTTTAAAAAGGGTGTTTTTCCCTCTTAAACAAATGCACAAACACACATATAAAACTAGTCACTTAATAAGTTATACAATTAACCATTTAATTGTATAAGTTATAAACCCCTTTTATTATTTGATGTTATCTAACCTACTTAAATAACATTACAAATAATACTCAGGAACAAAATATCCTAATAAGTTGTTCCATCTCATATGCAACTTATTTAGAAAACCTATTTTCTAAATTTGGTGTGGTTATTTAATTGCATGATCATATCGTCAATTAAATAATTGTTTGTGTTTGCAAAGCTTGTTATTGGGTATAACCCGACTTGGATCATGACATACTAACCGCATCAACGTTCTATGTGTCTTGGGCATATAGAATCCAACAATCTCCCACTTGCACAAGATTCATAGAAGATTGATGCAAGCAGTAAATATCACCTAACAATGGTTTACTACCCTTAATATGCATGACTTATAGCCATTCAATAACATCATCCCTTTCAAGTATCCTACTTGAAATGATTTAGGTGAATTAATCATCTATCCTTTTGTTACAGATGTCATGTCAAATCCAAGGACACAGTGTGATCATTCCTTGTTGATTTAACTTATCCAGGCCTTAGACATCTAACTCTCAACAAATAAGAGGAACAAGTCCCATCTTGACTACATACGTTTCTCATAATCACCTTGTGTCACACCTGAACATAGTCGCATGTACTGCCCATTATTTCACAACAGCGGATAACCAGATCAAGGTATGACACTTGGTGAATATCAAAACCCAATATGTATCTCAGGTCTGAGGATACCAAATGATATTCGCCTTTACTCAAATTTACTTATGATCAATCAATAATATTCCATGTAGTAAAGTTTGAGTTGCGGGTTAGTCCAATATTGTATCCCACAAATATCTATGAACCTTGGTAGCAACCCATTGCTCTATAT
The DNA here is from genome assembly GCA_025506515.1 of Flaveria trinervia. Classification (NCBI taxonomy): domain Eukaryota; kingdom Viridiplantae; phylum Streptophyta; class Magnoliopsida; order Asterales; family Asteraceae; genus Flaveria; species Flaveria trinervia. Next base: position 36,000,675 of record CM046442.1, read on the forward strand.
TCATCCTTATGAATATCAACCAATCCAAGTTCATTATAATCTTACCCTCACACTTGTTCCCACAAGTCTGAACGACAACGGACATTTAGAGTAAGCAATTTACTCATGGATTAAACATGCTAAATGGAATATTAATTGAAACATTATAACCAAATTTTTATTCAAATAATAAAGAGTTCCACATATCCAAATACAAAATATACAGTTCAAATCCAATCACTAGAATATCGAAGTCCCATGGCACAAGTATGACCTTCATGCTTTGCCTTTTTAAGGAGCTTCGTGAGAGGATCCGTAATGTTTTGATCCGTGTGAATTTTGCGAATGCATATCTTTCCCTTTTCAACTTCATCTCGTATGTAGTTGAATCTCCGCTCAATGTGCCTAGTATTTTGATGAGCACGAGGTTCCTTGATCTGGGCAATCGCACCCTCGTTATCACAAAAGATCTCTAGGGGTCCTGAATGGAAGGGACAACCCCGAGATCGGCAATGAATTTCTTCAACCATGCAGCTTCTTGAGCTGCCAATGAGGTGGCGACGTATTCTGATTCTGTAGTTGATAGAGCCACCACATCCTGTTTGGAGCTCTTCCAAGAGACCGCTCCACCATTCAGAATGAAAATATATCCCACTGTGACGGTGAATCATCACGATCTGTTTGGAAAATTGCATCCGTGTAACCTTTTACAACGAGTTCGTCATCACCAGATCCATAGATTAGGAACATATCTTTTGTCCTCCTTTGGTACTTAAGTATGTTCTTAACAGCTATCCAATGACTATTTCCACAATTTTGCTGGTATCGACTTGTCATGCTTAAGGCGCATGACACGTCCGGTCGAGTGCATATCATTGCATACATGATGGATCCAATAGCAGATGCGTATGGGATTGCCTTCATTTTATCTTGCTCATCCTTTGAGCTAGGACATTGAGTCGTACTCAATATCGTTCCTCTTTGAATAGGTACTGTACCTTCTTAGAGTTCTCCATCTTGAACCTTTTCAAGATTTTATCAATGTATGTGCTTTGATTTAAACCAATCACCGCCTTGACCTATCCATAGATCTTTATTCCCATAATATAGGCGGCCTCACCAAGATCCTTGATGGAAAAACAACTTCCAAGCCAGGTTTTTACACCTTCCAAGGTTGGAATGTCATTTCCAAATAGTAGTATGTCATCAACATACAATACTAGGAAAGTGATGATGCTCCCACTAGCTTTCTTATATACACAAGCTTCATTAGCATTCTTGATGAATCCAATTTAATTATTTCTTCATCAAAACTGATTCCAACTTCTCGATGCTTGTTTCAATCCATAGATTGATTTCTTTAACTTGCATACTTTATCAGGATGTTTTTGATCGACAAAACCTTCAGGCTGAACCATATAGACATCTTCCTCAAGATATCCAATTAGGAAAGCGGTTCTGACATCCATTTGCCAAATCTCATAGTCATAATGAGCAGCTATGGCAAATAATATCCTTATAGACTTTAGCATCGCAACAGGTGAGAAAGTTTCATCATAATCAACCGCTTGAGTTTGAGTGAAACCCTTTGCTACAAGTCTAGCCTTATAAGTATCCAAGTTTCCATGCATATCAGTTTTCTTCTTGAAAACCCACTTTCTTCCAACTACTTTGGAGTTAAGAGGTGGTACAACCAAGTCCCATACTTGATTGTCATGCATGGATTGCATCTCAATGCTCATGGCCTCAAGCCATTTGTCACTATCCGAATTGGACACTGCATCACGTAGGTGGTTGGTTCATCGGAATCTTCCACATAGCATCCATCTACGAAAATCCATATCTTTCAGGTGGATTGCTAACTCTACCAATTTGCGAATGTTTTGTGTATATTGATCAACTACTTGATCATCTCAACATCCTCATGTTGAGTGCTAGTTTCAACCAAATGTGCATTGGGTTGTGGTTCTTGCTCCTCCTCAAGATCCACGGTTCTACTGCTAGTTCTTCCATAAGGAACTTTGCTTCTAAGAACTCACCCTTTCTGGCAACAAACACCTTTTGTTCCAGTGGATCATAGAAATAATATCCCATAGAGTCTCTAGGATATCCAATGAAGATGCACTTGGTGGATTGGACTTCCAATTTGTTTGGGGTGGGAGTCTTAACATAAGCCTCACAACCCCAGACCCTTAAATATGATAGGGATGGAACTCTTCCATGCCATATTTCAAAGGGTGTCCTTTCCACCTTTTTGGTTGGGGCCATATTTAGAATACGGGTCGTGGAGAGCAAAGCGAACCCCAAAATAATATAGGTAATGTGCTTCTAGCCATCATAGATCGGACCATATCCAAAAAGGTTCGATTCCTCCTCTCAAACACACCATTATGTTGTGGTGTTCCAGGTGGAGTGAGTTGTGAGACAATCCCACAACTCCTAAGATGATCTTGAAAAGTATCACTTAGGTATTCACCTCCTCTATCCGGTGCGGAGAACTTTAATTGACTTGTTGAGTTGATTTTCTACTTCATTCTTGAAGATTTTGAACATTTCAAAAGCTTCATCTTTGTGCCTTAATAAGTACACATACCTATAGCGACTATAATCATCGGTAAAGGTAATGAAGTATCTTTCACCATTCCTAGTCATTGGCTTAAAAGGACCACATACATCTGAATGTATGATTCCTAATAAATCTTTTGCCCTCTCGTTAGTTCCACTAAAGGGTGCCTTAGTCATTTTACATTGTAAACAAGACTCACACACATCAAATGAATCACATTCACTTGTTTTTAAAAGACCATTCTTTTGTAGTGTTAGAATTCTTTTCTTGTTTATATGACCAAGACGACAATGCCAAAGATAGGTATCACTCAAATCCCACTTGAGTTTCTTGGTGCTAGTTTGGTACAACGACCTATTTAAAGTATTTTCATGAACCAATTCATAAATACCATTAATAGGAATAGCTTTAAAATAGAACATATCATTTAAAGAAACATGAATATCTTTTTCAACAAATGATAATACATATCCAAATTGTTTTAATAGGGCTACAGAAATAATATTCCTAGTCAAACTAGGAGCATACAAAACATTGTTCAAAATTACTTCCAAACCATTTGGAAGTTTCAAGATGTAGTCACCACAGGCTTCAACTTGAACTTTAGCCCCATTGCCCATGTAGAGGCTAACATCCCCTTTCTTGAAGTCACTACTTCTTCTGAACCCCTGCAACAATTTGCAAATATGAGTTCCACATCCGGTATCTAATACCCATGTGTTAGAGGATATCATGTTTAAATCAATATGGATCATGTATATTGTACCTGAGGTTTGCCCAGCATCCCTCTTTGCTTTCAACTCTTGGAGATGGACAGGACAATTTCTTGCCCAATGTCCAATCTCCCCACACTTGAAGCATGGGTCATTAGTAGCAATCTTTTGCTTCTTCTCCTGTGGTTTGGGTGGTACCCTTACCACCCCTTTTCCTTTTCCCCATACGGGTCCCTTGCCCATGGCAACCTTTGCTTGGGTGTGGATGAGGCCTTTTCTTGTTCCCACCTTCATTGATGGTGAGAACGGGTAAAACCCTTTTAACCCATGGCCGCCTCGACCGTTTTGAGCATTGAGTGAAGCTCACCAATGCTTTTGTCCCAAGCATTCATGTTGTAGTTCAACACGAATGTCTCGAACTTCTTGGTAAGGCCATTGAGGATCAAATCCGTGGCCGATTCCTTTGAAACAGACAATTAAGTCTTTCGAGGCGGTCAATATGGCTTTTCATCTTAAGTACATAAGATGAAACCGATTGGTTGTCGTCCATACGACATGCATGGAGTGCTCGAACCGTTTCGAAGCGCTCAACACTCGCTTGCTGTTGGAACGTTTCCTTCAGCTGGGTTATCATGTCATAAGCTCCGTGATGTTCATACTCCTTTTGGAAATCCGGAGTCATGCTCGCTAGCATGAGACAAGACTCTTGGACAGAGTCCTCAGTGTACTTTAGCCAATCGTTACAGGCCTCCTCATAATCCTCAGAAGGTTGATCGGGGATAGGGTCGTCTAAAATATATGATCGTCTCTCTTGCGTGAGAACGATTCTCAAGTTTCGATACCAAACAATTAAATTGTTATGATTTAGACGTTCCTTTTGGAGAATTGCTCGTAATGATTGGAGGACGCGGATGAATTTTCATGGTTATCATGGTATTGGAAGCCATCTACAAAAATTAACAAGGATCAATATTAGTATTTTCGATATGTTTTTTTAATAATTAATACCTTTTAAGGTCATTTTCATATTAAAATCTAGAACCCAACATTACATTTAAATTGTGGTTAGGTGACCTTTATCCCACGATTTAAATTAATAAGGTGGTCAACGATTGACGGTTGCAACCATTTGCAACTTCTAGAGGTATGGGATTGACTTTAAACATCATATGTAAAGTCGGCGTGTTAATCCCATCAACACCATTTGGAAACCACATCGTAGGTGATCCATTTGACATGGTTTGCAAATCAAGATACCCTACTTACACCCATGTGTGAGTTTGCCAAAATAAGTGGTTAGGTGACCTTTATCCCACAAATAAGGCATTCTCACCTCAAATCATAAGTTCCCTCAAAATGATTAGGTGACCTTATCCCACTAAGAGTTCCCAAGTGACTCAAGTGTTGTGTAAAAGGACGGTGTTGATCTCGTTTAAAAAAAGATTTCATATTTAAAGTTTTAGAAAACTCTATGTACTTCTATTTGCATGCTTTCAAATACAAGATGCCCTATGGTCCTTTGATTGAAACCCATTTTAATCTTTAAATCATTAAATCATTTTAATAACCTTCTATTACATTTTAATGATTAAGAACCATTTGATAAGTTTGTTAGATCATATAGAGGTTTGTTAAAGCAAATATCACATACATGCTATCAACCACAATAATATAAACAAAACAACATAGCATATGTGCATAACCATAGCATCTAAAGTGGTCCACACTTGTTTGCCATCACAAGTGTGGTCCAAAGGCATTCCTAAGGGTCATAACAAAACACATAGAAAGCTTCCAAAAGCCTCCCACTTAAAAATGCATCCAAAATGCTCCATGTTTCTCCTTTGTGCTTCCAATCCATACGTCTTCACATTAGAAGATATAAAGTCCTAATACAGGATATCTAGTAAAATGAAAATGCACCTAATCTATTTATTACAACCCAATAATAAATAATTACATTTTAAACAAAGCACAAATAAATAAATATATACAACCCCATTGAATAAACAAATACAACCATTGCAATCATCCAAACAACACAAGGCTAAAGGCTAGGTTATGCACCAATATAAACATACATCATATAATCCAAAATATAACAATGAATCCCCTCAAAACCACGAAATTTAAGACAACATAAACTGAAATTTTGGGTTTTAATATTGTTCTAACACATACATATCAACATACATATCTTTCAAGGTTTAATCACAAGCATGTGTAATATAACCTTGAAAGTTTGGGATTCAACAAAACAGAATATACAGCCCTTAAAAGGGTTATAAAGTCCCATAAAAAACAATTATAAGGACAAGAACAAGCAAGCTATCCACATAACGGCTCTCGATGCCATTGTAGGTTTGTTGGAAGATAAAAGCGAGTTTAACCGCTTAAACTTTCAGAAAACGCAGTGAATAATATATATTTAAAACATGATTATAAAGCTGAAATTTCATGTTTTATGGTGACATATATATGAATGAAACAAACCCAAAACAAAAGGATCATATATGTGAATAAGCAAGCTATGAACAATATGTAAATGTACATTAAATCACAGCTGCATGGAACTGTGAATAACTACCTTTCTTCCAGCTAAAAATCGACCAACAGTTGTAGGATGCTTAAGATTCGGCCAAGGCTCCAAGGAAGGACCCCTCAAGCTTGTATACCCCAAGCTAATGTGCAAACACTCTTCTTGTTAGGGATATGAACACCAAAGCAAACCAAGAAAAACCCTCCAAATCTGCTGTTGTGCGGAGGACCTTTGAGAGAGAGAGGAGAGTTTTTTTTGTTCAATGTTGCATGTAACGAGAGAGCTCAAAATGTGGAGTGTATGACATGCTTTATTGTGTGTGTTCTCAAGAGAGAAAAGGGGCCAATCCCCTTCAAGTGGGGCGGTCGAATATGGTTTAAAAAGGGTGTTTTTCCCTCTTAAACAAACACACACACATATATAAAACTAGTCACTTAGTAAGTTATACAATTAACCATTTAATTGTATAAGTTATAAACCCCTTTTATTATTTGATATTATCTATCCTACTTAAATAACATTACAAAATATCCTAATAAGTTGTTCCATCTCATATGCAACTTATTTAGAAAACCTATTTTCTAAATTTGGTATGGTTATATAATTGCATGATCATATCGTCAATTAAATAATTGTTTGTGTTTGCGAAGCTTGTTATTGGGTATAACCCGACTTGGATCATGACATACTAACCGCATCAATGTTCTATGTGTCTTGGGCATATAGAATCCGACATTAACTTGTCAGCATTAGTTTCACTTTGTTTTAATAATATAAAACTAGTAACCCACATTGGTTATATGCATTGGTTACCTTCACTCGCATTAACCAATGCACTTACCCACATTAATTTTTGAACTTAATCAAAGTTAATGTTTCTGTAGAATAAAATATTTTCTGTTTTATGTTGATCCGTTGGCTGTTATGAAGATATGTCTATGCTTTTGACTTGTTTCTTAGGATGTTTTGACTATTTTTGGAATTATCAATTCTTGCTTGGATTGACTGTATGTCAGATGTGATACAAGTTTCCTAGAGTTGACTAATCTTAAACTTTTGTGCTTCCAAAAAAAATCTGCATAGACTGAGAGACTATAGTATAACTTCTGCATCAACATAGTCAATTCCTGTACATACATATGTACCTAGTTTATGAGCTTAATGTAATAGTCTTTCATGTCTACATATATGTAAATGGATGGTTAAAAAAATACAATGTGTGGTTTATGCTTATAATGTTTAATATTTCATTGGTTATTGTGTATTAACGCTTATTGAACTAACTATATAGGTTTGTGCTTGTTTGAATAAATCTTAGTCAAATAATGATTGTGAAACATATTCGAACTTAATCATATGAAGTTCTCATGCGAATGGCCCATGCGAATGGCCCATGCTAATGGACCATACGCATTAACAACTTCTTGCTGATGAACCAGTTGTACGACTAAACCAGGAGACCGGATAGTCGTACAATTTTGACATGAGATTGACTCAGTCGCACGACTGAACACTCTGTCGTGCGAATGGATCAACCGCATGACTCAATCGCACGACTGAATCATGCGAATGGTTCAGTCGCACGAATGAGTAACCCTAACCTATAAAGACCACCTAATTCATGGAAAAACGTAACACTTTGAAGAATTCGACTCATACACGTACCCTAGCCGTCTAGAACACCCATGAAAGCCAATCCAAGTTCATAGATTGTTCTTGATCGATTGCTATTCGTTCTTAATGTTTAGATTAATCTTATATCGATCAGGTTAAATTTCTCACTGATTGGATTGCTAATCAAATAGGATTCCGCATTATTTGATTCGGTATACACATATATCAGTTAGTATTTCATTCAATACACAATCCTAACAAGTGGTATTAGAGCCAAGGCTCTTGATTTACGTGTGATTCAATCGTTTTTTATATAAAAATTGTGTTTTTCATGCAAAAACGCAATATTTTTGTGTCAAACGTTGTTTTGGACATCTCCAGATTGTAAAGTTAATGTTTTCCGGCATACGGTGATTAGGGTTCTTGATAAATTCGTGTTTTTTGCGTCAAAATACCTTAAACCTACGAATTTTCAAGTTTCAGCAGCTTCAGTCGCACGATTGACTCAATCGCACGACTGAATTCATACGCATCCCTCATACGCACGATTGGACTCATTCGTACGACTGAATTGACCATTCACATTGTTCATCCGCACCTGTCCATTCACACGATTGAGCCATCCGCATTCGCTCATTTGCCCGATTGAGTCAACCGCATTGTTCAATCGCACGAAGTGTTCAATTGCATACCTTCATTCGCACAAGTTAAAAAGTTTGTTCCAAAGTTGAAAGTTGATATCAATGGAGGATCAATATTCAGCGTTCACCGCAGGAAGGGATTCTAGGATTCAAAACTTATTGCTTCTACAAAATGAAGTGTGAAATCATAACAAGCCCCCTAAGCTAATAACGTTAGATGATTATTCATAATGGAAGGAAAGGTTTAAGATTTACTTAAATGGAGTAGATCCTAATCTGTGGGAGTCGATAGAGACGGGATATAGCATGCCGGTAGGTGTAGATGGAGTCAAACTCACCTTAAGCCGTATGACTGACGGACGAAAGGTAATATATAATGCAGAGAAGAAAGTATATGCACAACTGACTCAGTCAATTCCTAGGGACATCTTCTATCAATTTTCTAAGCAAGCTAAAAAGCTATGGGATGCATTGGAAAATAGATATGAGGGAAATGCATCATTGAAAGCTCTGAAGGCTAAAGTGTTGAAGAAGGAGTTTGACAACTTCTCGTCAATGGAAAGGAGAGCTTGGACGATGTCATTGATCATTTCTACCATCTGATGAGTGAGCTTCACACTCATGGAGTTACTATGTCTATGGAAGACAAAGTTTCAAACTTTGTAAATGGTTTGCCCGAGAGTGGAGTTCGTTTATCTCCAACCTCAGACAGAATGATATGCTAGCGAAGTTAGACATCAACGACTTCATTCTGAAGTTGCGGGAGGAAGAGTTGAGAATGAAGTATAGCGCCCAGAAGTCATCATATGATCAGAATCCGGCACTGTACAACTCAACCCCACAAGCTAAAACGTCTGGAGCACCACTTCAAACGACATTTGTGTCGAGTTCAGCTGGTCCATCACACTACTACTTCAGGATCTGACATGTCAGGGTCGTCTAGTACCCAATACATAGCACCTGAAGCAAATGCTACACAAAGTGAAGACCGAGAATCTCAGGAATGTGACAGTAGAAGTAGCCAAGGAACACATGGATCTCTTAGCAACAGTTGTCCACTCCTATGACGAGCTAGTTGCTGGGAAAATTAGGAACTGCCATCTAGCGGACGAGGACTACGAGCAGGTAGACGAGTCCGAGTTAGAAAGAATAGACATCATGTGGGCCTTAGCAAGTGCTGTTCGGAGAGCAAAGAAGTTTGTCAAGAAGACCAGACAGAATCTGATTGCCACTAAGGACACAACTTTTGGCTTTGACAAGACAAAAGTTACTTGCTTCAATTGTGGGGAAAAGGGGCACTTCAAACATGAATGTGTGAAGCCCAAAAAGACAGGAAATGGGAATCTATTCTCATCTTTCACCCGTCAGGATAACCCCACAAGCAATCCTACCTCGTCAAGAAAGGATCCTAAAGCCTTAACCGCTCATGATGACGAAGGACAAGATTGGAGCTTCCGGTTTGTGTCTCCGGGAGAATCCAACATTGCTAGTGTCGAGGATCTAGATGACGACTCAGCAATTGAGGGTGATATTGCACTGGAGCTCGTGATGTCAAATGTTGAAGAATCTACAACAGTAGTTGATCACCTACCTAAAGAAGGGACAAGTACAACAAGTCCAGAATCTCCACAATCACCAGAACCAGAGAAGTCAGACACTGCTTTGATGGCTGATTCAACCTCACCCTCTTAGGTAAGTACCACTACTCAACTTTTCAATAATCATGCCTGTTCTGATTGTAATAAATTTAGGGAAAGCATTGATATGAAATTTGCTAGCTTATTAGACCATAATGATAACTTAGTAAAGGACTTACAACTATGCACTAAACCAAATAGAGTATTAAAACAAAATGAGCACAACTATAAAGAAAAGATAGAACTCTTGAATAAACAGCTTAGGGAAACTGAAGTTGTAGCCTTTAATCAAGCTAATGACATTAAGTTCTATCTAAAATCCCTAGAAGACACTAAGAAATAAAAGGCAATTTTGGAAGTAGAAGTAAATTCGTTAAAACAAAAAATGCATAGTTGGACAAGTTCTTCTCACATTGTCCAACACTTAGTGAGAGAGCGCAACAACGGGAGGGTTTTGGATATAAAGTGGTACCACCACCACATGAGACCTTGATGAATGCAAAAGGTAAACCAATAAATAATAACCCAATCAAGGATCATGTGGTGTCCACTCTTCTTTTAAGTGATCCAGATTCCACATCTAAACCAAATGAATCTATCACGAAACAAAAGGATGCCACTTCAAATTCAAAAGTTAAAATGCCTTGTGTTAATCTGGATGAAAATTTTGAAAAGATTAAAATAAAATCTGGTTCAACAAATTCTATTTCTAAACCAAGAAATACCAATCAATTAACCAATCACATGCTTCATGTCTAAGTCCAAATAAACAAAAGGGAAAAGATGTTAGCAATGTCCAAACAATTAATTTTGTTAAACAAGAGAAAACATCTAAACTAGAAGTGTCAAAACCCAAACAGAGTATAGTCACTCGTGTGTCACATACTTCTCCACAGTTGCAGGTAAATCGTCAAGTTGAACGCAGATCATGCTACAACTATGGAAAGTATGGGCATATAGTGTCTTATTGTCCTTATTATGAGACACCAAAGAAGGATTGAACTTTATGACACTAAATCAAGCTCTTCCAAAAGAAACTCCATGAATCCACCAAAAAGAGTCAGTGAAGCTAAAGTTCAACCTATCAGCTAGTCGTTTGTTTATCACAAACATGCCTTACACAAAACTGGCTTATGGAAAGAGAAGTCTTTATCTGGAAATTAGAACAATAAGACAGTTGATCTTCCCTCACCCTCTAATGGAAAATGGGTAGAGATTATGATGTGTGATGCCTCTGGACACCCAAGCCGGTTAAGGCTTGGGTCCCTCACCTTAACTAATGTTTTCAATTGAATGTTCAGGGTGTTCGGTATAGTGCTGAAACAAACACTTGGATTGTAGATAGTGGAGCATCAAGACACATGACTGGAAACCGGGCACTCCTATCAAACGTCAAACAAATCAAAGGAGGTCATGTTTCTTTTGCTGGAAACAAAAGGAGGGTACATAACAGCTCAAGGGGAAGTAGGGAACCAGAAAGTTAAGTTTGACAAGGTAAACTACGTTCAACAACTTCAGAATAATCTACTTTCTGTTTCCGAAATATGTGACAAAGGATTTAATGTAGTTTTTGATAATAAGAAGTGCTATGTCCTGAAAAAGGACTGTGATTCCGGAGGAACAAGTGTTAATGTCAGCCTCAAGATATAATGATCTTTATTTCTTGGATCTATCGAAGGCCTTCACAACTGATCATCAAGTTCAGTGCTTCTTGTCAAAAGCTACTGAGAAAGATTCTATCTCCTGGCATAGGAGAATGGACACATCAATCCATGGAAGATGAACCACTTGATCTAGAATGATCTAGTGCAAGAAGTCAATGTCAAGAACTTCCAACTCCCGGATTTTTGTGTCACCTGCAAGAAAGGCAAACACACAAAGAAGTCTCATAAGGCAAAGAAATTTAATTCTATTGAACTGCCTCTTGAGCTTTTTCATATAGATCTATTTTGTCCAGTCAATACAAGAAGCATCCTAGGCGACTTGTACTGCTATGTAGTTACAGATGACTACTGAAGTTTCTCTTGGGTGATGTTTCTGAAATCAAAATCAGAAACATTTGAGTCAGTCAAAGAATTGGTAACTACACTGGAGTCTCTCTACAAGCTAAAGGTAAGACATGTAAGCTCAGACAACAGAACTGAGTTCAAGAACCAATAGATGGAGGCTTTCAGCAAAGAAAAGGGAATTATTCACCAGTTCACTTCCGCCTACACTCCTCAGATGAACGGGGTTGCTGAGGGAAAGAACCGCAGCTTAATAGAGACAGCACACACAATGCTAGTAGACTCGAAACTGCCTATCCAATTTTGGAATGAGGGGGCAACCGATGCGTGTTACACATTTAATTGATAATTGGTAGTAAAACATCATAGCATGACGTGTTATGAGTTACTTCAAAAACGTAAACCAAATCTGGAGTATCTCGAACCGTTTGGAGCACGATGACATTGCTGAAGAAAACTCAGGGTGGGAAGTTTAGCGAGAAGGCTGAAGAGGGCATCTTTCTAGGATACAACATATCGAATAAGAGAGTCTACAACAACTCAACGGGTCAAGTAAAGGTGTGGTGCAACTTTGATGTTCAGAGATGCACCACCCCTCCTGTTGGAAAAGGACCCGCTTTCTTTTTCGACTATGATGGATTCTTCAAGTCCTTCAACATCCCTCTCTCCACGTCTGATGATGAGTTAGCAGCAGAAATGATGTATGATGTTCTAAACACACCATCACAGTAATCACATCATCTGGCTCATAAGGTGAATCATCTACCAACTCAAGGGGAGCACTCGAGGTAAATGACTCTTCCTCTGTCGATGAAGCCGTGGAGCATAATCAGGACACTCAGGAGCAACAGGTTCCTCCTACTGCAAGTCCACAAGCATCTAACATTGATGCCTCTGAGTCTTCGGAACCTCACACTCCTACTGCCTCAGATACTGAACAAATGTTCATAATCTTGCATCTGAAGTAGTTGTTCCCACCACTCTTGGATCAAGCCTAAATCTATCATCCTCTGGACAATGTCATTGGGGATGTCAGATAAGGAGTTCAGAAAAGAAATCAATTATATTCAGCTGATTATGCCTTGGTAATGGAGAAAGGGTACCTTCATGATGGTGCCTATCATTGTTTTGTGTCTCAGTTCGAGCCAAAATATGTTAGTGAAGCCCTAAATGATGAGGCATGGGTGAGTGCCATGCAAAAAGAACTTCTTCCCTTCAAGAAGTTAAGTGTATGGACACTAGTAGATAGACCTAAAGGTGCTAAGTTCATTCGCACCAAATGGGTCGTGAAATGTAAGAAGCATGACCAAGGTGTCATCATCGAACAAGGCTCGACTTGTAGTTCAAGGATTTCGATAAGTTGAGGGTATTGATTACAATGAAGTATTTGCACCTGTGGCGAGAATGGAAGCAATCCGTATCTTCCTAGCCTATGCCTCTTACATGAAGATTAACGTCTATCAATTAGATGTAAAGAGTGCATTTCTTCATGGTGAAATCCGAGAAATAGTGTATGTCATTCAAACCGAGGGATTTGAGGATCCATATCATCGGGAGATAGTTTACAAACTAGATAAGGCTATCTACGGGCTTCACCAAGCCTCGAGAGCATGGTACGAAAAACTCTCAACTCATATTGTGAAACACGGATTTCTTAAGGTGTAGCTGATTGTACATTGTTCATCAAAGAAAAGGATGGTGATCTGCTGTTGGTTCAATTTACCTTGATGACATAATCTTCGGTTCCAAGAATTAAGAATTATGTAAAGAATTTCAAGCAATGATGAAGGAAGAATTTGAAATGAGTGCCATGGGAGAGATGAAGTTCTTTCTCGGGCTACAGGTGGATCAAACACCAAAGGGAATATTTCTACATCAGAGCAAGTATGTAGGGGATATTCTCAGTCGCTTTGACATGGAGAATGCTTCCACAGCTGGGACTCCACTTGCTACAAACCGTGATGTAGCACCCGACGAGAATGGAGATCTGGTTGATGCCACCATGTACCGAGGAATGATTGGATCCCTCATATACCTCACTGCCTCAAGACTTGATATTATGTATGCAACATGTCTTTGTTCAAGATATCTGGCAAAACCAAAAGTTAACCATCTTATTGGGGTCAAAATGATATTTTGTTATCTAACGGGTGCACCCACACTTGAATTGTGGTATCCTCATGATGATGACTTCGAGCTAACCGCATACAGTGACTCGGATTATGGAAGCTGCAAGATGAACTACAAATCCACCTCGGCTGGTTGTCAATTCTTTAGGAGAAGATTAGTCACGTGGCAGTGTAAGAAGCAGACATTAGTTGCGTTGTCAACTTGTGAAGCTGAATATGTTGTTGCAGCATGCTGCTGTTCTCAAATCATCTGGATTCAACAGCAGATGCGGGACTATAGTTTGAAATTTTCCAACACCCCTATATTTGTTGATAATTCTGCTGCAGTAGCCGTTACTAAAAATCCTGTCCAACATCCTAAGACCAAACACATCGGCATTAAATATCAGTTTATACATGATTGTTTTGAAAAAAATCTAATCAATGTTGTTAAAATAAATACGAATTTTCAACACGCTGACCTCTTTACAAAAGCTTTTGATAAACCACGTTTTCTATATTTGTTAGAGGTCAACGACGTTAAAAAAATGTGATGTAATTCCAAATGATGAACATGTCTAGTCCTATGCGTCAAGTCTTTTTTCTTTTATTTCCTTTTATTTTCTTTTATTCTAGTTTATTTTATTTAATTTATTTTATCGTTTCAATTCTTCGTCTATTAAAATCCTAAAAACGCAAATCTTTTACGGTTTTAGAATTTTAGGTGAATAGGTTATGCCTATTATTAAAAAAACGAGGAGGGAGGACAGACAAGCAATGGAAATGAGATCGTATCCGAAAGATCGATTCAACGACCCTGGAAAACGATAGTACACAGGAACAAAGCATTGGGACTTTAAAAGATTTAAATTGAATTAGATGCGAAGTTCAAAGTATAAGTCTGAGAAGTCTAAGCAAAAATAAAAGGAAAATGATAGTAAAACTAGCTACTACTAAGGTAACACGGAGAAAGTAGACCTAGAGGTTACTAGACCATTAATGATATGTCGGTAGATTCAACACAATAGATAAGTAGACCTCTTTGGTGATCTCAAGATCAAACTAAGCTGTTCAACTAGTTGTGGGTTATCATCTTATCCCTGGTTAACACAATCAACAAAGTTCCAATAAGGGGTGACGAGCAAACTAAACGCCACAAATGTGTGCGGATGACCTAAATATGAGCAAAGCACGTGATGAAAATGCAAAAAGTAATCAAACTGATAACCTATGCTGTTGGTGCGATCTGTGGAACAAAATAAATTGCTCAAACAAGAAGATAGGTTATGTGCCTCTCTGCTACGCGGTGGCACTGACTTGAGGATAAGCATAACCTATATATTCTAGAATTCATTGTTTTTTGCCACCTCTTTGTTGTGCGGTGGCACTGACCTGAGGCTTGGCTTCTCTTTGAAAGCTCTAAGAATAGTTTCTTCTTGTCAAAATACCCGTAGACCGCTCAAAAATCTTCTGCGGAATGTTGATTACCATATAAGCGTGGGATCCATAACTGCTTGTTGAAATAATTAAACCATAAACAATCACCAATCTGTGTCAAAAGTCTGTGTATGGATTTAAGTGGACAATTATACTGACAATCATCGTCGCAGCAATTCTTGAAAGTCCAAATCAATGTGTGTGATTTCCTAAATTTGCTATTGACTCTTGACAAAAAACAAGAATATAGCATCAAATGTTTTTAGTAACACGTCCTGAATGATTTGATTACGTGTATGATTCCATAATGAATCAGTCCTCTTATGGTCAAAATAGCTTGAAGCTATCTGTTCAAGAATTAAATCTGCTAGATTTCAATCTTAGGATGTTCACCTCACACAAAATCACAAAAATATTTCTTTATTTCTAGTAGTTTCTTTTGTTTAAGTTTGTCAATTTAGGTTAGATGTCGGACTATGTCGTGGAATTCAATCTTGGATTCAATAACTGAAAAAGGGTCACGTCTGAGGTGACCAAACGTGCTTTCAATATTAAATGGGTCACGTCTGAGGTGATAAACGTGTTTTGGTTAAAAGGATCACGACTGAGGTGATCAAAAGTTTTCAAAGTTAAAATGATCATGTTTGAGATGATCAAATGCTTGTAATGATCAATCAACTATTAAATGGGGTTAAATGTCAAATGGTCATAAAGTCAAAACCATAAGTATGATCCATTCACACAACTGGACCATAAGTATGGACCAGTCATCCAATTGGACCATACTTATGCCTTAGACAACCAAAGGAGCAGGAGTATGAACCATTCACACGAATGGCTTACAAGATTGAGCCAGTCGCCCGAATGGAGTTGTGTGAATGAGTCAGTCGCCCGACTGAAACCCAGTCGGCTGACTAGATGTAATCGACTAAACTAATCGCACGACTAAGATCCAATCGCCCGATTGTAAAGAGCGAATGGGTCCAGTCACCCGATTGAAATCAGATTCACTATAAATAGGGCCATAGTCGATCGCATAAACTCATTACCTCCCATTCGCCCTAAAATCGCACAGCCTACCGTTACTCTGCCAAAATTTCCTCTGACCGAATTTGACACCATATTTCAATATTCTGAAGATCTCTGGTGTTTATACAGGTACATTGCGGTGCTATCTCACCAAATTTCAGTCGATTTGATTCCAAAATGACAACATTCAGCCCTAACAAGAACCAAGAGTTTAATTGGACAAATAACCTAACTAAACTAAGTAAAATGTTGAAATCAAAGTTATTAGGTGCTAAGTTCAGTGATTGCAAGTCTAATAAACCAAAACAGGATGTCTAATTTTAAGATTTGGTTAAAATTTGAATTTAAGTAGAACAAACAATGGGTCATGCGACTGGACACGCAGATGAACTACAATCGCTCGACTGAACTGGACAAATGACTCAGTAGGCTGAATGAATGATACGAATGAGCTCAGTCGGCCAACTAAACCAATCGCAGGCTCAGTCACCTCATTTAACTTAATCGCATGATCAGTCACCCGATTGTTTCCAGTTGCATGTCAGGTCAAACAATTGAACCCAGTCGTATGGTTCAATCACACGATTGAATCAGACTGATCTCAAACAGGTTAACAAAATCAATGGTTTCTGTTATGTGATGATCTAACTCTGATGCTCCTTGTGCTACAGATTGATGGCTGATTGGTGGACCATAAACCCCAAGCACAATATTTGTGCATATCTGGACGCCACAACTCGGATCGTTGCCGAGTTTGCTGGCATTATGGCTTTTCTGAAGAGGTCACGGATCCACAGAGCCATATCTACACTGTGCACTCCCTATAGGTCTATACAGTAGGCCTTCTGGGAGGGCGCATCGGTTGATCGTTCACATGAGCCCTACAGCATTCGGAGTACTATTTTTGGGCAGGATATAGAGGTGACTGCTGCTGATATTCATCGAGTACTAGATCTAGGTGACTATGCAGATCACCCGACCAGACTACACCATCTGATAGTGAGAGAGAGTTTCCTCACGACTAAGTACTCTGGGGACATAAATGCAGGCGTGCTCAACAAGAGCAACTTGTGTCCCCAGTACAAGTACTTAGCATATGTGATAATTAAGTGCTTAGCTTCGAGGAGGGGTGGCTTTGATGATTTTTTAGACCAGATTCACAAGGACTATGTGGCACTAGTGTTGAACCACCCCTTTAGCTTCTCAAGCATGATATTCATATACCTGATTGAGAATCTGGAGGCTAATGGCAAAGATGGTTTTGCATGTACCCGAGGTTTCTCCAAATGATTATTGATAAGAAGCTGCCCTCTCTGCCTAAGGAGAGCCAAGATGCGGTGTCACTAGAGGTGATGGATGACACAACACTAGGCCGCATGAAGGTCTACAGGGGAAAGCAGGTCAAACCCCCTGTTAAGAGACTGATCGGGCATCTGGCCCAGGAGGAGTACGTGGCACCAGGAAGGCGATAGTGGCGCCACAAGGAGAGTGATTCAGATGTTGAGCAGATTGCTCTTCCATCTGATGACTCCGATAATGATGACGGAGACACGGGTGGAGATTATGGCCCCGCTGTTTCTAGGGCCAGTCCTGCTCATACTACATCTCCACCCCCTACTCATACAGATGCCACCACTGCCAGCTTTTCCCAGAATTTCTATCCTCCCAATGCAGAGGCAGAGAGTGATAAGGAGCATCTGACGAGGACTGTGGGCAGTAGGGTGGTTGGCCACAGAGAGAGGATTACGGGCAGTAAGTGGACTCCCAGGGGAGTCCGGGGATGCTGCTGTTGATTCAGATCCCTCATATGCCCGGGACCCGCCAACAGCCAAGGGGGAGCATCAGTGCCTAGAGGCACAAGGAAGAAGAGGATGGCTCACCCCTATGGCAAGATGGGGAAAAGACTGAATTTTACCCTGACCTTATCTACCACCACATCCACTACCTCAGCCACACCTTCCACCACTACCACCACCACTGCTACCACACCACCTGCCACCACCACTACCACCTCACACACCACTACCACACCCACTCCACCACCTACCCACATCCCATCCACCACTACTACAGCTCACCCACCATTACCCACATCTTTACCACCTCCCATATACACAACTGCCACCACCACCATCTCTAGCCACCAAACAGGACCATCTTCTTACCCCTCCTTTCCATCTGGATCACCTCTACCTCCCAGCGGGGTAGAGGAACAGCTCTCAGCACTGAACCATATGGTGCTGAAGCTGTTAGTAGCCGATAAGGAGAACTGCTCAGATTCATTAGTTAGTAGAGCTTACTGCGGCACAATCTCAGCAGATATCTCAGCATGCACAGCAGATTGAGCAGCAGGCATAGCAAATGGCTGCTCATAGTCTAGAGATTTCCAAGTCAAGGAGCAAAACGTCTTATATACAAAGAAGATTGGAGTTGGAGGATGCTAAGAGGACAATCATGCTTAAACTTAAGGGCACTAAGGATGAGCCTCTAAAGATCAGAGAAGGAGATGGAAATGATGGTGATGATAGTGATGATGATGATAGTGATGATGGTGATGATGTGATGATGAGGATGGAGGAGACTCTGAAGGAAAAGGAGGAGAGTCATCTGTGACGGGTGCACAGAAAGCTAATGAGAGGCAGACTAAAAAGACTCAAGATCCAGGTCCCTCAACATCAGCCTTGATAGTAGAAGAACACATGATCCAAGATAAATGTAATGCATAGAGTTTTGTGGAATTTAAATCATGTGTAATTTGAATATTGTATTAAACTTATGTGCTTGGATGTTAATGTATATATATTTAATGTTTAATGTCTTGATTATTTACTAATGCATGATGTGTTTATATGTTTAAATCAAGCAGATCACACATCTCAGCAAGATGAGCATGACGTTGCTCCCCTTTAGCAGATCAAGTCTCAACACACAATGATACTTGATCTGTAAGGATCGTCAAGAGGTCTGTGAGTTACACTCCTGAAGAAGGAGAAATAATTCACAATCTTACTCATGAGCAACTTGCTCAGATGTTCCGACTGAATCCCGATAAGATTGTGAAGGATGCTCCTACTGTGGACATAGACAATGATGATGAGCTTAATGATGTGGATGAAATCGAGATTGAAAACGTCACTGCACAACATTATCCAGAGTATGCTGACAATGAGGGAAATGTAGTCCCCAATCTGGGTGACTCCTTGTTAGTGATACTTTTAAAACTCTGGATAAGACGGAGCAAGAGTTAGAGAAGAAGAAAGACCAAGCCCAAGCCTCAGACGCAGATGTCAACATCAAAAAGGCTGCATGGGCGGCATGTTTTGCTGAGATCAGAGCCATGCGCACTGCACCAAAGCCAAATGTCTACACCAAGCTGTACAAAGTCAAGAAACACTTAAAGGTGTCAGGCAAGATCATAGCATGGGCTCACTTTGAGGTAGGAATGTATATGTCGTGAAGAGAGAAACGGGCAGAGAGTACTTCAGATTCCTACATGACCTGAAGACTCTACCTGGTTTTGAGTTTAACCAGCTGGCCAAGTTGAAGCTATTATATGCTCACACTAGAAAGATGGCAGGCTGGTTTGAAGTTGCATTGAAGAGAGAGTACCACACCCGGTGGGTCAACTTCAAACCTCAACAACCAACGAGGTATATGAGAAGATCTGAAGTTGATACCATAACTGGGAAGCCAAAGATTATGCTAAAGTGGAGTCCTCCGCACACAATGTTGAGAATCCCTCTAAGAGAAATGCCTCAGGACTGCACTCCACACTTTAAGTGGTGGTACTATGACTGGAGAACGAGTGAAGCGGTCATAGTTCTGAACAGAAATGGAAACATGGACACTATCAGGTGTTTGACCCAATGTGGCTCAGTAACTTGTTGGCTGATGATGTTTACACCTTATACAAGTGGCCACTGTCTATAACTCGTAGGATATTGTACAAGCTCTCTTATTCTAGAATGTGATACGGCTCTGCTTTGCTTTTGAAATACATGCAGGAGTCACAAGAGAGGAGAAGTACAAGAGATATGAAGAGCTAATGAAGAATGTTAGACATAGATTAACTAGGTCCAAGGGGGAGTTTGTAGATACATATGTACCTAGTTTATGAGCTTAATGTAAAGTCTTCATGTCTTACATATACGTAAATGGATGGTTGAATGAAATACAATGTGTGGTTTATGCTTATAATGTTAATATTTCATTGGTTATTGTGTATTAACGCTTATTGAACTAACTATATAGGTTTGTGATTGTTTGAATAGATGTAAGTCAAATAATGATTGTGAAACATGTTTAAACTTAATCATATGAAGTTCTCATGCGAATGGCCCATGCTAGTGGACCATATGCATGAACAACTTCATGATGATGAACTAGTCGCACGACTGAACCAGGAGACTGGATTAGTCGCACAATTATGATGAGATTGACTCATTCGCACGACTGAACACTCAGTCGTGCGAATGGATCAACTGCATGACTCAATCGCACGACTGAACCATGCGAATGGTTCAGTCGCATGAATGAGTAACCCTAACCTATAAATACCACCAAATTCATGAAAAAATGTAACACTTTGTAGAATTCGACTCATACACATACCCTAGCCATCCAGAACGCCCAAGAAAGCCAGTCCAAGTTCATAGATTGTTCTTGATCGGTTGCTATTCGTTCTTAACGTTTTAATCTTATATCGATCGGGTGAACTTTCTCACTGATTGGATCGCCAATCAAATAGGATTCCGCACTATTTGATTAAGTATACATGTATATCAGTTAGTATTTCGTTAAATACACGTTCCTAACAATTCCCCTTTTTTGATTTTATAATTTTGAAGAAAGAAAATACCTATAAAAACTTATCAAAATTTTAAATTACTCCCCCTAAAGTTTATATGCATAACAAGATAGAAACTTTAAGGATTTAAAACTTTTGACTATAAATATTTTTGTACATGAAGAGGAAGTATACTTCTCTTAGGATCATATCAATCTTACATTACACAAGTGCAATTTTTTGTTAGTTAAATAGACATGTTTATGATCTTATTGATTGAATGTATGTTTGTCCTCTTAAACTCATACCTAGTTAATATCATAATATATGTGATATTTATCATGTTTTGATTAATTTGAGTATTCACCATGTGCCTCACACTCAAAAGCATGACATGAGCACCATCCTTGTTGATACATATATGTACCTAGATCCTGATCTGAATGAAATATGTCTTACACTTATGTAACTATTGGGTACTTAATGAAATACAAATTGTTGGCTATGTTTATAATGTTTAATATTTAATTAATGAGTTGTTAAATGCATATTGACTTAATTATATAGGTTTGTGACTGTTTGAAGTGTTATACATAATGTTAGAATATTGAATACACTCAAACTTGATGAAGTGAAGTTCTCATGCGTCCGACTAGACCATGCGCCCCAACAGTGGTCATGCGTCCGAATGGCCATACGACTAAGTGTCCATGTGCCTAAATAGTCCATACGCCTGAACAACTTCATGCGTCTGACTCAGTCACACGACTGAATACTCAGTAGTGCGAATGGATCAACCGCATGGCTCAATCGCACGAATGAACCATGCTAATGGTTCAGTCGCCCGAATGAGCAATCCTAACCTATAAATACCACCTAATTCATGGAAAAACATAAGGATTGAATCCACTTTGACTCCAGACGTACCCTAGCCATCCAGAAGCCTCCAAGTTCGTACTCCAAGTTCGTAGAACGCTATAGATCGATTCTCTATCGATTCTTGATGTTACATTAAATACATTATTGTGTCTACGTGCGTTCTCACTGATTGGACCGCAAATCAAATAGGATTTCGCACTATTTGGTTTGGTTTAAAACGTTAATTAGTTGGTGTTTGGTCAAATACCAGATCCTAACAAGTGGTATGAGAGCGACATGCTCTTGATTACGTGTTGATTCAATTGTTTTGATACAAAATTTGTTTTTGCATCAAAATGCATCTTTTTGTGTTTAACGAAGTCTTGGACGGTTCCTAATCGAAAAGTGTAGTTTTTCCGACATACGGCTATTAGGGTTTGATAAAAATTCGAGTTTTTACGGCCAAAACAAGTTTAATCTACGAATTATCAAACTTCAGCAAGTTCAGTCGCATGATTGGCTCAATAGCACGACTGAGTTTATTCGCATTTTCCAACTACACGATTGGACTCATTCATACCTTCATTCATACGACCGAGAACTTCATTCGGTCTGTTCAACTGCATTAGTTCATTGAGACGACTGTCTCATCCGCATCTGTTCAGTCGCACGATTGAACCATCCGCATTTCTATATTCGCCCGAATAAGCCCAATCTCATACCTTCATTCGCATACATCAGCAGTGTGTTAAACCGTAAAGTTAAGTGAAATGGAGGATCAATTTTCGGCATACACAGCTAGTAGAGATACTCCTATTCAGAATCTACTATTGCTGGAGAACGAAGTGGGAATACACAATAAACCCCTGAAGCTTATCACGTTAGACGACTATCCACAATGGAGGCAACGTTTCGAAATCTACTTGAATGGAGTAGATACAAACTTGTGGGAGACAATAGAGTCGTGGTACAGCATGCCAGTTGGAGCTGACGGAGTAAAACTTACTCTAAGTGGCATGTCGGATGCACAGAAGGTAAAACACAACACTGAGAAGAAAGTATAAGCCTTGCTTACTCAGTCTATTCCGAAGGATATTTTCCATCAGTATTCGGAGTATACTCAAGCCAAGAAACTTTGGGATGTGTTGGAGAAGTGGTATGACATGAATGACTCTCCGAAGGCTATCAAGGCAAAAGCATTGAAGAAGGAGTTTGACAACTTCTCTTTAATGGGAAAAGAAGGCCTTGATGATGTGATCGATAGATTCTACCACTTGATGAGTGAGATGCACACTCATGGAGTGGTTACTTCGATGCAAGATAAGGTATCCAACTTTGCTGATGGATTACTAGATAAATGGGGTTCGTTTGTTTCAAATCTCAGACAGAATGGAATGCTCTCGAAGTTAGACATAAATGACTTCATTTTGAAACTGAGAGAGAAGAGCTTAGGATGAAGTATCGAGCCCAAAAGGCAAACTATGATCAGAATCCTACACTCTACAATACTACTCCTTCAGTCAAGACATCTAGAGCACCATTGCAAACCTCCTTGATCTCAAGCACAGGAGTTCTAGCACAACCCTCAACTTCAGGATCAGAAATGTCAGGGTCTAGCACCCAATATATAGTACCTGAAGCAAATGCCGCAAAGCTGAAAACCGACAACCTCGGGAATGTAACTGTAGAGGTGGCCAGAGAACATATGGACCTTTTAGCTGTGGTGGTTCACTCCTATGATAGATTAATTTCTGGAAAGATAGGTAACTGGCACCTGGCAAATGAAGACTATGAGCAGGTTGATGAAATGGAGTTGGAACGTATGGACATAACGTGGGCTCTGGAAAGTGTTGTCCGACGAGCTAAAAAGTTTGTCAAAAAGACCGTACAGAACCTGGTTGCAACAAAAGACACAACCTTTGGGTTTGATAAGTCAAAGGTTACATGCTTCAACTGCAATGAGAAGGGACACTTCAAGAGGGAGTGTATAAAACTAAAGAAGACAGGAAATGGAAATCCCTTCTCGTCATTTAACCATCAAGACAAGTCCACTGCTAGTAATGCTGACTTATAAAGTAAGGATCCAGAAGCCTTAACTACCAATGAAGATGAAGGACAGGATTGGAGCTTTGGGTTCGTCTCACCAGGAGAGTCAAATATAGCTAGTGTGGAGGATATTGATGACGATTCTGCAAGTGAAGGTGATGTAGCAGTATAGATCGTAATGTCAAATTCTGAAGATACTGCAAATGTGGACAACTACCTGCCTGAAGAAGAAAAATCTACAAATGGATCATCACCTGAATCATCTGAACCAGAGAAAAGGGAGCCAGTACTCATGGCTGATTCTTCTTCTACATCTCAGGTAAGTAGTTCTGACCAACTGGTTAATAATCATGCTTGCTTAGAATGTAATAAATTTTGAGAAAGTATAGATTCAAAATTTTCTAGGTTATTAGATCACAATGATAGCCTAGTAAAGGACCTAGAACTGTGCACAGAAGCTAATAGAGTATTGAAACAAAACGAGCACAGTTACAAGGAAAAGATAGACCTATTAAATAAACAGCTTAGGGAAACTGAGGTAGTTGCCTTTAACCAAGAAATGACATTAGGTACTATGTGAACTCTCTTGCAGAAGGAGGCCACTTCAAACGCAATAGGAAAAATGCCTTGTGTTAATCTGGAACAAGAATTTGAAAAGATTAGTTTTAAGTCAGGATAAAATAAAGTCAAACAAGAACCTAAAAAGACTATAAAACCTAATCAATCACGTGCATCATGTCACAGTCCAGGTAAACAAGAGATCAAAGATGTAAAACCAGGTAAAGAAATTAAGTTTGTAAAACCAACTCATACATCAAACAAAGAAGTGTCCCAATCCAACATAATAAGGTCAACTGTGTGACATCTGCATCTTCCCCAAAAAATAGAAACCATCAAGTTAAAAGCAGATCCTGCTATAATTGTGGAGAGTATGGTCACATAGCATCTTACTGTACTTATTATCAGACACCAAGGAAGAAAGTTGAACTTTCTACATCTACATCAAGATCTTTTAAAAGGAACTCAGTGACTCCTTCTAAAAGAGATTGTGAACCCAAAAGTCAATCCAATAGCCAGTCGTCTGTTTATCACAAACAGGCCTTACACAAATCTAGTCTATGGAAAGATAAAACCTCCTCAGTGCCTGAAAATAAGAACAAATAGAATTCTGATCAATCCTTAAACTCAAAGGGTTAGTGGGTTGAGTTTGTGATATGTGATGCCTTAGGGAAACCCAAGCCGGTTAAGGCTTGGGTTCCTAACATGAACTAATGTTTTCATTGACTATGCAGGGTGTTCGCTACAGTTCTGAAACTAACACATGGATAGTTGATAGCGGAGCATCCAGGCACATGACAGGGAACAGAGCTCTCTTATCAAATGTCAGACAAATTAAAGGAGGGCATGTTTCATTTGCTGGAAACAAAGGCGGGTACATCATAGCCCAAGGAGAAGTGGGAAATGAGAAAGTTAAGTTTGATAAGGTAAACTGTGTCCAACAATTACAAAATAACTTACTTTCTGTTTCTTAAATCTGTGATAAAGGATTCAAGGTAGTATTTGACAACAAGAAGTGTTACGTTCTAAAGAAGGACTACGTGATTCCGGAGGATCACATCCTTATGTCAGCTTCTAGATATAATGATCTTTATGTTTTGGATCTCTCAAAGGCATCCACAACAGACAGTGAAGTCCAATGTTTCTTTTCCAAAGCTACTCAGAAGGAATCCATCTCCTGGCATAGGAGAATGGGAAACATAAATCCGAGGAAAATGAATCACTTGATCCAGAATGATCTTGTGAGAGGAGTAAATGTCAAAAACTTTCAACTCCCAGATTTTTGTGTTGCGTGCAAAAAGGGCAAACAAACAAAGAAATTTCATAAGGAAAAGAAAGTCCATTCTATAGAACTTCCACTTGAGCTTCTTCACATGGATCTGTTTGCTACAGTGAGTACAAGAAGCATCGCAGGCGACTTGTACTGCTATGTAGTTACCGATGACTACTCAAGGTTCTCTTGGGTAATGTTTCTGAATTCCAAATCAAAAGCATTTGAATCCTTCAAGGATTGGTAACTACTCTGGAATCCTTATACAACCTGAAGGTAAGACATGTGCGCGCAGATAACGGAACCGAGTTCAAGAATCAGTGGATGGAGGACTATTGCAAGGAAAAGGGAATTGTGCATCAATTCACCTCGGCTTATACTCCTCAGATGAACGGTGTTACTGAACGGAAGAACCGTAGCTTGATAGAGACGGCACAGATAATGCTTGCAGACTCGAAACTACCTATACAATTTTGGAATGAAGCAGTGGCAAATGCATGTTATACTCTTAATCGAGTTCTGATTGTAAAATGCCATGGAAAAACGTGCTACGAGTTATTACAACGACGTAAACCTAACTTGAATATCTCGAGCCGTTTGGCGCTCCGTGCACCCTACTGAAAAAGACTCACGAGGGAAAATTTAGTGAGAAGGTTGATGAATGGATCTTCTTAGGATACAACATACCGAACAAGAGAGTTTACAATAACTCAACAGGTCAAGTAGAGGTGTGGTGTAATGTTGATGTTTAGAGATATATCACACCACCTGCTGGAAAAGGGCCTGCTTACTTCTTCGACTATGTTGGATTCTTTAAGTCCTTCAACATATCTCTTTCTTCTTTAGAAGACGAGTGGGCAAACAAGATGATGTACAATGTCTTGAACACACCATCTCAAGATTCAATATGTTATGGTCCTACCAACTCAGGGAGAGCAGTTGATGTGAGTGATTCTTCTTCTGATGAAAAAAATGAAGGAAATTATCATATCAACCAGGATGTACAGGCTCCGACTACCACAAGTTCACACGCACCGGCTGGTGATACTTCTGAACCATCAGAACCTCAGACTCCTATTGCCTCAGATCCAGAACCAAATGTTCATAATCTTGACTCTGAGGTGGTTGTTCCGACAACTCCTGGCTCACGTCTAAACATCTATCATCCATTGGATAATATTATATGAGATGTGAGATCAGGGGTACAGACTAGAAATCAACTGTACTCAGCTGATTATGCCTCTGTGATGGAAAAAGGATATCATCATGATGGTGCCTACCACTACTTTGTGTCTTAGTTTGAGCCAAAGTATGTTAGTGAAGCACTAAATGATGAGGCTTGGGTCAGTGCCATGCAAGAAAAACTTCTTCAGTTTAAGAAGATAGGTGTATGGACACTACTGGATAGACCTAAAGGTGCTAAAGTCATTGATACCAAATGGTTTTGAAATGTAAGAAAGATGATCAGGGTGTGATCATCAGAAACAAGGCTCAGCTTGTTGTTTAGGGTTTTAGACAAGTTGAAGGTATCAACTACAATGAAGTATTTGCACCTGTGGCAAGGATGGAAGCCATCCACATCTTCCTTGCCTGTGCATCTTATATGAAAATCAAAGTTTATCAACTTGATGTGAAGAGTGCATTCCTTCATGGGGAAATCAGAGAAACAGTGTATGTCAGTCAACCCGAGGGATTTGAAGATCCAAATCATCGGGATAGAGTTTACAAACTCGACAAGGCTCTATACGGGCTTCATCAAGCTCCACGGGCTTGGTATGAGAAACTCTCTACTCATCTTGTGAAACACGGAATTCACAGGGGAGTCATTGACTGCACGCTGTTTATCAAAGAAAAAGATGGAGACTTACTGCTAGTACAGATCTATGTAGATGACATAATCATCGGTTCAAAGAATGAAGAATTATGCAAAGAATTTGAAGAAGTAATGAAGGCCATGGGAGAGATGAAATTCTTTCTCGGGTTATAAGTAGATCAGACACCAAATGGAATCTTCTTACATCAGACCAAGTATGTAGGAGATATTCTCAATCGCTTTGACATGGAAAATGCTTCCATAGCTGGCACTCCATTGGCTACAAACCATGATGTAGCACCCGACGAGAACGGTGATCTGGTAGATGCTACTATGTACCAAGGGATGATTGGATCTCTCATGTATCTCACGGCCACAAGACCAGATATCATGTATGCTACATGTTTATGCTCGCGATATCAGGCAAAGCCTAAGGTGAACCATTTAATTGGAGTCAAGAGGATATTTTGTTATCTGAAGGGCACACCCACACTTGGATTGTGGTACCCTCATGATGATGACTTTGAACTTACATCGTATAGTGACTCCGATTAGGGCGGCTGCAAGATGAACTACAAGTCTACATCAGCAGGGTGTCAGTTCTTTTGGAGAAGATTGGTAACCTGGCAGTGTAAGAAGCAGACCTCGGTTGCCTTGTCAACCAGTGAAGCAGAATACGTTGCTGCTGCAAGCTGCTGTTCCCAAATCATATGGATTCAACAGCAAATGCAGGATTACGGTTTGCAATTCACTTCTACTCCTATATTTGTTGATAACTCTGCTGCGATTGCAAACCCAATCCAACATCCCAAGACTAAACACATCAGGATCAAATATCACTTCATACATGACTGTTTTGAAAAGAACTTAATCTATGTGATAAAAATAAAAACTGATTTTCAACGCGCAGACCTTTATACAAAGGATTTTGATAAACCGTGTTTTCTATATCTGTTAGAGGTCAATGGTGTTAAAAAGAAGAGTGAGGTCATTCCTGAAGATGACCATGTATATCCGATGCGTCCCGTCTAGTGTCTTTTAGAATTTCTTAAATTATAGTATTTTTTAAGTTTAGTTCTCTTGTTTTGTTTACTGTTAGTTTGTTAATTACCCTTAGTGTCAGTTCTTGCTCATTAAAATTCTAAAACGCAAATCCTTAGAGGTTTTAGTATTTTAGGGGGAGAATGGCTATAAAAAAACAAGGGAAAAGGAGAGGCAAGCTGAATGAAATAAATATGATCGTACGTGTGATACCGATATAACATGTGGAAGATGATAGTACACAGTACAAACCATTTGGGAGTTTAAAAATCCAAAATTGAAAAAGATGCAAAGTTCAAGTATAAGTCTGAGTGTCTGAGCAATACAAAGGAAATATGATAGTTAAGCTAGCTACTACTAAGGTAACACAAAGAAAGTAGACCTAGAGGTTGCTAGAACACGCTGATATGTTGGTAGATCGAACACAATAGATTACTAGACCGGTTGGTGATCTCAAGATTAAACTAAAATGTTTGACAAGCTGTGGGAAACACCTTATCCTGGTTAACACAATCAACAGGATTCCAATAAGGGGTGACGAGCAAAATAAATGCCACAAAACTGTACGTAAGACCAAAGCATGCGCAAAAGCACATGAAAAAAATGCAATACAATCAAACTGATAACCTTTGTTGTTGGTGAGATCTGTGCAAAAAGAGAAAAATTGCTCAAACAAGAAGATAGGTTGTGCCTCTCTGTTGTGCGGTGGCACTGACCTGAGGATAAGCATAACTATATATCCAGAACTCATTGTTGTTTGCCGCCTCTCTGCTATGCGATGGCACTGGCCTGCGGATTGGCTTCTCTTTGAAAGTTCTAAGAATAGTCTCTTCTTGAATTTCTATCCTTAGACCGCTCAAAAATCTCCTAAGGAATGTTGATTACCATATAAGTGTGGGATCCACAAATGCTTGTTGAAATAAACAAACCTTAAAACGATCACCAAACTGTGTTGAAAGTCTGTGTTTGGATTTAAGAGGACAAGTATACTGACAATCACTATGGCTACATTGTTGAAAGTTCAAATCAATGTGGGGACCTAATAGTACTAGTATGATTTCCTAAATTTGCTAAATGACTCCAGATGAACAACAAGGAAAGAGCATCAAAGTTTTTTTTATAACTGTCCTGAATGATTTGAATATCGTGTATGATTCCAACTTAAATTGATCCATGTACGGTTTAAATGATTAAGGGCTCTCTTAGAATATTTATTCCTTAGAACTACATCTTAGGAATAACTCTCACAAAAACACAAAAACATGTCTTAATGTGTTTAAGTTTTCAGTATTATTTCTTTTCTTTCTGTACAATGTTTGTCAAATTCTGTAGGTTAGTATCGGACTATATCATGGAAGTTGATAAGGGACCTTATCATCTAAAAGGTCACGTCTGAGGTGACCACAAGTGCTTTCAAATAACAATTAGGTCACATCTGAGGTGATTAATCGGTTAAGCAGATCACGTCTGAGGTGATCAAAAGTTTTCAAGTTAAAATGATCATGTCTGAGATGATCAAATGATTATAATGTTAATTCAATAGTTTAAAAGGGTTTAAATGTCAAATGGTCAGAAAGTCAGAAGAATTTCAAGAGTATGACCCATTCGCACGACTGGACCATAAGTATGGACCAACCGTACGAATGGATCATACCCATGACTTTAATAGCCGAATGGACAAGTGTATGGACCATGCAACTGAATGGCTGATACGAATGAGCCATTCGGCCACGTGAGAGGAGGCGAATGACCAAGTCACACGACTCAACGCTAGTCGCACGACTGAAGGTGACCGTTTGGGCCAGTCGCACGACTGATACTTAGTCGCACGACTGATACTCAGTCGCACGAATAACTTGTGCGACTGGACTCTATCGCACGACTGTAGGAAACCCTAGTATATATAGTGGGATAGTTCGTCGCAGTCACTCACCACCCCCAAAATCGCCCTAAGTCGCACGACACGTCTTACTCTGCCAAATTTTCATTAGATCTTTCTATACCACTAATTCTTGTGCACTAATGATTTCCACTAACTATACAGGTACAATGCGGTTCAATCCAACCATCTCTCATTCAATTTGACTGCAACATCAACAAGTTCGGTCCAAACCAAGAACCAAGACTTGTTTGACTAAATAACCCAATTAATTCAAGCAATCAACTGAAATTAATGTTGTTATGTGCTAAGTATAATGATTGCGAGTCCAATGAACCAAAATACGACAATCTAATCATAAGAATTGGTCAAAATTTGAATTTGAAATGAACAGCAGTCTGTCATGCGAATGGATAGGTGATGAAGTTCAGTCGCACGACTGAGTAGTGCGAATGACAAAACCGCACGACTGAACCACGCGTATGAGTTCAGTCGCATGACTGATATACACGAATGAGTGTACATACGTATGAGCTCAGTCACATGACAAGTCATACGTATGAGGTAAGTCGCAACAACTTGATTTCAGTCACACTACTCATTCGCACGACTAGATCTCAGTCGCATTGTCTCATTCGCACGACAGATCAAAAGAAATATTTACAAGTCCAAGTGATTCAAGATATTCTTATTCAACGGATACTAACGTTTTCTTTTGTAACAGATGACGAGTCGGTGGACAATGAGCACCAAGCCCAATATATGTGCTTATCTGGATCAGTCATCCAGACATGCACTGACTTTGCTGGAATCATCTCATTTCTTAGACGCTCAAGTATCTCTCACGCAATCTCAACTCCATGCACACGTACAAGTCTTTCAACAGGCCTTCTGGGAAGGTGCTTTAGTGATAGAACATTAGAGCCCATTGAATCCGATCCGTAGTTGGATATTTGGAGAGGCTATTGAGATCTCTGAGGAAGATCTCACGATAGTGTTGCAGCTTGGGGACGATGCTGAATGTCCAACACGATTACACCCCCTGACTGTCAGAGGTTGTTTCCTGCGGGCCAAGTACGCTGGGAACATCAATGCAGGGGTGCTCAACAAGAGCAACTTGTGTCCCCAGTTCAACTACCTTGCGCACGTACTGCTTAAGTGCTTAGCATCTCGAAAAGGAGGTTTTCATGAGTTGTCCGATCAAATCCAGAACGCATATGCTGCTCTGGTGCTGACCATCTGTTTAGCTTCTCAAAATGATCTTCACCTACTGGTGGAGAACATTGAGGGGAAAGGGAAGCAGGGCTTCTGCATGTACCCTCGCTTTATGCAGATGATCATAGACCAGAAGCTCCCTGCCTTGCCGAAGAGAAGGAAGACGCGGTGGTACTCGAGGTAATGGACGATACCACTTTGGGAAGGATGAAGGTTTACAGGGGGAAGCAGGTAAAGCCCCCTGTGATGAGATTATTGGGAATTTGGCCCGGGAAGACTACGTGGCCCCGATAGGCGTAAATGGTGTCACGTTGATAGTGACTCTGAAGAAGAGCATATACAGCTCCCTGATGCTGACTCCGATGATGATAGCGGAGATGTTGGAGATGAAGGACCCACTCAACAAAGGGGTCCCACTACTGCTATTCCATCTCGAGCATCTGCCCCCACTGGAGACGGAATGGAGACTGCTGGGTTCCACCAGGATTTCATGCCTGGTGAAGAAGAAGATGAGTCAGATGAGGAGCCACTTACTTGGTGTGGGAAGTAAAGTTGTTCCCATAGAATGAGGGCTCCGGGCGGTTGGTGAACGCCCAGGTGGATCGGGAGAGAGAATGCTGCTGACCCTACTATGCTCCCGATCCGCCACAAGCCGTGTACTAGGGGGAGCATCCTCCTCGACAGGATCAAGGAAGAAGAGGATGGCTCAGCCCCATGGATTGAAAAGGAAGAAACGCAGAATCACCTTTATCACCACCACAGCCACCACCACAGCCACCGCCACAGCCACCGTCACAGCCACCGCCACAGCCACCACCACAGCCACCATTCCACCTATCACCACTACCACCCTTCCATCCACCTATCATTCACACCTACATCACCACCACCATCATCTATACCGCCACCAATCTTCACCACTAGCCATCCTACAACACCATCCTCTTTCTCCATATCCATCAGGATTACCTCTGCCTCCCATTGGGGTAGAGGAAAAACTCTCGGCACTTAACCGTATGGTGCTGAGGCTGTTAGCAGCAGACGAAGAGAAGACTGCTCAGCTGCGACAGCTTGTAGATCTTACTGCTGCCCAAGCTCAGCAGATATCTCAGAAGGCACAACAGATGGAGAATTAACATGCAGAGTTGTCCCAACTCCGAGAGCAAAATGTTCTATGAGCAAAAAAGATTGAGGAGCTGGAGACAACTAACAAGACCATCATGCTACGCCTAAAAGGATCCAAGGAAGAGCCACTTAAGATCAAGGAGGGAGATGGGGGTGATAGTGATGATAATAGTGATGATGAAGATAATGATGGTGATGATGTTAGAGATGATGATGATGACTCACACGCTACGGGTGCCACATCTGCTAGTGAAAGGAGGACCAAACCAGCACAAGATCAAGGTGCCTCCACATCAGCCCCGCCAGCAGAAGAGCCGATGCTCCAGGACAAGAATCCTGATTCCCAAAGAGATGAATATGACATTGCTCCCCTCCAACAGGTCAAGACTCAACTGACATTGATCTTGATCTGCAGGGTATTGTCAGGAGATCGGTAATGTATACTCCAGAAGAAGGAGAAATCATTCACAATCTCACTGACGAGCAGATAGCCGAAATGTTCCAACTAAACGCTGATGAGATTGTGAAAGATGCACCAACTGTGCAAACAGAAAGTAACGATGAGCTTCAAGATGTAGATGAGATTGAGATAAAAGATGTCACGGCTCAACACTATCCTAAGTACACTGACAAGGAGGGAACTGCTATTCCCAATCTGGGAGACACTCTTGTCAGTGACACTTTTGCGACTCTGGACAGGATGGAGAAAGAGTCAGAAAAGGACAAAGAGAAGGCCCAAGCCTCAGACACGAAGTAAACATCAAAAAGGCTGAATGGGCAGATGTTTTGAAGAAATAAGAGCCCAACGTAGCACTACAACGTCTACTATCTACACCAAACTATATCAGGTCAAGAAACATCAAAAGGTGGCAGGCAGGATCATAGCGTGGGCACAATTTGCAGACCTTAACGTTGACGCTGTTAAACATGATAAGGGAATAGAGTACTTCAGATTTCCACATGATCTAAAGACTCTTCCAGGTTTTGTGATCAACAAGTTAGCTAAGTTGAACTTGCTACCACACCAGATGGGTCAACTTCAAAGCTCAACAACCAATGAGGTACATCAGAAGATCTGAGGTTGATGCCATAACTCGTAAACCTAGAGTAGTGCTGAAGTGGAGTCCACCACGTAAAATGTCTAAGATCCCACTATGTGAGATGCCACAGGACTTCAATCCACACTTCAAATGGTGGTACTACGATTGGAGAACGGGAGAGGTCGTGATACTCTTGAACAGGAATGGCACAATGGAAACCATAAGGGTGTTTGACCCGATATGGCTCACTAACTTGTGTGCACTAGATGTTTATACTTATACAAGTGGCCACTGTTCTACGACCTCAGGATATTGTACAAGCTTTACAGTTCCAAAAGGTGATAAGACTCTGCTTTGTTTTTGAGATAAACACAAGAGTTACCGAAGAAGCTAAGTACAAAAAGTTTAAGGAAATCATGAAAGATGTTAGACAATAGACAGATCTAGGTCCAAAGGGGAGTTTGTTGATACATATATGTACCTAGATCCTGATCTGAATGTAATATGTCTTACACTTATGTAACTATTGGGTACATAATGAAATACAAATTGGTTGGTTATGTTTATAATGTCTAATATTTCATTAATGAGTTGTTTAACGCATATTGACTTAATTATATAGGTTTGTGATTGTTTGAAGTGTTATACATAATGTTAGAATATTGAATACACTCAAACTTGATGAAGTGAAGTTCTCATGCGTCCGACGGACCATGCGCCCCAACAGTAGTCATGCGTCCGAATGGCCATACGACTAAGTATTCATGTGCCTAAATAGTCCATACGCCTGAACAACTTCATGCGTCTGACTCAGTCGCACGACTGAACACTCAGTAGTGCGAATGGATCAACCGCATGGCTCAATCGCACGAATGAACCATGCTAATGGTTCAGTCGCCCGAGTGAGCAATCCTAACCTATAAATACCACCTAATTCGTGGAAAAACAGAAGGATTGAATCCACTTCAACTCCAGACGTACCCTAGCCGTCCAGAAGCCTCCAAGTTCGTACTCGAAGTTCATAGAACTCTATAGATCGATTCTCTATCGATTCTTGACGTTAGATTCAAGACATTATTATGTCTACGTGCGTTCTCACTGATTGGATCGCCATCAAATAGGATTCTGCACTATTTGGTTTGGTTTAACACGTTAATCAGTTGGTGTTTGATCAAATACCAGATCCTAACAATCCTCATGTAATGCATGGTAGAACTTTTTCACAACTTATTTGACCAGGTCACTTAAAATATGAAGTCTCATTTTCACTGATCCTTATTGGGATTCTTTTACTTGATCCTTTTAATGATTTGATCCACATTGGGATTCTTTTGCACTTCAATTTGGAAGGTGATCTGTAATAGGATTTTTTTGTTTATTCATAAGAATCTGTTCTTTTGTTAATTCATCTAACAAGGATGTGTTCCATATTGGGAATCTTTTGGATCATGACACCAATACTATGTGCTTGCTTCTTCAAGTCTTTGCTCAGCAAAACAGAGAAGAAACTGATATAGGTGAAAGAGATTCATCAGCCATCACTCCTTGGTGTGTTTAGGTTTTTACACACATACACATGGATAAGCCAATACTTACCATTGCTCTGAGATAGAGTGCATCATAGTTGAATATGATTTTTAGTTCATCACATCATGTATCTTCCATTCTAAGTTGAGTTGATCCACGTATCATGTAATTCATGCCAGTCTTTTGAAATTTTGAAATAAGTACTGTGAATGATATAACGACTGTAATTATATCATTTCCCAGAAGTATAAAATACAAACTTCAATGAAATGACTTCTTTTTTGTATTTTTGTTGATATTTGAATGTTTTTGTAGTTTTGAAATTTTACTCAAGGTTAATCATGCCAATTGATTAAACTAAAAATTCAAACTGACTACATTAAATGCCTTAGTAAAAAAATCAGCTAATTGATTATCAGTATGAACTTGAATGAACTTTATTAACATTTTTTCAGCACAATTTCTCAAAAAGTGATATCTAATTTCAATATGTTTTTATAGGATCGTTGAAGGGTATAAGTTACAACACAACAACACAAAGAGGAGATAAAAAAACTTAGATCAAACAGTAAAACAGATTAACCAAGCAGTGACACTAAGAACACAAGTAATATGAGAGACATAACACAAAGCACACAAGTATTTGGTTTCAAGAATGTAGTATATTGCCTTCTCTATGTTCTATTACAAGTGTTACAAAAGCATATTCGAAAGATACAAGAACATGAGATACTTATACAACATCCTACAGCCGGCTATACTTTGAAAGCTAGCTGGATAAAATTGACTAGACACACATAAAATCAATTGTAGAGTCAAAAGGCAGATTGCCTTTTGACTTGTGACTATGACATGCCATAGCTCACACCTTATCTATTACAAAAAGGATAAAGTACATAAAGTAGAAAGTTACAGACTCAAGACCGCAATGTACAGTTACCAAAAGCATGGACCTTTTCACCAAACCATGTTAGTTGGTGACTTGCAGAGTTGCAGCGGAAAGGTGTCCAGCTTTATGGAACAGTACAACAGATAAAGCATGTTACTAAAAGTCTTCGGAAGAAATCTGTCTTCATGAACTTGAAGCTTCGGAAGACTTTGTCTCTGAGGCTTCGGAAGACTTCATCTTTGCTTTGGAAGATGTTGGTCTTGGCTTCGAAAGATTTCACACTTAGAGTATTTCTATTGCACATGTGAAACTTCCGAAGCATTCTACTTCAATGCAATTGTGCAGCATGCAGGAAGACTAAAGATGTTTGGGTTGCATCAGCCTCTTCATTAGACTTTACAAACTCCCCCTAGGCTGATGCTACCAAAACACTTAGAAAACTTCAGATATTAATAGTCCTCATTAGGATGATCACAATCCTTCTTCATAAGATGATCAGGATCCTTCAGATATCAAAGTGTCTTTCAGTCAAAGAGGTCATGCAGAGGCAACTGAAACATATCTTGCCAAGTATAAATGTCTTCAACGCCTTGATCTTAATAACATGCCACCTTTCTGGATTTGTGGAGTATGCCAAGACAAGTGGGTCTTCCTATGCTAGAGGAGTACTGATGTTGGAGTTATTGAGCATCCTCTGGCTGCACATCCTCAGGTGTTCTAATTCTTCTGAGGTTCAGAG
The DNA here is from genome assembly GCA_025506515.1 of Flaveria trinervia. Classification (NCBI taxonomy): domain Eukaryota; kingdom Viridiplantae; phylum Streptophyta; class Magnoliopsida; order Asterales; family Asteraceae; genus Flaveria; species Flaveria trinervia. The sequence goes on from CM046442.1 coordinate 36,037,730, forward strand.
GGGATGCAGGCTTCTTCTTCTTCTTAGACTTTGGTTTAGAAGCCATCTTTCTTTCTCTTTCCAAATTTAATGAGAAGACTGGCTGCAGGACACCAGATTGATTGTTAGGATCTCAGCCCTTGGTTTAATCGATTGAACAGATAGCAGCGGAATAGCTCAGAATTAGACAAATTCAACAAGAACAATTGATATAAAACGATAAAAGAATTTTGTTATAGAGAGAGAAATATCCGACAAAAGGAATATTGCATTAAGATTGTCGGCCTCAAAGGCACGATTACAGGTGAGTCATCTTTCCTTATAAAGGAAAGAATGACGTAGACTGATGTCACTGAAAGTGACATGTAACCGTTTTATAACTACTGATGTTTAACAACTACTGAAGATGTCAACAACTGACATCTTCTTACAAATGTTCCTAAGTGTTAAACATCTATTTACAACTACTGAAAAACATAAAACTACTGAAACTACAACAACTGAAGAACAACCTCTTCAGTTGTTTACAAGTACTGAAAAGAAAAATAAACAAACTACTGAAAGGAAAGAAAACTACTGATGAAGAAAAACCATCACAACAACTGAAGAAGCCCTCTTCAGCTGTTGTCATCAGCTGTTAACATCAGCTGATGTCTTCAGTACTTGAACATCAGACTTTGTCTTTCAGCTGTTGATCTTCAGTCTTTGTCTTCAGTACTTGTTGAAGTCTTCAGACTTTAGATCTTCAGCTGTTGTCTCAGTCTTTGTCTTCAGTACTTCAGACGTACTTCAGCAGTTGTATTCTTCAGACTTTGTAGAACAGCTGATCAGGTCTTCTTCAGCTGTTGTGATGTCTTGTGGGACTTAGAGGTTTCTCTGATCAGGCTCATTGGTTCTTTTGGTCCAACAAACTCCCCCTGAACCAATGCAGCCAAAACCTCTAAGTTATTGACGAGTCCCACTTATTTTGGCAGATAGATTGGTCTTTTATCCTCTTGATCAGATGAGAAGTGACCCTTTTTCAGCGCCGGCCTGGGAAGAAGTCTCTGATGATCTGTTTGGCATGATATGGTTGGGAGCTCTGTATTGGGGACTTGGACACCGAGCTGTTGCCCCAACCATGAGATCTACTTCCCGTGTATCAGCCTATATGATTCCCTGGTGTAAGCCCTTAAAAACATGATTTGCTCATCCATTGTCAGCACCTCGGGCACACCATCAAATAATCCTTCTCGGCCATACACTTCAGATATGTACTTGGCCTGTTTTCCATTCTTGAGCTCAACCGTGGTTATTTGTCTATAAGCAAACTCATCTGGATGAGTTCCTTCTAAGAGCAGGTTGAGCTCTTCTTGTTTGAAGTTTTCAAGTCGTTTGTAAACCAATCCCTTCTTTATAATTTTGTTCTCTAACATCTTTTGAGGTGGTTGTTTGGCTTTATAGGCTTTCTTGAACTCTTCAACAATTTCCCAAGGGGACACTACAAGCACCACAGTGATGTCTTCGTTGACAACTCTCTTCACTTGGCCCTTGTATCTTGAAGGAATTTCTTTCTTGACAATCCGGTGTGCCACCCTGGGATCAGGCCATATCCTTACTCTTTCCCTTTGGTATTGAAAGGTATTAGCAAGGGTGTACAATCTTAATACTTCTTTCTTCATGCTGATCATTGAAGAGGATGTAGCATATGCTTTGTCAATGCTTTTCAGCATTTCCTCATCATGTTTTGCATCTGTTCCTCTTCAATCTTTATCATTACATCATGCATTTGAGAAGCAGGAGTGATGGACATTGGTTTAGCCTTAGGCAAAGTAATGACTGCAGAGAGTGGCAGTCTGTCTTCATCCTCCTCTTCATCTTCATCAGGCCTCAGTACCTTTCTTTCTTTTGGCTAGGTACATCACTGGCAATGGGTTTTAGGGGTAAAGGATTTGGTTTTGTGGGTTGGATGGGTGGTTTAGAGGGTAAAGGAGTTGTTTTAGTGGGTTGTGGAGATAGTGATTTTGAGGATTGAGGCTTTTCAGACTGTTTAGCATTTTGGCTGTAAGGGAGGCTTTGGTAAATTTTGTCAGTTCTTTTCGATTCCCAACCCCAGCTTCATTCAATACCTCAATCACTAAACCTTTGGAGTATTCTTCAGACGAACAAATCTTGGTGGTTATTGCCAAGATGTTGTCCCTGGTCCAGGCCCTATTTCATTAGAGATCTTCCCAAGTATTTAGCTATAAATCTGATCATTATCTCCAGCCTTTCTCTTTCTAAGGCATCATAGCTAGCCCATCTTGAATTGATCTCCTCTGTTTCCATCCTTCTGATCTCGGAGTCTAGTTGTTTGATGTCAAAACCCTGCCTATACAACTGCTCAATGATTTTATCCATTGAACGGTTATGGTTGGCGTCAGCTTCTTTCACCATATCCTTCAGCTCCTTCTCCTTCTCAGACTCTCCTTTTCTCTTTTGATATGTGACATGAAAGTCTTTTTGACTTTCATTCACTTCAGCTCCCTTCACACTCTCCTTCTCCTTCTCATTTACAACCTCAGATTCTTTCGCCTTCTCCCCATCTATCCTCTTCCTTTTTCCTTTAACTAACTGACTCTCCCCCTTTTTGGTTGCATTGGGTGCAAGGGTTTGAGCAGTAGAAAGGGATTTAGTCACCAACTCCTCCACCAAGGGTTGTATTATTGTAGGAAGCCTCTCATCAATGGCTTTGATCACTATATCTGTGATCATGGGAGTGATGAGAGGTAGGGAATTTTGAAGGTAGCAACTGATTGATCAGGATGGTTCTGTTCCTGAGAATCAGTGCCGAAAGCAGAGGCTGGTGGCTTGGAAGTATATACTGGCTCAGTGTGTAGGGGACCTTCAGAAGAAGGTGCCATCTGTGGGTGTATTGTGGTGGCAGATGGACTTGCATCCTGAGACATCTTGGCCAGCAGCTCTTTGAGTCTGCTAACCTCATCCTCTAGAATGGTGTTTTGAGCAACTACATCATAGAAGAAGCTCAGGTCATCATCAGTTGTGACTGAATCACCTGACCTCCTGACAAAGTCAGAATGAACATGCCTTGAGTGTAGATCAATTATAGCATGTGCCCCTTGTTCTCGGTTCTGGGGACTTCCAGCCTCAGGACTATGTCCTTCATCAGCTGTTGCCACTGGTGAGGACTTAGAGATGTTACCAACTGCATCCTGGTCATTTGCTGAGTCAGGAGCAGTGGCAGCCTCACCAGAAGTTCGCACCTCCTTATCTACACTAGAAGATGGAACATGATAACCCCTGTGCTGTGGGTTGACAGAAGCATTGTGATCCTCCCCTCAGGTGTTGAGGTTATCCCAGTAGTAATTGGTGTCTGGGTGGGGGGTGAGGAATGCAACTGCGTCAGCACTTTTGCAACAATGATAGTAGGGCTTTGAGGGGCGGTTGCATCAGGAGAGGGTGTGGAAGCAGTGTGCACCCGGACAGGTGGTGCTCTTCAATGGTAATCCCCTCAAGTGAGGAGGATCCCAGCATTGTGGCTTCCCTTTGAGTGGTTGCTTCAGGTTCCTTTTGAGAGGAAACCTGAGCGGCTTCAGTTGGTGGAGTCACAGTCTCTACTGGGGGGTTATTTCCAGCAGAGATAACCTGCGTTGGTGCAGCAGGAGCATCCACAGGGGACTCAATTCCTGAGTAGCTTTCTTAGCTTCTTCTTTGTGGGTTTGGAGGGGACTTTGGATTTGGAGGTGGAGGCTGTGGGTTCCAGCTGCGTGGGTTTGCGCAGCTTGGCAGCCTGTTGAGAGTTTGGTCAGTGTTGTGTCGGGAGTATACCTCCGGCAATACAGCCAAAGCAGGGACTCCCAGACCAACTAGTCCTTCAGCAGAAAGCTGATTCTCTACTATGGCCATTATAAACCGAGGATATAGTATCCAACGGTTAGAAAGTGGTTTTTGTGCCATATCCTTGAGTTCAAGAAAATTATTTCAGAAAAGTTTAGTGGTTCTTGTTCAAGGATAGAGAACAATACTGTTGCCATCTGGAAGACAGTTGATCCCAGAGGAAGTCTTCGGAGCCAGGCAAACATTTACCATATGAAATAATAATCGTTCAGCATCTGGAAAATGTTTCTTCAGGATTGTTGAAGCACTAAGATCACCCTGATCCATGTTGTCCAAAGGAAAGATCAAGTTGACGCTTAGGATATCCAACAGGGTAGGCAGCATCATCTAACAGTAATATTTGGCGGATGGTAGCAGTAGATGACCCCTTATGCGAGTTGATAGATGAAAGGATAGATTTCCATTAACGGTCGCATTCATCCAGAACTGACGTAGCGAATCGGCATAAATGATTGGATTTAAAAGGAAAGCCGTTTTTAGTGGGGATTGGACCATAAGATCTATAGCTTTTCAATTTGGTCCAGAAGGGCGATTTGTAAGGTACGCGACACAGTTGTGTCGAGGTTTGAGAGTTGCATGGTCGCCATTAATGAAGGTGAAAGGTTTTCAGAGCTTTTGAAAAGTTAGGTCGTGAAAGAATGAAAAACTCTGAAAGAGGGATCAGGTATATATAGGGTACGGGTTATGAAACGACTGAAGGTTTTGGTGTTAGTCATCAGTATTTGAAGCTACTGATGACGTGGTATTAACTTTCAGACGTTTGAAATGACTGATGGTATTGGTGTGGTCAGCAGTTATAAAACAACTGAAGATATGGTGTTTACTATCAGACGTTGAAACAACTGAGGACTGTGTATTAGTCATCAGTAGTGTGAAACTACTGAAGACCGTGGTTTTGCCATCAGTTGTTGTAAACTACTGAAGACTTGGTGTTAGTCATCAGTAGTTGAAAACTACTGAAGACATGGTATTGCTTCAGTTGTTTATAAAGAAACAGCAGTTTGTGAACTACTGAAGAGAGAGTACTCATCAGTAGTTGTCGTCAATTCATAGCCTTTCAGCTGTTTCATACTGTCCTCAACACTTACTCATCAGCTTTTAGCTGTTTTCAGTAGTTTCATAGGACATCAGTACTTATCTGTTTCTACTGATTTCAGTAGTGTAACTACATCAGTAGTGTAGAACAGATAAAGTACAGTACTTAAAGCATTTAGCCTTCAGTAGTTATAAAAACTACTGAGGGTAAAATAACTCATCAGTACTTATATGTGACATGGTTACCAATGATCATCAGTAATTACTGAGATCATCAGTAGTTGTCACTTATTCTAGCTGCAGCATACCAAGCCTTAACACCAGGTTGTGGAAAGTTGAACTATCCAAAGGCTTAGTAAAAATGTCTGCAAGCTCATCAGCACTAGGCACAAACATAGGATTAATTAGACCCTTTTCAAAACAATCTTATAAAATGATGTCTAATTTCTATATGTTTGGTCCTAGAGTGCTGGACAGATTTTTGACAATGCAAAGAGCTGAAGCACTATCCATAATAATGGAGTCTTAGTCTCTGTAATGCCATAATCCAAAAGTTGATTCTGAAGCCAGAGTATTTGGGATGTATAACTGCAGCAGCACAATGTACTCGGCTTCAGCAGTGGATGTAGCAACAGATGTTTGTTTTACTCTGCCAAGAAACAAACAGTTGCCTAGGAATTGGCATCCACCAGAAGTTGATTTCCTGGTCAACTTACATCCTGCATAGTCACTATCAGAGAAAGCAACTAATTTGCAAGAATGTCCAGTGGAATACCATAAGCCTAGAGATTGTGTGCCTTGCAGATATCTAAAGACCTTGACTGCAATCAGATGAGACTCCTTAGTGCAGCCTGAAATCTAGCACAAACACATGTAGCAAACATAATATCTGGTCTAGAAGCTGTTAAATACATCAAGGAACCAATCATACATCTGTAAAGGGTTTCATCACACCTTTACCTTTCTGATCAACATCCAATTGTGTGGTGTTGCACAGGGAGTAGAACGATTTACAGTTTTGTAAATCAAACTTATTCAAAAGATCTTTTGTGTATTTAGACTGATGAATGAAAATTCCATCAGCTTTTTGTTTGATTTGCAAACCTAGAAAGAACTGTAATTCTCCCATTGCACTCATTTCAAACTTCTGTTGCATTAAGGTTTGGAAATCCTCACACAATTGGGGATCAGAGGATGCAAATATAATATCATCAACATAAATTGAACAAGTAGCTTATGCTGATCCACCTTCTTAATAAATAAAGTTTTATCTATGGAGCCTCTAGTGAAATTATTCTGTAGAAGAAAGTTTGATAAGGTCTCATACCAAGCTCTAGGTGCTTGTTTCAACCCATAAAGAGCTTTATCAAGCTTATATACCCATTCTGGGTGCTTATTATCCTCAAAGCCTGGTGGTTGAACACATAAACTTCTTCTTTTATTGTACCATATAAAAGCACTTTTGACATCCATTTGAAAACTTAAGATTGTGGAGTGCAGCATAGGCTAAAAACAATCTAATTGCCTCCAGTCTGGCTACAGGGGCAAAGGTTTCATCATAATCAATACCTTCTTCTTGTGCAAACCCCTGCACAACCAGTCGGCCTTGTTCTTAACAATTAGCCCATTTTCATCAGTTTTATTCCTAAACACCCATTTAGTGCCTATTGCACACTTACCTGGGGTAGAGGAACAAGCTCCCATACTTGCTGTTTCTTGAACTGAAGAAGCTCAAGCTGCATGGATTCAACCCATCCATTGTCCCTCAAAGCAACATGATAGTTCTTCGGCTCTAGCTGACGATGAAGAGAGCATAGAAGCAGAAATTGGACAACTGGCTTCTGGTTGAGACACCAGCATTGATATCACCAAGGATTTGAGATATTGGGTGATTTTTCAGCTCTTGGTAAACAATCAAATCTGTGCAAGTATTTGTAGGGTCTTCAGCAGCAGCAGATGTTGATGCAGATTCTTGAAACCATGAAGATGGTGGCAACTCAAATGAAGTTGAGGATGCAGAAATCTCATCAGCATTTGTTGTGGATGGTGCGGCTGGAGCTACAGGAGCATCAGGTTTAGAGGACTCAGGCAGTTGATCACTAAACCTAAAGAGGTGATTACTACTATCATCATCATCTTCAGTAGTAACACCAGGTGGTGAACTGTTGACAGGAGCAACAGCAGGAGATTGATAAAGAACATATTGCAGTATGTCCAAATCAAAGAGCTCCACAGGGCTTTGTGGAATCTTGTCCTTTGGAGATTCATTGAATTTGACATGTAAAGTCTCTTCAACCATCTTTGTTTTGCAGTTGAAGACTCTGTATGCCTTGCAAGTTGATGAATAACCAACAAATACCCTGCATCCACCTTAGGATCAAATTTCTGGAGCTGATCCTTTGTGTTGAGAATGAAACAGGGACACCCAAATGCTCTAAAAAATGAAATGAGAGGGGCCAAATGATGTAGAACTTCATATGGAGTCTTCATCAACCTCTGATTTTAGCACTCTATTCTGCACATAGCATGCTGTGTTGACAGCTTCAGCCCAAAGGTCATGGCAGTCAGAATCAGCCAACATAGACCTTGCAGCTTCAATGAGGGTCCTGTTCTTTCTCTCCACAACTCCATTCTGTTCAGGAGTTCTTGGAATACTAAACTGTCTCTTTATCCCTTGGAAGGTAGAATTCATCAAGTGTATGTTCCTGAATTCTGTTCCATTATCACTTCTAATACACTTGACTGAGAGGGAATACTGCTTCTCAGCATACAACACAAAGTTATGATCTTCTGTGCAGCTTCATCCTTTGAATATAGAAAGAAAGTCATACAAATCTGGAGTGATCATCCACAATTACCAGATAGTATTTTTTCTGTGCCATGCTCATCACTCTCACAGGACCAAAGAGATCCATATGAAGAAGTTGTAAGCAGGCAGGGACTTTGGTTCTTCAATAGGTGGAAATGAAACCTTGTGCTGTTTTCCTTTCAAACAAGCAGTGCAGTGTTTTCACACTTGAACTCCTTCATAGGCATTCCCCTTACTAAACTATGGTGTATCAGCTGATTCATGTTCTTGAAATTAACATGTCCCAGCCTTCTATGCCATAGATTAGATTCTTGAGGAGAGGCCTTGGAAAATAGGCAAGGATGGCCTTTGAGATCATTTTCTTGGAAAGATCTAAGGCATACACTCTTCCTGTCCTGTTGGCCTTCAGGAGAGTGTGAGCATCCAATAGTGTCATCAAACTCAGAACTTTGGATGACAGAATCCTGCAGTTCTGGCTTGTGAAAAGGGCAACATGGCCTTTGTCACACAATTGACTGACACTCAAAAGATTATATTTGAGATTTCCACATGGTTGACATCATCAAACTTTATTTCCCCATTGGAAACAAAGCCCTTCCGATGATGTAACCTCTTGCATCATTGCCAAAAGAAACAAATCCCTTCCTTCCTGGAGAGTAGTCATTAAGAAGTGAGTTGTTCCCAGTCATATGCATAGATCCCCCACTGTCTACATACCAGATGCTACTTTGGCATGTTGAAGAAACCTGCATAAATAAACAATCAGTTAGTTTTGGAGACCCAAACCTTTTTGGTTTTGGGCCTGGTCTCATCAACAGATGGTAAACTAACAGGTTTATTGGACACAATAGCTTGAGGTGAAGGAGATGGTGTAGAAGAGGCCTTCGGCTTGGATCTCCTTTTCTGGGGTTTTAACACAGGGCCATCAAGTTGGTTAACTCTTCCCAACAGATGTTGAACCATCATTACCAGCTGTGTCTGATTCTGGGAGAGAGCTTTCAGCTCTTCAGACACATTGGTATTGGTGTTTGATGATGAGTTCTTGTGTTGCACCATCTTCTTTTGAGCAACCTCAGCTATTGCCTGTTGCACTCCTTCCTTTTTAGATTTCTTTTTGGTCATAGGAGTAACAGGATTTGATGCTGCTGGTACAAACTTGGACTCAAACTCAGTTTTCATTTTTTAGCCAAATTTTCTTTAATTTTCTCTTTTTGTTTGAGTTTGGATCCCTTTTGTACCAACAATCATCTGAGAGATGATTAAATAGACCACATATTTCACATGGTTTCTTCTCATCTTCTGTTGATCATCAACTAAAGAAGATGAAACTACTGAAGACTTGCTCTTCAGCAGTTTAGAAGCACTTTTTGCCTTCTTGTCAACTTCCTTAGAAGGCTTCAAATCCTTCCTACTGACAGTTTTCTTCTCTTCAGTACTGTCAGTCATTAGGATTTGAACTCCAGATGTTATCCCCTGCTCTCCAGTACCCTCAGTACTTCTAGGATAACACTTGGGTTGATCAACTCATTGATCATGTGAGTGTCAGCAGTTGAACCATCAATATCAGCTGATAGGTTCACAGAGGGATACTACTGACTTCAACTACTGATGATGCTTTATCAAGTAGTGAATCACATGATGAGGTGGATTGGTCATTACTTCTCCATCAGATTCCGCTCTTGCTCTTGAAGCAAAAACTGTAGGAGGAGCAGTGTGATTATAACCAATTCCAAACTTCACATTGGAAGCTGTTTGCTTACTAAGAAGCATTTCAAAGCCCTTGCAAGATTGTACCCATCGATCACACTCTACCTGGGTGACAGCAAGAGTATCTTGAGGTCTTTGTACTTCTCTAAGAGTACATCCTCCCTAGCCTTATCATCAGAAATTTGGCATTTTAATTTGTAAATCTCATCAGTTTTCTCTTTTAGCACAGACTCAAACTCAGCTTTATTTTTGGAAATTGTTTGTTCTAGCTCTACATTTTTATTGATTAAAGCCACATTTGCTTCTCTAATAGAGGCAAATGCTGCTATGCAAGTTTCAGAACATAATTTGGCCTTAGCCTCAGAGGATACCTGTGATACCTGTGTTGAAGAGGTATTTGAGGATGATCCATCAGAGGATTCCAAAGCCATGAGAGCTAGATTTCCAAAAGGATGCTCACACCATGTTGACCAGCACCTGAGAACAGTTGTTCATTACCGACACATCATCTGGTAAACTGCTCCAGTCAACAACTCCTGGTGTGAAGAAGCTGTGTTGTTGAAGTTGATTAGGTTGATGAGATTGGGATGGTGAGGCTCAGGGAGTGCATGTGGTTGCTGAGCAGTGGGTGCTTGAACCTGGCCTGGTTGTGGCATGTAATAGCAGGGGTATGGATATGGCATTGGCCCCTGTGGAACAAAATATGCAGAAGATTGTGGTTGATGATGATAACCAGAATTGACAGGTTGTTGCCCTCTGTTTTGTGACTATTGCCAGGGAAAGTCACAAAAGGTGCAGGAGAGTTAGATCCAGATGATCTACATTCTCTTGCAAAGTGCCCAAGCCTGTGCATTTATGGCACTTCAACTTACTCTTGTCAAAACCAACTTTGGTTTTGCCAGAGAGTCCTGGGAATTTCCTTCCAGTTCTTTTGTAGAACTTCTGAGATCTGATATTTATCAAGGCCATTTGGCTCAAAATATCCATCTCTTCTAAGTCATCATCAGCAATCCCCTTGAGATCATCCATGATGAAACATAGATTGTCACTATTACTACCAGCAGAATAACTATCAACACTCACAAAGGCAGGCTCAGAAGTGTTTGTAGAGAAATCAATATGCTCATCATACTGGCTTTCAGATGACGCATATTCTGACTCTTGATGTCCAATCAGGGCAGTGTTCCCTTGGACAAAATCCTCAGTGAGCTTGCCAGATGAAACCAATTTCCTTTTCTGCTCTATCTCTCTCTCGAATGTAAGTAGTTCCCATGAAGTTGGGTGAGAGATAGGCGATCAACATCAGCATTTGAGCGTAGAACAATGGTATATGTGTTCCATCTCTCAGGCAGTGATCTTAAAAACTATGGTTCATCTGACTCCTGGTATATTCATGTTTAACCATTTTCAATTCAGAGATTAAACATGAAAACCGCTCAAATTGTTGATTCAGAGTCTCACCCTTTCTATGAGAGAAAGTCTCATATTGTTGGGCGAGGATTTCCCTGTTGTTTGCTAAAACCTCATCAGTACCACCAAATTGTTCTTTGATGGCATTCCAGAGGTCATGAGCAGACTCACAATGCAGAAGCCCAGAGTAAATCTCATTAGGAATAGCCATAGCCAAAATTCCATGGGCTTTTGCATCGATTTCAAACACTCTTCTCCTCATCGGAGTATTGCTCCTTCTTCTTTGGAACCAACTGTTTGTTTCCGATCATTCACCATTGGCTTATGTGGTCCATGTACCACAGATGTCCAACAACCTGAGCTATTGACAGACAGGTGATGGAGCAATCTTCTCTGCCAAATGTTATACTCATTCCTCACCAAGATCGGAGGCTTGGTAGAGGATCCAGTATTGAAAGGATCATTAGAAGAAGTAGTCATTGTGGAAAATCAGACAGATTCAAGTAAAATCACAATAAATTAGCTCAAAACACACAGAACCTCAAATAAAACGGCCAGAAGCGATACACTCTCAATCTCTATAACAGAACCTTGCGAATTTTGCTAATTCGATTAAACTTAGAGAGATTGAACAGTTTCAATGATCAATTGTTAGATCGATCAATGATTAACCTGGCTCTGATACCATTTGTTAGGATCTCATCCTGGTTTAATCGATTGAACAGATATAGCAGCGGAATAGCTCAGAATTAGACAAATTCAAACAAGAACAATTGATATAAAACGATAAAAGAATTTTGTTATAGAGAGAGAAATATCCGACAAAAGGAATATTGCATTAGATTGTCGGCCTCAAAGGCACGATTACATGTGAGTCATCTTTCCTTATAAAGGAAAGAATGACGTAGACTGATGTCACCTGAAAGTGACATGTAACCGTTTTATAACAACTGATGTTTACAACTACTGAAGATGTCAACAACTGACATCTTCTTACAAATGTTCCTAAGTGTTAAACATCTCATTTACAACTACTGAAAAACATAAAACTACTGAAACTACAACAACTGAAGAACAACCTCTTCAGTTGTTTACAAGTACTGAAAAGAAAAATAAACAAACTACTGAAAGGAAAAGAAAACTACTGATGAAGAAAAACCATCACAACAACTGAAGAAGCCCTCTTCAGCTGTTGTCATCAGCTGTTAACATCAGCTGATGTCTTCAGTACTTGAACATCAGACTTTGTCTTTCAGCTGTTGATCTTCAGTCTTTGTCTTCAGTACTTGTTGAAGTCTTCAGACTTTAGATCTTCAGCTGTTGTCTCAGTCTTTGTCTTCAGTACTTCAGACGTACTTCAGCAGTTGTATTCTTCAGACTTTGTAGAACAACTGATCAGGTCTTCTTCAGCTGTTGTGATGTCTTGTGGGACTTAGAGGTTTCTCTGATCAGACTCATTGGTTCTTTTGGTCCAACATTGATCTTCACTGTCTTTCTCAGTTGGGACTTCCTTTCTCTCAGGTTCAGATGGAGAGGGAATTTGACCCTGCTGTGGATCAGAAGATGAAGCTTGCTGAGCATTAGTAGGAGGTCCGGGTTGTGTTGTGTCTCGTTGTTCAACTTAACCTCCACTTCAGGTGGGGCCAGACTTGGAGTGGAGTGTAAGTCAGTGAGCTCTCCACTCTTAATCTTCTGCTTGATTATGCTAGTATGTTCATCCATAGTGGATAGAGACATGGGTCCAAGTCTCTTCTAGAGAATCCATACAGCTTGAAGAAGCTCATCATCCTCTGCCAATCAGCAGACTTCTTCATGCTCTTTTGGATGATTTTTTGCAGCTTCTTCCCTCATCTTCTTCTTTGTTGCTTTTCTTCCTTGACTAACTCAAGCTCAAGTTGTTTTAAGTACTCAACTCAATATAGTCATAAGGTAAGGGAAGGAGTGCATCTGCCGGGTAGAGGCCTGTGGCACTCAGGTAGTTAATCATCTTGATTCTGTCTTCTTCCTTATCTACTGAGGTTTTTGTTGAACCAAATCCTCTAATTTAGGACTTTCTTGGAAGAAATCTGTCTTCATGAACTTGAAGCTTCGGAAGACTTTGTCTCTGAGGCTTCGGAAGACTTTATCTTTGGCTTTGGAAGATGTTGGTCTTGGCTTCGAAAGATTTCACACTTAGAGTATTTCTATTGCACATGTGAAACTTCCGAAGCATTCTACTTCAATGCAATTGTGCAGCATGCAGGAAAGACTAAAGATGTTTGGGTTGCATCAGCCTATTCATTAGACTTTACAAACTCCCCCTAGGCTGATGCTACCAAAACACTTAGAAAACTTCAGATATAATAGTCCTCATTAGGATGATCACCAATCCTTTCTTCATAAGATGATCAGGATCCTTCAGACTATCAAAGTGTCTTCTCATGTCAAAGAGGTCATGCAGAGGCAACTGAAACATATCTTTCCATGTATAAATGTCTTCAATGCCTTGATCTCTAATAACATGCCACCTTTCTGGATTTATGGAGTATGTTCAAGACAAGATGGGTCTTCCTGATGCTAGAGGAACTACTGAAGTTGGAGTTGATTGAGCATCATCTCGCTACACATCCTCAGGCTGTTCTGATTCATCCTGAGGTTTAGAAGGGGATGCAAGCTTCTTCTTCTTCTTAGACTTTGGTTTAGAAGCCATCCTCTTCTTTCTCTTTCCAAATTTTAACTGAGAAGACTGGCCTGCAGCACCAGATTAATCTTTACTGTCTTTCTCAGTTGGGACTTCCTCTCTCTTAGGTTCAGATGGAGAGGGAAGTTGACCCTGCTGTGGATCAGAAGATGAAGCTTGCTGAGCATTAGCAGGAGGTCCGGGTTGTGTTGTGTCTGGTTGTTCAACCTTAAACTCCACTTCAGGTGGGGCCTGACTTGGAGTGGAGTGTAAGTCAGTGAGCTCTCCACTCTTAATCTTCTGCTTGATTACCATAATATGTTCATCCATAGTGGATAGAGACATGGGTCCAAGTCTCCTTCCGGAGAATCCATACAGCTGGAAGAAGCTCATCATCATCTGCCTATCAGCAGACTTCTTCATGCTCTTTTGGATGATGGCTCTTGATTTTGCAGCTTTTTCTCTTATCTTCTTCTTTGTTGCTTTTCTTTCCTTGACTAACTCAAGCTCAAGTTGTTTTATGTACTCAAACTCAATATAGTCATCAGGTAAGGGAAGGAGTGCATCTACCTGGTAAAGGCCTGTGGCACTCAGGTAGTTAATCATCTTGATTTTGTCTTCTTCCTTATCTACCTAAGGTTCTTGTTGAACCACATCCTCTTGTTCAAGACTTTCTTGAACTGGTGAGAGGGTAGGCATACCTTTGTACAGTCTTTTTCTTCATCTCTCTTCTTTGACTTGTACTAGGAGTTCTGCATCTTCTGCCTCCTTCTTCTCTCTTCACCTTTCCCGATCAACCAGCTCATTCAACTCATCTAAGGGGAGAGAATGACACTATCTATGTCATAGTTCATAGTCTGCAGATAGTTAATCCTGACTGCCCTTAACTTATCATTCTGAGTATCTGGTCTGGGGGCAGCCCTGATTGCAGACTCCATGAGTCTTGGGGACTTAGTAGAGCAACTTTCTCCCCTTTGCCTCCTTTTCCTCTCTCTCTCTCCTCCTCCTCAATCTCCTCAGATGTCATCTTTCTTTTCCCTTTGTCACTCACAGACTTTGTGACTCAGGGTGGAGAGAGCTTTGGCCTTATTGCTTGTTGCAGCATCTGAGCTCAGGCCAGAGAGAGGTTGAGAAGCACCTTCACCAGCAGGTGTCTCAGAAGGGATATGGATCTCTGTAGTAGTTTGAGATGATAAGACAGGGCTCTCAGTTTCTATCACTGGGCCTTCAGTCAAGGTTTCCCCTATGAAGCTAATCTTAGGGTCTGCCTCAACATCCAGTTGACCGATAACATTGCCTGATTGCCTTAGTCTCCTTCTTAGGCTGAACTCTGCAATGATCCTGTCTTGGATTCTTTTAGCTAGTCTATCAGCTTGTCTTCATTGGCTTGGATTGACAAGTGGCATGTTGACTAGATCCAGACCTTCATAGTAATCCAAGTTCTGAAAATTGAAGACTTCTTGTTATCCTTGAACTCTTATGATGATAAGGGCCTTCCTGTTGTTGTCATACCTCCACCCAATGATGTGATTGAAGGATGGTGACGATGACATAGCCCTTGGTATCCCATCCTCAAACAGACTCTGTATGAAGGAGTCTGTGTAGTCCACATCAATATGAACTAGAGGAGGTTGTTGAGAATGCACAGTTGCAAGTGAGGATGGTGAGTCCTTAATGTCCATTCTCTCAAAGAAACTCCCAGGTTCTGTGGCTGAAATGACTTTCTCCCCCTTTTTGGTAGCATCACCCACTTGCATAGGTGAGCTGGAGGATAGGTCAATCACATCCACAGGTTCTTTTGTTCCTGGTTGAGCTCTCCTTAAGGGTCTCCCAGCTAGTTTTTCCTTAAGATATGAAATCTCAAGTTGCTGATCGTTGATCCTATTTTGTAAGGTAGTCACCTGAGATTCAAGGTAACTGACCTTTGAGACTAGGCAAGTGCATGTTTTAGACAGTTTTTGCACTTTTAGTCTCAGATCCCCCTCATCTTCATCAGAAGAATCACTAAGGGTGGAGAAGATTGGACCAGAGTCCTTGCTCTCATGACTGGTTCTATGTTCTTGGCTACTAGATTCCTCTGCTCACTCGCAGTCTTAGTTAAGATGTTAGTGGGCTGAGTTGCCATGGTTGAGGTCTTAATGATGTAATTACTTTCAGAAGTGAGAGCCTCTTCCATATGGACATCCTGAACAGGTTTAGGAGTGTCCACCTTAATTGTAGGTGACTAATGTGGGATAGATGTAGGAGACTCAGGAGTACTCATCTCTCTTTGAGTAGAGGGAAAGAAGAGAGATATTATACTCACTAAAACCTATATCTTCATCAGTATAGAACTCAAGGTTGGGAATGGGTTGGTTTAGATCTATAGGTTGGGGATGGTAACTGTGCCCTAAAGGTTGATCACTTGAGTGTTGAGACTCAGAGTGATAGCTTAAGGTAGTAGGGCTAATGAGCTCATCAGGCTGAGCATGAGGAACCTCAACACTGATTCTTGAAGAGATGGGAGTGGTCTGCTCCTCAGGAGAAGTGGGAGCTCCAGTGTCCACTTCTTCCTGTATGGGTGAGTATGTGGGGGCCTCCACAGACTGAATAGTCAGAGCAGGGGTTCGTTTGGATTTTCTTTGGTAGGAGATGGAGATCTGAGGCTGTGTGGGTGGCTGGGAAATAGCAGGTGTGGGTTCAACACTAGCTTGTGCTGCTAGGTTGTCACCTTGAGCAATGAGCTCTAACATTTGTGGGACTAGGGTTGTTTCTACCCTAGAGAATCCAATAGTGGACTTTCTTAGTATTTTAAAGATGTCGGGCTTCATCTATCCCAATTTAAGAATGTTACCTGTTTCCCTTAACTGTGAGCCCAGTTCATAGTTAAGAATGTACTAGACATATCTAGGAAACATGTAATATTCTAAGGAGTCTAAATTTGCAAGTAAATTTGTATAAACAAACTGAGAGTACCTAAATTTGACCCCTTGAACCATTCCATGGACTATGAAGGAGAGATCTTTAGGAATATGGTCCGATCCACCATGCTTGTTTGATAAGTTGTGGATGACCACATGGAGCAGGAATCTCCATTGGGATGAGACCTTCCCTTTCCTGAAGGTCTTTACAGAGAAATCTCCCTCATACCCCATCTTCTCAAAGGAATGATTGACAGCTCTTTGGAAGAACACCTCACCTTCTTCATCATCCAGCTGAAGATGTCAATTGATGATGGTTGGAGTGATGAAGATTGTTCTCCCCTGCACTGTGGCAGATAGTGCCTTCTCCCCATCAATAATGACCTCTTGGCAGGTCTTCCAGAATTCAAGCAACTGATCCTCATAGAGTAGAGGATCAATGGTTAGGGAGGTGAAGTAGTTGGACAGAGATAAGAAACGGAAAACCTCTGAGAAATGAGGATCTTTCTCAGAGCGTAACAGAGCAACTTGATTGTATTGTCTGTGTAGCTGCATGGTAAAGTTAGGATCATTACTGTGAGCAAGGTTGGCCATTTTGAAGTAGCTTAGGGACGAAGAAAGAAGAAAGAAAGAAATTTCAGAGAGAAATTTGGGGTTTTAGGTTTGGAGGAAGAACAGATGATAGAAAGAGGGGGAAACCGTTGGTTTATATGTGAAAAGGATTTCAGATAAAGTTTAATGAGAGAGGATAAACTTTGAAATCCGGATGTCGGTCCCACCTCTAAAAAAGTAGTTTAATTTTTGCTCAAAAAGTAGTTTTCTTGAAAACAAAAAGCTTTCGAAGGTTAATTATCTTCGGAAGTTTTAATTAAAAAGCTTCCGAAGCTAAAATGACTTCGGAAGAATTTCCTGAGAGGTTTGAAAATTTTGTTTCGGAAGAAAAATTAAAACTTCAGTGCTTTGTGTATAAACTAACAAAGTTTCCGAGAGTTAATTTTGGTTCGGAAGTAAATGGTCCTTGAAAATGATTAAGTGTCTAAGACAAGTATTTTAGCTTCGGAAGATATATTGAAAACTCTTCCGAAGGTAAATTTCTTAGACAGTTATTTATTTTGAAGGCATGATTTACTTCCGAAGTTAAAACATAACTTCCAAAGTATCAAAAATTTTCAAAAAATCTAAGGAAATTCTTCAAAAAGAAATTTTTTATCCAAAGAAAACATGAGCTTATGAAAGTGATTAACTAGACAACTTAGGACACACATGTTTTAAGAAATAATAAGAATTAGTTTAACAATGATCTACTCAAGGTGATCATCCCAATAGCTGATATAAGATATTTAAATCTCTGTTCATCAAAAGCCTTTGTAAACAGATCAACATATTGTTCATTTGTGTGAACCTTGACTAGTTTAATTAATCCTTTTTCATAGTTATCTCTTATTAAATTATACCTGATATTGATGTGCTTTGTCCTTGAGTGCTGCACAGGATTTTCTGTGATTGAGATAGCACCGTTGTTGTCTATGTGAATGGGAGTCTCCTTGAAGTTTAACCCATAGTCCAACATCTGATTTTGAATCCAAAGTACTTGAGCACAACAGCTTGCAGCAACAATGTATTCAGCTTCCGCAGTTGATGCAGAGACACAGGATTGTTTCTTGCATTTCCATGAGACAACCCTTCCACCAAGAAATTGACATCCCCCAGATGTAGACTTTGCAGTCATGTTGCAACCACCATAATCACTATCTGTATAGGCATACAGATTGAAGTCAGAATTCTTGGATACCATAGTCCAAGTGTTGATGCACCTTTGAGGTATCTTAGAATCCTCTTGACAGTGATAAGGTGAGACATCTTAGGGTTGGCTTGATATCTTGCACAAATACATGTAGCAAACATGATATCAGGACTGCTAGCAGTAAGATATATAAGAGACCTAATCATAGCCCTATATAAATGCTTATCTACACACTCCCCCTCAAGATCAGGACCAAGAGAGTGGTTTCTGGCTATGGGTGTCTTAGAAATCTTACAGTTAGTCATATTAAACCTCTTGAGTATGTCCTGAACATACTTTGACTACTTATGAAGATGCCATCTTCAAATTGCTTCACTTGAATTCCCAGAAAGAAATTGAGTTCCCCCATGGCACTCATTTCAAATATGTCTTTCATCAGCTTCTCAAAGTCTTTGCAGAGCTTTGGATTAGTTGAACCAAAGATGATGTCATCCACATATACATGACTAGAAATATGACTTTTCCTTGTCCTTTGATGAAGAGATTTCCATCTATAGTACCCCTCCTCTATCTATGTTTACAGAGATACTCAGACAGTGTCTCATACTAGTTCCTGGGTGCCTGATGCAGCCCATAGAGAGCTTGTCAAGCTTGCAGACATGATCAGGATCTACAAAACCAGGTGGCTGTTTGACATAAACCTCTTCATCTATCACTCCATACAAAAAGGCACACTTCACATCAAGTTGAAAGACTTTGAAGTTCTTGGATGCAGCAAATGCCAGGAATATCCTAACGACTTCTAATCTTGCCACTGGAGCAAAGACATCAGTGTAGTCAATCCCTTCTTCTTGTGTGTATCCTTGAACAACCAGTCTAACTTTGTTCTTGATGATGATGCCTCTATCATCTTTCTTTTTCCTAAACACCCATTTGGTTCCAATGGTAGTCTTCCTTGAAGGAAGAGGACAAAGGTTCCAAACTTTCTGCCTTTTAAATTGAAGTAGCTCTTGTTGCATAGTTTCAACCCAACTTCCATCCTTTAGAGCTTCATCAACTTTCTTTGGCTCTATCTGGGATAGAAAACAAGAGTGAAGACAAACATTTGCTTCATGGGTTTGTCCTCTTCTCTTTACCCCTGAGACAACATCTGCAATGATGTTTGTGGTAGGGTGGGACTTGTGGATCCTAAGCTGAGGGATCACAACAAGTTGTTGAGAAAGATCTAAATTTGAAAATTTTAGATCTGGCATAGATGTTTCTCCCACCACATCAGCACATGTTTCAAGTGAAACTTGATCCAAGCAGTGTGTGACATCATTGATGTTCTCATCTATGGTGTGGTTAGTGGCATCAAGAAATTCTTGTTCACTGTCATGATCACCATTGTTTTCTTCCACTGTTGAGGTGTTCTTATCTGGTTGTAGAGCCTCTGAGCTGGAATTTGAAGGCATACTAGATGTATCAGCTGAATTTGTCATTGTTGGGCTGATAGAAACCTCATTTGCAGAATTGGTTCCAACTAGAGCTGAAGATATATGTCTTGAAGATCTTCCTAGCTCAAATCTTGGATCAGGATCTTCTGTATTTAAATTTTCTGCAGATCCTGAAACATTCTCACAAGATTTGTTAAAACATTGGTAACCAAATCAAGATCAAACAATCAATCCGGACCAAAACCAGCAACACAGGGTGTGTGTTTATTGAAAGTCACATTGGCTAACTCCTCAAGAACTCTAGTTCTGAGATTGTACACTCTATAAGCCTTAGCTTGGGAAGAGTATCCAATAAAGTGTCCATCATCTGATTTCTCAGCAAACTTGGCAATTTGATCTTTGGTATTTAAGATGGTGCAAGGACATCCAAATGACCTGAGAAAACCAATGAAAGGTCTCCCCTTATGCCAAAGTTCATAAGGAGTTTTGCCATTAGTTATAACTACTAAAACTCTATTCTACACATAGCAGGCACCGTTGACTGCCTCTACACAGAAGGTGATGGGTAGTTTAGAATCAGACAGCATGGTTCTTGCAGCTTCAATCAGTGTCCTGTTTCTCCTCTCAGCAACACCATTTTGCTGAGGAGTCCTAGGAGCACTAAATTGTCTTGTAATACCCTTTTCATCAGAGAATGTATCAAGGATATGGTTCTTAAATTTGGTTCCATGATCATATCTTCTGATCTTGACCTTGTGATTAGATTGATTCTCCATCTTTAAGATGAAATTCTTCAGAATCTCAGGAGTCTCATCCTTAGTTCTAAGGAAGAAAACCCAAGTGAATCTTTTAAAGTCATCTGTGATCACTAGACAGTATAAGGTCCTTCCTAAGCTCATTACACTGGTGGGGCCAAGAGATCCATATGTAACAAGTGTAGGGGTGTGGTGATGGAGTTCTTTTCCTTAGGCTTGTGAGATACCTTATGTTGATTCCCTTTCAGGCATGCAACACAGTGGTCATCACTTGTAAACTCTTTCTTTGGCATTCCAGTTACCAAATCATGCTTAATCAGTTTATTCATGTTTTTAAACTTTTCATGGCACGTTCTTTTATGCCATAGGAAAGACTCATCACTGTTGGCTTTAGACAGAAAGCATGAAACTTCTCCAGAGGGAGAGGTTTCTTGCAAATCCATCTTGTACATGTTTCCTTTCCTGGGGGCTCTAAGCAGGATATGGTCATGAGGAATGACCACACCAGGCTTAAGAACAATGCACTCATGCTTAGTAAAGAGCATGTTATGACTCTAATCACAAAATTGAGATACACTCTGAAGATTGTATCCAAACTCCTTAACAAAGTTTACATTTTCTATGCTGAGCTTACAATTTGTGACCTTGCCCCTTCCAAAAATGTAACCGCCTTCATCTCCTCCAAAAGCAACTGGTCTTCCATCAATCCTTTCAAAGTTATGGACTAGTGACCTATTTCCAGTCATGTGCCGGGAAAACCACTGTCTATGATCCAGACATTTATGTCTGTCTTCAACTGTCCCTACACAAAAAGAAAGATTAGTTACATCTGGAAACCTAAGCCTTGCTTGTCTTGGGCTCATTTGCGGAAGGTAATTCAACAGTAAAAGATCCTATGGTTGTACTAAGAGGATCTTGAGCTGTTGTTGATGGAGAAATCTCAGTCACTTGGTCTTTCTTAGATGTCCACACCACCTTTGGAGTCTTGGACTTGACCTTCAAAACTTTAGAAGCTTTTGGATCTTCAGAAGTTTTGATGACTGAACCTTCAGAAAATTCTGCAGACACTACAGCAGACTTCAGTGCTTCGGAAGAACTCCTTTCTTCCAAGACCAAATATTCTTCTAAAGAGAATTTTCCACTTCCCTTATTGTTAGATTTGGAACTTCCGAAGGAAACTGGTTTTCTTTCCGAAGCTTAAATCTTCTTAGAACTCTTTGAAGCCTTTGTTTTGGCCATATGGACAGTACCTTTAGGATTGAAGGGACAATCCTTGGCAATGTGAGTGGTGTTATCACACATAACACAGTTCATCTTCTTCTTCACAAGACCCTTTTCTTGAGAGCCTTAGTTAACTTGGTTATGAGATCTTTAATTGAGTCCTAAAATCTGTGTGCTCATGTTTTAGAACTAAAATGGTTTTTTCTAAGTCCTCTATATTCAGCTTATAATCATTTTCAAACTTTCTAAAATCAGATTTTAAAATGTTTAAGGAATCAACATCAGATCTCAGTTCCAAGTTATAGGACCTGTACCTGTTAACTTTAGCAATGCATTCAGGAGTACAGAGATGTTCCAATACCTTGGCTTCATCATGATCTGCCATCAGTGCTTGGTTTGGAGAAGCATCTTCCACCTGAAAGCTCCAGTCAAAGCCTCCTTCTTCAACAGCAACAGCAGCTTGCTTCTTTGACTTCTCATTATGGAGAGCTTTGTCAGTGTAGTTTGGTCTGGATTGTGTTTGGCCACCATTTTTTCTAGGTGCCTTACACTCTCTGGCAAAGTGGCCCATCAAGTTACAGTTCTAACACTTGACTTTGCCTTTGTCCAGTCCAAACTTTCCACTGGTTGCAAATTGCTTGGAAACTTTCTTCCAGTCCTCTTGTAGAACTTCTTGGCTCTGTGAGTGAGAAGAGCCATCTGCTAGACTATTTCCATATATTCCAGATCATCTGGATGGATACAATCCAGGTCTTCAAGAGTGAAAAGAGAGTTGCCACAGCTTTCATCAGAAGACACAAAAGCTTGAGAAGAGCTTGTCTCTTGGAATGGGCTTCCTTGAGTGTAGTTCTCCTTTGGTGTCTCTGGGAAGGTGATGAAAGGACCCTTGGGTGAGTTGTCAGGGTAACATAAGAGATGATGTTGGGTTCTATGCTATCCCTTTCAACCACGTGTAGGGCTGAACCCATTTGATTGTTGGAGTTGCCAGATGAACCTTGTATGTTCATCTCCATCTGGTAGCCACTAAGAATCCCATATAGCTCTATCAGAGTAAGAGTTTTGAGTTTTTTAGTTCTCTTGATCACCACATAGTAGTGTGTTCATTGCCTAGGAAGTGAGGACATGAACTTCCTTACAATGTCTCTGTTTTCAAGAGAAACTCCTCTATCAACAAGGGTATCCACAATCTCAACATACCTGAAGTACTGCTGAGTCATGGTCTTACCTGTTTTGAAGGTGAAGTTTTCAAACTACTGCTTCAGGAGATCCTTCTTGTTCTCCTTGGCTTCAGAAGAACCCTCATACATCAGTTTCAGTGCATCCCACAGTTGCTTGGCTATTTTGCACTTCTTGAAACCTCTGTACACAGAGTTTGGAAGGGCAGTTTGAAGAGCTGTCATGGCTTTTCTGTCTATCTCTACTCTCTTCCTATCTTCATCAGAGTAGTTAGCCACATCTTTGGGAATCATATGAGCACCAGTAGCAGAAGGTGTGCTGGGTATGAAAGGTCCATTCTCAATAGACTCCTATGTTCTTGAATCAAGAGACCTGATGAAACCTTCCATTCTTAAACACCAGGTGTCAAACTTATCAAGAGTGATCAGTGGGGACTTGTTCATGGTTCCAGTTTCCATATCAGTTTTGGAAATGGCTGCCATTTGAAAAGTTTAGTATTTTGTGTGTGTGAGGGATCTTAAGATGGTGAGATCTTATATCAAGAGCCTGGAAAACTCGGATACCAAATGCAGGATTGTTGAAGGGTACTAGTTACAACACAAAAACACAAAGAGGAGATAAACTAAACATAGATCAAACAGTAAACTGGATTAATCAAGTAGTGACACTAAGAACACAAGTAATATGAGAGACAAAACACAAAGAACACAAGTATTTGGCTTTCAAGAATGCAGTATATTGCCTTCTCTATGATCTATTACAAGGGTTGCAAAAGCATATTCGAAAGATACAAGAACATGAGATACTTATACAACATCCTACAGCCGGCTATACTTGAAAGCCAGCTAGATACAATTGACGAGACACACACAAAATCAATTGTAGAGTCAAAAGGCAGATTGCCTTTTGACTTGTGACTATGACATGCGATAGCTCACATCCTTATCTATTACAAAAAGGATAAAGTACATAAAGTAGAAAGTTACAGACTCAAGACCGCAATGTACAGTTACCAAAAGCATGGACCTTTTCACCAAACCATGTTAGTTGGTGACTTGCAGAGTTGCAGCGGAAAGGTGTCCAGCTATATGGAACAGTACAACAAATAAAGCATGTTATTAAAAGTCTTTGGAAGAAATCTGTCTTCATGAACTTGAAGCTTCAGAAGACTTTGTCTCTGAGGCTTCGGAAGACTTCATCTTTGGCTTTGGAAGATGTTGGTCTTGGCTTCGAAAGATTTCACACTTAGAGTATTCTATTGCACATGTGAAACTTCCGAAGCATTCTACTTCAATGCAATTGTGCAGCATGCAGGAAAGACTAAAGATGTTTGCGTTGCATCAGCCTCTTTATTAGACTTTACAAACTCCCCCTAGGCTGATGCTACCAAAACACTTAGAAAACTTCAGATATTAATAGTCCTCATTAGGATGATCACCAATCCTTTCTTCATAAGATGATCAGGATCCTTCAGACTATCAAAGTGTCTTCTCATGTCAAAGAGGTCATGCAAAGGCAACTGAAACATATCTTGCCATGTATAAATGTCTTCAACGCCTTGATCTCTAATAACATGCCACCTTTCTGGATTTGTGGAGTATGTCCAAGACAAGATGGGTCTTCCTGATGCTAGAGGAGCTACTGATGTTGGAGTTTATTGAGCATCCTCTGGCTGCACATCCTCAGGCTGTTCTAATTCTTCCTGAGGTTCAGAAGGGGATGCAGGCTTCTTCTTCTTAGACTTTGGTTTAGAAGCCATCCTCTTCTTTCTCTTTCCAAATTTTAATTGAGAAGACTGGCCTGCAGCACCAGATTGATCTTCACTGTCTTTCTCAGTTGGGACTTCCTTTCTCTCAGGTTCAGATGGAGAGGGAATTTGACCCTGCTGTGGATCAGAAGATGAAGCTTGCTGAGCATTAGCAGGAGGTCCAGTTGTGTTGTGTCTGGTTGTTCAACCTTAACCTCCACTTCAGGTGGGGCCAGACTTGGAGTGGAGTGTAAGTCAGTGAGCTCTCCACTCTTAATCTTCTACTTGATTACGCTAATATGCTCATCCATAGTGGATAGAGACATGGGTCCAAGTCTCCTTCTGGAGAATCCATACAGCTTGAAGAAGCTCATCATCCTCTGCCAATCAGCAGACTTCTTCATGCTCTTTAGGATGATTTTTTGCAGCTTCTTCCCTCATCTTCTTCTTTTTGCTTTTCTTTCCTTGACTAACTCAAGCTCAAGTTGTTTTAAGTACTCAAACTCAATATAGTCATAAGGTAAGGGAAGGAGTGCATTTGCCGGGTAGAGGCCTGTGGCACGCAGGTAGTTAATCATCTTGATTCTGTCTTCTTCCTTATCTACCTGAGGTTCTTGTTGAACCAAATCCTCTTGTTCAGGACTTTCTTGAACTGGTGAGAGGGTAGGCATACAAAAAAGCACATTTAACATCTATTTGACAAACAGTACATTTCATGGATGCTGAATATGCTAGAAAGTCTTATTGCTTCTAATCTGGCTACATGGGAAAACAATTCATCATAACCAATTCCTTCTTCTTGTGTATACCCCTGAGCTAGTAATCTTGCTTTATTTCTAATGACGATTCCCCAATCATCAGTTTTGTTCTTGTATAGCGACCTGGCACCAATAGGATATTATCCTTCGGGAAGATCTACTAGTTACCGTACTTCTTGTTTCTTGAATTGAGAAAATCTTCATGCATTACCTCAATTTAGCTATTGTCTTGAAGAGCCTCTTCGATAATTTTGGGTACTATTTTACATATAAAGCAAGAAAACAAATAGGTATTTGTTATGCTTGATTTGCTTCTTGCCACCCGTTCATTAAGTTCACCAATGATGCTTTCAACTGGATGGTTCTTGTGTATTGTGCTAGTTGGTATTGAGTCACCAGCAATGGTTACATCAAGATTGGAGACATTCAAATCATCTTGGTGAGAGGCACCTTCATCTTGTATTATGGGAGAGTTATAGATATAATCAAAGTCTTTTCTATTTCTTGCTTCATCATCAACAACACTTTGATGACTTTCATCATTTGAAGTTCTTTTAGTTTTAACTGGTGGTGTAGCTTGATCTTGATTTGTAACTCTAGTTGATGGTTCTTCTAAAGTAGAATGAAGTATGCTTGGACCAGCCTCAGTTGAAACACTCTCATTTTGAGATGGTTGTCTGACAGGATCAGCTTACAATGGGACATCTTCACTTAGTTGCTTAATTAAAGTAGGAAGAACCATTAGGAAGTCGTCCCTTTTTTCTGCTAGTGGAGAAGATTCAGCAGATTGTAGGTTTCTTGCATCAGATAAGTGAAATTGTTCAAAAGATTTTGTAAATAAATGAGTCAATATCAAACAACTAGTCTGGACCATCTATTGATTTAGGAAAGGAAGTTTCCTTGAATTGAATATTAGTTGATTCATCAATAATGTTTAATCTAGGATTAAATACTCTATAAGCCTTTGAGATAGAAGAATAACCTACAAAGAATCCTTCATCAGACATTGATGAAAACTTTCCCAAATGGTCTCAGGTGTTCAATAATGATACATGAATACCAAATGACTTGAAAAATCCAATGAATGGCTTTCTATGAAAAAGACGTTCATAAGGAGTCTTGTTACTTTATTCCACAACCAATGTTCTATTTTGTACAAAGCAAGATATGTTAACTGCTTCTGCCCAAAAGGTAATTGGTAGTTTAGCATCTGCTAGCATGGTTCATGTTGCTTCAATTAGTGTTATATTTCGCTTTTTAGCTACCCTATTTTGTTGATGAATTCTAGCTTCACTAAATTGATGAGCAATGCCTTTGGTTGCAGAAAAAAAGTTCATATCTTCATTTTTAATTTATGTCCCATTATTACTTCTAATTGTTTTGACTTTATGATTAGGCTGATTTTCAATTTTGGTGATAAAATATTTTATAAGTTGGGATGCTTTGTTTTATGAAGTAAGAAGAAGACCCATGTAAATCTGGAAAAGTCATCTATGATCACCAAACAATATTGTTTCTTTCTAGTGCTGATAACATGAGTTGGTCCAAAAAGATCCATATGAAGTAGCTTAAATGGAGAATTATTTGTGTTCACAAGTTTTGGCTTGTGGGAAGACTTGTATTGTTTCCATTTGAGTCACGCTGAATAGTGATCAATAGAGTGAAATTCTTTTTGAGGTAGACCAATGACATGATATCCCTTGACCAATTTGTTCATGTTTTTGAAATTTGTGTATCCAAAAGGTCTATGCCAAAGCTGTGACTCATCAAAAGATGCTTTTGATAGAAGATACGTTTTCTTTTAGTATAACAGAATTGAGGTTTAAGACATAAGTGTTATTTTTCCTCAGGGTCTTTAAGACAACCCATTCTTTAGTAATTTGAAATCCTAGTTTTAGAATGTAACAATGAGCGTTAGTGAAGTGAGTTAAATATTTCTTGTTATAAATCTGAGACACCCTAAGTAGATTGAAGTTCAATTATTCACAGTAGTTCACTCTATCAAAGCTCAACAGCCTATTTGTCACAGATCCTTCACCAGTGATTCTGTCTCCTTGTGAATCCCCACCAAATGCCATAATAGTTCCTTAACTATGCTTAAAATCATAAAGGAGGGAATGATCTCCAGTCATATGTCAGGAGCACCTATTGTCCATATATCATAGGCTATTAGACCTGTATGGATGACCCTGCAAGCACAAAAAGAACTAATTAGAATGTGGAACGCAAGCCATGATGATCTTGGGTTTCTCGTTTCTATCCATGATAGTAACTTCTTGATATTTTCCTCTAAACCGTGACTTAGAGGATAGGGTTTTGGTTGATTTATGTTGACATCTTGTCTATTTCATCTCATCAACTTCACCTGAATAGTCATAAGAGTATTCAAACCTTTGATCCCTATTCTTTTCAGAAATTGGACACGTTTTCGATTATCAAACTTCATTTTTTATGAAAATCATGATTTTGTCTGAAGTTGTGATTTATATTTCTTTGAATTTTCTTTAACTCTTTCAGATTACCCAAATCACCATTAGAACTAGAAGTCCTAGATTGTTTATTATGAAAATGACTTCTGATTTTAGGTTTCATAGATGAGATTGGTGAGATAGGCTTGTTTTGGGGAATTATTAAACCTTTCTGCTTGAAGAAAAAATAAAATGTGTTATAGTTGGTCATATCACAGACTGAACAATATTTTTTAAACTAATAATTTTTGATGGAATGATTGTTCATGTCATGGATTGAGCAATATTGATTGAAAAAGCACTCCTCTGTTCTGTGATTTGACATCTCACACACTTCACAATACATATGTTTGTCTCTTTTGATTGATCTTGATGCATCAGTAGATTTAACAGTTCTTAACTAAGCATCATTCTTTGATTTTGATGAGGATGCAACATCAGTCTTATTGATAGTTTGTTTCATAATACTATTGTTTTTCATTCCTTGGGGCTGAAGTTGTTTCCTTAAGCTTTCCCTATTCTCCTTTTCTTGTTGGTTTACACGATCTTTGTTATAAATATCAAAACCAACTCCTTGCTTATGTTTTATTGATGGTGAACCTGATTTGCTTTTAATCTTATAAATATGAAGGTTTTTCCCTTTGCTTTTTAGTGAAACTTTGTCTAATTTGTTTGAATTCTTAGGAGATGTGATCTCACAATCAAATCTGCTTTCAATAGTTGGTTTCATAGAAGCATCTATGTCCTTCTTTTCTTTGGAAAATGCAGGAATGAATTTTGCTGGATCTTGTACGCCCAAGACATATACAAGATCGATTTGGTTGGTACGTTATGATCCAAGTCGGGTCATACCATTAACAAGCCAAAAAACACCAATAACTATTTATTTGTTGATGAGATCGTACAAATAAATATTGACACCTATTTAGAAAATGGGTTTTCTAAAACATTACTTTTGTGATAGAATAACATTATATGGATAACTTGTTCATGAGAAATTATTTGTTTCGTTATTTAAGTTGATTAATAATAACAAATAAAAGTGTGTTAATGTTACAAAATTAAAATATGTTTTAATTTTATAAACTAAGGATTGAAAGAGTAAAATTTTATAAAAATTCAAAATGAGGGTAACCCATTTTGAACCTTGTTTTCGGCCGCCCCATGTGGGCATTGGGAAATCATTTTTAGTCTTGGTCTTTGCAAGACTTTAGACATACTTGCACTCTTCAATTAAAACACACTTTCTCTCACACACAAGAGCAAAAACTCTCTCTAATCTTGGCTGAAACTTCGAATTTCTAGGCTGGACTTGAAGGAGTTTCTTGGCTGATATGCGGATTGTTCAAGAAGGAGTTGGGTTTTGGTGTTGATCTCCCTAACTAGCTAGTGTATGGAAGAGCTTGTGGGTATAACAACTTGAGGCTTGCTCTCTTGGGGGCTGGACATTCAAGAACATCATCATCTTCATCTCATCCATCTACAACCTTTTGTGTTTGAAAGGTTGTTTTAATGAACACCCTATGGTTGTTATTTTGGTTTTAATAGCATACTTTCACATATATATATATGATCCATGTTCTGGTGTTTTTGTTTATGGTTTAAAATGGTAAAAATTTCAAATTGTTAACCTCACTTTAAACCATATATCTGCTGCGTATTTTTATAGTTTAAATGGTTAACTAACTTTGATAAACATGTTATAAACCCAAGTCTAGGGGTAAAAAGTGTCCAAAAGGACAAAATGTTGAAAAGTTGGTGATAAAGGTGGCATGGCTGCCAATCACCCTTTCTACACACAAATTTTCGTATTAGAGAGAGAGAACATCAGGAAGCAGAGAAACTCTCGGTTAGAAGAGAAAGAAGAAGAAAAGTGTGAATTCAAGGTAAGAATTCAAGTTTTTATGGTGTGTCTAATCATTTATGTCCTCGGTTTATGCTTATGTGTGTTTATATGTGTTCGGGTATGTTTTTAGTGGGTTCTTGCATTCGAATTCAATTTGCAAACGAGTTTGGAAGAAAGCCATACTCAAGAGCTGCAAATGTGAGTTCTAGAACCCTGCTTGTATGTTTTTAACTGATTTTTGGGGCTGGAAATGCAAGAATGTATGTTTTCATTAAACTGGGTTTCGGACCCGTATGCTTGATTGTGTGTATGTTGATGTTATAATGCGATGTGTGACTATGTTCATGCTTGTGGATGTATGATGGGATTTCTAAGGCTTAGATGGTAAGATTTAAGCTTAGAACATGATGAACGGTGTACGGGGTTGTAATCTGATGTTTTAGGCTCATGTGTTAAGTTTTTGAGTCTACCTAATTGTTGGAAAGTAAATGCGGATAAGTAATGGGAAGAAATGCGGATGAACAGTTAATGCGGATGAGCATTAACCTAAGTATGGGAAATGCGGATGGCTAATGCGGATGAATAAGGTCAATGCGGATAAGCATTAACTTAAGTAAGGGAAATGCGGATGGCTAATGCGTATGAGTAAGGTCAATACGGATGAGCGTTGACTTATGTATGGGAAATACGGATGGCTAATGCGGATGGCTAATGCGGATGAGTAAGGCTAATGCGGATGAGAATGTCAGTGTGAACGAATGCGGACGACTAATGCGGATGAAGCATAGGGAAATGCGGATGAACAAAAGGCAAATGCGGATGAACTATAGCAAATGTTGATGAACCGTTAGACTGTTTTCTGACTTCTTGGAAAAGGGTGAAATGTAGGCTTTGACTGGGAGGTTCCCGGGGCTATGTAGGTTGACTATTTGAGGTCCTAGTTGTTATGATGGGCATGTTATGATGTATGATTGTTGCATATGATGATGATGATGATGTTGCCCTGTATGATGATGATGTTTATGTATGTGATGTTCCTTATTATGATATATGTTTACCTTTCCCGTGACTTTACGTTGAATGATAATGAATGAAATGAAGTATTATGTAACGTAAAGTGAAAGATAATGAAAACAGGAACATGAAGTAAGAATGCATGCATTAATGAATGATGAAGTATAGTAAGTCTTGCAAGCCTTTTATGTCGAGACACGCCATTAAAAGATGTTAGCCCAATGGTGTGCTGGTTCGCTACCCTAGAGGATGCACATTGGGGTCTTTCTTTGTGATTGACCATTTGTATGGAACCATTGTTGCTTGCCTTAGGTACTGTGGCCGGAGGTGCTGGGCATCGTGAATGAAGGTCTGTG
Source organism: Flaveria trinervia (assembly GCA_025506515.1). Classification (NCBI taxonomy): domain Eukaryota; kingdom Viridiplantae; phylum Streptophyta; class Magnoliopsida; order Asterales; family Asteraceae; genus Flaveria; species Flaveria trinervia. Next base: position 36,068,626 of record CM046442.1, read on the forward strand.
ATAGCTTAGGTCCAGTATGATGAGCATGAAGGGCATAGCACATAACAATGGTATACCTGAACTTTATCTTAGGTATTGTGCCTAGAGGTGCTGGGCACCGTGAATAAAGGTCTATGATAGGCTTAGGCCCAATACCATGAGCATGAAGGTTTAAGTTCATGGTGTTGATGAAAGGAAAAATGTAATGGTGAAAGAACGAATAATGAAGATGATAATGATATTATCTAGGTGTACGTATGACGTGTGACCACATGTTAAAGAAATGAACGGTTTAATGAAAGTAAAAGTGTGTTTTAATGTAAAACTAGAACTCACTCAGCATCGCTAACTTTTTATGCATTTTCCAGTTGGCAGGTGAGCATTGCTGAGGATGGGGTGGGGCAGCTACTTAGCATTGGGATGGCATTCTTTTTTTATATTTTTGTATGATAATACGAACAAATGAAATTGTGTCATTAATATTGTATTATTTTGCAAAAGCATTGTTAATGAAAATGTTGTTTTAAATGTTTCCGCTGCAATGTTTATTTCATTTTAGTGTAATTATATGCTTTATGACCAATGATTGGCCAGCTGTAAGCGTCCCGGGAATGGGGCCTTATAGAAATGATCATATATTTTAGACGATTCGATTCCCGATCAACCTAATGAGGAGGATGAGGAGTCCTACAATAATTGGGTGAAATACACTGAGGACTCGGTCAAAGTGTCTTGCCTCATGTTGGCAACTATGACTCCGGATCTTCAAAAGGAGTATGAACATCATGGAGCATACGACATGATAACAAAAATGTTCCAACAACAAGGAAGGGTAGAGTGCTTCGAAACGATTCAAGCACTCCATGCGTGTCGTATGGATGACGCCCAATCTGTTTCATCTTATGTACTTAAGATGAAAAGCCAAATCGACCACCTTGAAAGGCTGAATTGTCCCATCTTGAAAGAGTTGGCTATGGATTTGATCCTCAACTCTTTGTGAAAAAGGTTTGACAACTTTGTCATGAATTATAACATGAACGGGTGGGCAAGAACATAAGTGGACTTCACTCTATGCTCAAAACTACCGAGGCGGCCATGGGTAAAAGGGTTTTACCCGTTCTCACCATTAATGAAGGTGGGAACAAGTAGAGGCCTCACCCCGCACCCAAGGCAAATGTTGCCAAGGGTAAGGGGCAATGTTAGGGGAAACGGAAAGGGAGGGATAAAACCGCCACCACCAAAACTAGCGGAGAAGAAGAAAAAGGTTGCTTTGAATGACCCATGCTTTAAGTGTGGGGATATTGGACATTGGGCAAGAAATTGCCCAGTCCACTCTCAAAGAGTTGCAAGCTAAAAGAAATTGCCCAGTCCATCTCAAGTACAATTTACATGATTCATATTGATCTATATTTAATATCCTCTAACACATGGGTATTGGATACCGGATGTGGAACTAACATTTGCAACTTATTGCAGGGGATCAGTAAGGACTTCAAGAAAGGGGATGTTAGCCTCTACATGGGGAATGGGGCAAAAGTTTAAGTTGAAGGCCGGGGGGACTACTTCTTGAAGCTTTCAAATGGTTTGGAAGCAATTTTGAAAAATATTTTGTATGCTCCTAGTTGACTAGAAACATTATTTTTGTTGCCCAACTAAGACAATATGGTTATGTTTTAACATTTATTGAAAATGAAATTCATGTTTCTTTAAATGGCATATTTTATATTAAAGCTATTCCTATTAATGGTATTTATGAACCGATTCATGAAAACACATTGAATGATAGCTCATTGTACTAAACCACCACTAAGAAACTCAAATTGGATTTGAGTGATACCTAACTTTGGCATTGCTGTCTTGGTCATATAAACAAGAAGCGCATACAAACACTTCAAAAAGAATGGTCTTTTAAAAGCAAGTGAATATGATTCATTGATGTATGTGAATCTTGTTTACAGGTAAAATGACTAAGGCACCTTTTAGTGGCAAATCCAAAGGGCAAAAGATTTATTAGGCATCATACATTCGGATGTATGTGGTCCTTTTAAGCCAATGACTAGGTACCATGAAAGATACTTCATTACCTTTACTGACGACTATAGCCGATATGGTTATGTGAACTTGTTAAGACACAAAAGATAAAGCTTTTGAAATATTCAAAATCTTCCAAAATGAAGTAGAAAATTAATACCAAAGAAAATAAAAATTCTCCGCACCGATAGAGGAGGTGAATAGATAAGTGATGCCTTCAGAGATCATCTTAAAAGTTATGGTATTGTCTCACAACTATCTCCACCTGGAACACCACAACACAATGGTGTGTTCGAGAGGAGAAATCGAACTCTATTGGATATGGTCCGATCTATGATGGCTAGAAGCTCATTGCCTCTATCATTTTGGGGTTTCATTTTGCTCTCTATGGCCCGTATCTTGAATATGGCCCCAACCAAGAAAGTGCAATCGACACCTTTTGAATATGGCATGAAAGGGTTCCATCACTATCATATTTAAGGTATGGGGGTGTGAGGCTTATGTTAAGACTCCCACCTCAAACAAGTTAGAAAGTCATCCACTAAGTGTATCTTCATTGGATATCCTAGAGATTCTATGGGATATTTTTTTGATCCATTGGGACAAAAGGAGTTTGTTACCAAGAAGTTGAGTTATTAGAAGCTAAGTTCCTTATTGAAGGAAGTAGCAATAGAACTGTGGATCTTGAGAATGATCAAGAACCACAAACCGATACATGTTTGGTTGACACTAGCACTCAACATGAGGATGTTGAGAATGATCAAGTGGTTGATCAATATAGATAAAATGTTGGCAGATCTGGTAGAATTGGTAATCCACCTGAAAGATATGGATTTTTCGTAGATGGATGCTATGTGGTAGATTCGGATGAACCAACCACCTATCGTGATGCAATGTCAATTTGGATTGTGACAAATGGCTTGAAGCCATGAACGTTGAGATGCAATCCATGCATGACAACCAAGTATGAGACTTGGTTGAACCACCTCTTAACTCCAAAATAGTTGGAAGTAAGTGGGTTTTCAAGAAGAAAACTGATATGCATGGAAACTTGGATACTTATAAAGCTAGACTTGTAGCAAAAGGTTTCATTCAAACTCAAGGGGTGACTATGATGAGACCTTCTCACGATTGCAATGTTAAAGTCTATTAGGATATTATTTGCCATAGCTGCTCATTATGATTATAAGATTTGGCAAATGGATGTCAAACCCTCCTTTTTAAATGGATATCTTGAGGAAGATGTCTATATGGTTCAGCCCAAAGGCTTTGTCGATCAAAAACATCCTAACAAAGTATGCAAGTTAAAGAAATCAATCTATGGAATGAAATAAGCATCAAGAAGTTGGAATCACCATTTTGATGAAGAAATAATCAAATTTGGGTTCATCAGAAACGTTGATGAAGCATGTGTATATAAGAAGCTAGTGGGAGCATCATCACTTTCCTAGTATTGTATGTCTATGACATTTTACTATTTAGAAATGACATTCTAACTTTGGAGGGTGTAAAAGCCTGGCTTGGAAGATGTTTCTCTATTAAGGATCTTGGTGAAGCCGCCTATATATTGGAATAAAGATCTATAAGGATAGATCAAGGTGATTCATAGGTTTAAATCAAAGTGCATACATTGACAAGATCTTGAAAAGGTTCAAGATGGAAAAATCTAAGAAAGTATCGTGCCTATTCAAAGAGTAACTATATTGAGTAAGACTCAATGTCCAAGCTCAAAGGATGAGCAAGACAAAATGAAGGAATCTCGTATGCGTTTGCTATAGGATCCATCATGTATACAATGATGCCTAGGCCGAGTGTCATGCGCTTTGAGCATGACAAGCCGATACCAACAAAGCCTGGAAACAGTCATTGGATGGCTGTCAAGAACATACTTAAGTACCTAAGGAGGATCAAGGATGTATTCCTAATCTATGGATCTGGTGAGGAGGAACTCATAGTAAAAGGTTACCCGGATGCCAGTTTCCAAACTGATCGGGATGATCACGATCAGAATCGGGTTTATTTTCATCTTGATTGGGGGAGCAATCTCTTGGAAGAGCTCTAAGCAAGATGTGGTAGCATTGTCAACTATAGAGTCAGAATGTCTTTGCTTAAATCGTAACTCAGGAAGCTGCATGGTTAAAGAAATTTATTCATGATCTAGGGGTGGTCCATTCCATTCAGGACCCCCTAGAAATTCTTGTGATAACGAGGGTGCGCTTGCTCAATTCAAGGAACCCCGTGCACATCAAAAGATTAGGCACATTGAACGGAGATTTAACTACATAAAGGATGAAGTTCAAAAGGGAAAGATATGTATTCGCAAAGTTCACACGGATCAAAACATTGCGGATCCACTCACGAAGCTTCTTGAAAAGGCAAGGCATAAATGTCATACTTGTGCCATGGACTTCAATATTCTAGTGACCACATATGATCTTTAATTTTGTATTTAGATATTGTAAGCCTTTATCACTTGAATAAATTATTTGGTTATAGTGTTTCAACTAATATTCCTATTTTTCATGTTTAAAATCCATAAGTAAATCATTTACTCCAGACATCCGTAGTCGTTCATACTTGTGGGACAAAAATAAGGTAAGACTATTATGAACAGGATGAATATAGAGCAAAATTGCTACCAAAGTTCATAGATATTTGTGGGATACAAATAATGGACTGACCTGCATCTCAAATATTACTACATGGAGTCTTCCTGATTGATCATAAGTAATTTTGAGTAAAGGCGAACATCATTTGGTATCCTTTGACCTGAGATACATATTAGGTCTTGACTGTTAGGATCAGTGATTTAAGTTTGATTAATTAGAGTAGATTGCAGCGGAATTCCAACAATGAATTAGACAATTTAGCAAGAACTCAATTGATATTCAATGGAATAGTACACGGTTATAGAGAGAGAGAATTCTAAAAAAGGAATATTTCATTCAATGCTTTCGTGGTGGCTGAAAGTCACACATTACAATTAGGTCAACATTCCTTATATAAGGAATGTGACGTCTGCTGATGTCGCTTTGATAGTGACATCTAATAGAATTATACAAACAACTGAAACCATGCAAACTACTGAGAATGTTCTCAACAACTGATCACATCTCAGAGAATGCTAAGTACAAGAACATAAAACTACTGAACTAAAACTACTGAAACTATAAACTACTGAAAGGTAAATTACAAGTACTGAAAAGGAAAACCATCACAACTATTGAAGTTAATAACTTCACTATTGTGACAACTACTGAAGTTAATAACTTCAGCTATTGTGACAACTACTGATCACTCTGGTCTTCAGTCTTGTCTTCAATCTTTGTTCTTCAGACTTTTATTTCAGATGTTGTCTTCAGCTGATAGCTTCAGACTTTGTCTTCAGTACTTCACTTTCAGACTTTGTCTTCAGTAGAAATCTTCAGATCTTGTCTTCAGACCTTCTAATCAGCTGATGTCTTCAGCTATTGTGATCTTCTTCAGCAGTTGTAATGTCTATGGGACTTGGAGGTTTTTTTGATCAGGCTCATTGGTTCTTTTGGTCCAACAAACTCCCCCTGAACCAATGCAACCAAAACCTCTAAGTTTATTGATGATCCCACTTATTCTTTGGCAGAAACACCCTCTTGATCAGCTTCAGAGGTAATCATGTAAGCACAGGCCAGGAAAAGTTTCTGATCTTTTGATTGGCTAAGTGTGGAAGGGAACTCTGTCTTGGGGAAACTGGACACAAAGTCTTGTCCCAACCATGAAACCTAAATCCCATTGATGAGTTTATAAGACTCTCTTGCATAGGCCTCAAGGAGAACAACTTGTTCCTCCTTAGTGAGTTCTCCTGCTTCTCCCTCAAAGAAGAACTCAGGCCATAATATTCAGACAGATACCTTACTGTCTTCCCATTCTTCAACTCAACAGTTGTGATCTCTCTGTATGCGAATTCATCTGGATGAGAGCCTTCTAGCAACAACTAGAGTTCACTCTTTTGAAGACCTTCAAGTCTCTTGTATAACAGCCCCTTCTTGATCATTTTGTTCTCAAGTAGAGATTGAGGGGTTGTCTTTGAGTTGTGCTCTCTTGAATTCTTCTATAATCTCCCAGGGTGAGACTACCATAGCCAACATAATTGCAGCATTCAAAGTCCTTTTCACTTGGCCATGATATCTACTTGGTATGTTCTTCTTGTGTATTCTGGAACTTACCCTAGGGTCTGGCCAAATCCTCACTCTTTCTCTTTGATGTTGGAATGTATGCCTAAGAGTGTACAGCCTCAGAGCTTGTTTCTTTATTGCTTGAATGGATGAGGACTGAGGGAAGTCCTTGTCAACCATTTTGAGAAATTGCTCATCATGCTGCTTCTGTTGTTCTACTTCTTCAATCTTCACTTTCACCATTTGCATTTGCAAGTCAGATGTGATCATCTGTTGACTTCTGGGCTCAGGTGTTTAAGTTTGAGAACATCAGAGATTGGCAGACTGTCTTCATTCTCATCCTCTTCTTCTTCTTCTACCCTCAACACCCTTCTCCTCCTTCTGGGTGTATCACTGGTGTGGTTTGAGATGGTTTTTGGGGTAATGGAATTGGTTTTGTGGGTTGAGTTGGGGTGGTTTTGGTTTAGGGATAGAATTGGCAGATTTTAGAGATGATTCCTTTGAGGGTTGTTTTTGAGTGGGAGTATGAGAAGGCTGATCTAGCAATTTAGTGGTGAGTTTGGCTTTTGAGAGCTTTGCCATCTCAGTTCTCTTCCCAGCACCTGCTTCATCCAGTGCTTCGATGATCAACCCTTTTTTGTAGCTTCCAGTAGAACAGATTTTCTTCGTTATTTCCAAGATACTGTCTCTGGACCAAGACTTCATCTCTATCAATGATCTTCCTAGATATTTGGCAATAAACCTGATCAAAATCTCCAACCTTTCCCTATCCATCACACTATAACTAGCCCATCGTGCTTGAAATTCATTTATCTCCACCCTTCTGATCTCAACATCTAAGGTGGCTGTGTCATGACCCTGTCTGAAGAGCTGATCTATTATTTTGTCCATATCTGCTATGAGCTTCATCAGCTTCTTTGACTAGATCTTCTAAGGACTTTTCTTCATCTGCCTTTGACTCAGCACTTCTCTTCCTTTTGTAAGTGATCAACTGATCTTTCTGCTCTTTGTTTGTGCTCAGCTGTTTTCTGAATTAGTTCTTGTTCTTTCTCCAACCTTTTCTTTTTCTAGTTCTTTCTTATCTTCTACTCTCTTCCTTTTCCTTCTTTCACTGCCTTAGACTTAGTAGTCTCCCCCTTTTGGGTGCATTGGGATCAGGGTTGAAAGGCAGCATCATCAAGGAGTGTTTGGAGATTTTAGTAGATCCTCTCATCAATGGCTTTATATACTATCTCAGTGATGATGGGAGTGATGAGAGGTAAGGAGCTTTGAAAGGTTGCAACCATCTGCTCAAAGGGGTTCTGTCCCTAAGAGGTGGTGCCAAAAGCAGTGGCTGGTGGCTTAGTTAAGTGTATTGGTTTGTGTTTGGTGAACCTTCAAATGAAGGTGCCATCTGTGGGTTTATTGGGGCAGATGGACTTTTATCCTGAGACATTTTGGCTAGCATTTCTTTGAGTCTGCTCACCTCAGTCTCTAGGATTGTGTTATGGGCTAAGACATCAAAGAAAAAGCCCAGGTCATCATCAGTCTTTGCTGAATCATCTGACCTCCTGATTAAATCAGGATGTACATGCCTGAGTGTAGATCAGTATATGCATGTGCCCCTTGTTCTTGGTTCTGGGGACTTCCTACCTCTGGACTTTGTCCTTCATTGGCAGTTGCCTCTGGTGAGGTCTTATATATGTTACCAACTTCATCATGTTCATTGCTGAATCAGTAGAAGTGGCAGCCTGACCAGATGTTCTAACCTCCTCTTCTACACTTGGAGATTGAACATTATAACCCCTATGATGTGGGTTATGAGCAGCATTTTGGTCCTCCCCCTCAATCGTTGAGGTATTCCTAGTGTTAATTGGTTTCTGGGGAGGGGGTGAGGAATGCAGCTGACTCAGCACTTTAGCAACTATAAGGTGGGCTTTGAGGGGCGGTTGCATTTGGAGATTGTCAGAAGCAGATTGCACCTGGGGTGAGAGATGCTCTTCAATGGTAACCTCTCAACTGAGATAGGTTCCAGTAATGTGGTATCCCCAAATTTGGTTGCAACAGGATCCTATGGAGAGGATACCTGTGCGGTTCAGTTGGTTGAGTCTCTGACATGACTGGGGGGTCGAACCAGTATGTGTTTCCTGTATTGGTGGTACAGGGGCATCCTCAGGGGACTCATCTCCCTGAGTAGCCTTTTTGGGCTTTTGGGGTTTGGGTTTGGTGGGGACTTTGGATCTGGAGGTGGAGGTTGTGGGTTCCCTCTGCTTGGGTTGAGAGCAGCCGGCAGCCCCTTTGAGAGTAGGGTCAGAGTTATGTCTGGAGTATACCTCAGCTAAGACAGCTGGAGCAGGGACTCCAAGACCAACAAGGCCTTCAGATTTTAATTGATTTAAAATTATGGCCATCAGAAACCTGGGATATAGGCTCTGATACCATTTGTTAGGATCGGTGATTTAAGATTGATTAATTAGAGTAGATTGCAGTGGAATTCGAAAATGAATTAGACAATTTAGGAAGAACTCAATTGATATTCAATGGAATAGTACACGGTTATAGAGAGAGAGAGAGAGAGAATTCTGCAAAAGGAATATTTCATTCAAATGCTTTCGTGGTGGCTGAAAGTCACACGTTACAATTAGGTCAACATTCATTATATAAGGAATGTGATGTCTACTGATGTCACTTTGATAGTGAAATCTAACAGAATTATACAAACAACTGAAACTATGCAAACTACTGAGAATGTTCTCAACAACTGATCACATCTCAGAGAATGCTAAGTACAAGAACATAAAACTACTTAACTAAAACTACTAAAACTATAAACTACTGAAAGGTAAATTACAAGTACTGAAAAGGAAAACCATCACAACTACTAAAGTTAATAACTTCAGCTGTTGTGACAACTACTGAAGTTAATAACTTTAGCTGTTGTGACAACTACTGATCACTCTGGTTTTCAGTCTTTGTCTTCAGTCTTTGTTCTTCAGACTTTTATTTCAGACGTTGTCTTTAGCTGATAGCTTTAGACTTTGTCTTCAGTACTTCACTTTCAGACTTTGTCTTCAGTAGAAATCTTCAGATCTTGTCTTGAGACCTTGTAATCAGCTGATGTCTTCAGCTGTTGTGATCTTCTTCAGCAGTTGTAATGTCTGTGGGACTTGGAGGTTTTTCTGATCAGCTCATGGTTCTTTTGTCCAACATTGATATTTACTGAATATTATACTTTGACTTAGTTCTTCGCTATTCTGAAACATGGAAGTACATAAGTCTGAGTTTAGGTACAATACAAGGTAATTGTGAGAGACATATGTAGTCAAGATGGGATTTGTACCTCTTATTCGTTGAGAGTAAGATGTCTAAGGCCTGATAAAGTTAAATCAATGGAGAATGATCATTCTGTTTCTCTAGGATTTAACATGACATATGTGACAAAATGATAGAGGATTGATTCACCTAAAACATTTTGAGTGAGGTACTTGAAGGGGATGATGTTATTAAATGGCACTTAGTCATACGTATTAAGGGTAGTAAACCGTTGTTAAGCTGTATTTACTGCTTGCATCAATCTTCTATGAATCTTGTGCAAGTGGGATATTGTTGGATCTTGTATGCCCAAGACACATACAAGATTGATGTGGTTAGTACGTTATGATCCAAGTCGGGTCATACCCAATAACAAGCCAAACAAACACCAATAAATATTTATTTGTTGAGGAGATCATACAAATAAATATTGACACCTATTTAGAAAAGGGTTTTCTAAAACATTGCTTTTATGATAGAACAACATTATATGGATAATTTGTTCATGAGAAATTATTTGTTTCATTGTTTAAGTTGGTTAAATAATAACAAATAAAAGTGTGTTAATGTTATAAAATTAAAATAGGTTTTAATTTTATAAACAAAGGGTTGAAAGAGTAAAATTTTATAAAAGTTTCAAAATGGGGGGAACCCATTTTGAACCTTGTTTTCGGCTGCCCCATGTGGGCATTAGGAACTCATTTTTATTCTTGGTCTTTGCAAGACTTTAGACATACTTGCACTCTTCAATTAAAACACATATTCTCTCACACACACAAGCAAAAACTTCTCTAATCTTGGCTGAAACTATAAATTTCTAGGCTGGACTTGAAGCAGTTTCTTGGTAGATTTTCGGATTGTTCAAGAAGGAATTGGGTTTTGGTGTTGAGCTCCCTAACTAGCTAGGTGTTTGGAAGAGCTTGTGGGTATAACAACTTGATGCTTTCTCTCTTGGGGGCTGGACATTCAAGAACATCATCATCTTCATCTCATCCATCTACAACATCTTGTGCTTGAAAGGTTGTTTCAATGAGCACCCTATGGTTGTTATTTTGGTTTTGATAGCATACTATTTCACATATATATATTATCCATGTTCTTGGGATTTTGTTTATGGTTTAGAATGGTAAAAATTTTAGATTGTTAACCTCACTTAAAACCATATATCCGCTGCGTTTTTTTATAGTTTAAATGGTTAAACTAACTTTGATAAACATTTTATAAAACCCAACAAATTCACAAATGGCACTATGGCTTTGACTATGTTTTTTGGTTATTGAAATTTACTGACTTGTCTGAGCACTCTTTGATTTTAATTGGATGACCTAACTTGATTTTCTCCTCATTTGTTCAATGTAAACACTTGTTTTGTTTTATGGATTTGTAATTTGTGTTACTACTGATTTATGTTCAATAGTTTTAGGTTCATTTTGATCAGAAATAGTGACTGACTCAGGCATGATAGTGTAATTGTCATTCTATGGTAGGGGACATGAATTATATCCAATCCCAGTCATATCCTTGGGATCCATTTGTGAATCAAGCATCTCTTACAGCTTGGTTGAAGATAGTTGAAACTTTTCAAGTTTCACTTCAATGACTAGTTGCTTAGCTTTGGATTGAGCTAAATTTTCAGTTAACTTTTCTTCATTTCAAAACTTTTAAGTTCTATTTTAAGCATCTCAGATTTTACCTTTTCTTCTTTAATCTTAGCAGCTAATTTGTGATTGTGCTCATGATATCCCTGCAATTTAGCAATGCATTTGTCACTACAAAGATTAGATTTTACCTCAAATGGTTGGAGTTAGGCCATCATTGATGTAAGCCATAAGAGCATGATTTCGAAATTGAGGCTTCACTTCCTCATTATACAGGCTTCAATCACAAACTCCATCTTGTCTGATGACAAAAGCATTTGAAGTAAGTTAGCTGCTTCCATGGACTTGATTGGTTAGTTGTAGCTGACTTTGGTATTGTTGTTGATGATGATACTGCTATTGATTGTTGTATTGGAAGCTTGAGCTTGGTTGTGATGATGATTGAACTTGAGAATTTCTTTGAAAATTGTTGTTCTTTCTTCTTGGAGCATTGCATTCTCTTGAGAAATGGCTGGTCATACCACAGTTGAAGCATGTTAGGATCAGTGATCTACGTTTGATTGATTTGAGAGTATAGCAGCGGAGAACAAACAATGAATTAGCCAATTCACAAGAACACAAAAGATATTCAAGGTAAGAATAAATGGTTATAGACAGAAAGAATTCTGCAAAATATATTTCATTCAATATTCGCTTTCGTAGTAACAGAATGTCACAAATACAATTAGGTCAACACCTCTTATAAGGAGATGTGACGTCTGCTGATGTCACTTGATAGTGACATCTAACAGAATTTATTCAAACTACTGATAGTTAACACAACTACTGAAGATGTCAAACAGCTGACATCTTCTTACAAAAATGCTAAGTGTTAACTATCACTACAACTACTGAAAAGAAACTACTGAAACTACAACGACTGAAGAACATGCTCTACAGTCGTTTTACAAATACTGAAACAAAAAGAAAACTATTGAAAGGAAACCATCACAACAACTGAAGAATGCTTCTTTAGTTGTTGTAACAAACTCTGAAGGCTTCAGTACTTGTACTTTGTTCTTCAGCTGTTGATCTTCAGACTTTGGTCTTCAGCTGTTGAAGTCTTCAGTACTTTAGTCTTCAGCTATTGAAGTCTTTAGTACTTTAGTCTTCAGCTGTTGATCTTCAGACTTTGGTCTTCAGCTTTTGAAGTCTTCAGTACTTTAGTCTTCAGCTGTTGAAATCTTCAGACTTTGTCAAACAGCTGATCAAGTCTTCAGCAGTTGTTGTGATGTCTGTGGGACTTAGAGGTTTTTCTGATCAGGCTCATTGGTTTTTTGGTCCAACAAACTCCCCCTGAACCAATGCAGCCAAAACCTCTAAACTTATTGAAGATGTCCCACTTATTATGGCAGAAGGATTGGTCTTTTTGTCTTCTAGATCAGCTCAGAAGTGACCCTTTTTAAGCACAGGCCTAGGAAGAAGTCTCAATGATCTGTTTGGCAAAGTATGAATGGGAACTCTGTCTTGGGGAACTGGACACAGAGTTGTTACCCCATCCATGAGATCTACTTCCCCATTATGAGTCTGTATGACTCTCTTGTGTAGGCCTCAAGGAAGGTAATTTGTTCCTCCATGGTCAGCTCTTCAGCACCTCCTTCAAATAATGATTCAGGCCCATAGTACTCAGATAGGTATTTGACCTGTTTCCCATTCTTTAGCTCCACAGTTGTTATTATTCTATAAGCAAATTCATCAGGGTGATTACCCTCTAGAAACAACTGGAGCTCATTCTTTCTGACTTCTTCAAGCCTCTTATAAACTAACCCATTTTTCACCATTTTATTTTCAAGCATCTTCTGTGGGGTTTGGTTAGCTTTATAAGCTTTCTTGAAGTCTTCTAGGATTTCCCAGGGTGATACTACAAAGACCAGGGAGATCACTTCATCTACAATCTTTTTCACCTGGCCAATGTATCTCTGTGGAATGTTTTTCTTGTGAATCCTGTGAGACACCCTGGGATCAGGCCAAATCCTCACTCTCTCCTTTTGATATTAAAATGTATGCTTAAGAGTGTATAATCTAAGAGCATGCTTCTTCATGTTGATGATAGAAGATGTGGCTTCATATGCTTTGTCAACCCTCCTCAACAATTCCTCATCGTGTTGTGTGTGAAGCTCTTCTTCTTCTAGCTTCACTTTCACAATTTGTTGTTGAGTTTCAGGAGTAATTGTTGGAGAGTGACTTGTCGCCTTCGGCAACTATATAATAGCTGAGAGTGGCAGCCTATCTTCATCTTCATCATCATCTTCTTCATCATCTTCTAGCCTCAATACCCTTCTCTTCTTCTTCTGGGGTACATCATCGACTATTGGTTTTGAGGGAAAGGGAGTTGGTTTGGTGGGAAAGGGAGTGATGACCACTTGATGGTTGTTGACGAACGACTGGAGAGACTCAGTGTTGTTCTCCCCAGTTATAAGGTTGACGTTCGTCCAAAACTGGTGTAAGGATTCGACATGAATGGTGGGATTTAGAAGGAAGGCCGTTTGGTAGGGAGATTGGACCATTAGATCAATGGCGTTGTCGAACTTTGTCAAGAAAGATGATTTTGTGAGGTAGGCAACACAGTTATGGCGTGGTTTGAGCTGCATGGTCGCCATTAATGAGAGAGAAGTTTTGGAGATTTGAACGTTAGGTTTGGAGAGGATGAAGCGCTGAAGGCTTAGGTATTGGGTATTTATAGGGTAAGGGTTAGAAAACGACTGAAGGGTTTGGTGTTAGTCATCAGTAGTTGTAAACGACTGATGACATGGTATTACCCTTTCAGAAGTTGAAACAAGTGAAGTCTTGGTTTTAGGCATCAGCAGTTATAAAACTACTGAAAACCATGGTTTTGACTTCAGATGTTTGAGAACAACTGACGACTCGGTTTTAGTCATCAGTAGTTGTGAAACTACTGAAAACCTTGGTTTGGTCTTCAGGTGTTGTAAACAACTGATAACTTGGTATTAGTCATCAGTAGTTGTGAAACCACTGAAGACATGGTTTTGTTATCAGTTGTTGTAAACAGCTGATGACTTTGTGTTAGTCATCAGTAGTTGTGAAACTACTTAAGACATGGTTTTGTCATCAATTGTTTAGGATGAAACAACAGTTGTAGAAACAACTGAAGAGAAAGTTCTCATCAGTAGTTTTCGTCAATTCATAGCCTTTCAGCTGTTTCATACTGTCCTCAACACTTACTCATCAGCCTTTTAGCTATTTTCAGTTGTTTCATAGGACATCAGTACTTATCTGTTTTTACTGACATCAGTAGTTATAACTACATCAGGAGTTGTAACTTTATCATTTGTTTTATCAGAATCAGTACTATATGTGATATGGTTACTAATGATCATCAGTACTTATATACTGAGATCATCAGTAGTTATCACTTATTCAAGCTGCAGCATACCAAGCCGTAACACTAGGTTTTGGAAAGTTGGACTATCCAAAGGCTTAGTAAAAATGTCTGCAAGCTCATCAGCACTAGGCACAAACTTAGGATCAATCAGACCTTTTTCAAAACAATCCCTAATAAAATGATGTCTGATCTCTATATGTTTGGTCCTAGAGTGCTGGACTGGATTTTTGACAATGCACAGAGCTGAAGCACTATCCATTAATAATGGAGTCTTAGTCTCTGTAATGCCATAATCTAAAAGTTGGTTCTGAAGCCAGAGTACCTGAGAAGTACAACTTGCAGCTGCAATGTACTCTGCTTCAGCAGTGGATGTAGCAAGAGATGTTTGTTTCTTACTCTGCCAAGAAATCAAAAAGTTGCCTAGGAATTGACATCCACCAGAAGTTGACTTTCTAGTTAACTTGCACCCTGCATAGTCACTATCTGAAAAAGCAACTAATTTGCAAGAGTGTCCTGTGGAATACCATAAACCTAGAGATTGTGTACCTTGCAAATATCTAAAGATCCTCTTGACTGCAATCAAATGAGACTCTTTTGGAGCAGCCTGAAATCTAGCACAGACACAAGTAGCAAACATGATATCTGGTCTAGAAGCTGTTAAGTACATCAAGGACCCAATCATACATCTGTAAAGTGTTTCATCAACAGCTTTACCTTTCTAATCTGCATCCAGTTATGTGGTGTTGCACATGGGAGTAGAACAGGGCTTACAATTTTGTAAATCAAACTTATTCAAAAGATCTTTTGTATATTTTGACTGATGAATAAAGGTTCCATCAGCCTTTTGTTTGATTTGCAAACCTAGAAAGAACTGTAATTCTCCCATTGCACTCATTTCAAACCTCTTTTTCATTAATTTGGTAAAATCATCACACAACTGGGGATCAGAGGATGCAAAAATAATATCATCAACATAAATTTGAATAAGTAGCTTATGCTGATCCACCTTCTTAATAAACAAAGTTTTATCTATGGAGCCTCTAGTGAAATTATTCTTGAGAAGAAAAGTGGAAAGTGTCTCATACCAGGCTCTAGGAGCTTGTTTCAACCCATAAAGAGCCTTATCAAGTTTATACACCCATTCAGGATGTTTATTGTCCTCAAAACCTGGTGGTTGACACACATAAACTTCTTCTTTTATTTTGCCATATAAAAATGCACTTTTGACATCCATTTGAAAAACTTTGAGATGGTGGAATGCAGCATAGGCTAAGAACAATCTAATTGCCTCTAGTCTGCTACAGGGGCAAAGGTTTCATCATAATCAATACCTTCTTCTTGTGAGAACCCATGTACAACCAGTCTAGCCTTGTTCTTAACAATAAGCCCATTTTCATCAGTTTTATTCCTAAACACCCATTTAGTGCCTATTGCACACTTACCTGGGGGTAGAGGAACCAGTTCCCACACTTGCTGTTTCTTGAACTGAAGTAGCTCAAGTTGCATGGCTTCAACCCATCCATTGTCTCTTAAAGCAACATGATAGTTCTTTGGCTCTAGCTGACTGATGAAGAGAGCATAGAAGCAGAAGTTAGACAATTGACTTCTTGTTGAAACTCCAGCATTGATATCACCAATGATTTGAGACATTGGGTGATTCTTCAGCTCTTGATAAACAATGATCAGAACTGTTTGAAGAGAAATCAATATGCTCATCATAATTGCTTTCAGATGCAGCATATTCTGACTCATGACCAACCAAGATAGTGTTCCCTGGTACAAAGTCATCAGTGAGCTTTCCTGATGATGACAGTTTCCTTTTCTGCTCTATCTCTCTTTCGAATGTAAGCAGTTTCCCATGAAGTTGGGTGAGAGATAGGCTATCCAGATTTGCACTAGAGCGTAGGACAATAGTGTATGTGTCCCATCTCTCAGGCAGTGATCTGAGGAATCTGTTATTCATCTGGCTGTTGGTGTATTCCTGTTTCACCATTTTCAGCTCAGAGATCAAACAGGAAAAACGCTCAAACTGTTGAGTCAGTGTCTCACCCTTTCTATGAGAGAATGTCTCATATTGTTGGGCGAGGATTTCTCTGTTGTTTGCTAAGACCTCATTAGTTCCACCGAATTGTTCCTTCAATGCATTCCAGAGGTCATGAGTAGTTTCATGATGCATAAGCCCTGAATAGATTTCATTCGACAGTGCCATGGCAGAATTCCATGGGCTTTAGCATCAATCTCAAACAGTTTCCGATCTTCATCTGAGTATTGTTCCTTCTTCTTCGGAACCATTTGATTGGTTTCCGGATTGTTCACCATAGGATTATGTGGTCCATGTACCACAGATGTCCAACAACCTGAACTGTTAACAGACAGGTGATGAAGCATCCTTCGTTGCCATATGTTATACTCAGTCCTAACCAGCATCGGAGGCTTGGTTGAGGAACCGGTATTGTGAGCGTCATTAGAAGGAGTAGTCATCTCAGATTCAACCAAATTCAATTAAGCTATAACAGATTTAGAACAAAACACAACAAACCAAATTGAACCAAGAGAGATCTCAAAATTAATAAACGAAAGCGGCAGAAAATCAATAATCTATAACCAGTTCTTGCAAATAAGCTAATTCAATCAAACATAGATATCAAATAGCAGTTTCAATGATCAACTGTTAGATCGATAAATGATTAACCAGCTCTGATACCATTTGTTAGGATCAGTGATCTACGTTTGATTGATTTGAGAGTATAACAGCAGAGAACAAACAATGAATTAGCCAATTCACAAGAACACAAGATATTCAAGGTAAGAACAAACGGTTATAGACAGAAAGAATTCTGCAAAATATATTTCATTCAATATTCGCTTTCGTGGTAACAGAATGTCACAAATACAATTAGCTCAACACCTTTTATATAGGAGATGTGACGTCTGCTGATGTCACTTGATAGTGACATCTAGCAAAATTTATTCAAACTACTGATAGTTAACACAACTACTGAAGATGTCAAACATCTGACATCTTCTTACAAAAATGCTAAGTGTTAACTATCACTACAACTACTGAAAAGAAACTACTGAAACTACAACGACTGAAGAACATGCTCTTCGGTCGTTTTACAAATACTGAAACAAAAAGAAAACTACTGAAAGGAAACCATCACAACAACTTAAGAATGCTTCTTCAGTTGTTGTAACAAACTCTGAAGGCTTCAGTACTTGTACTTTGTTCTTCAGCTGTTGATCTTCAGACTTTGGTCTTCAGCTGTTGAAGTCTTCAGTACTTTAGTCTTCAGCTATTGAAGTCTTCAGTACTTTAGTCTTTAGCTGTTGATCTTCAGACTTTGATCTTCAGCTTTTGAAGTCTTCAGTACTTTAGTCTTCAGCTGTTGAAATCTTCAGACTTTGTCAAATAGCTGATCAAGTCTTCAGTAGTTCTTGTGATGTCTGTGGGACTTAGAGGTTTTTCTGATCAGGCTCATTGGTTCTTTTGGTCCAACAAAGCATTTAACTTTGGATTTTTCATATCCAAGTTTGGTATTCTTATTCAGACTAAGCTTCCTTCCTTTTTTGATATACTTTTAGGCCCTCATTGCTATCATAGCCATCTGCCACTGCTGATCCATTTCTTCTACGCCATTTGAATCCATTACTTCTAGATCTTCTTGGATTAAATGAGCAGAAGTGAGTCTTCCTCCCAAGTAGGCTTCAAAACATGCAATGAAGGCACTATAAGTAGCCTTTTGTTCTTTAGATCTCTGATCTTTAATTGATTTTGCTTGATCTCTGGATGATAGAAAATCATTGTCTTCAGTGATGAATTTATTTTAAACAGAATGAGTATCTGATGGAAATTTGTAGGCTTTAATGACATAAGGTCCACCAAGGTTTCTTTTTCTTTCATCAAGTTCAAGAGCTTCAATTTTTGCGATCATTATATCCAGAGTGGTGCGTCCCAGATCAAGTGTGTTTTTCAGCATCGTCACATTTTGCTTCCAACTTTCAGGAAGATTGTGTAACATCTTCCTGTTCAGCTCCATTACTTTGTATGTAACCCCCATAATCTTAAGATCATTAACCAACTACACAAATCTATGTAGTTGTTTAGAGATTGACTCTCCTTGGAGTTTTAGAAGGTTTCATATTGATTGACCCACTTGTTTTTGTTGATTTTAGCTACCTCACTACTACCTTCACACATGATCAACAGTGCATCCCACACAGCTTTTGTTGTTCCATATTTCTCAAGTTTTTTTAACACGTCCATTTTCAAGGCTTGTGTGCGAATGGAATGTGCTTTGAGATCAATCTTTATCTTTTTGTAGTCATTATCATCAAGATTTAGATCTTCAATGGGTATTCTTGATGTTTTGTACAAAGTAGCTAGGTCAGCCAAGAGTGTCACAGGGATGTGAGGTCCTTTCATATGGATATCCAATAATCTGGATCTACACCTATAATATAACTCAGAAACATGATTTTCCATTGCTTAAACTCATATTTGTGTTTTAACATAGGAGGTTTAGGAGTATGACCAAATTCAAAAAAAATTATGAGAGTCCATTGTAGTAAACTTGTTTTTAACTTGTTAGAATAATAGTTAGATTAATTTTGAAGTAGAACTACATTTTCAGATCTGATGAATAGTAATAATGGTTTGTTGGGAGTCCTTCTATAGCTATTATATTGTTTTGATGTGTGAAGATTATGATATAATTGATGTTTTTGTTATGATTTTATGTTAGAGCAAGTTGTTCATAGATGTGTTCTTGAGACTGGGTTTGGATGAACAGTAACTAGTTGATGTTTCAGATGAATTTCAGCATGAATACTAATTAAAGGTAGATGAACCCTCTAACAACAACTCAATCACCAGATCAATCGAGTTTCAGTTTAGATCTAAGCTGATATGAAGATGAACTGAGAGCCGAAGCTCTGATGCCAATTAACTTGGTGGTGAGAATGAAATTCTCAGTTGTTATGAATCAACCAGGATCAAATATGATGATGATTGAGTCAGTGATTATATGGCGGAACCATATAAATACTAGCATTAAAAGCAAGAAATACTCATAAATGCTCTTGTATTAATATGGCGAAAGGTTACAATGAATGCTAGGGTTTTAGCAACAAACATTAAGAAGACACCTTCTGAACATATGACTAACAAAATATTCTGATTGTCAAATCTACCCATAAGTGGGGTTTTCTATTCTATTTATAGGCTGACAAAATGCCATTACAAATAGACTAAACTACCCATGTACTATAAACTAGTCTAAGTACAAAAAGTCTTCATCAATATTTCTTTTGTCCATCCGCATTAACTAATGTAGATGTGTTGATCTTTATCAGTATTTCTTGATTCTTCTATCACATTTATGTTTGGTCATCAACATTGAGAAATGCGGATGAACAAACACTTAGCGCATTTGTTACTAAGCAACTGCATTAGTTAATGTGGATGTACAAATCCTTGTCAGCATTGTTTCGGCTCTCTGCATTTGTTAATGCGAAAGAACAAACACTTATCAATATTTATTCTATGGTCATCCGCATAAACAAATGCGGGTAGCCGACACTTGTTTTCTTTTGTTGATGCAGATTCTTCTCCATATATTCTTGGACTTATAGGATTTCTAGGAGAACAACCATCCATCCACCACTTGACTTGTCATATATGATCCTTTCAGAGTCCAACACCATGCGCCTAAGTGCCCACGCACCCACTTCCCATGCACCAAAGTTACCCAGACGCCTAAGTATTCGCATGCCCCTAAGGGCTCTTGCACCCGTATAGTGCTCATGCCCCTAGAATTTCCCCATGTGCCTAAGTGTCCCATGCGCCAAAGCAGCCATGTGCTCGCATAGTAGCCATGCACCTGCATAGTGCCCAGGCGCCTAAAGACTGAGAAAATATTCTGAAATTTTAGGGAAAAGGAAGTTTAGGCTATGCCTTGTGATGTTCCCAGGGATTACGTATGATGATTATATGATGTTGTATGATGTTGTATGATGATGTGTGATAATGTTATGTATGTTCTTTATTCTGTTATCTTCATGTTTCTTATTACATATTATTTCTGTGGCTTTACGGGGTGTGATAATGCAACTGAACATAAATGGTATTATGTAATTAAAGAGGAAATTAATGATGATGAAAAGTGGAACATAAGGAAGAATGAACGAATGTATGAAGAGTCTTGCAAGCAAATGAAATGAGGTGCACACCCAATGAAGGTGTTTGCTGAATGGTGTGCTTAGCTAAACCATAAGGATGCACCCAAGGGTATAGTCTTTGTGTCTGACCAGATGTATGGGACATTTGTCGCTTGCCTCGGTACTGGTGCCCGCCTAGTGCATGCTGTGTTAAGTGTATTTATAGATTTCGGACCAGTACCCGCCTTGTGCATGATGTTGGGTTATAGCACATGGCATTGGTCCGGATGAGAAGTGAAATATAATGATGAATGTACGAAATATACGATGTAAAAGAGTATGAATGAGGTCAAATGATGATGGAAGATAATAATAAATGTTATCTATGTGTACGTATGATGTATAATCGCGAATGAAAGTAAAGGATGGTCTTAAATATTGCAAAGTATAATATGTTTTATAAAACTAGAACTAACTCAACAACATTGACTTTTATGTGTGATGATTGACCAACTATGAGTGTTTTGGGAAGGGGCCTTAGAAGTTGGTATCAGAGCCTAAGTTTTAGAGAATTAGGTAATTATTTTCAAAAACCTAAACTTAAACTAAGTATGGGACAAAATGGAAGGATGCCAGCCCAAATAGCTACGTGCCATTAGGTATTTTCCTTAATGTTAATCGGTATTATGTGCGCATGTTTATTCATTGATGTGTTTTAGTAGATTTAGATACTGATTTACTGAGAATAGAAATGCTTGGGGTATGAAGAGTAAAGTAAGTGGCTAATCATAACTGACCACTATAATTAGGGACTTACTCTACTTGACATAAACTGAGCTATTACCTTGAATGACCATGTTGGTGTTTGGATATTGTAATTTGTTTAGAGGACGGTTGAAGGTAGATCTTCAAAGGCTTCATGAGAGGCAAGGCCAAGGCTGGTGAGATGGCTCATGAAGAGTCTAAGATCCATCACTAAGAAGGTGGTGATGAGAGTTCTAATCTAAGGGCCCTAGTGAAGGAGGCTGTTGTTGAGGAAGTTTATCAGGTCATGCAGACTGCCAAATCAATATTTCAGATTCAATGAGCTTGGATCTTAGGATTCATCATGTTCAGATCTAGAAATCAAAATTAAGATGGGTGGACGTGTGTGAATCATAGAACAAAGAGATGGATAATAATAATGTTATGATTTCATTGATGTTGGTAAAGAAGTTACAATGAGAATCATAGATGGCTGGTAAAATCAAACCCACCCAAAGGAGAGGATTTCTCCTTGGATGGTGATTTACACCATGAGAAACACACACACATAAGCCACACCTGCATAAATGCACTAGTGGGTCTATTTATACTAATATTACAACATGATCTAATTTTGACTTTCTAATTGTCTTGATATTGACATTGTCATGTTGAATTGTCTTGTTTTGTTGTAATCAACTTGGTCACTGTACTTGTACAATGAGATCTTCAGTTGGATGTAATTATGATTTGGTAAGCTTCAGTTTATTCCATTGTTGAATCCCAACAATACTTCCCCTAAACTAATGCTTGCCAAACCTTGAATTTGAAGATCTTCTCTGTCACATGTCTTCTTGATCAATTGATTTTCTGGCATAATTCATTGATGTTCTCTTCTCAGATTAAGCTCCTCCTAACATATTTCTTCAAAGGTTAGAATCTCTTGAGAATACTTCTTGGTATTGGATATGGGTTGTATCACTCTTGGATTACAGTTCATATCACAACTCAAGGATTAGAATGTATTAGGCATATGGTGAGGCTTTATATTTCAATAAACTGCATCAGGAACATGAATCAATGTTGAACACACTTCCATTTTATTGAAATAACTTGATAAATGACATTCTTCTGATAATGAATACTCCCTTGATTAAAGTCCGGCTAACTATCCGCTCAGTAGCCAGACACGGGTTCAAAACATCATCAGAAAAAATGTGAGCACAAGTACTTCAAAAAGGGCATGTGATAGTTATACAAGTCCCTGGATGAATTTGTGAAAAAGTGACCAAAGTTGATTTCTATATTTTTTTTTTTGCTTTCATGATCACAATGGACGTGCCTATTGGTTGCAATCATCCATGCTCATGTTTTTCTATTCTTTTTGAAGTCTTGTTCATCAACTGTTTATAAGCATTTCTTGCAACACATCCTCATTTCTTTGCCAATCCGCATTTGTTTGCAAAGCATCCACATTTGTTTGCAAGGCATCCACATTTATTTCAATGCATCCGTATTTAACTTCAAGGCATCCGCATTTGTGCTTAGAGTACCCGCATTTGTTTATAAATCAACCGCATTTGGTGTCAAGGCATCTGCATTTGGTGACAAGTCATCCGCATTTGGTGATAAGTCATCCGCATTTGTGACAAGTCATCCGCATTTGTGACAAGTCATCCGCATTTTTTGCCAAGTCATCCGCATTTGGTGACAACTCATCCGTATTTGTGTATAACACATCCGCATTTGATGAAGCTTCAGCGCATTTGTTTTTGTTCATCCGCATTTGTGTTTCAGACTTGAACAAAAACGATTTCACACTACAGTGCAGGTCGGGAAATCAGCAGTAGCTTATATTTCTTCATCTTTTCTTTGTTTTTAATGATGATCGTGTTCAATTGCATCGAATTTTGAAGGAATAATCCAGTGAATGATTATATTTCTTCAAATTGTACCATATTAGAACAGATCTGTGATTTTTCTTCTTGATTTTTGAGATGAACAAATGTGTTTTCTTCTTTTTAATGTTAATCTTGTTCAATTGCATCGAATTTTGAAGGAATAATCATGAGCATGTTCAAGGTTCTTCAAATCGTACCATAGTTGAACAGATTTGTTGGTTTTTCTTCTGATTTTGGGTATGAACAGGTGGTTTTGATGAACGGAGACTTTGTTTTTCATTTTTCTTCTTTTCTTCATTGTTCTTGACATCATTAAAGATGAAATCAGATTTGAAAATTAGATAAATCCAGCAACCAACAGCTCTGATACCATTTTGCTAAATCAATATTTCAGATTCATTGAGCTTTGATCTTAGGATTCATCATGTTCAGATCTAGAAATCAAAATTAAGATGGGTGGACGTGTGTGAATCATAGAACAAAAAGATGGATAATAATAATGTTATAATTTCATTGATGTTGATAAACAAGTTACAATGAGAATCATAGATGGCTGGTAAAATCAAACCCACCCAAAGGAGATGATTTCTCCTTGGATGGTGATTTACACCATGAGAAACACACACACATAAGCCACACCTGCATAAATGCACTAGTGGGTCTATTTATACTAATATTACAGCATGACCTAATTTTGACTTTCTATATGTCTTGATGTTGACATTGTCATGTTAAATTGTCTTGTTTTGTTGTAATCAACTTGGTCACTGAACTTGTACAATGAGATCTTTAGTTGGATGTAATTATGATTCAGTAAGCTTCAGTTTATTTTGTTGTTGAATCCCAACACAGACAATCCTGCCGTCTGTGGTGACCGAAGTAATTAAGTTGTGAGGGAAGGTGAGAGGAAAGAAAGGAATAAACCCACTAGGGAGAGAGAGCAACCGTAGACTGAGATGATTGTTTGTAATGATGAGGAAGAGGATGAAGAGGCTTTGCTAGAAACACCATGGGGTCGTAATTATGGAGCCTTTCAGAGGTGTAAGCCCTGACTTTCGATGGCAATGGTAGTGTTGTTGCTCCTCACCGATGGCTTAGAGAGACAGAGGTTGTGTTGGATATCAATGAATGTAGAGAGGACCAGAAGGTGAAGTTTGCTATCCACTCATTCTTGGACTCAGCTATGAGTTGGTGGGACAATATTGTCTAGGCTGAAGGTAGTAGGGCAATCAGAAGGATGAAGTAGGGCGAACTGAACAAGTTAGTGATTGAGGAGTTCTGTCCTCATAGGGAACTTGACAAGGTTGAGAGGGAGTTCCTACAGCTGGAGGCGGGAACGATGACACACCAACAGTACACCACCAAGTTCAACGAGATGGCACAGCTAGTGCCAGATCAGGTGATGCCCATGTTACAAAAGATTTAGCGATACATCCAAGGTTTGTTGGCAGATATTCTCAGGCACATGATCATGCCCGGCCGAGCACGTTAGGTTGGTGGTTGATTTGGCAGTTTTATGATGAGCGAGAGGTGGTGGTGGTGGTTGAGTCAAGCAAGAAAGGTCGTAGTGACCAAAATTGGAATGGGAAGCGGTGTGGATGTGGTGGGGTCGCTCCAAGCAACAAGGTTACGAGGGTGGATGATCGATGTGTGGTCACACCCGGTGTGGGGTTGAATAGGTGTGGTAAGTGGGGGATGGAGCGTACTAGGGAGTGTAGATGGGGATCAAATGTCTGTTTCAAGTGTGGGAGGACAGAAAATGTGGCCAAGAATTGTAGGGTGATGAGGTGTTTTAACTGTGGTGAAATAGGCCACATGAGTAGGGACTTCAAGTAACCAAGGGGGGAGAGTTTTAGAGTAAAGAAGATGACTAGAATTGAAGGGCAGAAGTTAAGCGCCAAAGCATTCATGATGGCCCGGGAGGAGGCTAGGAAGGACCCCGATGTTGTGTCAGGTATTTTTCTAGTAAACCAAACTCTTGCCTCTGTGTTATTTGATTTTCGTGCTAGTAGGAGTTTCATTTCTACTGTTTTCTGTGCTAATTTGCCTGCTAAAAGTAGAAATGTAGACAAGCCCTTCGATGTAGAAAATGCCATAGGTAAGTCTATCAGGGTTTCTGATCTAATTGAAGGTTATGTTATAGAATTAGAAGGTCATAAGTTTTCTATTAGAGTATTTTTGATGACCTTAGGTGGGTTTGATGTGGTGCTAGGAATGGATTGGTTAGCAGACTACAAGCCAAATATCATATGTTGCAAGAAGATGATTCGACTGACAACGCCTAATGGGAATTTGGTGACAATCTACAGTGATCGGGTTACTACAATTCCGAAGGTGATTTCAATGTTGGTGGTGGGAAAGTGCATGAGGCGTAGATGTCATGCCTACCTGGCCTACGTGAAGGATGTGGACACAACAACACCATAATTGTCTAATGTATCGGTTGTGTGTAAATTCCCGGATGTGTTCCTAGAAGATTAACCTGGTGTGCCATCGGACCTTAAAATCGAGTTTTAAATTGATTTTATACCTCGCGCTCAGCCTGTCGCTAAGGCACCGTATCGCTTGGCTCCCTTTGAGATGATGGAATTGATGGTTCAACTGCAAGAGTTGCTTGATAAAGGGTTAATTAGACCGAGTATCTCTCCTTGGGTTGCTCTAGTCTTATTTGTCAAGAAGAAGGAAGGTAGTATGAGGATGTGCATCGACTACCGTGAGGTAAACAAGTTGACGATAAAGAACTAGTACCCGTTATCGAGGATTAATGACTTGTTTGATCAGCTCAAATTTGTCAGTTGGTTCTCGAGGATAGATCTCCGATCTAGTTATCATCAGTTGATGGTGAAGGAGTAAAATATTCCTAAAACAGCTTTTCATACACGTTATGGAAACTATGATTTTCTCGTCTGTCATTTGGTTTAACCAACACGCCAACTACTTTTATGGATTTAATGAATCAATTGTGTTGGCCGATGTTGGATAAATCAGTGATTGTCTTTATCGATAATATCCTGAACTATTCGAGGAGCGAGGAGGAGCATGCCGGTCACATTCGGGAAGTATTGGTGACGCTTAGAAGGGAGAAGTTGTATGCCAAGTTCTCCAAGTGCACATTCTGGTTGCACGAAGGTCAGTTCTTGGGTAATGTGGTGAATCCCGAAGGGATTATGGTCGACTCGGCTAAAGTGGAAGCTGTGATGTAATAGAAGTCTCCAAAGATGCCATCTGAGGTCTGTAGTTTCTTAGGATTGGCGGGCTATAATGGGAGATTCATCAAAGACTTCTCAAAGATAGCTTCTACGTTGACCAAGTTGACACGTAAGGATTTAAAGTTTGTTTGGTGTCATAAACAAGAGAAGGCTTTTGATGAGCGGAAGGCAAAGCTGACGCAAGCTCTATTTTTGTCATTACCCGAAGGAAGCCAAGATTTGGTGGTTTACTCAGATGCTTCTTACTCGGGGTTGGGTTGTGTGTTGATGCAACGAGGAAAGGTTATAGCTTATGCATCCCGAAAGTTGAAGGCCCATGAGGTTTATTACCATACTCATGATTTGAAGCTAGCAGCTATTGTCTTTATATTAAAGATTTGAAGGCACTACCTATACACGATGAAGTGCACTATCTTCACCAACCACATGAGCTTGTAGTAATGCTCGAGCAGAAAGATTTGAATATGAGGTAGAAACGATGGTTGGAACTTATTAATGATTATGATTGTGAAATTCATTACTATTAAGGCAAGGCCAAGGTAATGGCAGATGCCCTTAGTCAAATGGAAAGACCTGAACCAATTTGAGTGAAAGCTTATCAATTGTTTATGACCTCTGATGTGATGAATCAGCTCAAGGAGTTTCAAGACGAGGCGTTGAAAGAAGATCGTCTTAATTCCAAAATCATGAGAGGTCTAGTCACAGAGTTGGGTGAAAACACTCTCGGTGTTAGAACCTGATTTGGACAGATGTAGATTCCTTGTTGTGGGGATCTATGTGGGAAGGTCATGGATAAGGCTCATAAGACACAATACTCCATTCATCCAATGCTACTAAGATGTATCAGGATATGAAGAAAGATTATTGGTGGCTAGGTATGAAGCGTGAGGTAGCGGAGTACTTGAGTAAGTGCCTTACTTGCTTGCAAGTGAAGGTGGAGCATCAAAATCCGTATGGGAAGATCCAACCCTTGGATATACCCGAGTGGAAGTGGGAGCATATCACCATGGACTTCATTACGAATGTACCTCGTACTGCGATGGGGTACGATGCCATATGGGTGATAGTTGACTGTCAGTGCTCACTTTCTACCGATCGGCGAAACACATTCATCTAAGAGGCTAGCATTTGTTTGTCAAGGAGATTGTAACTCGTTATGGTTTACCGGTGTCTATTGTGCCTGATCATGACACTAGGTCTACATCCAAGTTTTGGAAGAGATTTCATGATGCGATGGGGACGAATGTTGAATCTTGTATGCCCAAGACACATACAAGATTGATGTGGTTAGTATGTTATGATCCAAGTCGGGTCATAGCCAATAACAAGCTATAAAAACACCAATAAATGTTTAATTGTTGATGAGATCATGCAAATAAACATTAACACCAATTTAGAAAATGGGTTTTCTAAAACATTGCTTTGTAATAGAACAATATTATATGGATAGTTTGTTCATGAGATATTATATGTATCATTATTTAAGTTGGTTAAATAATAACAAATAAAAGTGTGTTATTGTTATAAAATTAAAAGAGGTTTTAATTTTATAAAAACTAAGGGTTGATAGAGTGAATTTTATAAAAGATTCAAATGGGGGGAACCCATTTGCTACAAAATTTTCGGCTGCCCACATGGGCATGGGGAACACTTTCTTTTGTCTTGGCTTTTGCAAGTCTTTACTCACTCATTCACTCAACCATAACCTACACTTTTCTCTCACACACACAAAGCCAAAAACTCTCTTAACGAACAAAAGATTTTCGGATTCAAGAAGAAAGAAGAGGCTGAAATCTCGATTTTGTTGGCTGCACTTCAAGATCTTCTTGGCTGATTCGGATTGTTCAAAAGGGAGTTCATCTTGGTGCAATTTCTTGCCTCTGGTTCGCAAGTATGACTCCAGATCTCCAAAATGAGTATGAATATCATGGAGCATACGACATGATAACCCAGTGGAAGGAAACGTTCCAACAACAAGCACGGGTTGAGCGCTTCGAAACGTTTCGAGCACTCCATGCGTGTCGTATGGACGACACCCAATCTGTTTCATCTTATGTACTGAAGATGAAAAGCCACATCGACCGCCTTGAAAGGCTGAATTGTCTCGTCTCGAAAGAGTTGGCTAAGGATTTGATCCTCAACTCTTTGCCAAAAAGGTTTGACAATTTTGTCATGAATTATAACATGAACGGATGGGACAAGAATATAAGTGAGCTTCACTTTATGCTCAAAACTACCGAGGCAGCCATGGGTATAAGGGTTTTACCCGTTCTCACCATCAATGAAGGTGGGAACAAGAGAGAGGCCTCACCCCGCACCCAAGGCAAATGTTACCAAGGTAAATGGCACGTTATTGGAAAGGGAAAGGGAGTGGTAAGAGCGCCACCACCAAAACCAGCGGAGATGAAGCAAAAGGTTGCTTCGAATGACCCATGCTTTAAGTGTGGGGAGATTGGACATTGGGCATGAAATTTCCCAGTCCATCTCAAAGAGTTGCAAGCAAAGAGGGATGTCGGGCAAACCTCAGGTACAATTTTCATGATTCATATTGATCTAAATTTAATATCCTCTAACACATGGGTATGGATACCGGATGTGGAACTCACATTTGCAACTTATTGCAGGGGTTCAAAAGAAGTAAGGACTTCAAGAAAGGGGATGTAAGCCTCTACATGGGGAATGGGGCAAAGGTTCAAGTTGAAGGCCGAGGGGACTACATCTTGAAGCTTCCAAATGTTTCAGAAGCAATTCTGAATGATATTTTGTATGCTCCTAGTTTGACCAGGAACATTATTTCTGATTCCCAATTAAGACAATATGGTTATGTTTTGTCATTTATTGAGAATGAAATTCATGTTTCCTTAAATGGCATGTTTTATTTTAAAGCTATTCCTGTTAATGGTATTTATGAATTGGATCGTGAAAACACATTATATGATAGCTCATTGTACCAAACCACCACTAAGAAACTCAAATTGGATTTGAGTGATACCTATCTTTGGCATTGTCGTCTTCGTCATATAACAAGAAGCATATACAAACACTTCAAAAGAACGGTCTTTTAAAAGCAAATGAATATGTTTCATTCGATGTATGTGAATCTTGTTTACAAGGTAAAATGACTAAGACACCTTTTAGTGGCAAATCCGAAAGGGCAAAATATTTATTAGGCATCATACATTCGGATGTATGTGGTCCTTTTAAGCCAATGACTAGGTACCATGAAAGATACTTCATTACCTTTACCGACGACTATAGTCGATATGGTTATGTGTACTTGTTAAGACACAAAGATGAAGCTTTTGAAATGTTCAAAATCTTCCAAAATGAAGTAGAAAATCAACTCAACAAAAAAATAAAAATCTCCGCACCGATAGAGGAGGTGAATACCTAAGTGATGCTTTTAGAGATCATCTTAGAAGTTGTGATATTGTCTAACAACTATCTCCACCTGGAACGCCACAACATAATGGTGTGTCTGAGAGGAGAAATCAAACTCTATTAGATATGGTTCGATCTATGATGGCTAGAAGCTCACTGCGTCTATCATTTTGGGGTTTTGCTTTGCTCTCTGCGGCCCGTATTTTGAATACGGCCCCAATCAAGAAAGTGGAAACGATACCTTTTGAAATATGGCATGGAAGGGTTCCATCACTGTCATATTAAACGATATGGGGTTGTGAGGCTTATGTTAAAACTCCCACCTCAAACAAGCTAGAAAGTCGTTCCACTAAGTGTATCTTCATTGGATATCCAAACATTCTATGGGATATTATTTCTATGATCCATTGTAACAAAAGGAGTTTGTTGCCAAGAAGGCTGAGCTCTTAGAAGCTAAGTTCCTTACGGAAGGAACTAGCGGTAGAATTCTGGATCTTGAGGAGGATCAAGAACCACAAATCGATACACGTTTGGTTGATACTAGCACTCATCATGAGGATGTTGAGAATGATCAAGTGGTTACTCAAAGCACACAGAACATTCGCTGATCTAGTAGAATTAGTAATCCGCCTGAAAGATATGGATTTTTCGTAGATGGATGCTATGTGGTAGATTCCGATGAACCAACCACCTATCATGATGCAATGTCCAATTCGGATTGTGACAAATGGCTTGAAGCCATGAACATTGAGAAGCAATCCATGTATGACAATCAAGTGTGGGACTTGGTAGAACCACCTCTTAACTCCAAGATAGTTGGAAGCAAGTGGGTTTTCAAGAAGAAAACCGATATGCATGGAAACTTGGATACTTATAAATCTAGACTTATAGCAAAAGGTTTCACTCAAACTCAAGGGTTGATTATGATGAGACCTTCTCACCAGTTGCAATGCTAAAGTCTATTAGGATATTGTTTGTCATAGCTACTCATTATGATATGGGAACTGGAAAATAGATGTCAAAACCGCTTTTCTAAATGGATATCTTGAGGAAGATGTCTATATGGTTGAGCCTAAAGGTTTTGTCGACTCAAAACATCCTAATAAAGTATGCAAGTTAAAGAAATCAATCTATGGATTGAAGCAAGCATCAAGGAGTTGGAATCACCGTTTTGATAAAGAAATAATCAAATTTGGATTCATCAAAAACTCTGATGAAGCATGTGTATATAAGAAGGCTAGTGGGAGCATCACCATTTTCCTAGTATTGTATGTCGACGACATCCTACTATTTGGAAATGACATTCCTACCATGGAAGGTGTAAAAACCTGGCTTGGTAGTTGTTTCTCTATTAGGATCTTGGTGAAGCCGCCTATTTTTAGGAATAAAAATATATAGGGATAGATCAAGGCGGTTGATAGGTTTCAATCAAAGTGCATACATTGATAAGATCTTGAAAAAGTTCAAGATAGGAAACTCTAAGAAAGGCAAAATGTCCAAGCTCAAAGGATGAGCAAGACAAAATGAAGGGAATCCCGTATGCTCTGCTATAGGATCCATCATGTATGCAATGATATGCACTAGACCGGACGTGTCATGCGCTTTGAGCATGACAAGTCGATACCAACAAAATCCTGGAAGTAGTCATTGGATGGCTGTTAAGAACATACTTATGTACCTAAGGAGGACTAAAGATATGTTCCTAATCTATAGATCTAGTGAGGAGGAACTCGTATTAAATGCTTACACGGATGTGAGTTTCCAAACTGATCGGGATGATTCACTGTCACAATCGGGGTAAATTTTCATCTTGAATGGAGGAGCAATCTCTTGGAAGAGCCTCTAAGCAACATGTGGTGGCATTATCAACTACAAAGTCAGAATACATTGTCGCTTCATTAGCAGCTCAGGAAGCTGCATGGTTAAAGAAGTTCATTTCCGACCTAGGGGTGGTCCCTTCCATTCAGGACCCCCTAGAAATTCTTTGTGATAACGAGGGTACGATTGCTCAAATCAAGGAACCCCGTGCACATCAAAATACTAGGCACATTGAATGAAGATTCAACTACATAGAGGATGAAGTTGAAAAGGGAAAGATATGTATTCGCAAAGTTCACACAGATCAAAACATTGCGGATCCACTCACGAAGCTTCTTGAAAAGGCAAAGCATGAAAGTCATGCTTGTGCCATGGGACTGCAATATTCTAGTGACTGGATTTGATCTTTAATTTTGTATTGAGATATTGTAACTCTTTCTTACTTGAATGAATTATTGGTAATAATTCAACTAATATTCCTTTTTGCATGTTTAAAATCCATGAGTAAATTATTTACTCAGAATGTCCGTAGTTGTTCATGCTTGTGGGAACAAGTATGATGGTAATGCAATTATGAACTTGGATTGGTAGATATACATATGGATGAATATAGAGCAAAAGGTTGCTGCCAAAGTTCATAGATATTTGTGGGATGCAAATATTGGACTGACCTGCATCTCAAATATTACTACATGGAATCTTCCTGATTGATCATAAGTAATTTTGAGTAAAGGCGAACATCATTTCGTATCCTCTGACTTGAGACACATATTGGGTCTTGATATTTACCGAATATTATACTTTGACTTAGCTCTTTGCTGTTCTAAAACATGGCAGTACATAAGTCTGAGTTCAGGTATGATATAAGGTAATTGTGAGAGACGTATGTAGTCAAGAT
This sequence comes from Flaveria trinervia, assembly GCA_025506515.1. NCBI lineage: Eukaryota > Viridiplantae > Streptophyta > Magnoliopsida > Asterales > Asteraceae > Flaveria > Flaveria trinervia. The sequence continues at coordinate 36,101,168 of CM046442.1, forward strand.
GGGATTTGTCCCTCTTATTTGTTGAGAGTAAGATGTCTAAGGCCTGATAAAGTTAAATCAATGGAGAATGATCACTTTGTGACTCTAGGATTTAACATGACATCTGCGACAAAAGATAGATTATTGATTCACCTAAAACATTTCAAGTATGGTACTTGAAGGGGATGATGTTATTGAATGGCACTTAGTCATACGTATTAAGGGTAGTAAACTGTTGTTAGGTGGTATTTACTGCTTGCATCAATCTTTTATGAATCTTGTGCAAGTGGGAGATTGTTGGATCTTGTATGCCCAAGACACATACAAGATTGATGTGGTTAGTACGTTATGATCCAAGTCGGGTCATACCCAATAACAAGCTATACAAACACCAATAAATGTTTAATTTTTGATGAGATCATACAATAAACATTGACACCAATTTAGAAAATGGGTTTTCTAAAACATTGCTTTGTAATAGAACAATATTATATGGATAGTTTGTTCATCAGATATTATTTGTTTCATTATTTAAGTTGGTTAAATAATAACAAATAAAAGTGTTATAAAATTAAAAGAGGTTTTAATTTTATGAAAACTAAGAGTTGAAAGAGTGAATTTTATAAAAGTTTCAAATGGGGGGAACCCATTTGGTACAAAATTTTCGGCCGCCCACATGGGCATGGGGAACTCTTTCTTTTGTCTGGCTTTTGCAAGACTTTACTCACTCATTCACTCAACCATAACCTTCTCACACACACAAAGGCAAAAACTCTCTCAAGAACAAAAGATTTTCGGATTCAAGAAGAAAGAAGAGGCTGAAAATCTCGATTTTGTTGGCTGCACTTCAAGATCTTATTGGCTGATTCGGATTGTTCAAAAGGGAGTTCATCTTCGTGCTCTTCTACCTAACAAGATTAGGTGTTTGTTTAGGCTTGTGGGTATACAAGCTTGAGGTCTTCCTTTTTAAGGCTACACATTCAAGAACATCATCACCTTCATCTTTTCAGCTATAACATTTTGTTCAAGAAAGGTTGATTCTATGAACACCCAATGGTTGTTATGTCTTGTTTGATAGCATATTATTTCACATACATTTTGATCATTATTCTTGGGTTTTTGTTTGTGGTTTAAAATGATAAATTTTTAGATTATAAACATATGTTAAACCTATATTCCGCTGCATTTTTATAGTTTAAAATTGTTAAAGTAGCTTATTTTATATGTGACAAAACCCAACAACGAGGTCACACATTAGCACGACTGATCATCAACACACAGATGGTCAGTCGGAGAGAACCATTGAGATGCTTGAGGATATGCTCCGACCATGCGTCATTGATTTTCGAGAAAGTTGGGATGATCATTTACCGTTAGCCGAATTCTCATACAATAACAATTATCATGCTAGCATTGGTATGCCCCCTTATGAGATGCTATATGGTAGGAGATGTAGAACGCCCGCTTGTTGGGGTGATATTGGTTCAAAGGAGTTAGCGAGCATCAAAGTGATTGAGGCTACAACTAAGAAACTAGAAATGCTCAAGGCTTTTATGAAGGCAGCTAAAGATAGGAAAAATTTGTATGCTAATAAGACACGTAGACCAATTGAGTTCAAGGTGGGTGATAAGGTTGAGCTGAAGGTTTCACCTTGGAAGGGAATCATTCAGTTTAGAAAGTTGGGAAAGTTGAGCCCGAGGTACATAGGGCCTTCTGAATAATCGCTCGTGTAGGAGAGCTTGCCTATAGGTTGGAATTAGCCGATGAGTTAAGTGGAATTGATCTGACATTTCATGTATCTTACTTGATGAAATGCTTAGCTCATGAAGATATGGTTGTACCACTGGAGGACATTAAGGTAAATGAGCGGCTCAGTTATGTGGAGCAACTAGTGGCGATCATTGATCGAAAGGACAAGAGATTACGAAATAAAGTGGTTCCTGTAAGCCTCGTTCCTGGGAAGCTTCAAAGTTGGTTAATCATAGCATAAAATCACTTTAATAACAAAACAATCCATTGGAAATATTAGACATTCATTAAAAACTTGGAAATCATATTGTACTCATACATTTGTCCTTCATTTGTAAATAAAACATAGTACTTTTTTCTTAAATTACAATAAAAGATTTTGTAAAGAGGAATGCCATCCATTGTTCTCCAAGTTGAGGGGTCAAATGTATAAAGAGTAGAATTTTCGGATTCTAGAGAGAAGAAGAAGAAGAATTCAGAATTGAGGTGTTTGAACTCAATTGCATTCAGGTTTGAAGAAGTCTTACAACAAAGTAGCAAAGTTGAGTTCTAGATCCCTATTTTTACATGCTTTAACTTATTTTAGGGCTAGAAATATATGTATAACATTTTTGTTTTGTTGGGTATGTGTACCCGTATGTATATGTGTGTGTAATGGGGGTGGGTGTATGTTAGGAATGTTTCTTGGGTTACGTTCATGTTTATGGGAATGTTTATGTTGCTTAGTATGTTAGAACTAGGATTGAATATGTTTGGATATGATTGGGACTAAAAAATAATGTTAGTTGCAAAGGTAGTTGGCTATGCGCCTAAGTCCCCATATGCCGGAAGTTCATGCGCCCAAATAGTACTCATGCGCCTAGGATGTGCCCATGATGCCTAAGTGTGCCCATGCGCCTAAGTGCCCAAGTGCCCATGTGCCCAAGTTACCCAGACGCCTAAGTGTTCCCATTCGCCTAAGGGCTCATACGCCCATATAGTGCTCATTCACCTAAAATTCCCCCATTCGCCTAAGTGTTCTATGCGCCCATATAGTAGCCATGCACCCATATAGTAGCCATGCACCTAGAGACGTGAAAAATATTCTAAAATTTTAGGAAAAAGGAAGTTTTGGCTATGACTTAGGATGTTCCTATGGATGATGTATGTTGCTTATATGATGTTTTATGATGATGTGTGATGATGTTATGTATGTTCTTTATTCTATTATCTTCATGTTTCTTATCAGATATTATTTATGTGGCTTTACGGCATGTGATAATGCTAATAAACGTAAAGTAGTATTATGTAATGAAAGCAGAGATTAATGATGATGAAAAGTGAAACACAAGGAAGAAGGAATGAAGGTATGAAAAGTCTTGCAAGCAAACGAAAGGAGGTGCACACCCAATGAAGGTGTTAGCTCAATTGTGTGCAGTTTAGCTAACCCATAAGGATGCACATATGGGTCTAGTCTTTGTGTCTGACCAGACCTATGGTACATTTGTCGCTTGCCCCGGTATTGGTGCTTGCCTAGTGCATGATGTTTGAAGTCTATTTATAGACTTCGCCCTAGTACCCGCCTTGTGCATGATGTTTGGTTATAGCACATGGCATTGGTCCAGATGAGAAGTGAAATATAATGATGAATGTACGAAATGTACAAAGTAAAAGAGTACAAATGAGGATGAATGATGATGGAAGATAATAATAAATATTATCTATGTGTACCTATGATGTATGATCACAAATGAAAGTAAAGGATGCTTTTAAACGAAGGTAAAGTATATTATGTTTTATAAAACTAGAACTCACTTAGCAATGTTGACTTTTATGTATTTTCCAGTTGGTAGGTAATGGTTGCTGAGGATGGCACGGGTGTACTTACTTGGATAGTTTTGAATGGCATCCATTTTATGTTAAATTATGTTTTTTTGATGTAATGCAAACAAATGATAGTTTTTAGTGATTAACAATGTTGTATTGTATTACAAAAGCAATTATTGATATATGAAATGGTTTGTTAAGTTATTCTGCTACACAAATTCAGTAAATGTAAATGTATGTTCTATATTTTATGTGTGATGATTGACCCACTATGAGTGTTCCGGGAAGGGGCCTTACAATTTTGATACGTTCAATTGTTGTATATATTTTGATAAAGGTTTTTTACACAATATAGTTTTACACAGTTTTCACTTATACTACCCTACCCAAACAAAAGGCAAGTGTACCCATCATGTGATAATATAGTGTTAGTAAGAATCAAGTACTAATATATGAACACACCGAGCCTACTCGATGAGCTAAGTGATTGACTATCAGATTTGTTTTGATTTGAATATATGATAAGTTGCATTAATGTAACTAACTTTTTTATATTTTTAAAGCAGCAATTTAAACTGAAGTTAAAAGTAAAGTTTTGAAACTATTAGGGATAAAATAGGGAATTAAGGCTATAATCATAATTTATATTACACTTATGTAATGGTGATTAATTACGTGGTGTGATTAAAGTTATAAATTAAAATATTTATGTTGATGTTTATAATACGAGCCAGTGTGGAGTTATAATAAACCAACTCTATAGTAACAAGGAAAATTGTATCGAGTCACTTACAACACAACTATCGATTCCCTATTGGTGTAGGTAATAATTGTACACCTATATGATTTCTAAAAATGTAACTTAATGTTAAAAAGAGAGGTGATCAAGTTCTTTAACATACCATTAATTTTAAAAAACTGATAACAATTACTGTAGATTTCTTAGATAAGGTGATATGATTTCGGATAACCATTACTAGTTCATTACCCATGGATTTATTATAATTACTCGTTTTATGAGTAGAAGTTAGTGCATATGTTTTTCAATCTTGTATGACATCTGTAATTACAAATCATAAGTTTATAACTGGTGGATTCTTTATGCCCAAGACACTTTATGTATGGTTTCATTTTGGGTTGTTATTTCTTGTTGATAGCTAGTTCAAACACATATAAATGATCCTATGTTCTTGGATTTGTTGATGATATGGTATGAGCCTTAATTTTCAGATTACAAATTATAAGATTAAAGTTTTATTCCGCTGCGTTTTCATAGTTTAAAAGGTTAAACTACTTTGATTTGGTTCAACAAACCCAACATTGGCATCTAGAACCGGATATATGAATGACTAGTTTCTTTTGTCCTTGTAAAATTGGTTTTATGGGGCTTTAACAACCTTATAGGGGCTGTTTTGTGGTGATGTTATTAATCCCCAATCTTTCAAGGTTATATCTAACATGCTTGTGATTAAATCTTGAAAGAATGATATCAAGTGGTTGATTATGTTTTTTGTTTGGACAAAAGACCCTAAATTATTGGTTTATGTTGGCTGAAAATTTAGGGTCATATGGGGATTTATTTGGTTCTTGTATGATTTTATATGATGTTTCATATTGGTGCATAACCTAGCCTTGACCTTGTGTTGATTTGGTTTTATATGGATGTTTGTTTTGGTTGATTTCACTCATAATGGGTTGTAATATTATTCTTTTGTGTTTTGTATTTGGATATAATTTATTTATTCATTCAATGGCAATGTAATAGATAGATTAAGTTTGTTTTCTTTTATTAGAAAATTTGTATTAGGATATAAATTTTGTAAAAGAAGATGCATAAGATGGAAGCACAAAAGGAAGACACAAGAGAAGGACTTGAAGCATTTGGATGCAAGTTCAAGTGGGGGTCTTTGGATATCTCATATTTGTGTTGTGTTCAACCTGTTGGACCAAAAGAACCAATGAGCCTGATCAGAGAAACCTCTAAGTCCCACAGGACATCACAACAGCTGAAGAAGACCTGATCAGCTGTTCTACAAAGTCTGAAGAATACAACTGCTGAAGTATTTCTGAAGTACTGAAGACAAAGACTGAGACAACAGCTGAAGATCTAAAGTCTGAAGACTTCAACAAGTACTGAAGACAAAGACTGAAGATCAACAGCTGAAAGACAAAGTCTGATGTTCAAGTACTGAAGACATCAGCTGATGCTAACAGCTGATGACAACAGCTGAAGAGGGCTTCTTCAGTTGTTGTGATGGTTTTTCTTCATCAGTAGTTTTCTTTTCCTTTCAGTAGTTTGTTTACTTTTCTGTAGTTGTTTCCTTTTCAGTACTTGTAAACAGCTGAAGAGGTTGTTCTTCAGTTGTTGTAGTATCAGTAGTTTTATGTTTTTCAGTAGTTGTAAATAAGATGTTTAACACTTAGGAACATTTGTAAGAAGATGTCAGTTGTTGACATCTTCAGTAGTTGTTAAACATCAGTAGTTATAAAACGGTTACATGTCACTTTCAAGTGACATCAGCCTACGTCACTCTTTCCTTTATAAGGAAGGATGACTCACCTGTAATCGTGCCATTGAGGCCGACAATCTTAATGCAATATTCCTTTTGTCTGATATTTCTCTCTCTATAACAAAATTCTTTTATCGCTTTATATCAAATGTTCTTGCTTGAATTTGTCTAATTCTGAGCTATTCCGCTGCTATATCTGTTCAATCGATTAAACCAGAGGCTGAGATCCTAACACAACCCTTAGGAAAGACCAAATGATAACACTTGTGATGGCAAACAAGTCTTGTCAACATAGTGGTTATGGTTATGCACATGTAGTTGTTTGATATATGCTTGTTTGATTGTTCATTTTATGTTGATTGTTTGATATATGGATATGCTTAACAATCTAAATAAATTATCACAACAAGCTGAATTTTTTGGTTCCTAATCATTAAGTGACTAATAAAAGGTTATTAAAAGGATTAATGATTTCAAAATAAAAGAGGTTTTATTAAAAGAGAACCATAGGGTACCATGTATTTGAAAGCATGCGAATAGAAGATACATAGAGTTTTCATAACTAGAATTAATGGGAACTTAAATCCCTTTGGAAACAAGTTAAACACCATCCTTTTACATGACACTCGAATCACTTGAGAACTACTTGTGGGATAAAGGTCACCTAACAACTTTTAGGGAACTTGTGTGTTTGAGGTGAGCTTAACATATTTGTGGGATAAAGGTCACCTAACCACTTGTATGTGTAAACTCACACGTGTGTGTAAGTAGGACGACTTGAATTGGAAACCATGTGCATAGGGTCATCGAAGCATGGCGTACAATGGTGTTGATGGGATTTTACATGCCGACTAAACATAAGGTTTAACCGATCCCATAAAGCTAGAAGTTGCAATAGGTTGCAATTGTCAAATGTTGACTACCTTGTTAATTTAAATAATGGGATAAAGGTCACCTAACCACTATTTAAATGTAACGTTGGATTCTAGATTTTAATTATTAATTGTCTATGAGACGTGTAAAGGGTATTAATAATTAAAATGCAATTTTTTCATAAATACTAAAATGAACTTTATAATTTTGTAGAAATGGCCGCAAACAATAATGCTACCACCCCGACCGTCCCTACCCTATCACTGAGAACCATCTTAGAAAGGGATCGTCTTAACCATAATAACTTTATGGACTGGTATTAAAACTTGAGAATTGTTCTCAAGTTAAGAGAAAAGGGCCTATGTCCTTGACGATCCTATTCCTGACCAACCCGACCCCGAGGATGTTGAGGCCTATAACGATTGGCTTCAATACACTAAGGATTCCATGCAGGTTTCCTGCCTCATGTTGGGAACTATGATTCCCGAACTCCAAAAGGACTTGGAGCATCTTGGGGCATATGACATAATTACCCAGTTGAAGGAAGTGTTCCTTCAACAAGCTAGGGTAGAGCGCTATGAAACGGTTCGAGCGCTTCATGCGTATCATATGGAAGGAACCAAATCGGTATCATCTTATGTTCTTAAGATGAAATGCCACGTTGATCGCCTCGAGAGGCTTAATTGTCCCGTCTCAAAAGAGGTAGCCACGGATTTTATCCTTAATGGCCTAACCAAAAGGTTTGAGACGTTCATAATGAATTACAATATGAACGGGTGGGACAAGAGTATTGGTGAGCTTCACGCAATGCTTAAAACAGCCTAGCCAGGGATGGGTAGAAAGGTACTACCTGTTCTCTCGATCAATGAGGGAGGCAATAAGTAAAGGCCATTCCCTGATCGCAAGGCAAATGTTGTCAAAGGAAAGGGGTACATCAAAGGAAAGGGGAAAGGAAAGGCTAAAGTGGAACCTCCAAAGCCTATGCTTAAGAAGCCTAAGGTAACGGAGAATGATCCATGCTTTGAGTGTGGAGAGATAGGACATTGGAAAGGGAATCGTCCAACCTATCTCAAAGAGTTGAGAAACAAGACTTTCATAATTCACATTGGTTGAAATGTTATTTCTTCAAACACATGGGTATTGGATACCGGATGTGGAACTCCTTTTTGCAATTTATTGTAGGGGTTCATAGGAAATAAGCACTTCAAGAAGGGAGACACAAGTCTCTACATGGGCAATGGAGCAAAAGTTGATGTCGAAGCCCAAGGAGACAATATTTTGAAACTTTCAAATAGTTTGGAAGTTGTCATTAAGAACATTTTGTATGCTCCTAGTTTGACTAGGAACATAATTTTGATTTCCCTTTTAAAACAATGTGATTATGAATTAAAGTTTGTTAACAATGGTATTTATGTTTATATGGATGATGTATTTTATTTCAAGGCTATGCCTTTTAATGGATCTATGAATTGGTTCATGATGATTCATCCTATAATAGCTCATTATACCAAACAAGCACCCAGAAACTTAAAATGGGTTTAAGTGATTCTTATCTTTGGCATTGTCGTCTTGGTCACATAAACAAGAATCAGATTCAAACACCTCAAAAGAATGGTCTTTTGAAAAACAAATGAAAATGTTTCATTCGATAAGTGTGAATCTTGTTTACAAGCTAGATGACCAAGTCGCCCTTTAGCGGCACTAACAGAGGGCAAAAGACTTATTGGGAATCATACATTCGGATGTATATGGCCCTTTTAAGACAATGACTAGAAATGGTGAAATATACTTCATTACCTTTACCGACGATTATAGTCGATATGTTATGTGTACTTGATGACGCATAAACATGAAGCTTTTGAAATGTTCAAAGTCTTCAAGAATGAAGTAGAAAATCAACTCAATGAAACTCTCAAGTTCTTCCTTCAGATAGAGGAGGTGAATACCTCAGCGATGCTTTTAGTACCATCTAAGAAGTTGTGGGATCATCTCACAACTTACTCCACCTGGAACACCACAACATAATGGTGTGTCTGAAAGGAGAAATCGAACCCTATTGGATATGGTTCAATCTATGATGGCTATAAGCTTAATACCTATATCATTTTATGGTTTCGCAATGCTCTCCGTGGCTCGTATTTTGAATATGGTCATGACCAAGATAGTTGATTCACTAAGTGTATATTTGTTGGATATCCCAAAGATTGTATATGATACTACTTCTTTGATCCAACAGAGCAAGAGTAATTATTGCTCGAAAGGTTGAGTTCTTGGAAACTAAGTTCTTTATGGAAGGGATAACGTATAGAATACTGGAATTTGATAAGGATCAAAATCCACAAGCCGATACACGTTTGCTTGACGCAAGCAATCAACAAGAGGTTGTTGATGATGATCAAGAGGTTGATCAATACACACAAAACGTTCGCACATTTGGTAGAGTTAGCATTCCACCTGAAAGATATGGATCTTTCATGAATGGATGCTATGTGGTTGACTCCTATGAGCCAACCACATACCACGAAGCAGTGTCCAATTCGGATTGTGACAAATGGCTGGATGCCATGAACGTTAAGATGCAATCCATGTATGACAATCAAGTTTGAGAATTGGTTGACCCTCCACTTAACTCCAAACCGGTTGGATACGAGTGGGTTTCAAGAAGAAAACTGATATGCATGAAAACTTGGATACTTACAAAGCAAGACTTATAGCAAAAGGTTTCACTCAAAATCAAGGGATTGATTATGATGAAATTTTCTCGCCTGTGGCAATGCTAAAGTAAATTAGGATATTATTTGCCATAGCTGCATATTATGAATATGAGATTTGGCAAATGGATGTCAAAACCGCTTGTCTTAATGGATATCTTGAGGAAGATGTCTATATGGCTCAGCCTGAAGGTTTTGTCGATCCAAAACACCCTAACAAAGTATGCAATTAAAGAAATAAATCTATGGATTGAAACAAGCATCGAGAAGTTGGAATCACCGTTTTGATGAAGAAGTAATTAAATTTGGATTCATCAAGAACGCTAATGACGCTTGTGTATATAAGAAAGCTAGTGGGAGCATCATCACTTTCTTAGTATTGTATGTTGATGACATACTACTATTTGGAAATGACATTCCAACCTTGGAAGGTGTAAAAACCTGGCTTGGAAGTTGTTTTTCCATCAAGGATCTTGATGAGGCCGCCTATATTTTGGGAATAAAGATCTATAGGGATAGATCAAGGTGGTTGATTGGTTTAAATCAAGTGCATACATTGATAAGATCTTGAAAAGGTTCAAGATGGAGAACTCTAAGAAAGGTACAGTACCTATTCAAAGAGGAACAATATTGAGCATGACTCAATGTCCAAGCTCAAAGGATGAGCAAGATAAAATAAGGCAATCCCATACGCATCTGCTATTGGATCCATCATGTATGTAATGATATGCACTCAGCCACACGTTTCATGCGCCTTAAGCATGACAAGCCGATACCAGCAAAATCCTGGAAGCAGTCATTGAATGGTTGTTAAGAACATACTTAAGTACCTAAGGAGGACTAAAGATATGTTTCTAATCTATAGATCTGGTGATGAGGTACTCATTGTAAAAGGTTACACAGATGCGAGTTTCCAATTCGATCGTGATGATTCACAATCACAATCAGGATACATTTTCATTCTGAATGGAGGAGCTTTCTCTTGGAAGAGCTCTAAACAGGATGTGGTGGCTTTATCAACTACGGAATCTGAATACGTCACCGCCTCATTGGCAGCTCAAGAAGCTGCATAGTTGAATAAATTCATTGCCGACCTAGGGGTTATCCCTTCCATTCTGGACCCCCTAGAGATCTTTTGGGATAACGAGGGTGCGATTGCTCAAATCAAAGAACCTCATGCTCATCAAAAGACTAGGCACATTGAGCGGAGATTCAACTACATACGAGATGAAGTTGAGAAAGGAAAGATATGTATTCACAAAGTTCACACAGATCAAAATATTGCGGATCCTCTTACGAAGCTCCTAGAAAAGGCAAAGCATGAAGGTCATACCTGTGCCATGGGACTTCGATATTCTAGTGATTGGATTTGATCTGTAATTTCGTATTTGGATATTTGAAACTCCCTTACTACTTGAGTAAAATTATTTGGTCATAATATTTCAATGAATGTTCCAATTTAGCATGTTTAATCCATGGGTAAATTGTTTACTCTAAATGTCAGTAGTAGTTCATACTTGTGGGAACAAGTATGAGGGTAAGATTATTATGAATTTGGATTGGTGGATATTCATAAGGAATAAATATAGAGCAATTGGTTGCTGCCAAAGTTCATAGATATTTATGGGATACAAATATTGGACTGACCCGCATCTCAAATTTTACTACATGGAATCTTCTAGATTGATCATAAGTAAATTTGAGTAAAGGCGAATATCATTTGGTATCCTCAGACCTGAGATACATATTGGGTTTTGATATTCACCAAGTGTTATACCTTGAGCTAGTTCTTCACTACCCTGAAATAATGGACAGTTCGTAAGGCTATGTTCAGGCGTGACACGAGGTGTTCTGTGAGAAACGTATGTAGTCAAGATGGAATTTGTTCCTCTTATTCGTTGAGAGCAAGATGTCTAAGGCCGGATTAAGTTAAATCAACAAGGAATGATCATTCTGTGTCCTTGGATTTAACATGACATCTGTAACAAAAGGATAAATGATTAATTCACCAAATTCATTTCAAGTTGGATAATTGAATGGGATGATGTTATTGAATGGCTATAAGTCATACGTATTAATGGTAGTAAACCGTTGTTAGGCGGTATTTACTGCTTGCATCAATTTTCTATGAATCTTGTGCGAGTGGGAGATTGTTGGATTCTATATGCCCAACACACGTAGAATATTGATGCGGTTAGTACGTTATGATCCAAGTTGGGTTATACCCAATAACAAGCTTTGCAAACACAAACAATTATTTAATTGATGATATGATCATGCAATTAAATAATCACATCAAATTTAGAAAATAGGTTTCTAAATGTTGCATTTGTAGTGGAACAAATTATAAGGATATTTTGTTGATGAATTTTATTATTTGTAATGTTATTTAAATAGGTTTAAGTAACATTAAATAATATAATGAAAGAGTCATTTAAATTAAAAGGGGTTTAATTTAAATAATGTACATGACCTTTAATGTGTGATTTTTTTTAAAAATTTGGGTGGGAAAACCCCTTCTAGAAGGCTGATTTTCAGCCTCCCAAGGGTCCAATAGGATCATTTGATTTTTGCCTTGAAAACACACATTAGAAAGAGTGTGCAAAAAACCTTTCATACACATCATTTCACAAGAAAACGGATTCTTCTTCTCTCCAAAAACTCTCTCGGCCAGCAGGAAGTTTTAGGGATCCTTTTGATTGATCTTGGTGTTCTTCTCCCTAGCAAGAAGGTGTTTGCTATAGAGCTTGGGGTATACAAGCTTGAGAGGACCTCCTTTTTGGTGCCTTGGTCGTTTTCTTGGAGCACATCCTCATCCATTTCAACTCTTTTGCTGCTGAAAGGTAGTTTATGGCAGCCTCTTTATGGTTGTCCATAATGTATGTTTTATGTTCACATAGCTAGTCTTATTCACATATAAAAGGTCCTTTGTTCTTGGGTTTGTTTGTAACTTTATAATATCAATTTGAAACCAAAATTTTCAGTTTATAAACTATGTTATAAAGTTTATTTCCGTTGTGTTTTCACAAAGTTTAAATGGTTAAACTATGTTTCATGTTCTAACAAACCCCACACTATAAGAGTTCACACACAAAGGGGGAGTTAGTCCTCGTGACTACTCCATACATGCAATATGTGCGATATGTGCGAAATGGGGTCCTTGTCGCTTAACCCTAGATGATATGGCCTTGTGCTAAAGAGGGGGTTTAAGCATATGACAGGACCTAGATAAAAGTGAAAAGATAATAAAAGTACAAAAAGTGCGCTAAGTACGAAATGTACGAAACGTGCGAAATGTACGAACGAACAATGATGAAGATAATAACTATTACCTTGATGTACGTATGATGTGTGATCACGTGCGATAGTAAGGAAAATGTTTTAACAAATGAAAGGTAATGTAATGTTTTCATAAACCTAGAACTCACTCAGCAACACTAACTTTTTGTGCATTTTCTAGTTAGCAGGTAAAGTTGTTGAGGATGGCATGGGGCGGCTACTTGGCTCTTTTGGATGGCATTCTTTTGTTTAATGTTTTTGTATTGTAATGCGAACAAATGATATTATGTAACGAATGTTGTATTATTTTACAAAAGCTTTTTTAATGAAAATGTTGTTTTTAATGTTTCCGCTGCAACGTTTTATTCAAGTTAATGAAAATATATGTTTTATGTGCGATGAATGACCAACTGTAAGCATCCCGGGAATGGGGCCTTACATTGGGTGGATGTATGATGCTAACAGAAGAGCCCTGATTCTTCAAAGAGTCCAAGGGCAACAAGAAGTCTTCAATTTTTAGACCTTGAACTACTATGAAGGTCTTGACCTGATCAACATGCTACTTGTCAATCCAAGCCAATCTAGAAAAGCTGATAGGCTGGCACAAAGGATTCAGGACAGAACTATTGAAGGGTTCAGTCTTAGAAGTAGACAAAGGCAATTAGGTAATACTATTGGTCAATTGGATGTTGATGCAGACCCGAAGATTAGCTTCGAAAAGGAAACCTTGACTCAAGGCCCAGTGATAGAGCATGAGATCCCTGTCACACTTACAACTACTTTAACAATTCATTCCTTCAGTGAAGCACCTGTTGGTGAAGGTGTATCACAACCTCTCTCTGGCTAGAGCTTGGAAGCTACACCAAGCAATGAAGTCCAAAGCTCTCTCCATACTAAGTCATAAAGGTCTATGAGTGACAAAGGGAAAAGGAAAGTGACTTCTGAGGAAATTGAGGAGGAGGGGAGAGAAAGAGAGAGGAAAAGGAAGCTAAGGGGAGAAAGTTCCTCTGGGTCTGCAAGATTCATAGAAGCTGCAATCAAGGCTGCCCCCAGACCAAACACTCAAGATGATGAGATAAAGGCAGCTAGGATTACTTACCTGCAAACCAAGAACTATGACATTGATAAGATTATATCTCTCCCCTTAGAGGAACTTAATGAACTGGCTGACATGGAATTGTCAAGTGAGAGGAAGGAAGCATAGGATGCAGAGATACTTCTCTAAATCAAAGAGGAGAATAGACAAAAGATATTGTACAAGCATGTTCCCACTCTCTCTCCAGTTCAAGAAAGTCCTGCTCAAGAGGCTGTAGCTCCACAAGAACCTCAGGTGGACAAAGAGACTGATAGGATCAATATGATCAACTACCTGAGTGCCACAGCCTACACCATGTATCTGCACTTCTTCCCTTGTCCTTTGAGTACATAGAGTTTGAGTACCTCAAACAACTTGAGCTTGAAGTACTTAAAAAACAAAAAGCAACTAAGAGAAAGATAAAAGAAGATGTTCCAAGGTCAAGAGCCATCATCTAGAAGAGCATGAAGAAGTCTGCTGACAGATAAAGGATGATAAGCTTCTTGAAGTTATATGGATTCTTCGAAAGGAGACTTGGTCCTACGTCTCTATCCACAATGGATGATCACTTTAGGGTAATCAAGCAGAAGATCAAAAGAGGAAAGGTACTTGTCTTACACTCCCCTCCAAGTGAAGTTGTTCCTGAAGTGGAGGTTAAGGTCAGCAAGCTTCATCTTCTGACCCACAACCAGGTCAAACTCCCTCTCTTTCTGAACCAGTGAGGGAGAAGCATCCAACTGAGCAAGACAAGACTGATCAACAAGGTGTTGAAGACCAGTCTTCCCAGTTAAAGTCATCAAAGAGGAGGAAGAGGATGGCTTCTAAACCACAATCAAACAATAAGAACAAGTCTAAACCATCCACCTCCATACCTCAAGGTGAGTTAGATCAACCCGAGGAAGTGCATGAAGAGGTAGCCCAATCAACTCCAATTCCAATGGCTCCTCTTGCTTTTGAGAGACCCATCTTATCATGGACCTTCACAAATAATCTAGAAAGATGGCATGTTGGTAGAGATCAAGGTGGTGTGAATGTATAAACATGGAAAGATTTATTCAACCTACCTTTGCGTGATCTCTTTGAGATGAGAAGATACTATGAAAGTCGGAGTGATCCTGACCATCTAATGAATAATGGCCTGGTCATCATCATGATGAGGAATGTCAACTGATGAAGATTTTCAAATGTTTTTGTAGCATCAGCCTAGGGGGAGTTTGTAAGGATTCCAATAAGTCTAATGCAGCCAAAACATTCAAATCATCCAAAGTCTCTCTGCATGCATGCATTGAAGTATTGAAGTACTAAAGTAGAATGCTTTGGAAGTTTTACACTTACACAAGAAATATCAAGTGTAAAGTCTTTCGAAGCCAAGACCAATATCTTCCGAATCCAAATATGAAGTCCTCCGAAGCTTCAAAGAAAAAGCCTTCCAAAGTCAGTTTATGAAGATGGATTTCTTCCGAAGACTTTTATGCACATGCTATTATCTGATGTACTTTTCCATAAAGTTGGACCACCTTTCCATTGCAACTCTATTTGACTCACCAACTTTCACAAGTTGGTGAAAAGGTCCATGCTTTTGGTAAATTGTACATTGAGGTCTTGAGTATGAGCTTTTTACTTTATGTACTTCATCTTTTTTGTAAAATATTCGGATGTGAGCTATGGCATGTCATAGTCGCAAATCAAAAGGCAATTTGCCTTTTGACTCAACATTTGATTTTATTGTCTAGACTTATGTATCTGGCTGGCTTTCAAAGTATGACCGGCTGTAGGATGTAGTATATGTATCTCAAGTAGTTATAACTGTCTAATTGTTTTTGAAACACTTGGTAATAGAACTTGAGAAGCAATATACAACATTCTTGAAAACAAAATACTTGTGTTGTTTGCTATCCTGTTCGGTCTCTCATTTACTTGTGTTCTTAACATTCTTTACTGTAGTTAACTAGTTTCCTCTTTGATCTGTTAAGTGTTCTAAAGAACTCGCCTCAATTGTGTTGTTGTGTTGTAAAGTGCATCACCCCTTCTAACAGTCCTACATATATATATACACACACACATATACATATATATATATATACATATACATATACATATATATACATATACAAATACATACACGTACACGTACACGTACACGTACACGTACACGTACACGTACACGTACACGTACACGTACACGTACACGTACACGTACACGTACACGTACACGTACACGTACACGTACACGTACACGTACACGTACACGTACACGTACACGTACACGTACACGTACACGTACACGTACACGTACACGTACACGTACACGTACACGTACACGTACTACTACAAAGCTATAGTTTAAGGTTTCTTAGATAATGTCTTATCTAAGATATGATAGTCATATCATGTCCATGACTTACCTTTTGTCACCAACTAAAGTTGGCAACTTGTACTAACATGTAAAGGTGAACAGTGGAATAAAGTATGGTCAACTACATGGTCTTTTGGGAAAATGCCATGAAGTATTAGAGGTCTGCTGCAGAGTGTGAGTGACCATACTTATGTCCACTCGTTCATAGCAGCATCTTTCGAAGGTTGATTGGCTTTAGAAGAACAAGTTCTTCCGAAGCCTTTTATACTTTGAAAGAGGCTGCTTCTTTTGTGGCTTGAGGACTTCTACTTCAAAAGTCAATGTCTTTGAATTCTTCGAAGTCTTGAACTTCGGAGGAGAAGACTTTATCTTCAGAAGTTGGAGCTTTTCTTTCGGAAGATGATTCTGCACTATTTCTTCGGAAGAACTCCATATCCTTCGGAAGTTCTTACAAGTTTTACCAAAAATAGTCTAAGTATTTGGTTTTAGTTGCACCAGCCTTCTTGATCCAACAAACTCCCCCTAGGTTGATGCTACCAAAACCTTCCTTGTTCTTGCTTCTCAAAACTTTCAATACTAGGGAATGTAGGTACTTATCTGTTTCTTTGTTCTTCTCGGAAGTGGTGCTGAGAAGTTTGTACAAATCATTCGTAGATAGGAGATCCAGTCTGTCACTTTGAATGACATGTACCCTCTACTGAGGCCCTTTGAAGAGAGTTAGTTGACGGGAGTTATAGTCATACTCCCATCTAACTATTGGTTCCAATTCAGGACCTTCCACCATCTATACAAAGGCTTTGTCTTTGGTGGTTCACCTTTACTTGTCGTCCTTCTCTCTCAGTTTCAACTCCTCTTTAATCTTGGCTTTTTGTAGTTAGCTCAGCAAGATGAAGGTTGCTTAGATGATTTCTGATGTGAGCAGCTGTTTTGGAGTTGGAAAGATTGAAGGATGGCTTCTCTGCTAACTCAGCAATATCGAACGTGCTAGAGTATAGCAGAGAAGAAGCATTCATCCTATTGCCCTCTCCATCTTTTTCCACAACAAAGTTGTGACAGGCTTCATCGAACCTCCACAGGATAATTTTCTTCCTAGGCACAAGGGGCTGACTAGGAATCTTGTCCCCTTTCTTTGTATCC
Source organism: Flaveria trinervia (assembly GCA_025506515.1). Taxonomy (NCBI): domain Eukaryota; kingdom Viridiplantae; phylum Streptophyta; class Magnoliopsida; order Asterales; family Asteraceae; genus Flaveria; species Flaveria trinervia. Next base: position 36,118,643 of record CM046442.1, read on the forward strand.
AGTAGAGTCACCAACTTTCTTCTTAGCTTCTTCTTTTCATCACTCAGTGAGTCAGAGTTGAGGCTAAGGAGTTTAACAGCTTGGTCCAATGTTCCTCTTGGTAGATCAAGGAATTGATCTCTTGTGAGGGAACATGAGGATCCATCAACATAAGTCAGCTTGATAGAATCCTCCTCACAGGAGATGTCACTCAAGGTTGTGCATTTGTTGAGCTTCATCTTGATCTCCTTAAACTCCTCTAAGGAGAGATGTCTAGAAGGCTGAGGGGATGGTCTGGATGGTTGTTGGGTAGGTAGTGGTGTTTGGGTTCTGGGTAAGGTTTTAGGTTGAGGGATGATTAGTTGAGGAGGTTGTGGTGATGAGATAGGTATGGTGGTTGGTGTAGGTTCAGGGGTGAAAGGTTCAGAAATGGGCTCAGTTGTGATAGGGAAAGGAAATAGGAAAGGTTCAGGCTGAGGTTGGGGTTGAGTTTGGGTTGTAGGTTGGGTTTGAGGTGGTAGTTTGAAGATCATCCCCTGTACTCTTCTGTACATCTCTTTCCTCTTTCCCAAGCGAATTTCAGCCTTGATAATCCTCCATCCAGGCTTTCTCACCTATCTTCTTGGCGGCAGTGACCCCAACTTATTCTTCCTTTTTCTTTTTCTCTCTCATCTTCTCTCTCATAGCTTTCTTCTTCTCTTTCTCAGGTTGATCCTGCTCTTTGTTGAAGAGCCATAGGATTGTGTCATTATTATGTGGAGATAGTTCTTGAAGAGAGAAACCCCCTAAGGTTAATAAAGATATCCTTTCCTCCATGAGCTGCAGATCAGCTTTCCTCTTCTCCCTTTCTCTTTCCTCCTCTAAGGCCAACCTTGCTGCATCCTCTCTTTCTTCAATTTGCAGCATGGTTGCTTTTTCTACTAACTCCTCTAGTGGGAGCAGGAATATCTTCACTAACAACTCCGAGCTTGATGAGCCTATCAATGGTCTCTACCCTTTTCTTGTTGTTGACTGCCTCCTGGTTGGCTGTAGCTGCTTTGGAACTGGCAGCTAGCAACTTCCCAGTTGGGAATCTACCTTTTCTTTTAAGTTTCTCAATCCTCTCCTCCTCCTCCTGAAGCTCTTTTGCAGTCATCTTCTTCTTGCCATTATCATCTTTGGAGGTGCTAGACTTTGGGTTTCTTGGATGGAGGGTTCAGGTTGAGACATGGTAGATGGAGATAGTGAAGTGGTCTGAGCTAGGGGTCGGTTGAGAAAGTCCTCATTATTCACCTCTGATGGCATCTCTAGAATTTCATCTATGATGATTAGATCCTCGAATAAGGAGAAAAGACTTTCCACAACTTCCATCTCAGCTTCAGAAGATTTAACTTGTTCTTTTGAGGCTTTGACTACAGCTTCGGAAGTTTGAGGGAATGCATTATTTGTCCCCAACTGTTGTAGTTGTTGGGCCATCAGTCCTTATTTCCTCTTCGAAATGAATCTCAGGTTCCATTCGGGCCTTAGGTTGACCAACTTCTTCCACAGTGGTAGAAGGTGCACTTAACCTCTGAAGCTCTTCAGCTCCAAAGTATATCATAGCCGCATCAAGGCTAGGCTAGTCTAAAGAAGATCTTAATAGGAACTTGGAGAAGATCCTATTAAGATCTATAAGCATCCTTGGGTCCATTTGCTGGACAATTTGGAAGGCTCAGGAAAGACAGTTGTAGTGGGAGCCGAATATCTAGCATATAAGGAAGTTAAAGCTTGGCTTGGTGGTTCCTCTATGTTTGTCTCTGAACACTCTCCCCCTTTTTGGTAGCATCATCTTGAAAGCTAGATGAGCTAGAGGAAGAGGTCAATGAGACCTAAGTTGGTACATGTCTAACAGATCTCTCAATCTGTTTCTCAGATAGTTGAGCCTTGAGATTTTCAATCTCAAGTTACTGAGTGGCAGACCTATCCTTTAAAGTCTTAACCTTTGATTCAAGATTTGAGAATTTAGAAAGTATTCCTAAATGATAGGTTGCATACTTCCCTTATGTTCTTTTGAAGAATCATGGGGAGATGAGGTAACATACCTTGTATATTCACCCTCACCACCAGATGTGGTTTCTTGGCACCCTAGTTTCCCTTGCCTAAGGATGTCTCTTTAGGAGTCATCAAAAGGCATAGTTGTCGTAGATTCAGTCTCAGAGATGGTACCATTGGCCTAAGGATCCAATGAGTACATGAGTCCCCTCCGTATTGTAAGAAAGGAGATGATGAAACAAGTTTGAGTAGGATGAATTTGGGGTGAAGGAGGCTTTGGACAGTAAATTTGGTAAAAAGATTAAAGTGATGAGTCGGGATTACTTAAATGAGTGAAATGGCGATGTTGTGTGGATAAGGTGAAAAGATGGTTTAGGGTTAGATGTGACAGTGGCGACAAGGTAAAAAAAACCATTCAAAAGATTCCAAAATCATTAATAAAATCTTTGCTTTTTACTGTGTGGAGCCCAAAGATTTCCATTACAGAGAGAAGTCTTCTTTCGATGCTGAAAGTATTTCCGAAGGATTTTCACTTTCGAAGCCAAAACTTATTTCCGAAGGTAAATGAATTTACTTCCGAGAATAAGAATGTCTTCCGAATGAAGAAGTTTTCAAGCTTTGGAAGTAGTGAAGATATGCTTCCGAGACTAAAAACTCTTCGGAAGATAAAACTTGAATTGAGGAAATTGCCTTTGGAAGATAATGAAAAGTTCTTCTGAGGGTAATCTTCTCTTCGGAAATACTCACACTTAATCAATTGGGAAGAATAACCTTTTGTAATAGGGGTCAGATTGTATTTGACAAAAGACAAGACACATTTTGAAAAGGTTTTCAAGTGAGATATATTAGTCAATGTTTATCATCCCAATAACCGTAATGAGATACTTGAATCTTTGTTCATCAAAGGCTTTGGTGAACAAATCAGCATATTGTTCATTTGAGTCAACTTTGACTAATTTAATCAGGTTTTTCTCATGGATATCTCTAATGAAATGGTACCTGATATCAATGTGTTTTGTCTTGGAGTGCTTCACAGGATTTTTAGTGATGGAGATAGCACTATTGTCAATGTGAATAGGAGTGCTCATAAGGTTGAATCCATAGTCTAGCATCGTAGAGACATAGGAGCTTCTTGCATTGCCATGAGATGATCCTTCAACCAAGAATTTGACATCATCCTGATGTGAATTTCTTGTTAATGTTGCAGCCACCATAGTCACTATCTGAGTAGCCATAGAGATTGAAGTTGGAGTTTCTAGGATACTAGAGACCAAGCTTTGGTGCTCCTTTGAGGTATCTAAGAATTCTCTTGGTAGCAACTAGATGAGACACCTTTGGAGTAGATTGATATCTTGCACAGATGCATGTAGCAAACATAATATCAGGCCTGCTTGCTGTGAGATACATCAAAGAATTGATGATTGCCCTAACTGATGTTGATCAATATCCTCCCCTTCAGAGTCAGGACATAGGTCATGGTTTTTGGGTATGGGTGTCTTGGCTGGCTTAAAATCCTTCATATCAAATCTTTCTAAAATATCAGAGACATACTTAGATTGATCGATAAAGAACCCTTCCTTCATTTGCTTCACCTAAATTCCAAGGAAAAAGTCCGTTTTTCCCATGGAACTCATCTTAAACTTCTTTTTCATAATGCTCTCAAAGTCTTTACACATTTGGTCATTTGAGGAACCAAATATGATATCATCAACATAGACCTGAATGAGCAATATATTTTTCTTAGACTTCTTCATAAAAGGAGTCTTATCAATGGTTCCTCTAGTGTAACCATTCTTCAAGAGAAACTGAGACAAAGTCTCATACCACAGCCTAGGCACCTAGTGTAGCCCATAAAGAGCTTTATCCAATTTGCATACATAGTTGGGGTGTTGTGGGTCTTAAAATCTTGGAGGTTGGCGCACATAGACCTCCCTATCTATATTTCCATATACAAAGGCACACTTGACATCAAGTTGATAGATTGTAAAATTCTTGGATGCAGTTTAAGCAAGGAAGATTCTAACTACCTCAAGTCTTGTAACAGGTGCAAAGACATCAGTATAATCAATTCCTTCTTCTTGGGTGTATCCTTGAACAACCAATCTAGCTTTGTTCTTAATGATCAAGCCTCTATCATCTCTCTAGTTCCTGAAAACCCATTGGTGCTTATCGATACTTGACCAGATGGTAGGGGCAAAGGTTCCAAACCTTTTGTCTCTTGAATTGAAGCAATTCTTCTTGCATTGACTTAACCCAGCTACTATCTTTTAAGGCTTCTTCTACTTTCTTGGGTTTCATATAAGACAAGAAGCATGAGTACAGGCAGACATTCCCATGATGAGTTTGTCCCCTTGTTCTCACGCCTTCAGACTTCTCCTATGATGTTCTCAGCTGGATGAGGGTTGTGAATCCTTAATTTGGGGATCACTTCTAGTTGCAAAGATAGATCCAAGTTGGACATATTTTGCTCAGGAACATAAACACTTGGTCCCGTTGTTGTTTCAATGTCATTCAATGAGGACTGATTGAATGAAAGAGAAACATCATCAGTATTAGTTGACTGAAAAGTAGTATTAAAATTGCCTGTTCCTTCAGAATACAACTTCCATCAGCTTGGTGTTGTATGTTATCAGCTGATGAGTTATTTGGCTAACTTTGCTGTTAACTTATTGAAGCTCCACTGGTTCCTGAAATGGTCATGCTATTAGATCTACTAATGATGGGAGTTTGGGGTTTAGAGATTCTTGGATAACTTGGAAGAGGTCTGGGTAGCTCAAATAGTTGGTCTTCATTAGAATCTTTGAGCACCTATTCTAGCTGAAACATTCTCACAAGATGGTTTAGAATAGTTTGGAAACAATTCTAAATCAAAAATATGATCAGGGTCATTCCCCTTAATACAAGGAGTGTGCTCATTAACAACAATGTTGGATGATTCCTCAAATTGTTGATTTATGATGTTATAGACTCTATAAGCAATAGAGGTGGAGGAATATCCAACAAAGATAGCATCGTCTGACTTCTCAACAAATTTTTCCAAGTTGTCCTTTGTGTTAAGTATGGTACACCTACTGCCAAAGGACCTTAAAAAGCCAATGAATGGTGGCCTCTTGTTCTATAGCTCATAAGGGGTTTTTCCATGTGCCTTGACAATGAGGACCCTGTTCTGCACATAGCATGCAGTGCTGGCTGCCTCTGCCCAGAATGTTAGAGTCAGCTTTGAATCAGCTAACATGGTCCTAGCAGCCTTAATCAATGTCATGTTCCTCCTCTCAACAACACCATTTTGTTGAGGAGTTCTAGGAGCACTGAATTGTCTGGTAATCCTTTTTAAGTTACAGAATGAGTCAAGAACTTGATTTTTAAACTCAATCCATTGATCACTCATAATTATCTTTACCTTGTGATTACTTTGATTTTCAATTTTAAGAATAAAAGATTTTAAAGTTTCAATAGTTTCATCTTTAGTTCTTAAAAAGAGTACCCATGTAAATCTTGTAAAAGCATCGACTATCACAAGGCAATATGATTTCCTTCCAATGCTCATTATACTTGTTGGAACAAATAAATCCATGTGCAATAAGTGTAATGGGGTGGTGATAGAGTTAACCTCTTTGGGTTTGTAAGAGACTCTATGTAGCTTTCCTTTCAGGCAATCTACACAGTTGTCTCTACAAAAAAAAATTCCTTTTTGGGCACACCATGTACCAAGTTATTTTTAACCAACTTATTCATGGTTTTAAAATTTACATGACACATACATTTATGCCATAATGCAGACTCATCACCATCAGCTTTAGAAAGAAAGCATGATACTTCACTTTAGATTCAACTACTTTCTTGGTAGTTCTTCTGGTTGCCTTTGCCCAGTTTCTTCTAGCTTTAGTGGATAGGGGTTGATCATCAGAAGTAGAAATGGGTTGATTTACTTGTTCCTTCCCTATGGTGATCTCCATTGTTGCATCATTCTTCAACTCAAGTGAAGATGGGTCAGCAGATAGGACCTCTTGCTCTTTAGTACCATATCTTTGTTGTCTAATAGACTCATAAGAGTGTGGTGGAGCAATCTCATTGGTCTCCAACCTACCTTTGTTTTGATTACAAATTTGGGAGTGGGAGGATGATGCAAGAAAGGCTTGGAAGTTTTGCTCAAAAATAGCATGCTTCCTTGCATGAGCCTCAGCTATTACTAGCTTGGCTTGAACCTCAGCTATTACTAGCTTGGCTTGAACCTCAGTTAACTTGGATATTAAATCCTTGATTTGAGTCCTGTAATTGGTGTGCTCCTGTTTTAAAGAAGATAATGTTTTCTCTAACTACTCAATTTTATGTTAGTAGTCAGATTTAGCCTTTTTAAAACCAGCTTTTAAGATATTTAAGGACCTAATATTGGATTTAATTTCCATGTTATAGTCCTGGTACATTTCAACCTTAGCAATACAGGCTGGAGTACAAAGATGATCATATACCTTAGAGTTGTCTGTTCCAGCCATGAGTGCTTAAGCAGGGGTAACATCTTGTACCATAAAGCTGCAAGCAACTTCTTGTGCCACAGTAGCAGTTTTAGTTGATTTTCCAGTAGCTTTTGGTGTCGAAGGATATGAGGAGGCATGAGCAGATCCCGGGTTTTATTTGGAAGCTTTGTATTCTCTTGCAAAATGATCCAACTGATTACAGTTGTAACATTTGGCCTTTGCTTTGTCAAACCCGAACTTGCTGCTTGTTGGGTTCTGAGGGAAGTGCCTTCTAGTTCTTTTGAAGAACTTCTTTGCCCCGTAGGTTAACAGAACCATTTGTTGGACTATGTCCATGTATTCCACATCATCTGGGCTGAAACACTCAAGATCTTCAAAACAAAACTAAAAATCATTAATGTCCACTCCTTGAGACAAAAGAACAGTTGTCCCGAAAGGGACTAGGCTGAGCCTGTTAAGACCTTAGGGTCTCAGGGAATGTGATGTAAGGCATAGAAGAGGTTGATGACTGCTGGGAGTATGCCAGGTACTGTTGACGTTGAGGGGGACTTGAGCCTTCAACAACCATGAGAGCGTTTCCAGCAGAAAGGCTTGAAGGTTTGCTTCCTTGACGGCCACTCTTGTTTTCCATCTTTACACGGTATCCATCTAGAATACCATATAGATTAGTCATTGTGAGTGTGTTCAGGTTCTCTATTCTCTTGATGGAAACACAGTAGAATGTTCACTCATTGGGAAGTGTACTCATGAATTTCCTTGAGAGATCTCTTAATTCGGGAGTTATTTCCACATATTAAAGGGAAGAGATAAGATCCATGTACCTGAAGTATTGTTGATGTAAGGTCTCTCCAGCAATATGAGTAAAGTTCTCAAATTGTTGCTTCAGGTAATCTTTCTTTGAATCATTAGAGTTGGAGTACATAAGCATCAAACAGTCCTATAGCCGTTTTGCAATTCTCAAACCCCACCATAATGGAGTTGGAAATTGCTATCGTCAAAACAGTCATTGCCTTTTCATCAATGTCTATTCGCTTGAGGTTTTCTTCAGAGTAGTCCTCCATTGCCTTCTCTATCATGGCACCACCACTAGCAGGTGAAGCCACCTTTGGCTAATAGGTACCGTGGCAATGGATTTCCACATGCGGCTGTCTTGATATCTGATGAACGCTTCTATACGTCTGCTCCATTGTCTGAAGTTCTCTGGGGTGATGATGGGTGCTTTAGTCATCGTCCCCATTTCACATTCATATTTCTGGTTAAGGGCCATGTTTTGAGTGTAGTAAAAGAGTGAGTGAACACGAGGTTGATTAGGATGGTTAGATCACTCAATCAAGAGCCTAAGAAGCTCTGATACCAATTGCAAAATTGGTTTTGATACTCACCACATGTAACACAAAGAAAATACAAAAGAATAGTTTTCAAGATACTTGTATATATTATTTCTCAACTCAAAGTTTACAAGACTCTTACAAGCTTACTACAAGAGTTACAATAAGAAACTATATATACTACTATCTACAGTCGGATATAATTTAATACCAGCTAGAATCCTCTAACTAAAGCAGATACTACAAAGCTATAGTTTAAGGTATCTTAAATAATGTCTTATCTAAGATATGGTAGTCATGACATGTCTATGACTAACCTTTTGTCACCAACTAAAGTTGGCAACTTGTACTGACATATAAAGGTGAACAGTGAAATAAAGTATGGTCAATTACATGGCCTTTTAGGAAAACGCCATGAAGTATTAGAGGTCTGCAGCGAAGGTCAGCCTTTTATACTTCGGAAGAGGCTGCTTCTTCCGTGGCTTGAGGACTTCTACTTCGGAAGTCATTGTCTTTGATTTTTTCTAAGTCTTGATCTTCGAAAGAGAAGACTTTACTTCGGAAGTTGGAGCTTTTCCTTCGGAAGTTGATTCTTCACTATTTCTTCGGAAGAGCTCCATATCCTTCGGAAGTTCTTTACAAGTTGTACTAAAAATAGTCTAAGTGTTTAGTTTTGGTTGCACCAGCCTTCTTCTTGATCCAACAATATTGATATACTTTTTAAAAAAATCGTTCATCCTTGTTTACATATGTGTAAATCTGGTTATACACATGTGTAATACTAGATTTACACATTTGTAAATCCATTCTTACACATATGTAAATTAAATTTCGTAAAAACGAGATTTTTTTATTTTTTATAATTTATTTATGAAAGAGGGAAATGAAAGAAACACTTTTGTGTTTTATTTTTTTATATTTTTATGTTATTTTTTATTTAAAATTTTTTAATAGCTCTTTTTAATTACAATTTTAACATTGAAAACTAATGGTTGAGATTGGTTTCTAGAGTTCTTACAAAAAAGTGAATTCTTATGTGATCCATCCCCTATGTATATGTAAGGGAGGGATTCCTTGAAAATCATGTTATAAATGAAAACCAAGAGTTACATATATATAAGTACATGTTTCAAAGTATACAACTAAGAGTTACGTATATGTAGGGGTTATGTATATTTATGTATGTGTTATCAAGTGGACGATTAAGAGTTAGTACATATAACTCATACAAGTTACGTATACGTAAATCGTTTTGTCATCATTGTTGTTTCTTAGAGTTTAAATTAAATAATATATAATGACCTCGGAAAATAAGGTTGAATTTTACTCGAATATACTTTATACAATTAAAAAGTTAAATCAATTATAAATTATGTGATTAGGTTGCGGTGATTTTTATAGTTTTCTATTATAAACATGGATTTCATTTGATCCTCTCCTATATATATATATATATATATATATATATATATATATATATATATATATATATATATATATATATATATATATATATATATATATATATATACACACACACACACACACACATGAAAAGTTGACGGTACAAACTGTTGTTTTTGTGCGAATGGTACGAAGTAACAAAGACCATTGATCTAAGAGATTAACAGTTCATATAACATGTTTTTTTTTAGAAATATACTACAATTGTTGATTTTCCCGATGTTTTTTTAAAAACGCATATAACATTTTTTCATATGACATTATTTTCTTAAAAAAATACACCGTAAAAACAAATATTTTATCATCTTTAATATGAGTATAGTATTGTTATACTTTTATTATAAGAACCAACATTTTAAAAAAAACACATCTGTGTGTTGTGCGTATAACTTGTGTGATTATTTACTGCGTAATTATCAACATAACTTTAGTAATTATCATATAACTTGTGCAATTATATATATAAGTTGTGTGATTATTTTGTATGATGTTAGTAATTTTTATTTGCTTAATAATAGATGTAACTTGTATTAATTATGTACCTTGTATGCGTAATTGTAGAGTGGATAAAACTACCCCTGAGCTAAAAACAAGTGTCACGTTCTGGTGACTTCGTACGCTTCGCATGAAAATTAAACTTTGTATAGTAACCGGCCCTTAAATATATCTTATATGTATGTGTACACATATAATGTAATATTTTTTATATTTTATATTCATATATTTTAACCCATTAAAACGATGATACGAAATTGATGTATCGTGAACTATGTTAATCATCTATATTTTTATATTTATGTTTTTTTATTAGAACATATCAAATTATGTATGGTACATTTAAGTAACATGACATATTTTTTCTTTATAATTTATAAAAACTATAATATAGCATTTTATTTAAACAAGCAAAAGCATTTTATTTAAACAAGCAAACGAGTGAGTTACAAGCTAAACTGACCTTGGCCCATGCTTTGCTCATTTACAGACCGAACTAATTTCACACGAGCTATTTTCAAGCAAGGTTTAAGCAAGTTGCGAGCCGTGAGCTTTTTTACGTAGTCCATGTCATAAAAAAAAGATGTTAACTATCAGTTAGTAATGGATAGTTGCAGAAAAATAAACTCAAAGTTAAAAGTGTACGTAAACATTTGCTGAGTCGGAATTAATTCCTACCAATATACAAAAGTTGGGATTATAAATCCAAGAACCCATGGATTTATTGTATGCTACTAAATGGCATTTATTTTGGTAGTGTTAAATGACTAGATTGTAACAAGTACAAAAGGGAAAGCATAATACCATACAAATTACACACAACGCATTTATACGACCTTTACATGTTTCATTCTTTAGCTGAATCCGACAAGTTTTGAAGTACATGTTACTAAAACAAAAAAATCGTAGCAACACCATACATAGTTTCAAGTATATACTAAGGAAAGAGCTGTACATAACCGGTTGCTACTGCAACACCTAATATGATTAGTGGGGGCAAAAGCACAAATGCTCCAATTGTTGCAAAGAAAGTTGAATCATTTCGCCGTGATACTTCATTCAAATATGATTGCCTTCTTATATTTCTCTTTTGTGAAACAGTTAAAAGTTTTGGCACCATCATCTTTTTGCCTAAACGCATGCTAAAATCATCATCCCTGTCACCTACCAACTCCACTAGCTTCTCACGAATCGTAAGTTCGCTATAGTTTCTATCTGTTCCATAACCTGCTGGTCAAACACAAGGATCATCGCTATGTAAAGGTGTTTCGACTCATAAAGTAATATACAGGCTTATTCTAGTTATGTATGTTTTATCACTAATAGGCCAAACTGAAAAGCTAAAATGTTAGCTTTAAAAGAAGCGCTGAAAATTTTTAAAGCATTAAACCTCCTTAATCATAATCTCAAAAGATAATATCTTTGTATATAAATATTATAAGGTAATCATGTTTGACACACTAGTTTTATTAATTTTTTTTTAAATTTTATGAAAAAGTGATGCGGGTAACCCCAACCAAACCCAAACAAAGGTATTAGTATTGACCTGTTGACCAACCCTCTAGCCCGTCCATTTTGCCACCTTTAGTAAGTATGAATACAAGTGCATCACGCATGATTGGTCTAGAAACCCAAAGAATCCAAACCAAAGTTTGCACAAGATAAAAGAAAAGATAAATGATAATTACATGAAGCTAGCTAAAAGCACTACAAATGCACATCGTAAAATGTACGTGTTCAACATGGCAATTGGATGATTGCTTACCAGATTCTGTATATTGATGGCAAAAGATTACACTCTTAAATAAAGCAGAATTACTTTAGGAAACATGTGACGTGACTTGTGAGAATAGAAATAATTAAACTTGATATAAATTTGAGGGAAGGATTATTTACATACCACTAGGAGATGTACTTGTAAGTTGTTCCAAGAGATCAATCTGTGTGCGAGAAGAAGGTGAAGCGTCTGCTTAATAAAACAGTAAGAAACTCAGTCAGGACTCAGAGCCATATTTGTGTCATGATAGTACAAGTCAAACCTTTGAAGCTTATTTAAAGGTACACTTCTATTTATGACAGTTTTAGTCGCCAGTTCATGTGTTATGATTATGAACTCGTGCATATACACTATATGTCGGCACACTTATCTTTCGTTTTATTTATCTTATATTATATTGAACCTTTAACGGGTAGTTACTTTGTTTCCTAGTAGTATGAATATGGTCAAAATATTGTGTAGTGTTTCCCTGCATTCTATTTTGTTTTCCATTTAATATGCATTGTAAGCTTTGAGGTTTGAATTAATCGGGAAATACAAACTTTGGCGAGTCAGAAACTGTTGTCTGATTCGGTCGAGAGCCTATTATTCCTTAAAAAAATAATCAATGAAACCTCTTGGTATAACAAGTGGCATAAGAGCAAGGTTTCGATGGTGGATTTACAAGTGATCAGTGGTGTCAAGATCTGGGGGAAGTGGTTCACGGTTCTAAGGCTGTTCAACCTGCTCAAGAAAACGCACATGAGTTAAAAAGAGAATGGAAGGTGAAGGCAGGAAAATGCTCTGTTCATTTTGAAAACAATGTTAAAGGAGGAACTGCTGGACAATACTAGGGACGCAAAGACGCCAAAGGAAGTGTGGGATACATTGGCTGAAGAGTTGTCTAAGAAGAATGATACTAAGGCTTCAACTCTTGGAGAACGAGTTGTTGTCATTAACCAATGCAGATGTCCATTCCTCAATACTTTCACAAAGTAAAATCATTGAGTAGAGAAATCAGTGAGTTTCTTGAACAAAATGGGTTTAATTTACTAATGCAGACGCAAGTCAGAAACTAGTTGACAAAGTTGTGATGGTCTTGGTATATGTTGGCAATTTAATAATTACCAGAGATGTAAGGAGATCACATGGTTGAAGGCTAACATGTGTGTGAGGTTCAAGATGAATGATTTGGGTATTTTGACACTCTTTCTTGAACTGGAGTTATCCTTTACCGATGTTGGAGTATTGTTACGTTAGAAAAATTACTCCACTGATATGCTACATAAGTTTGGGAAGGTCACATGTAAAGCTGCTACAACACCGATGGACTTGAGTACTAAGTTGTATGCTCATTTAGGGAGAGAGATTGAAGATCCATCAATGTACAGGATCTAAAACGACCTCATCTATTTGCTATATGTCGGGTACTTGGTTATGTGAAAGGTACAGTTGGTCATATAGTATAGTTCAAGAGGGAGAATAACCCCAACCATAGATTATGTGTTTACGTACGGGTTGAATTCGGTCTCGTGGTGTAGCAAAAGACAGCCTACTGTGTCTTTATCCACCACAAAACCCACAGCATGAGTGTGTGTGGTTAGTCCAACTGTTGGGTGATATAAATCAAGTTCATGCTTTGTTTACCAGAGATAAATGTTGTTATGAAGGACATACAACAATTGTGTGTGTGGAAAGGTGAATAAACTAACAGAACTTGAAAGATCAAATTCCAATATATTTATAAAAACTATTGTATGTATGTGATCAAATTCAATACTTGGAGATTTCAGCTACTAAAGACACTATATGTATATTCTCATAGCTGGCATCCATGGGTGACCTAATGATGTTAATTCCCTATATACCTAAATGATGCTGCTAAATCTATCTGAGAGATGTTAACTATGAATCCAATTTCATCCTAATGGTAGATTATCGGAACCCTAACTCCAAAATCAGAAGTAATACCTGAAGTTTCACGCCAATCGTCTTCCCCATCTGTTGATTTTTGGGATTGAGCGGCAACCGTTACTGTTGCGGTGGAAGAAGTGAAGGTGAAGATTTGTTTGGTTTTATATGGAACCACAAATGAATAGCAATAGCTGGGATGAAGAATACAAGTGCACTTGTAATTCATGAATGCCATTCTATTCTATTCTATTGTACAGTATTCTATTTCTACTAAATCATCAAATGATCACTCATTCCTCCACATTGATTTTGCATCTTCTTCTTCTTCCTGTTGTCTCCTTGCTTGTTTATGTGGTCTCAAGAGAATTTAACACTGACCACAATAATTATTATTATTATTATTATTATTTTTCCATTTGGTAACTATTATCGAGATGAGGTGAGAACCCAGAAGCTTGTATTTATATGTTAGCCACGAATGATTCTTAATTAATTCAAACAAGCAGCGTAAATGTCATATTAGCGTCAACAGCCATTTGATACCGGAAGACTCGTATTGAAAAATAATAAAAACAAATAAATATATATATAACCAAACGAAAAGTAGACGTAAAAACATTGAATGACCCACGCAAAACGTAAAACATAGAAAACAATAACTAAGTTGATTTAAGACCCGTGTGTTGTTTTAGTGCAGTTAAATAGTAACAAATAAGTGTGAAAATGTTGAACAACACACGTACGTTGTAGCGTGTAACTCGTAAACTTAGACCGTCACGTAAAAAGGAAAACACGTAAAAAATGAAATGTATAGAGATAAAAGTTGTGAGTGAAAAAGTATTAGGGTTAAATTGTGAAATATATAAAAGTATTGTAGTTGAAAGTAAAAGATTTCTTCTTTTTAAAAAAAAAATAACAAAACCAAGAAGTACAACTTATAAAACACAATATACAACCCATAAAGCATATAAAAGTTGATAATAATTAAGCATCTCATTCTAGACAACTAAAACTAATTAACTAAATAGGTTTTGATTTGAGTCTTGCTCTGTGCAAAAGTTGTCTGGATCAGGTCAGAGGGTTTTTTCAGTTACGGGTTTGCTCTTGAAAGGTTAAGGATGCGGTCACGATTGGAAAATGTATAGATCCAACTGACATCTGGCAACAGATCAAACAAGTCATCAATCTCCGGTACCGGTACCGATTCTTCACTATTAACTTGTTTAACTCACGGTGGCTAATACACATCTTTATACTACCGTCCTTCTTTTTAACAAATAAGACCGGAACACCCCATGGAGAGATACTCGACCTAATTTACCCCTTATCAAGCAACTCTTGTGGTTGCTCCATGTCACACCCCCGCTAAGAGCAGAAACACAGGGATGTAACGAGACGGGGATCGTCATAACACATGGTAAGCGATAGAAATGCAATAATAATAATAATGACAAGCGTGTCATGACGACACCCGACAACAAGGGGACTTGTGTCGTGTTTAGTCAGTATTCACGACAACATAGCCATAAGCATAAACATGACATAAGATTCACATAATCATAGATAATAACATTGTATGCAATTCCCACAACCCAGGAACAAGTTACAAAGTATATTGTTGTTTGAAACAGATGCAACAATTGTTTTCAAAAGACCAAGTTTAGCCACAAAATGCATCTTAGGGTCTCTACTAAGGCAGCACACCTAGATCTACAGTTAGCATGATTACCTGAAAAGATATGCTCAAAATGGTCAACAAAATTGTTGGTGAGCTCGCAAGTTTAAAAGTAAATAAGTAATTGATGTTGTATAAAGTTGTTGCAGAATACCGTGCATACAGTTATAAGTAAGCAAAATCACATGACAAGAGCTTTACAACCAAACCTAACGACGTACACAAAGAAAACTTGTCGGAATATATTCACCCAAGGCCCGTTCCTGGCATCTGTTGGTACTAACTAGTATACCAACATGAGGGTGGGGGTGTCAACCCAAGTAGTACTACCAATACTGTTAGGATCAATGATCTACGTTTGATTGATTAGAGAGTATAGCAGCGGAAATCAAACAATGAATTAGCCAATTCACAAGAACACAAAAGATATTCAAGGTAAGAACAAACGGTTATAGACAGAGAAAATTCTGCAAAAGATATTTCATTCAATATTCGCTTTCGTGGTAACAGAATGTCACACATACAATTAGGTCAACACCTCTTATATAAGAGATGTGACGTCTGCTGATGTCACTTGATAGTGACATCTAACAGAATTATTCAAACTACTGAAAGTTAACACAACTACTGAAGATGTCAAACAGCTGACATCTTCTTACAAAAAATGCTAAGTGTTAACTATCACTACAACTACTGAAAAGAAACTACTGAAACTACAACGACTGAAGAACATGCTCTTCAGTCGTTTTACAAATACTGAAACAAAAGAAAAACTACGGAAAGGAAACCATCGCAACAACTAAAGAATGTTTCTTCAGCTGTTGTAACAAACTCTGAAGGCTTTAGTACTTGTACTTGAACTTCAGCTGTTGTCATCAGCT
This sequence comes from Flaveria trinervia, assembly GCA_025506515.1. Lineage (NCBI taxonomy): Eukaryota > Viridiplantae > Streptophyta > Magnoliopsida > Asterales > Asteraceae > Flaveria > Flaveria trinervia. Next base: position 36,134,620 of record CM046442.1, read on the forward strand.
CATGTCTTCAGTCTTTGTACTTCAGTTGTTGATCTTCAGTACTTTGTTCTTCAGCTGTTGATCTTCAGACTTTGGTCTTCAGCTGTTGAAGTCTTTAGTACAATAGTCTTCAGCTGTTGAAGTCTTCAGTACTTTAGTCTTCAGCTGTTGATCTTCAGACTTTGGTCTTCAGCTGTTGAAGTCTTCAGTACTTTAGTCTTCAGCTGTTGAAGTCTTCAGACTTTGTCAAACAGCTGATCAAGTCTTCAGCAGTTGTTATGATGTCTGTGGGACTTAGAGGTTTTTCTGATCAGGCTCATTCGTTCTTTTGATCCAACACACTGTCGTCGACTACTCCCCCTGACTGAGTAGATGATTCTCCCTGTGATCTCGATGATGTTGAATCATGAGATGGTGTATTCAAGATATCATCCATCATTCGAGTAGCCAACTCATCAACAGAAGGAGAGATAGGGATGTTGAAGGCCTTAAAGAATCCAACATAGTCGAAAAAGTAGGTGGGTCCTTTGCCAGTAGGTGGTGTGGTATATCTCTGAACATCAACATTACACCACACTTCTACTAGACCCGTTAAGTTATTGTAAACTCTCTTGTTCGGTATGTTGTATCCTAGGAAGATTCCTTCATCAGCCTTCTCGCTGAATTTACCGTCTTGAGTCTTCTTCAGAAGTGTACACAGTGCGACAAATGGTTCGAGATACTCCAGATTCGGTTTACGTCGTTGTAGTAGCTCGTAACATGTCTTTCCATGGCGCTTGACTATCAGATTCGATTCAGTGTATAACACGCATTAGCCACTGCCTCATTCCAAAAATGGATAGGCAATTTCGAGTCTGCCAACATTGTCCGTGCTGTCTCTATCAAGCTTCTGTTCTTTCTCTCAGCAACACCATTCATCTGAGGCGTGTAGGCAGAAGTGAACTGATGCATAATTCATTTTTCCTTGCAGTAAGCCTCCATCCACTAATTCTTAAATTCAGTCCCGTTGTCTAAGCGTACTTGTCTCACTTTCAGCTTGTAGAGAGATTCCAGTGTGGTTACTAACTCCTTGAATGACTCAAATGTTTCTGACTTGGACTTCAGAAACATTACCCAAGAGAATCTTGTGTAGTCATCAGTAACCACAAAACAATACAAGTTGCCTGCAATGCTCTTTGTACTGACTGGACCAAACAGTTCCATGTGAAGAAGTTCAAGAGGAAGTTCTATTGAATGAACTTTCTTTTCCTTATGAGACTTCTTCATCTGTTTGCCTTTCTTGCAAGCTACACAAAAATCAGGAAGTTGGAAATTCTTGACATTAACTCCTCTCACAAGATCCTTCTGGATGAAGTGACTCATCTTCCGTTGATTTATGTGTCCCATCCTCCTATGCCAGGATATGGAGTCCTTCTCAGTGGCTTTGGATAGAAAGCATTGAACTTCATGATCCGTTGTAGAAGCTGTTGAGAGATCCAAAACATAAAGGTCTTTATATCTTAAAGCTGTCATCAGAACTTGGTCCTCTGGAATAAAGTAGTCTTTCTTTAGGACGTAACACTTCTTTTTGTCGAATATGACTTTAAAACCTTTATCACAGATTTGGGAAACAACAAGTAAGTTGTTTTGAAGTTGCTAAACGTAGTTCACCTGATCGAACTTAACTTTCTGATTTCTAACTTTTCCATGAGCTGTGATATAGCCTCCCTTATTTCCAGCAAATGAAACATGCCCTCCTTTTATTTGCTTGATGTTTGATAAAAGAGCCCTGTTTCCGGTCATGTGCCTGGATGCTCCGCTGTCTACAATCCACGTGTTAATTTCAGCACTGTAGCGAACACCCTGCACATACAATGTAAAACATTAGTTTAGGTTAGGAACCCAAGCCTTTACTGGCTTGGGTTTCCTAGAGGCATCACACATCATGAATTCAACCCATTGACCCTTAGAGGTGAGGGTAACTCAGGTTCTTTCTTGTCATCATTTTCAGACACAGATGATGACTTCTCTTTCCATAAGCCAGATTTGTGCAATGCCTGTTTGTGATGCACAGTCGACTGGCTAACGGGTTGAACGTTAGGTTCGCTAGTTCTTCTAGGTGGAGTTAAAGAACTCCTATTATAAGACCTAGGTTTTGAATTCTGAAGTTCAATCTTCTTCCTAGGTGTCTGATAGTAAGGACAAAAGTAATCAATGTGTCCACACTCTCTACAGTTGTAGCACGACCTGCTATCAACTTTATGATTAAACTTTCTTTGTGGAAATGTGTGTGACACCCTAGTAACATCACTTAGTTTGGGTTTTGACTCTGTTTCTTTTGATGTTTTCTCCTGTTTAACAGACTTAATTGTTTTAACATTTTAACATCTTTTTCTTTTTGGTTAACAGGTTTTTGACATGACGCTTGTGAAAAATTAACACTAGCAGTCTTTTTAGATTCAGATTTGACTTTGTTTGACCCGGACTTTATATTACCCTTTTCAAATTCTTTTTCCAGATTAACACCAGGCATTTTACCCTTTGCCTTTGAAGTGGCCTCCTTTTGTTTTGTTCCATATTCAATTGACGAACATGCGTAATCTCGATCACTAACAAGAGGAGTAGACACCACATGATCCTTGATGGGGTTGATATTTATTTGTCTACTCTTAGTGTTCAAAAAGGTCTCAGGTGGTGGTGGAACCACTTTATAACCCAAACCCTCCCTGTAGTTTCTTTCTCTCACTAAGTGTTGGACAATGTGTGATGAACTTGTCCAACTGTGCAGTTTTTGCTTTAATGAGTTACTTCTACTTCTAAAACTGCCTTTTGCTTCTTAGTGTCTTCTATGGAGTTAAGATAGTACCTAATGTCATTAGCTTGGTTAAATGCAACTACTTCAGTTTCCCTAAGTTGTTTAGTCAAAAGGTCTATCTTTTCTTTTTAACTATGCTCATTTTGTTTTAAAACTCTATTAGCCTCAGTGCACAGTTGCAAATCCTTTACTAAGTTATCACTATGATCTAATAACCTAGCAAATTTCTCATCTATGCTATCTCTAAAAGTATCACAATCAGAACACGCATGTTTTTTAAACATTTGGTCAGTGGGTACTTACCTGAGGAGGTTCAGAAGAGTTAGCCATCAACACAGCATCAGATGTCTCTGGTTCTGGTGATTCTGTCTTTGCTGTTGAAATCCCTTCTTTAGGCTTGTAGCTGACTTCAGTTGCAGTTGTCTCTTCAATATTTGACATCGCTATCTCAACTGCAATATCTCCCTCACTCGCGGAATCATCATCTAAATCTTCTACACTAGCAATATTAGATTCCCTTGGAAAGACAAACCGAAAGCTCCAGTCCTGTCCTTCATCATCATGAGCAGTTAAGGCTTTTGGATCCTTGCTTGATGAAGTAGAACTGCTAGCTTGCTTGTCTTGACGAGTGAAAGACGAGAATGGGTTCCCGTTCCCAGTCTTCTTTGGCTTCACACATTCTCTCTTGAAGTGCCCCTTTTCTCCACAGTTAAAGCAGGTCACTTTACTCTTGTCAAAGCCAAATGTGGTATCCTTAGTAGCAACCAAGTTCTGTCCGGTCTTTTTCACAAACTTCTTCACCCTCCAGACAAAACTAGCTAAGGCCCACATAATATCCATCCTCTCCAGCTCCATTTCATCCACTTGCTCGTAGTCCTCATCTGCCAGATGACAGTTTCAATCTTCCCAGCAACAAGTCCATCATAAGAATGAACCACTGTTGCCAAGAGATCCATGTGCTCTCGAGCTACTTCCACTGTCACGTTTCCAAGATTCTCAGTCTTCAGTCTGGTAGCATTTGCTTCGGATCCGATATATTGGGTACTAGAAGACCTTGACGTTTCTGATCCTGAAGGAGAGACTTGTAAAGGAACAGATGAGCTTGACATAAAAGCAGTCTGAAGAGGTGCTCCAGACGTCTTAGCTTGAGGCGTGGCATTGTACAAAGTTGGGTTTGAGTGTGCAAAGACTTCTGAGCTCTGTATTTCATCCTAAGTGCTTCTTCTCGCAGCTTTAGAATGAAGTCATTGATATCCAACTTTTCCAGCATCTCAATCTGTCTCAGATTTGACACAAATGAAGCCCACTTTTCCGGCAATCCGTTTGCGAAATTTGACACCTTTTCTTCCATGGTAATAGCAACCCCATGTGTATGCAATTCACTCATCAGATGGTAGAATCTATCAATAAAATCGTCCAAACTCTCGTCTCCCATCGATGAGAAGTTGTCAAATTCCTTCTTCAGTTCCTTAGCTTTAATTGCCTTCAGCGAAGCATTTCCGTCGTATCTCTTTTCCAGCTCATCCCACAGTTTCTTGGCCTGCTTATTCTTGAGTACTGGTGGAAAATATCTTTGGAATAGACTGTGTGATCAATGCATAAACTCTCTTCTCTGCATTATACTTAACTTTCTGAGCATCAGTCATCCCTCCCAAAGTAAGCTTTACCCCATCTGCTCCCACCGGCATACTATACCCAGTCTTAATAGCTTCCCACAAATTTGGATCCACTCCATTGAGGTAGATCTCAAAACATTGTTTCTAGTGGGGAAACTCATCTAACGTTAAGATTTTTGGTGGTTATTATGATTCCCCACCTCACTCTCAAGCAACAGTAAGTTCTGGATCCTTGAGTCCTTGCGGGCAGTAAATGTTGACATCTGATCTTCCATCTCGATTAACTTTTAAGTGTACACACCAAACTATCAAACTGGTGCGACTGGGTGATGCGAATGGGCTATCCGAGCGAATGAACTATGCGATTGGTTCAATCATGCGACTGAACTAAGCGATTGGTTCAGTCGTGCGAATGAAACTGATGCGTATGAACACTACGAACGGATGGTTCAGTCGTACGAATGGAGATGCAACTCAGTCGAATCGTGCGTCTGGTGTATGCGAATGAAGTCCAGTCATGCGAATGACACACTCGTGCGACTGAAGCTGCTGTTTTGCGAAAATTTCTAGGTTAAACGTTTTTAGCCTAAAACTTCGAAATTTCGCAAACCCTAATCGCCTAAGGCCGTAGAAACCGAAACTTGATGAGCAGGGAACGTCCAAGAAAACTTTTGACACAAAAGATTGTGTTTTTTTAGTGTAAAAACACAAAATTTTTATCGATCTTGATTGAATCACACGTAATCAAGAGCCAATGGCTCTGATACCACTTGTTAGGACCTGGTATTTGAACGAAATACCTAATGATTAACGTGTAAACCAAACCAAATAGTGCGGAATCCTATTTGATTGGGGATCCAATTAGTGAGAACGCACGTACAAACAATAAAGTATTGAATCAAACGTTTAGAATCGATTAGGAATCGATCTACAGCGTTCTATGAACTTGGAGTATCAACTTGGAGGCTTTCGGACGGCTAGGGTACGTCTGGAGTTGAAATAGAATGAATGCTCTCATTTTTCCACGAATTGGGTTATATTTATAGGTTAGTATTGTTCATTCGCGCGACTGAACCATTCAGTCGTGCGATTGAACCATACGGTTGATTCATCCGCACGACTGAGTGTTCAGTCATTCAATTGAGCCAATCTTATGTTACAATCATACGACTGATCCAGTCTCCTGATTCAGTCGTGCGACTGAGTCATTCGTATGAATTTATTCATGCGTATGGTCCATTCGCATGGGCCATTTGCATGAGAACTTCATTTTGTTAAGTTTGAATGTATTAATTAATATAACATTATGTGTAACAATTCAACCAACCATAAACCAATTCAACATCGACTCATTAATGAAATATTTAACATTATAAATAACAAACAATCAATATCATTTCATTAATCATTCCAAACATTATATCAGAATCAGACAAAAAGATCTATTCCATTCATATCATGATCTAGGGACATACATGTATCAACAGCCTTTGACAAGAAGCATTGAACATTATGATCGGTTGTGGAGGTCTTTGATAGGTCCAAGACATATAAACTGTTATATCTTGAAGCTGACATTAAGACTTGGTCTTCCAGAACAACATAATCCTTCTTTAATATGTAGCACTTCTTGTTGTCAAAAACAACCTTGAATCCTTTGTCACAAACCTGGGATACAGAAAGCAAGTTATTTCGTAATTGCTGAACGTAGTTGACTTTATCAAACTCTACTTTCTGTTTTCCACTTCGCCTTGAGCGGTGATGTATCTTCCTGTATTTCCAGCAAATGAGACGTGCCCCCTTTAATTGTTTGACATTTGAAAGGAGAGACAGGTTCCTGGTCATGTGCCTAGACGCCCCACTATCAACAATCCAGGTGTTTGTGATAGCACTGTAACGGACACCCTGTACATTGAGAGGAATATTAGTTTAGGTTTGGGACCCAAGCCTTAACTGGCTTGGGTGACCCAGAGGAATCACACATCATGAACTCAACCCACTGTCCATTTGAGGGTGAGGGTATATTGTTTTTCTTAGTGTTCTCATTATCAGACACTAGACTTGACTTTTCTTTCCATAGCACAGTTTTGTTTAAGGCCTGTTTGTGATAAACATATGAGTGGCTTACAGTTTGAACTTTAGGTTCAATACTTTTTTTGGTAGAGTAATAAAGCTCCTTTTCGAAGAAATTTGTTTAGTTTCATAAAATTTTTCATTCTTGATGTTTTATAATAAGGACAATTAGAAATGATGTGTCATCTCTTTCCATAATTGTAGCATGATCTACCTTCTACATGTTGGGAAATATCTCTCTATGGGGAAGTGTGTGATACAAGTGTGACTTTAGTCTGGTTGGTTTGGACACTTCTTGTTTAGATGTTTTTACTTCTTTAACAAAATTCATTGTGTGAATGTTTTTGACATCTTTAACCTTTTGTTTATTTGGAGTGTGACATGGAGCACGTGGTTGGTTAACTGGTTTGGTCATTTTGGGTTCAGAAATGGACATGTTTGAACCCGACTTTACATTAACCTATTCAAATTGTTTATCCAAATTCATAATAGGGATCTTACCTTTAGATTTTAAAGTGGCCTACTTCTGTTTAGTGACAGATTCCACTAGTTTACACATGGAATCTGGATCAATAACTAGAGGAGTGGACAACACATGATCCTTGATTGGATTGTTATTTACTGGTCTACATTTAGCATTTAACAAGATCTCATGTGGTGGTGGAACCACTTTGTAACCCAACCCCTCCCTAGTGTCTCGTTCTATCACTAAGTGTTGGACTATGTGAGAAGAACTGGTCCAACTATGTAGTTTTTGTTTTAATGAGTTGACTTTGACTTCTAAAACTGTTTTTTCTTTCTTAGTTTCTTCCAGGGAGTTTAAGTAGAACTTTATGTCATTGGCTTGATTAAAAGCAACAACTTTGGTTTTCCTTAGTATATTATTTAAAACTTTTATTTTCTCTTTACAATTGTGCTCATTTTGTTTTAAAATCTGATTAGCTTCTGTGCATAGTTGTAAGTTATTTACTAAGCTATCATTATGGTCTAATAACCTAGCAATTTTCAATCTATGCTTTCTCTAAATTTGTTACATTCATCACAAGCATGATTTTTAAAGAGTTGATCTTTGGTACTTACCTGTGAAGATTCGGTTGAATCTGCCATTAACGCAGAGTTTGACTCTTCGGGTGCTAGAGATTCTGAACATGTCCCTCTAAGATCTTCTTCAATCATGTGATTGACCACATTCGCAGTATCTTCATTACCTGACATCACTAGTTCAACTGCTATTTCACCTTCACTTGCAGAGTCATCATGCAAACCCTCGACATTGGCAATGTTCAATTCACCTGGAGATACAAAACTGAAGGTCCAATCCTGTCCTTCATCACCTTGAGCAGTCAAGGCCTTTGTCTCTTTGTTTGACGAGGTAGCTCCACTTGTGGATTTCTCTTGACGGTTGAATGATGAGAATGGATTCCCATTACCTGTCTTTTTGGACTTTACACATTCACGTTTGAAATGCCCATTTTCTCCATAGTTAAAACAGGTAACTTTGGTTTTGTCAAAACCAAAGGTAGTGTCTTTTGTGGCTATCAAGTTCTGGACCATTTTCTTCAAAAGCTTTTTTGCTCTCCTAACAGCACTTGCCATAGCCCACATAATGTCCATTCTTTCTTGTTCATTCTCGTCCACCTGCTTGTAATCTTCATCCGCCAGATGGCAATTTCCGATCTTTCCTGCAACTAGACCATCAGAAGAATGAACTATTGCTACTAGTAGGTCCATATGCTCTTTTGCAACCTCCACAATAATATTTCCTAGATTCTCGGTCTTCAACTTCGTAGCATTTGCTTCAGATGCAATATATTAGGTACTGGATGACCCTGACGTTTCAGATCCTGAAGCTGTGGTTTGAGAAGGAACGGTTGAATTAGACACAAACGTTGTTCGAAGTGGTGCTCAAAAACTGGTTGGCATGGAAGAGGAGTTATAGAGTGAAGGATTCTGGTCTTAAGATCCTTTCTGTGACCTATACTTCATCCTTAGTTCCTCCTCCCTTAATTTTAGGATGAAGTCGTTTATGTCTAATGTTGCTAGAATGTTGTTCTGTTTCAGGTTAGACACAAACGAGTCCCACTTCTCTGGCAGACCATTGGTAAAGCTTGAGACCTTATCTTCCATTGACGTTGAGACCCCATGAGTGTGAAGTTCACTTATTAGATGGTAGAATCTGTCTATGACATCATCCAAGCTTTCTTTACCCCTCAAAGAGAAGTTATCCGACTCCTTCTTCAAAGCCTTTGCCTTTAGAGCTTTCAGCGTTGCATTCCCATCGTATCGTTTCTCCAAAGCCTCCCGTAACTTCTTTGCATGTTTGTTCTCAGAAAACTGATGGAATATGTCCTTTGGTATTCACTGAGTCAAAAGGGCACCCAAGGTTATACTTTGCTTTCTGGCTGTTAGTCATCCCACCCAAGGTTAGTTTAACACCATCAGCACCAACCCGCATGCTATAACCCATCTCAATAGATTCCTATAGGTTGGGATCAACTACATTAAGATAGGTCTCGAATCGCTGCTTCCATTATGGGTAATCATCTAACGTTATAAGTTTAGGTGGTTTGTTATGATTCCCAATTTCATTTTCCAGAAGCAAAAGGTTCTGGATCCGTGAGTCCCCACCAGCAGTAAACGCAAAGAATTGATCTTCCATCTCTTTAACTTTGAGCTTTAGAATTCAACTAATTTACTTGTGCAAATGAATCATTCGTGCGATTGGACTAATGCGGATGAGTCAATCGTGCGATTGGACAAATGCGGATGGCCAATCCGGATGACTCAGTCGTGCGAATGAGAGGTGCGAATGAATTCAATCATGCGATTGGATTCAGTCGTGCGTATGGAGTGTGCGATTGGAGATAGACGAATGAAGATGTTCAGTCGTATGAATGGATGAGCGACTGAGTTATTGAAGCATATTAGTTTCCTTCAGACTCTCACTCTATGGAAAACACATTCGTTACTGAGGAGGATGATTTTCTTTCCTCAAGAGATCAATTGAAGATTATAGGATTCATTGTAGCTCCACCAACCCATAAGCCATCAACATCACCTCAATCATCAGGATTCTCTGCAACTCTTTCAAATACTCCTCATGCTACAAGATCAAAAGAAGAAAAGGCAACTTACAATGCCTTTTTTGCTAGCTTTGAAGCTTATTTGGGAGGAAGACTCACCTCTGCACATCTGATCCAGGAAGACTTGGAAGAAATGGATCCAGATGATGTAGAAGAAACGGATTTGCAGTGGCAAATGGCTATGATTGCAATGAGAGCCAAGATGTTTTTCAGAAAAAGAATAAAGCTTAGCCTTATGAAAACACCAAATTTGGGTATGACAAATCCAAGGTGAAGTGCTTCAACTGTGGCATGACTGGCCATTTCTCTAGAGAATGTAATGCTCCCAGAAGAAACAACAACTTTCCAAGGAATTCTCAGAGCCATCATCTTCACGACCAAACTCAAGTTTTCACTCCAACAATCATCAACAATAGTATCATCATCAACAACACCAACAAACATATCAAACTCAGCCTTAACTGACCAATCAAGCTCATGGAAGTAGTCAGTCATCTGCAAATGCTCTTGTTATTAAGCAGGATGGAGTATGTGACTGGAGCCTGTACGCAGAGGAAGTAAAGCCTCAATTCCAAAATCATGCACTCATGGCTTACATCAATGATGGTCCATCTCCATGCCATCTGAGGTAAAATCTAACCTTTGTAGTGATAAATGCATTACTGAAGTGCATGGTTATCGAGAGCACAATCATAAATTGGCCAACAAAATAAAAGAAGAAAAGGTCAAGTCAGAGATGCTTAAGAGAGAAATAAAAGGCTTTGAAATCAAAATTAAATCTCTCATCTCTGACATTGAAAAATTACATGGTGAAAAGTACACTCTTGCAGCTAAGAATGAGCAACTGATTGAAAAGTTAACTCAATCTAAAGCCGAACAAACACTTACTAAAGTGAAACTAGAAAAGTTTCAACTATCTTTAGTCAACCTGCAAGAGATGCTTGATTCTCAAAAGAATCCCAAAGATATGTTTGGGATGGGTATAACTCTTGTCCTCCGCCTTACAATGACAACTACACTGTCATGCCTGAATCTGTTACACTCAAAGAGAAAAATGAACCTAACACTATTGAACTAATAACAATATAAAAAGAAGTCACAAATCCTCAAAGAAAACCAAATGTTTACATTGAAACAAATGAGGATAAAATCAAAATAGGTCACCCAATTAAAATCAAGGAGTGTTCAGACCAGACAATGAGTGTCATCAAACCAACAAGCCCAATCAAGGCTATTGTCAAAGGTAAGAAGAAATTTGTGAAGTTAGTGAAACCTTCTATTGAAATTGGTTCTGATAATAAGATTAAATCTCCAAAATATTAAAGCAAATCAGATAAGATTTCACTACAAAAGAAACACAAAAGCTCTCTGATTTCAACAACTAAAATTCAGTCAAACCCTAATCTTCAAAGTAAAGACAAGGAGCCAGTTTTGACATATGTTGGACCCTTGAAAGGATCATACATGCCAACTCAATGGGTGATTTGATGATTGTTCTGCTAAAATCCCTTAAGTCCAAAAAAATGCAATGAAGAATCTGCTTAGAAGAATAAAGTATTGTCTCCCGCATTTGTCAATGCGGAAGGCATAGAACAAATACGCACAAGTATTTGTTCTTCCGCATTGACAAATGCGGAAGACCAAGAATGGATGCGGACAAGTATTTACTCTTCCGCATTGACTAATGCGGAAGACAAAGTAAATGCGGACAAGACTTTGCTCATCCACATTGACAAATGCGGATGACCGAACAAATGCGCACAAGTATTTGTTCATCCGCATTAACCAATGCGGATGACCAACATACTAATGCGGTTGATCAAGTGAAGAAATGCTGATCAAGTTAACTCATCCACATTTGTCAATGCGGATGAACTAGCAAAGATGCGGATGAAGACTTAGACTAGTTTTGATGTAATATGTCAGGGGTAGTTTAGTCATTTTGTAAAAGGCATCTTATCTGCCTATAAATAGAATAGATACCTCGTACATGAGGCGACAGGTGATAGATAGAGAATTTTTGTTGTAATTATTCTCTGTAATTTATCAACTTTCATATATTAATACAAAAGCATTTATGAGTATTTTTCTTGCATTGAATGTTCTTTGATTGTTTGTTTCCGCCACTCAATCATTGACTTGATTAACATATTCGATTCATAGTAAGAATATCACTCTTACTCAACCCCAGTCAATTGGTATAAGAGCTTTGGCTCTCGATTCTTTTTCAAATCTGCGAAAGAACTGAATAGAATTCGATTGATCTGGTAATCAAGTTGGTAGTAGAGTATATCATATTCTCTACTTAGTAAATAGTATAAATTACTCTTGTCAACACATACTCATCAAAATACTCACAACATCAAGAAACTCAAGAAACTCAGTATCATCACAGATCTATTTCAGAATTCCGTTGGAACTGTTTGGACTAAGTTGGACTAATCAATCCTAAAATCATCTAAATCTATAATATACAAGTTAAACATATAGTTAAAATGGATTCTAACAGGTACTCCGAACTGGGTCATACACCTAAACCTCCAATGCTTAAACATAAATATGAGTTTAAACAATGGAAAATCAGGTTTAGGAATTACATCACATGTGTAGATCCATGTGCTCTCAAGCTACTTCCACTGTCACGTTTCCAAGATTCTCAGTCTTCAGTCTGGTAGCATTTGCTTCGGATTGATATATTGGGTACTAGAAGACCTTGACGTTTCTGATCCTGAAGGAGAGACTTGTAAAGGAACAGATGAGCTTGACATAAAAGCAGTCTGAAGAGGTGCTCCAGACGTCTTAGCTTGAGGCGTGGCATTGTACAAAGTTGGATTTGAGTGTGCAAAGACTTCTGAGCTCTGTATTTCATCCTAAGTGCTTCTTCTCGCAGCTTTAGAATGAAGTCATTGATATCCAACTTTTCCAGCATCTCAATCTGTCTCAGATTTGACACAAATGAAGCCCACTTTTCCGGCAATCCGTCTGCGAAATTTGACACCTTTTCTTCCATGGTAATAGCAACCCCATGTGTATGCAATTCACTCATCAGATGGTAGAATCTATCAATAAAATCGTCCAAACTCTCGTCTCCCATCGATGAGAAGTTGTCAAATTCCTTCTTCAGTTCCTTAGCTTTAATTGCCTTCAGCGAAGCATTTCCGTCGTATCTCTTTTCCAGCTCATCCCACAGTTTCTTGGCCTGCTTATTCTTTGAGTACTGGTGGAAAATATCTTTAGGAATAGACTGTGTGATCAATGCATAAACTCTCTTCTCTGCATTATACTTAACTTTCTGAGCATCAGTCATCCCTCCCAAAGTAAGCTTTACCCCATCTGCTCCCACCGGCATACTATACCCAGTCTTAATAGCTTCCCACAAATTTGGATCCACTCCATTGAGGTAGATCTCAAAACATTGTTTCTAGTGGGGAAACTCATCTAACATTAAGATTTTTGGTGGTTTATTATGATTCCCCACCTCACTCTCAAGCAACAGTAAGTTCTGGATCCTTGAGTCCTTGCGGGCAGTAAATGCTGACATCTGATCTTCCATCTCGATTAACTTTTAAGTGTACACACCAAACTATAAAACTGGTGCGACTGGGTGATGCGAATGGGCTATCCGAGCGAATGAACTATGCGATTGGTTCAATCATGCGACTGAACTAAGCGATTGGTTCAGTCGTGCGAATGAAACTGATGCGTATGAACACTACGAACGGATGGTTGAGTCGTACGAATGGAGATGCAACTCAGTCGAATCGTGCGTCTGGTGTATGCGAATGAAGTCCAGTCATGCGAATGACACACTCGTGCGACTGAAGCTGCTGTTTTGCGAAAATTTCTAGGTTAAACGTGTTTTAGCCTAAAACTTCGAAATTTCGCAAACCCTAATCGCCTAAGGACGTAGAAACCGAAACTTGATGAGCAGGGAACGTCCAAGAAAACTTTTGACACAAAAGATTGTGTTTTTTAGTGTAAAAACACAAAATTTTTATCGATCTTGATTGAATCACACGTAATCAAGAGCCAATGGCTCTGATACCACTTGTTAGGACCTGGTATTTGAACGAAATACCTAATGATTAACGTGTAAACCAAACGAAATAGTGCGGAATCCTATTTGATTGGCGATCCAATCAGTGAGAACGCACGTACAAACAATAAAGTATTGAATCAAACGTTTAGAATCGATTAGGAATCGATCTACAGCGTTCTATGAACTTGGAGTATCAACTTGGAGGCTTTCGGACGGCTAGTTACGTCTGGAGTTGAAATAGAATGAATGCTCTCATTTTTCCACGAATTGGGTTATATTTATAGGTTAGTATTGTTCATTCGCGCGACTGAACCATTCAGTCGTGCGATTGAACCATACGGTTGATTCATCCGCACGACTGAGTGTTCAAAGTTCCAAATGAGTGCTATGGGGGAACTCACCTTCTTTCTAGGGGTGCAAGTCCAACAAACAGCAGATGGAATCTTCATCAACCAATCAAAATATGTAGAACCATGTTGAAGAATTTCACTTTGCTCACTGTCAGTCTATCAGAACTCCTATGGATACTAAACTGAAGATTGGACCTGACCTTAAAGGAAAATCATGGATCAGACTCACTATCAATCAATGATAGTTTCACTTATGTATCTAACAGCCAGTAGGCCTCACATTATGTTTGGTGTTTGTGTGTGTGCCACATATCAAGCTGATAAAAAAGAATCACATGTGAACGCAGTCAAGAGGATATTCAGATATCTAAAGGCCAAGCCAGCTCTTGGGTTATGGTATCCAAAGAAAGGAGAATTTAATCTCTATGCCTATACAGACAGTGATTATGAAGGATACAACTTCAACAGAAAATCCACTTCTGGCGGTTGTCAATTTCTTGGTCCCAGACTAGTATCCTGGAAATGCAAGAAGTAGACAAATGTGTCTGTGTCCACAACAGAAGCTGAGTATATTGCTTCATCAGCATGTTGCTCTCAAGTTCTCTGGATTCAAAACTAGATGCTATTTATGGTTTTAACTTCTTGCACACACCAATTTCTATTGACAACACAGCTGCTGTCTTTATAACTAATAATCCAGTTCAACACTCGAAAACAAAACATATTGAGATTAGATATCATTTTTTGAGAGACTATGCTGAAAAAGGTTTAATCAAATTAATTCAAGTACCAACTGAAAATCAAATAGCTGATTTATTTACCAAGGCATTTGAACCTAGTAGGTTTGAACTTCTGCTTCAGTCAATTAGCATGATTAACCTTGAGTAAAACCCATGAAAACATCAAAAACAATTTAAAACATCAGAAAACCACAAAAAAATCAAGTTTGATGAAGAAAAAGTCTATGGGAAATGATATAATTACAGTCGTTATATCATTCACTGTGCTTAATTTCATAATGTAAAAGACTGAAATGACTTACCAGATATGTTGGTAGGCTCATCTTGGAAGAAAAGATACATGCAGTGATGAATTAAAGACATATTCAGTTGTGAAACACTCATCACAAAGTACAGATATGTATTGGCTTATCTGAATGCATGTGTGTAGCAGCCTAAACACACCAAGTAACGATACTTTATGAATCTCTTTCACCACATCATGTTTCATCTTTGTTTTGTTGGGCAAAGACTGATGAAACTTGCACATAGTGCAGATGTTATGAGCCAAAAGATTCCTAATGTGGAACACATCCAAAATTGGATGAATCCACAAAGTAATACATTCCAAGTGAATGAACAAAAGAATCCTATCATGGATCACCTTCCAAAGTGAAGTGAAAAGAATCCCAACGTGGATCAACATGAAAAAGGATCATATTTAAAGAATCCTAATGAGGATCAGTGAAAATGAGATTTCATGACTTAGGTAACCTGGTAAGAAAAATTGTGAAAAAGTTCTACCATGTATTGTATAAGGGGGTTGATCATATCATGCTTATGTGTGTGAGGTACACATTGAACAATTAATCAACCAAAACATGATAAAAGTCATTTGCATCAAAATATCAACCAGGTATTGGTTTAAGAGGACAAACATACCTTCAATCTTCAAGTTCATGATCATGTCCATTTAATCATAAAGGATGCACAAGTGTAATGTAAGATTGATATGATCCCACAAAGAGATTTTTCTCTTCATTATTAATATTAATCAAATAATATTCAAAAGGTTTTAAATTTTTAAAATTTCTATCCAAATGTGGACATAAACTTTAGGGGGAGTAATTTAAAATTTTTGAGTAAGTCCAAATTTTTGGTTATTAACTTAATTTTGAAAAACAAAACAAAAAGAATTTTAGTTGGTGTTGTTGCAATAAGTCATACCATTATATCTCAGCTTATGCAGATTCTTAGAAGCATGATAAGTCCAAGATCTGTCAAAATTAGGAAACTTGTATAAATTGTGACAATACAAGTCAATCCAAGCAAGAATTGACAACTTCAACAGTCAACTTCATAAGAAAAATCAATCAATGACAAATCTTCATAAGATGAATAATCAATTCAATCACATTAACTTTTGATTAAGTTCAAAAGCTAATGCAAGTAAGTGCATTATTTAATGCGGGTGAAGGTAACCCATGCATGTAACTAATGCGGGTAACATATATCTTCAAGTGCAACTAATCGGACAATGATTTTACTCTACCGCATTAGTGTGTGAAGTAAATGTGGAATTTACTCTACCGTATTTGCTACAGTTAACAAATGCGGATGAACAGGTCTCTCTCGCATTTGCTACAGTGCAATGTTGACCAAGTGTTGTCAACCGCATTTGGTATAGTTGCACAAATGCGGATTGACTTTGTTCTATCGCATTTGCTACTGTGTACAAATACGGATAGGATAAAACAAGTACTCTAACGCATTTGTTATAGTGAATACTGATGAACACAATCATAAGTTATTCTTCCGCATTACTACAACACAAATGCAGACAGCCAAAGGTTTCAAGTTTTAACTTCCGCATTTGCAACAATACACAAATGCGGAAAGAATAAAAATAAGAAACAAAACTTCCGCATTTACAATAGTAGCCAAATGCGAACTGTCAATGTTAAAAGTTTGTCTTCCGCATTTGCTACAGTTAACAAATGCAGATGACCAAAAGTCAAACAAATTAACCTTTAGCATTTGCTACACTGCTGACTGCATATGCTTTTAAACTTGTAAAATCTTTCAAATGTATTTTTTTGACTATGTAAAGGAATTCAACGGGTCATTTAATACTTTTCAAATTTAAGAGACTTTATAGTGAGACTAGCGCAAACATATAGTACACCATCTTCAATCATCATCATCATAAACATTCAAAGATTTTCGTGTGAATCTACTCAATCGACTTTTGTTATCGATTCTGAAACAACATTCGGATAAGAAATAAGGTGAAACTTTCGTAAAAAGTTTAATCAAAACCTAAGTTTCAGAATGTTAAACCTAAATCAGTCAATGAACCAACTGATAAGGAAGAACACAAAAACATGTTTCGTTGATGTAACATAATACACATTTTCAACTTCAATGAGCATGAAAACCAACATAAATTCTTATCATCATGAAAATCTTGATATTCATGTTCATTGTAAGAACATAGCATGTAAAAAAATGAAACATTTGAAACAAATCAATGAAACAATATCTCATTAATGGTTCAAACATTGAAACTATGATTGTTAAATGACAAACTCACCATTTTCCATGACAACAATGCAACAGAATGACAACCAGTCTTCCTTGTAAATTTAATGTCAAATTGATAACTAACACACATGTCTCATGTGCAGATTACAGGGAAAATCTTACATGGAGCAAGCTCCATAACATCAGCGGTTATTTAAACCCTGATGTGCCTGAAGCTGAAGGACTTAGAGATATGAGAAGATTCTTATCTACCATAAGGGTAGCATATGCCATGACTGTGAGACCCACAATCTATGAGATTCTCATCAGGTCCTTCTAGGACTCAGCCGAGGTAGTTGAAGCTGATGGCATGAGAACATTAACTGGGAGAATCAACAATGAGCTCACTCTGAGGATCACAAAAAAGACTGTTAGAAGATGTCTACAATTTGGTGATAATGCTAATGATCCTCTGGAACTAGATGATGAAGAAATAACCACATTTTTCACTAAAATTGGTTTTAAAGGAGGTTATGAAGAAAAACAAATAGTTAAAGGATTTGTGGATCTTCCTTGGAGGTTCCTAATTCATATGTTCCAACACTGTCTGTCAAAAAGAAAAACAGGATGGAATGACATTCCAGTCCTCATATCTTCTGCAATATGCGCACTCTGCACCAACAGGCCGTTTAATATGTCTGCATATCTGTTCAATGGCCTAATTTCAAACATTCAAGAAGGAATAAGATACATGTTTCTGATGTATCCTAGATTCATTCAATGTCTAATCAACGAATCATTGCATGACATTGTTAATGACGGACCTGTGCTTAACATCCCTCACTATGATGCAAGATCCTATAAATACATCAAGAAGAAGGACCCAAGAAACTTTTACAGTGGTGCCCACTCACCCCTTCTTCCTGGATGATTCAACAATTAAATCAAGCAGTCAAGCTAAACCACCACTACAACAAATACCACAACCATTACACACAATCACACAACCATCTCCACTAACATTACCTCAACCTTCACCACAACCATCTCCACAAACATCACCACAACCATCTCCACAACCACCACCACAACAATCACCACAACCTACACCTATATCACCTTATCATCAATCGTCAATATTACCACCACATCAATCAACTATGTCACCTTACCAACCTTTACCATCATCCTATGATCACCCTGCTGAAATTAAAGGATCAACAAGTGAATCTAAATCATCCAAATCATCTTCTGATGAGGAGGATCATCATGATCAAATCCCTGCAATGAAAGCACCTTCTGAGGTTGCTCCTTTAGAGAGCTATACTGAATCTAACATCAACAGGCCTGATGAAAAGGATGAACTAATATCTGAGCTCTTATAGAAAGTGGAAAGGAAGGAAAGGACTCTAAATAGGAGAGCTGGAATCATCAATGACAGAATCTTAGAGCTGGATGAGAAAGAGAATGAATTGAAAGAACTAAAAGAAAAATATGAAGCTGAAAGAAAAGAAAAAGACAAGGAGATTGAGTACTAAAAAGCTACACTAAACCATTCCAGAGAAGAAATCAGTGGTCATGTGGACACTCTTCCTATTCAGACTATAGCAGTGGAGGAACAAGAAAATATCATTAAGGAACAAGCAAAATCATTTCTAGTCTTGAAAGGAGCTTCAAAGACAAAACAGAAGAATCTCTGAACTAGAACTGATAATTGAAAGTCAAAGAAGTAAAGCGGATGATGAAAAGAAAGATGAAGAACAAGAAAAGGTAGATATGGATGATAACAAGTATGTTTGTAAAAATGAAGAAAAAGAAGGTGATGCAAGTCAAACAAAGTCTAAAGGTCAAAGTCTAGAAATGGTGGTATACTCTAGAAACACAAAGGACTCTCACTATGAGAAAGCTGAATTTGAAGAACCCTTCAGTGCATTAGATAGTTTTTCATCTAAAAAATTCAGCATAGATGATGACTTTTGGGAATTTGTAAACAATCAAAGGGCTGATTTAGAGCCTATTGTTTTCATCCCTAAGTCACCAGTGCCTTTGGAGGAGTTGACTTTGCAAATTGTCCCTGCTATCTATTTATCTGAAGAACAAAAAGAAAAATAAAAGAAATGTATGAAAAAGAAAAGAAAGAAAAAAATGAAAAAGAAAAGAAAGAGGAAAAAAGAAACTGAACAGAAAGAGAATGAGAAAAGTAAACTGAATGATCAAGAGCCAAGCACACCTGAAAAGGTACCTCAAGCAGTAGAAACAGCTGAAACTTCTAGCCCTCAACTTCAAAGTTTGAGCAGGCCGAAGTTCAAACTTACTCACGAAAAAGGAAATACTTAGCTAAAAAGGCTAAGGGTAAGAGACCATAGTTGAAGAAGAAATAGTTAAGAAACAAAAAGATGACCCAGAAGCCTAGCAACAATTGCTGAATATTTGGAAGAGCATGAGCAGGCTGAAGCTCAATTGAAGAAATTAGCTGGTGCACTTGATTTAGAAGAAGGTGAGATTGCTGGTGGATATGACGTTGAAATGGATGTTCATATGGACAGTCCCATAAAAACAGAATAGGCAGTAGAAGATATGGTATCCAAAGCCCAAACTGACGACTTGATGATTAAAGCTATGTTTCTGATCAATCAAGGATATGATCCAGATGAAGTATTTGGAATGAAATATGAAGGAATGAAAGAAGAAGAAGATAAAGTGAAAAGGCTGCTTGATCCAAACATTGAAAGAGAATATGAAAAAGCAATCACCAAGGATACTCCAAAGCATAATGATCCTCTATGAAGAAATCAATCGGGTATGAAAGACTATTGCCAAGAAGGGCTCCCCTACACAAGCTGTCTTCAATGAAGAAATCATCCCCAATTCATGAACCATTATTTCCTGATCCTTATAATATGTCTGATAAGGAAATGAAGGACTATCTCTCAAGTCAGGGGTTCACAAAAAGAGGATTGGAAACATGAGACCAACTCATTAAGGGCTGCAACTCTTCAATTGATTAATGAGAAGAAAGAAAAACTTAAGAAGCTAGAAGAAGAGTTAGCAAGCACCAAGCCAAGAAGTAGAGTATCAGCTGAAGACATGATGCTGAGCCAGAAAGACCAAGAACTACTTGCCCCTATGCTACACAAGTACCCTGAATGGTTTGCTGAACCATCTCAGCTGAAACTGCAAGAAGGATTGACCACTGCCAAGGGAAACGTTGATCAAAAGATAATAGCGTGGAAGTACGACAGTACATGGAATATGTTCATGGTGAAAAGGATCTCAGGGCTAGTACAATTCTTCACAGAGCACTCAGCTCTTGTAAATGCCCTGGAGATTCATGATTTGAAGGAACTAGCTCAACTTGAACTAATCAATCATGCAGCTATGTTTAGGGGATATGAATTTGAGAACATACTTAAGATGTTCAGAAGAACAAACAACTTAAATTCATTAAAGACAATATGCATGAGAAAGATAAAACATTTGTTAATCCCCTTGAGAAGAAAAAGATGCAAGTAGAAGAAATTGTATTCCTTGAGCTGAAGGTAAAGCCTACATAATCATTAAAAGAAAATGATGTCTGGTACTCATTCCTCCACACCCATCTCAAATGTGTACTATGATGAGAAAACTTATGAGATGGTAATTGAAAGGAAGTGGGGAGGAAAGGAGGGTGCCGAAATCAGATTATTCAGTAGATATGAGGTTAGACTGCTTGATGAATCATAGATCCATTACATATACACCAGACATTTAGGGAATTGAATAATAAACTAGGAGAATTGGATATGCACTTCTTTCTAATGTGTATCAAGCTGCTGAAGTTGGCATATGATCAGATAAGAATCAAAAGAGAGAAAAGAAAGAAGAAGAAGACACCATTGCAGCTTGGCAACATTGTAAAACTTGAGGTTGATGTGGGGGAGCTTACTCATACATAGAGATGGACTTTCTACAATTTCTATATGGCAGCCAATTTCACTAAAGAAGCTGCCAATGGAAGCCATCTACAATATGAGCAAGATGAAGTTTCATGTGTAAGCAGAGATAGGATGTCAGAAGCAACAGATTTTGTGAATATGATCAAAGCTATACTGGATCCTACCAAAGCTGCATTCATCTTACCCCCAGAAGACCCAGCAGAATCTTCACAACATCAATCACCTCCCAAACATTAAGGAAAACTTGGCTGTATAATCCTTAGGGGGAGTATTGTTGGACTCTTGAAAGGATCATACATGCCAACTCATGGGTGATTTGATGATTGTTCTGCTAAATCCCTTAAGTCCAAAAAGAAATGCGGATGAACAATCTGCTTAGAAGAATAAAGTATTGTCTCCCGCATTTGTCAATGTGGAAGGCATAGAACAAATATGCACAAGTATTTGTTCTTTCGCATTGACAAATGCGGAAGACCAGAATGGATGCTGACAAGTACTTACTCTTCCACATTGACTAATGCGGAAGACAAAGTATATGGGACAAGACTTTGCTCATCCGCATTGACAAATGCGGATGACTGAACAAATGCGCACAAGTATTTGTTCATCTGCATTAACCAATGCGGATGACCAACATACTAATGCGGTTGATCAAGTGAAGAAATGCTGATCAAGTTAACTCATCCGCATTTGTGAATGCGGATGAACAAGCAAAAATGCGGATGAAGACTTAGACTAGTTCTGAGGTAATAGATCAGGGGTAGTTTAGTCATTTTGTAAAAAGGCATCTTGTCTCCTATAAATAGAATAGATACCTCATACATGAGGCAACGAATGATAGATAGAGAATTTTTGTTGTAATTATTCTCTGTAATTTATCAACTTTCATATATCAATACAAAAACATTTATCAGTATTTTTCTTGCATTGAATGTTCTTTGATTGTTTGTTTCCACCACTCAATCATTGACTTGATTACCATATTCGATTCATAGTAAGAATATCACTCTTACTCAACCCCAGTCACATATGTAACAAGGAGCATGTTGATTAGTTTAGGCAAGAAGTAAAGAAAGGGTTTATAAAGATTAATGAAGAGGCTGATGCAACACAAACATCCTAAGTCTATCCTGCATGCTGCACAAGTGCATTGAAGAAGAATGCTTAGGAAGTTTCACACATGCAACATAAATATTTGAAGTGTGAAATCTTCCGAAGCCAAGACAAATATCTTCCAAAGTCAAAGATGAAGTCTTTCGAAGCCTCAGAGACAAAGTCTTCCGAAGCTTCAACTCATGAAGACAGATTTCTTTTGAAGACTTTTGACACATGCTTTATCTGATGAACTTTTCCATAAAACTGGACACCTTTCCGCTGCATCTCTGGAATGTCACCAACTTACATGAGTTGGTGAAAAGGTCCATGCTTTTGGTAACTACACATTAAGGTCTTGAGTCTGTAACTTTCTACTTCATGTACTTTATCCTTTTTGTAATAGATAAGGATGTGAGTTATGGCTTGTCATAGTCACTAGTCAAAAGGCAATCTGCCTTTAGACTCTACAATTGATTTTGTGTGTGTCTAATCAATTGTATCCAGCTAGCTTTCAAAGTATAGCTGGCTATAGGATGTAGTATAAGTATCTCATGTTCTTATCTCTTTCAAATATGCTAAGTAACACTTGTAATAGAACATAGACAAAGCAATATACTGCATTCTTGAAAACCATACACTTGTGTTCTTTTGTTCTGTCTCTTATATTACTTGTGTTCTTAGTGTCTTATTTGTGGTTAATCTAGTTTAGTGTTTGATTAAGTTGGTTAATCTCCTTTTTGTGTTGTTGTATTGTAAGTAACCCCCTTCACCGGTCCTGCATTTGGTATCAGAGCTTACAGGCTATTGATATAAGATCTCACCATCTTAAGATCCCTTACACACAAAAATACTCAACTTTTCAAATGGCAGCCATTTCCAACACTGATATGGAAACTGGAACCATGAACAAGTCCCCACTGATCACTCTTGATGAGTTTGATACCTAGTGTTTGAGAATGGAAGGTTTCATCAGGTCTCTTGATTCAAGAATGTAGGAGTCTATTGAGAATGGACCTTTCATACCTAGCACCCCCTCTGCTACTGGTGCTGGTATAATACCCAAGGATATGGCTAACTACTCTGATGAAGATAGGAATAGAGTAGAGATTGATAGAAAAGCCATGACAGCCCTTCAAACTGCCCTTCCAAACCTTGTGTACAGAGGTTTCAAGAAGTGTAAAATAGCTAAGCAGCTGTAGGATGCACTGAAACTGATGTATGAAGGTTCTTCTGAAGCCAAGCAGAACAAGAAGGATCTCCTGAAGTAGCAGTTTGAAAACTTCACCTTCAAAATAGGTGAAACCATGACTCAACAATACTTCAGGTATGTTGAGATTTTGGATACCCTTGTGGATGAAGAAGTTCCTCTTGAGAATAGAGACATTGTAAGGAAGTTCATGTCCTCACTTCCTAGGCTGTAGACACACTACTGTGTGGTGATCAAGAGGACTAAAAATCTCAAAACTCTTACTCTGAAAGAGTTATATGGGATTCTCAGTGGCTACCAGATGGAGATGAACATGCAGGGTTCATCTGGCAACTCCAATAATCAAATGGGTTCAGCCTTACATGTGGTTGAAAGGGATAGCATAGAACCCCAACATTATCTTAGATGCTACCCTGACAACTCACCAAAGGGTCCTTTCATCACCTTCCCAGAGACACAAAGGGAGAACTACACTCAAGGAAGCCCATTCCAAGAGATAAGCTCTTCTCAAGCTTTTGTATCTTTTGATGAAAGCTGTTGTAACTCTTTTTTCACTCTTGAAGACCTGGACTGTATTCATCCAGATGATCAGAAAATACATGGAAATAGTCCAGTAAATGGCTCTTCGCACTCACAGAACCAGAAGTTCTACAAGAGGATTGGAAGGAAGTTTCAAAGCAATGTAACTAGCAGAACATTGGCTTGGACAAAGGGAAAGTCAAGTGTTACAACTGTAACTTGATGGGCCACTTTGCCAGAGAGTGTAAGGCACCTAAAATAAGTGGTGGCCAAACACAGTCCAAACCTAACTACACTCACAAAGCTCTCCAGAATGAGAAGTCAAAGCAGCAGGCTGCTGTTGCTGTTGAAGACAGAGGCTTTGACTGGAGCTTTTAGGTGGAAGATGCTTCTCCAAACCAAGCATTCATGGCAGATCATGATGAAGCCAAGGTATTGGAACATCTCTGTACTCCTGAATGCATTGCTAAAGTCAATAGATATAAGTCCTATAACTTGGAGAAGAGATCTGATCTTGAGTCCTTAAACATTTTAAAATTTCATTTTAGAAAGTCTGAAAATGATTATAAACTAAAGATACAGGACCTAGAGAAATATTTCAGTTCTAAAACATGAACACATAGATTTTAGGACTCAAATCAAAGATCTCATAACCAGCTGACTGAGTGCCAGGCTGAGCTTGTGATCAGCAATACCAGGGCAGAAAAGAGTGTTCTTGAAGAATAGACCTTCAAAAACATAATATCCTCATCCCTGCATAACAAGGTGTGCTATCAAAATAGGCAGGGACTGGGATCCAATGAGATAGCTCCTCCACACACAATCTTGTCTGTAAGACCTCCGAGGTGTGGATCATGTGAAGATGAGCTTCCTCTTATAGATCCTATAAGTGAAGAGGATGAAGAAGAGATAGTGAAGATTTCCTCGAAGAAGAGTGTAGAGGAGGATTCTAAGAAGGGCCACTATCCTTCTGAGAAGAAGATGAAGACTGTGATGACCAAGTCTATAAGAAAGAACTTGATCAGAAAGAGCAAGAGAAACACAAGGAAGGCACAAGAGATCAAGGCTACTTTTGACTCTAAGCAGAAACAAGTTTTCATCTCCATAGGGTTTGAAGTAGTAAGGACTGAAGACATCAACCAAAACTATTCTGCTAAGAGTTTTGGTTCTTGTTCAAATCATCTCTGTAACAAGAAGAAGATTGATCTATTGTGTATCACTGCAACACAACCTG
Organism: Flaveria trinervia; assembly: GCA_025506515.1. Taxonomy (NCBI): domain Eukaryota; kingdom Viridiplantae; phylum Streptophyta; class Magnoliopsida; order Asterales; family Asteraceae; genus Flaveria; species Flaveria trinervia. The sequence goes on from CM046442.1 coordinate 36,159,786, forward strand.
GACCATCAAATTCCAAGAACAGTTCCCAGCCCAAAAGGACTATCTCAACATCTGCAAAGATGAAGGTGGAGAAAGGATGTGACCAAAGACAGTCTTGTTCCTAGCAGAAGACTCTTGTGAAGAAGAAAATTGAGTGTGTCATGTGTGAGAGTATCACTCACATTGCTAAGGATTGCCCATACAATCCTAAAAGTACTGTCCAGATGACCAAGACAAATAGTTCAAAGAGTTCCAAGAAGATTCAAGCTTCGGAAGGAACATTTGTTTCCTTCGGAAGCTCCAAATCTAAGAAGAAGGCAAGTGGAAAATTACCCTCGGAAGAGAAGTTGGTCATGGAAGACAGGAGTTCTTCCGAAGCACTGAAGTCTGCTGTAGTGTCTGCAGAATCTTCGGAAGGTTCAGTTATCAAAACTTCCAATGTTCCAAAAGCTTCCAAAGTTTTGATGGTCAAGTCCAAGTCTCCAAAGGTGGTGTGGAAGTTTAAGAAAGACCAAGTGACTGAGAATTCTCCATCAACAACAGCTCAAGATCCTCTTAGCACAACCATAGGATCTATTACTGTTGCACCACCTTCTGTTCCTCTTAATGAGCCCAAGACAAGCAAGGCTTGGGTTACTAAATGTAACTAATCCTTTTCTTTGTGTAGGGACAGCTCAAGACAAGCAAGAATGTCTTGATCATTGATAGTGGCTATTCCAGGCACATGACAGGCAATAGGTCACTACTCCAAAACTTTGAAAGGATTAATGGAGGACTAGTTGCTTTTAGAGTAGATGAAGGTGGTTACATTTCAGAAAGGGGCAAGGTCACAAATGGTAAGCTCCGCATTGAAAAGGTAAACTTTGTCAAAGAGCTTGGGTACAATCTTTTGAGTGTATCCCAATTTTGTGATCAGAGTCATAGCATGCTTTTTACTGAGCATGAGTGCATTGTTCTCAAGCCTGGCATGGTCATTCCTCATGAGCACATCCTGCTTAGAGCCCCCAGGAAAAGGAACATGTACAAGATGGACTTGCAAGAAACATCTCCCCCTAGAGAAGTTTTATGCTTTCTGTCTAAAGCCAATAGTGATGAGTCTTTCCTATGGCATAAAAGAATGTGCCATGTAAACTTTAAGAACATGAATAAATTAATTAAGAATGATTTGGTAACTAGAATACCAAAGAAAGATTTTACAAGTGATGACCATTATGTTGCATGCCTGAAAGGATGCAACATTAGGTATCTCACAAGCCTAAGGAAAAAAACTCCATCACTACACCCCTACACTTGTTACATATGGATCTCTTTGGCCCTACGAGTGTAATGAGTCTAAGAAGGACCACTTACTATTTAGTGATCATAGATGACTTTACAAGATTCACTTGGGTCTACTTCCTTAGAACTAAGGATGAGACTCCTAAGATTCTGAAGAATTAAAGACTGAGAATCAATCTGATCACAAGGTCAAGATCATAAGATGTGATCAAGGAACTAAATTTAAGAACCAAATCCTTGATACATTTTGTGATGAAAAGGGTATTACAAGACAATACAGTGCTCCCAGGACTCCTTAGTAGATTGGTGTTGCTGAGAGGAGAAACATGACACTTATTGAAGTGACAAGAACCATGTTGTCTGACCCTAAGCTGCCCATCACCTTCTGGGCAGAGGCAATCAACACTACCTGCTATGTGCAGAAGAGAGTTTTAGTGGTCAAGACTCATGGCAAGACTCCTTATGAACTTTGGCACAAGAGGAAACCTTTCATTGGTTTTATTAGGTCATTTGGATGTCCTTGCACCATCTTGAATACCAAAGATCAAATTGCCAAGTTTGCTAGAAAAATCAGATGATGGACACTTTATTGGATATTCTTCTCAAGCTAAGGCTTATAGAGTATACAATCTCAGAACTAAAATGTTGAGTAGTCAGCCAATGTGACTTTCAATGAACACACACCCTGTGTGGTTGGTTCTGGTCCTGATTGGATATTTGATCTTGATCTAGTTACCAACTTTTTAACAAATCTTGTGAGAATGTTTCACGATTTGCAGAAAATCTAAATATAGGTGATTCTGATCCAAGATTTGAGCTGAGAAGATCTTCAAGTCACACATCTTCAGCTCTAGTTGGAACTACTTCTGCGAATGAGGTTTCTATCAGCACTACAATGACAAACTCAGCTGATACATCTAGGGTGCCTTCAAATTCTAGCTCAGAGGCTCCACAAAAGATAAGTATACCTCAACTGTGGAAGACAACCATGGTGGTGGTGACAGTGATCAAGAATTTCTTGATGCTACTAACCACACCATACATGACAACATCAATGATGTCACACACTGCTTGGATCAAGCTTCTCTTGATAAGGGTGCTGATGTGGTGGGAGAAACATCTATGGCAGATCTAAATTTCTGTAATTTAGATCTTTCTTAGTAACTTGCTGTGATCCCTCAGCTTAGGATCCACAAGTCTCACCCTACCACAAACATCATTAGAGATGTTGTCATAGGGGTAAGAACAAGAGGACAAACCCATGAAGCAAATGTTTGTCTTCACTCTTATTTCCTATCCCAGATAGAGCCAAAGAAAGTTGATGAAGCTCTAAAGGATGGAAGTTGGGTTGAAGCTATGCAACAGAAGCTGCTTCAATTCAAAAGGCAGAAATTTTGGAACCTTTGTCCTCTTCCTCATGGGATGACTGCCATTGGAACCAAATGGGTGTTTAGGAATAAGAAAGATGATAGAGGCATTATCATCAAGAACAAAGCTAGAATAGTTGTTCAAGGAAACACACAAGAAGAAGGGATTGACTACACTGATGTATTTGCTTCAGTAGCAAGACTGGAAGATGTTAGGATATTCCTGGCATTTGCTACATCCAAGAACTTCAAGGTCTTTCAGCTTGATGTAAAATGTGCTTTTATGTATGGAGTGATTGATGAAGAGGTATATGTCAAACATCCACCTGGTTTTGTAAATCCTGATCATCCTGATTATCTCTGCAAGCTTGACAAAGCTCTTTATGGGCTGCATTAGGCACCCAGGAAGTGGTATGAGACACTATCCGAGTATCTTTGCAAACATGGATACAAGAGAGGTACTATAGATGGAACTCTCTTCATCAAAGGATAGGGAAATGACATTCTACTAGTTCAAGTATATGTGGATGACATCATCTTTGGTTCAACTAATCCAAAGCTCTGCAAAGACTTTGAGAAGCTGATGAAAGACGGATTTGAAATGAGTGCCATGGGGGAAATCAATTTTATTCTGGGAATTCAAGTGAAGCAAGTTGAAGATGTCATCTTCATAAGTCAGTCAAAGTATGTTCAGGACATACTCAAGAGATTCAACATGACTAATTGTAAGATTGCTAAGACACACATAGCCAAAAACCACTCCCTTGGACCTGACCTTGAGGGGGAGTGTGTTGATGAACACTTATACAGGGCTATGATTGGATCTCTTATGTATCTTACTACTAGCAGGCCTGATATTATGTATGTTACATGTATTTGTGCAAGATATCTAGCCAACCCTAAGATGTCTCACCTCATCAATGTCAAAACGATTCTAAGATACCTCAAAGATGCTTCAACACTTGGTTTATAGTACCCAAAGAATCCTGACTTCAATCTATATGCTTATACAGATAATGATAATGGTGGTTGCAACATGACTGCAAAGTCTACATCTGGGGGATGTCAGTTCCTTGGTGGAAGTGTTGTCTCATGGCAATGCAAGAAACAATCTTGTGTCTTTGCATCAACTGCTGAAGCTGAATACATTGTTGCTGCAAGCTGCTGTGCTCAAGTGCTGTGGATTAAGAATTAGATGCTGGACTATGGACTAACTTCAAGGAGACTCCCATTCACATAGACAACAATAGTGCTATCTCAATCACAAAGAATCCTGTGCAGCACTCAAGGACCAAACACATCAATATCAGGTATCATTTAATAAGAGATAACCATAAAAAGGGATTAATTAAACTAGTCAAAGTTCACACAGATGAACAATATGCTCATATGTTTACAAAGGCTTTTGATTAACAGAGATTTAAATATCTAATATTAGCTATTGAAATGATTAACTTTGTGTAGGTTTTTCTAAAACTAATCCTTATTATTTCTTAAAATATGTATGTCCTAAGTTGTCTAGTTCATCACTTTCATAAGCTCATGTTTTCTTTGGATAAAATTATCTTTTTGAAGAATTTCCTTAGATTTTTGAAAAATATTTGATCCTTTGGAAGTTATGCTTTTAACCTCGGAAGCAAATCATGCCTTCAAAATAAATAACTGTCTATGAAGATTTACCTTCGGAAGAGGTTTCAAATTTATCTTCCGAAGCTTAAATACTTGTCTCAAACCATTATTCATTTTTAAGGACTATTTTCTTCCGATGCAAAATTAACTCTCGAAAGCTTTGTGTTTTATATCCAAAGCAATCAAGTTTTGATTTCTCTTCCGAAGCAAAATTTTCAAAACTCTCAGGAAATTCTTCCGATGTCATTTTAGCTTCGGAAGCTTTTTATTAAAACTTCCGAAGATAATTTACCTTTGGAAGCTTTTTGACTTCCAAGAAAACTACTTTTTGAGCAAAAGTAAACTACTTTTTCAGAGGTGGGACTGACATCCGGATTTCAAAGTTTATCCTCTTTCATTAAACATTATCAGAAATCCCTCTCACACATAAACCCAACGGCTTCCTCCTCTTTCTATCACCTGTTCTTCCTCCAAACCTAAAACCCAAAATTTCTCTCTAAAATTTCTTTCTTCATCTTTAAGCTACTTCACAATGGCAATCTCGCTCACAAAAATGATCCCAACTTTACCATGCAGCTACACAGGGAACATAATCAAGTTACTCTGTTAAGCTCTGAGAAAGATCCTCGTTTCTTAGAGATTTGTTGATTCTTAGCTTTGTCAAACTACTTCACCACCCTAACCATTGATTCTCCACTCTATGAGGATCATCTGCTTGATTTCTGGAAGACCTGCCAAGAGGTCGTAATGGATGGGGAGAAGGCACTGTCTGCCACAATGCAGGGGAGAACAGTCTTCATCACTGTGGCCATCATCAACATGCATATTCAGTTAGATAATGAAGAAGGTGAGGTGTTCTTCCCAAAGGAAGCTATTAATCATTCCTTTGAGCAGATAGGATATGAGGTAGATTTCTTTATAAAGACCTTTAGGAAGGGAAGGTCTCATCCTAATGGAGATCCTACTCCATGTGGTCATCCACAGCTTATCAAACAAGCATGGTGGATGGGACTAGATTCCTGAGGAGCTCTCCTTCATCATCCGTGGAATTATTCACGGAGTCAAGTTTAGGTATTCTCAGTTTGTTTATACCAACTTGCTTGCTAACTTAGACTCCTTAGAATATTACATATTTCCCAGATATGTCCAGTACATTCTTAACTATGAACTGGGCTCACAGTTAAGGGAAACAGGTAACATTCTTAAACTGGGACAGATGAAGCCCAGAATCTTTAAAATACTAAGAAATCCCACTGTTGGCTTCTCTAGGGTAGAAACAGCCCTAGTCCCAAAAATGTTAGAGCTTATTGCTCAAGGTCACAACCTAGCAACACAAGCTAGTGTTGAACCCACACCTACTGTTTCCCTACCACCTAAACAGCCACAAATCACCCTCACCTATAAAAGAAAATCCAAACAAACCCCTGCTCAGACTATTCAGTCTGTGGAGGTCCCCACACACTCACCCTTACAAGCAAAAGTGGACACTCGAGCTCCCACCTCTCCTGAGGAGCACACCACTCCCAGCTCTTTAAGAATTAGTGCTGAGGTTCCTCATGCTTAGCCTGATGAGCTCATTAGCCCAAATGCCTTAAGCCATCACTATGAGTCTCAACAGTCAAGTGATCAACCTTCTGGGGACAGTTACCATCCTCAGCCTATAGATCTCAACCAACCAATTCCCAACCTTGATTTCTATACTAATGAAGATCTAGGTTTTAGTGAGTACCATGATTCTCTCTTCTTTTCCCCTACTCAAAGAGAGATGAGTGCTTCTAAGGCTCCTATTTCTAGCCCCCATCAGTCACCTATTATTAAGGTGGACACTTCTGAACCTGTTCAAGATGTCCATATGGAAGAAGCTCTCACTTTTGAAATTGATTACATCATTAAGACCTCAACCATGGCAACTCAGCCCACTATCATCTCAACTGAGACTACTAGTGAGCAGAGGAAATCCAACAGCCAAGAACCTGAAGCTAGTGATGAGACTGAGGACTTTGGTCCATCATCTCATCCCCCAATGATTCTTCTATGAAGATTAAGGTAATCTAAGACTAAAGTTGCACAAACTATCTAAAACATGCACTTATTTAGTCTCAAAGGTCTGTTACCTTGAATCTCAGGTGACTACTTTACACAACAGGATCAATGATCAGCAACTTGAGATTTGTTATCTTAAGGAATACTAGCTGGGAGACCCTTAAGAAGAGTCAGCCAGGAACACAAGAACATGTGGATATGATTGTCCTATCTTCTATCTCACCTATGCAAGTGGGTGATGCTACCAAAAAGGGGGAGAAAGTCATTACAACTATAGACCTGGGAGTTCTTTAGAGAGAATGGAAATTGAGGACTCACCATCCTCACTTGCTATTATGCATTCTTATCAACCTCCTCAAACTCACATTGATGTGGACTACACAGACTCCTTCATATAAAGTTTGTTTGAGGATGGGATACCAAGGGCTATGCCATCTTCACCATCTTCCAGTCACATCATTGGGTGGAGGTATGACATCAACAAGAAAGCCCTAATCATCATAAGAGTTCAAGGGCAGCAAGAAGTCTTAAATTTTCAGACTTTGAACAACTATGATGGTCTGGATCTAGTCAACATGCCACTTGTCAATCCATGCAAATCAAAACAAGCTGACAAGCTGGCTCAAAGAATCCAAGATAGGATAACTGCAGAGTTCAGCTTCAGAAGGAGACTTAGGCAATCAGGCAATGCCATCGGTCAACTGGATGTTGAGGCAGACCCTAAGATTAGTTTCATACGGGAAACGTTGACTGAAGGCCCAGTGGTAGAATTTGAGAGCCCTGTCTCATCATCATCAACTGCTGTAGAGATTCACATTCCTTTTGAGACACCTGTTGGTGAATGTGCTTCTCAACCTCTTTCTAACCAGAGCTTAGAAGCTGCATCAAGCAATAAAGGCCAAAGCTCTCTCCACCCTCATAAAGGTTTGTGAGTGACAAAGAAAAGAAAATTGACGTATGAAGAGATTGAGGAGGAGGAAAGAGAGAGGAAAAGGAGGCTGAGGGGAGAAAGTTCCTTTGTTGGGTTCTCAAGACTCATGGAATCTGCTATCAGGGCTGCCTCGGGACTAGATACTTAGAATGATGAGTTACGAGCAGTCAGGATAAACTATCTGCAGACAAGGAACAATGTCAGTTCTCTCCCCTTAGAAGAGGTAAATGAACTGGTTGACCTGGAAAGGTCAAGGGAGAAGAAGGAGGCAGAAGATGCAGAACTTCTAGTACAAATCAAAGAAGAGAGAAGAGAGAAAAGATTGTACAAACATGCGCCTACCCTCTCCCTAGTTCAAGAAAGTCTTGCACAAGAGGATGTGGTTCATCAAGAACCTCAAGTAGATAAAAAAGAAGATAGGATCAAGATGATCAACTACTTGAGTGCCACAGGCCTCTATCAAGCAGAAGCACTTCTTCCCCTGTCCTATGACTATGTTGAGTTTGAGTATCTCAAACAAGTTAAACTTGAGATAGTCAAGGAATGAAAGACAACCAAAAGAAAGCTAAGGGAAGAAGCTGCTATATCAAGAGCCATCATCCAGAAGAGTATGAAGAAGTCTTTTGACAGACAGAGGATGATAAGCTTGTTGAAGGTACATGGATTCTCCGGAAGGAGACTTGGCCCCATGTCTCTAGCCACTATGGATGAGCATATCAGGGTGATCAAGCAGAAGATAAAAAGTGGAGAGCTCATTGATTTACACTCCCTTCCCAGTCAAGCCCCACCTGAAGTGGAGGTTAAGGTTGAACAACCAGAGACAACACAACCTGGACCTCCTGCTGAATCTCAGCAAGCTTCATCTTCTGATCCATAGCAGGGTCAACCTCCTTCTCCTTCTGACCTAAGAAAGAGGACCCAAATGAGAAAGACAATGAAGATCAATCTAGTACTGCAAGCCAGTCTTCTCAGTTAAAACCTGTAAAGAGAATGAAGAGGATGGCTTCTAAACCAAATCCAAAGAAGAAGAAGACTACACCCTCTTCTAAGCCCCAGCATGCGTCAAAACATCCTGAGGATGTGCAGCCATAGGATGCTCAATCAAGTCCAATTCTAGTAGCTCCTCTAGAATCAGGAAGACCCATCTTGTCCTGGACATACACCACAAATCACAAATGATGGCATGTCAGTAGAGAACAAGGCACTGAAGACATCTACACTTGGCAAAACATGTTTCAGTTGCTTCTGCATGATCTCTTTGATATGAGAATACATTTTGATAGTTTGAAGGATCTAGATCATCTCATGAAGAAAGGGCTGGTTATCATTCTAATGAGAACTCTTGATATTTCAAGTCTACTAAGTGTTTTGGTAACATCAGCCTAGGGGGAGTTTGTAGAGATTAATGAAGAGGTTGATGCAACCCAACCATCCTAAGTCTATCCTGCATGCTGCACAAGTGCATTGAAGAAGAATGCTTAGGAAGTTTCACACATGCAACATAAATATTCTAAGTGTGAAATCTTCTGAAGCCAAGACCAATATCTTCCAAAGTCAAAGATGAGGTCTTCCGAAGCCTCAGAGACAAAGTCTTCCAAAGCTTCAACTCATGAAGACAGATTTCTTCTGAAGGCTTTTGACACATGCTTTATTTGAGGTACTTTTCCATAAAGCTGGACACCTTTCCGCTGCAACTATGTAATGTACCAACTTATATGAGTTGGTGAAAAGGTCCATGCTTTTGGTAGCTGTACATTGAGGTCTTGAGTTTGTAACTTTCTACTTCATGTACATTATCCGTTTTGTAATAGATAAGGATGTGAGCTATGGCATGTCATAGTCACTAGTCAAAAGGCAATCTGCCTTTTGGCTCTACAATTGATTTTGTTTGTGTCTAGTCAGTTGTATCTAGCTGGCTTTCAAAGTATAGCCGGCTATAGGATATAGTATAAGTATCTCATGTTCTTATATCTTTCAAATATGCTAAGTAAAACTTGTAATAAAACATAAAGAAAGCAATATACTGCATTCTTGAAAACCATACACTTGTGTTCTTTTGTTCTGTCTCTTATATTACTTGTGTTCTTAGTGTCTCATTTGTGGTTAATCTAGTTTACTGTTTGATTAAATTGGTTAATCTCCTCTTTGTGTTCTTGTGTTGTAAATGACCCCCTTCAGCAGTCCTGTAGGGTTGAGGAAACAAAAATAGCCCAGAACAGTTAACAAAAGTAGTACTGTGAAGCAAACTACTAAAAAGGCTGATTTTGATTCCTCCACTAAGGAAAGGAATGTGACTTAGTTGAAAATGGGAAAATCAACTAAGTTTGATAAAGCAAAATCTGATTCAAGAAACAAATATTATTCTGTCTATAATATAAAAAAACACAATACATCTGATTGTTACTTCAATTAGAAGGGATTAAGACTTGCTCAAAACAAACCCATCTCAGCAACATCGTCTATGAAACCCAATGTGAGGAGTCATTTTCACAACAATCAATCTAGGATTTCTAGATCAATTAATGACAAGAGTAACATGAAAGAATAATGGAAGATTCAAAGAAACAAACATCACAACATTAAGCAAAAGTTTGATCTTCCCAAATCGAAATTCATGTTTGATAATAAAAAACGAGTCAAATTTCTTCAAAAGAATAGTGATCAAAGGTTTCATTACTCTTCTGACTCTTCAGTTGATGTTGATGAGATGACACAATCAAATTATCACAACAAATCTCTCAGGTCACCTCTAACTAGATCATAATTTAGAGGAAAGTATCAAGAGGTCACCGTCACGGATAGGAACGGGAAACCCAAGACCATTATGGCTTGGGTTCCATATTCTAATTAGTTCATTTGTGCTTGCAGGGTCATCTATATAGGTCTAATAGCATATGGTACGTGGACAGTGGATGTTCCTGACACTTGACTGGACATTGTTCCCTCCTACATGACTTCAAGCAAATACAAGGAACTACATTGGCATTCGGAGGAGATTCACAAGGTGGAAAAATTACTGATGAAGGATCTGTGACAATGGTATGCTAAGCTTTGATAGAGTGAACTACTGTGAACAACTAACTTCAATTTTCTAAGCATGTCTCAGATCTGTGACAAGAAATATTCAACTCACTTTACCAACACTCATTGCTACATTTTAAAACCAAGATTTCAGATCTCAGAAGAATTGGTTGTCCTAAAGACTTCGAGGAAGAACAACACCTATGTCTTAAACCTGAATTCTACAACACTAATAGAAGAAACATGTCTTTTGTCTAAAGCATGATCTGATGACTCTCAGCTTTGGCACACATGTTTGGGGCACACAAACTTTAATAACATGAACAAATTGGTCAAAGGAACCATGTCATTGGTCTTTCCCAAAAAGAATTTCACTTTGTTGATCACTGTTCAACGGCCTCAAAGGAAAACAACATAAATCTTCTCACAAACAAAAGCTGGTGAACACAAACAAAACTCCATTGCAGCTACTTCATATGGATCTGTTTGGACCAACTCATGTTATGAGTATTGGAAAGAACAGTATTTTTCAGTGATCATTGATGACTTTTCAAGATTCACATGGGTTTTCTTCTTACTTCATAAAAATAAGGCATCCCAAATAATAAAAAAAAACTTTATCACAAAAATTATAACCCACCTTGATCATAAGGTCAAAATAATAAGAAGTGATAATAGAACTGAATATAAAAATGAAGACATGTGTTCATTTTGTGCAACCAAAGGCATTGCTCATCAATTTAATGCCGCTAGAACTCCTCAATAAAATATGATAGCTGAAAGGAGAAATAGAACACTGATTGAAGCAGCAAGAACAATGCTAGCAATGCTAAACTGCTATTATCTTTTGGGCAGAGGCAGTTAACACATCGTGCTTTGTGCAAAATTAAACTTTTATTGTAAAAGAAAGTAACATGACTCCATATGAACTACTGTTTCACAGAAAACCATTTATTGGACTTTTTTAGGTCATTTGGTAGTCCGGTCTCAATATTAAACACCCGAGACTATTTGGGAAAATTTTTATCTAAGTCTGATGAAGGATTCTTTGTAGGTTATTCTTCTGTTTCAAAGGATTACAGAGTATTTAATCCTAGATTAAACATTATTGATAAATCAACAAATGTTCAATTCAAGGACACTCTTTTCCCAAATCTTGAAATGGTCCCGACTGGTTGATTAATATTAACACATTTACAAAATCTTTTGATCGATTTCACTTGTCTGATGCAGGAAAACTACATTAGTTGAACCTTCTTCAGGTGTAGAAAGAAGAGATGACTTTTCATTGATTGCTCCTACCTCTACTAAGCATCTAAATGAAGATGTTCCACTCCAAGTTGATCCTGTCAGACAACCATCTCAAAGTTAAAGTGTTACAACTAAAGTTGGTCCCAACTTATTAGCATCACATTCAGAAGATTTATCGTCTGAGATCAGAAACCAAAAGCAAGCTACTCCTCCAATTGAAATAGAAAGAACATCAAATTATGGAAGTAACAAAAGTGCTGCTAATGCTGAAGCAGTCACTAAAACAAAGTCTAATTATCTTCATAACTCCCCAATAGTACAAGATGAAGGTGGCTCTTACTATAATGATCTGAATGTCTCCAATCTTGATGTAACCATTGTTGGTGACTGAATTTCAACCACCAGAATACACAATAATCATTTAGTAGAAAGCATTATTGGTGAACTTAATGAATGGATGAAAATAAGCAAGTCAAGTATTGCAAACATATGTCCGTTCTCATGCTTTCTTTGTCAAACAGTACCCAAAGACATCAAAGAGGCTCTTGAAGACAATAGTTGGATTGAAGCAATGCACGAAGAATTGCTGCAATTCAAGAAGTAAGAAGTATGGCAATTGGTAGATCTTCCCGAAGGACAATACCCTATCGGCACCAGATGGTTGTACAAAAACAAAACTGATGATAGAAGGATTGCCATCAGAAATAAAGCAAGACTTGTGGCACAGGGTTACACACAAGAAGAATGAATTGATTATGATGAAGTGTTTGTGCTTGTTACCAGATTAGAAGCAGTAAGAATCTTTCTTGCATATTTAGCATCCATGAAGTTTACTATTTGTTAAATGGATATGAAGTTTGCTTTCTTGTATGGAAAGATTGTTGAAGATGTCTATATGAGTCAACCACCTGGCTTCGAAGATCCTGATTTCCCTCACAGGGTGTACAAGCTAGACCAAGCACTGTATGGTCTTCATCAAGCTCCAAGAAAGTGGTATAAGACTCTATCATCTTTCCTTCTTGAACATGGATATGAAAGAGAAGATTGATTAGACACTCTTCAAAAAGAGAAGAGGAAGAGACATGTTGCTTGTCCAGATTTATGTGGATGATATCATTTTTGGCTCAACAAACAAGCAACTCTGTAAAGACTTTGAAGACCTTATGCATTTAAAATTTCAAATGAGTACAACAGTTGAAAAACATTCTTTTTAGGGGTGCAAGTCCAAAAAACAGCAGATGGAATTTTAATCAATCAATCAAACTTTATAGAAACAATGTTGAAGAAATTCCACTTTGCAGACTATCAGTCTATCAAAACACCTATGGATAATAAAGTTAGGATAGGACCTGATCCAAAAGGAAAATTAGTGGATCAGACTCACTATCGATCGATGATTGGTTCACTTATGTATCTTACTGCCATTAGGCCTGGCATTATGTTTGGTGTTTGTGTGTGTGCCAGATATCAAGCTGATCCGAAGGAATCTCATGTGAATGCTATCAAGAGGATATTTAGATATCTTAAGGGCAAACCAACTCTTGGTTTCTGATATCCAAAGGAAGGAGACTTCAATCTCTATGCCTTCACTGACACTGTTTATAGAGGATTCAACTTCAATAGGAAGCCCACTTCTAGCGGTTGTCAATTTCTTGGTCCCAGACTGGTCTCCTGGCAGTGCAAGAAGCAAACAAACGTATCTGTCTCAATAGTAGAAGCTTGCTCTCAACTTCTCTCGATAAAAAACTAGACGCTTGCTTATTGTCTTAACTTCTTGCATACACCAATTCTCGTTGACAGTACCGCAGCCTTTTTCATTACAAATAATCGAGTTCAGCACTCAAAAAACACATTGAAATTAGATATCACTTTTTGAGAGACTGTGCTGAAAATGGGTTAATCAAATTGATTCAAGTTTCCATTGAAAATCAATTGGTGGATTTATTCACCAAGGCATTTGAACCTAGTAAGTTTGAATTCCTAGTTCAATCAATTGGCATGATTAACCTGAGTAAAACCAACCAAAACATCAAAAACAATTTAAAAACATTTGAAAATCACAGAAAGAAGTCAATTTTAATGAAGAAAAAAAAATATGGGAAATGATATAATTACAGTCATTATATCATTCACTGTGCTTAATTTAAAATTTTAAAGACTGTCATGACTTACCAGATATGTTGGTAGGCTCAACTTCGAAGAGAAGATACATGCTGTGATGAATTAGTCTTATTCAATGGTGAAACTGTCATCTCAAAGTACTAGTATGTATTAGCATATCTAAGTGTATGTATGTGTAGTAACCTAAGCACACCAGGGAATGCTACTTTATGAATCTCTCTCACCCACATCAAGATTCATCTCTGTTTTGTTGAGCAAAGACCTGATGAAACAAGCATATAGTGCAGATGTATTGATCCAAAAGATTCCCAATGAAGAACACATCCACATTGGATGAATCTACAAAAACAATACATTCCATGTGAATGAACAAAAGAATCCAATCATGGATGACCTTCCAAAGTGAAGTGAAAAGAATCCCAATGTGGATCACCATAAAAAGGATCAAAGTAAAAGAATCCTAATGAGGATCAATGAAAATGAGATCTCATAACTTAAGTAACCTTGTCAAGAAAGTTGTGAAAAAGTTCTACCATACATTACATGAAGATGGTTGATCATTCCATGCTTTTGTGTGTGAGGTACATGTTAAATAATCAAATCAACCAAAACATGATAAATATCACATGCATTAAACTATCAACCTAGAATGAGTTTAAAAGGACAAACATACCTTCAATCAACAAGTTCATAAACATGTCCATTTTATCACAGAGGATGCACATGTGTAATGTAAGATTGATATGATCCTAACAAAAGGTATACTTCTCTTCATTCTTTGAAATACTCCATAGAAAAAAGTTTTAAATCTTTAAAGTTTCTATTTAGATATGGATATAAACATTAGGGGGAGTAATTTAAAATTTTGACCAGTTTGTATAGATATTTACTATCTTAAATTACTTTCTTAAAACTTCAAAAAAAATCAAAAAGAGAATGTCTGTGTTAGTGCAGAAGTTATACTATAGTATCTCAGCTTATGCAGATTCTTGGAAGCATAAGAAGTCCAAGATCAGTCAAACAATGGGAAACTTGTATCACTTCTGACATACAAGTCAATCCAAGTAAGAATTGATAACCCCAACAATAGTCAACAACTTCATAAGACAATTCAATCAAAGACAATTCTTCATAACAAGAAAAACCAAAACAGAAACATTAAGTTTTGATAAGTTCAAAAGTTAATACGGGTAAGTGCATTGGTTAATGTGGGTGAAGGTAACCCATGCATATACCCAATACGGGTAATTGTTTATGTCAAAGTGAAACTAATGCGGACAAATATTTTACTCTACCGTATTGGTGTCTAACAAGTATACATTAAATGTTTGAAGTGTTAGAAACCTATGCTAAACAAAAGTGTTCTACTGCATTTGATTAATGCGGATGAGATTTTCATTCCTCCATTTTTTTTCCCTATACGCACTTGTGGATGTGTGTAACATCAACACTTTACATGTAGTGTCAAAAATGAATAAAGAAGTGCTTAATCTCTTTTCTCACAATGGATGATGATCAAGAAATAAGGACAAACTAATTGTTCAACCGTATTTGTTGAAGTAAATATGGATAAAGAAATTTTACTCTGCCGCATTTCCAACAGTGAGCAAATGCTGATTAACTTTTTTCTTCTGCATTTGCTACAAAGAGCAAATGTGGATTGCCAAAATCTTAAGTCTTTCACTTCCGCATTTGCATTAGTATACAAATGCTTATAGCCAACATCTTTAAGTGTTCCTCTTCCGCATTTGTAACAGTACACAAATGTGGATAGCCAAAATCTTAAGTGTTTCACTTCTGCATTTGCAACAGTACACAAATGCGGAAAGCCAAAATATTTAAGTGTTCCTCTTCCACATTTTGTAGCAATACACAAATGCGGATGACCAAATCGTTAGGGACCGTGTACGTACGAAGTACTAACTGATAATGCATGAAACCAGATCAAATAGTGAGGAATCCTATTTGATTGGCGATCTAATAAGTGAGAACGCAGTTCAGATCAATCTAACGATGAAAGAAACGTAAAGAACAACTAGAACAGGATCAACTGCGAACTATGAAGTTGGAACAGGTTATCTGGAGTCTCTGGACGGCTAGGGTAGGAATATGAGTCAAAATTCTGGAAGTGTAACATTTTTCCACAAATTAGGTAGTATTATAGGTTAGGGTTTGTCAATCGTACGACTGAACCATTAGCATGGTTCAGTCGTGCAACTGAATCATACAATTGACCCATACGCACGACTAAAGATTTTGTCGTGTGACTCAGCCAATCTTATCGAACAATCGTGCGACTGATCCAGTCTCCTGGTTCAGTTGTGTGACTGGTCCATTAGCATGAAGTATTCATGCGTAGGTCCATTAGCATGGTCCATTCGGATGAAGACTTCATATCAAGTTGGAACACATTTCTCAATCATTATTGACTAAGAACTATGTACAATAACCTCAAACCGATATAGTTAGTTCAATATGCGTTATTACACAATAAATAATGAAACATTAAACATTAAAGCATCATCACATATTGTATTTCATTCATCATTCATACATATATGTAAGACATGACAGAGATTTTACATTAAGCTCCTAAACTAAGTATCTATGTATCAACACAAATTTTAAGTTTTCCACTCCTCCTCATTTTGCAATAGTAAAACAATACGGATGACTAAAACCTTTCCACATTGCTACAGTGTGAATAAAAATCTGACAGCATTTGTTCTGAAACTTTTAAAAACTTGTAAAACCTATTATTTGACTATTTAATCAATTTCAAAAGGGCATTAATACTTTTCAAATTTGAGAGACTCAAAGTGCGATGAGCGAAATACACTGTTCTTCTTCATCAATCATCATCACCATTAACAATCTGAGTTCTTAGATTCATTTAATCTAATTTGTCCTAATGTTTGATTCTACACAACATTAGTATCAAACAAAAGATGAAAATCTTCAAATTTTATAACCTATAATGTCAGACATTTGGACTGATGATGAACTTAGAACCCTAGGTCAATAAAGAAAACTCAAAATCAGATTTAATTTAAGAAAAGATGATCATTTTTGACTTCAATGAGCATGCAAACTAAGAAGAATAACAATCGACAAGGAAACTTCCAAATCATGTCATCTTATGAACAGAGCCATAACAAAAAATGAAATGTTGAAAACAAATCTTGAAATAAAAGTTGATTATAGGTTAACAACATAAAAAAATCATCTCTTCAAATATGAAAAAAAAAATAACAATGATTATTCTTGATAACATCAAGCTTTGAAGTGAGTCTTATATAATAGTACATTCAAAATTCATCTTTAACCATCAAAAGTCAAACTGATGAAACTTGCCACAATGTATGACTTATATGCTGATAAATATTTTCATCAATCTAACTCATATGCTTCTAATGTAGGATACATGGCAAATCTCACCGGAGCAAGCTCCACATTATCAGTGGTTATCTTGATCCTGATATACCTGAGGCTGAGGTCTTAGAGATATGATCAGATTATTTTACTACAAGAGGGCTCATGCTATCATAGTTAGACCTGTCATTTATGAGCGATTCATAAGGTCTTTCTGGAGGACTGCTGTAGTGATAGATGTAGAGGGTGAGAAGACTCAATCAGGAAGAATCAATAATGACCATTCTCTAACCATCACTGAACAAACTATGAGACAGTGTCTACAGTTTGGTGATGACGCAAACACACCTCTTGAGCTTGAAGATGATGAAATCACTACCTTCTTTGCCAACATTGGTTATGAAGGAGGATATGAAGGCAAACAGATAGTGAAGTGACTAGTTGACTTACAATGGAGGTTCCTGATTCACCTCTACCAAATTGTTTATCAAAGAGGAAGACAGGATGGAATGATATTCTTATGATCAAATCATCAGCTATTCATGCTTACTTATGTGTTCAATGGCCTAGTCTCTAACATTCAGGAAGGAAGAAGACACATGTACTTATGTACCCAAGGTCCTATAATGTCTCATCAATGAAGCATTTCCTAACATTGTATGTGAAGGACCTATTTTGGATATCCCTCATGATGATGCCAAGTCCTACAAATACATCAAAAAGAGAGATCAAGGAACTTCTATAGTGGAGCCCATTCTCCTCTATTACCCCGGATGCTTCAACAGATCAATTCTAAAGAACAAGTTGAAGAACATGATGCTTTTGCTGATGAGCCAATTCAAGAAGAACAACCAACTGCTCATGATTAGCAAGCTGCTGATGAGCATGTTGTAGAAAGAGATGAAGTGCAATACGAAGTGGATATAGTGGGTGATCTTCACACTGAACCTCATGTTCATGATGTTGATATGGCATCACCATTTGTACCCTCACTAATACCATCTCCCCATAGAGCACCATTACCATCACCTCACAGGTCACAATTACTCAACCTCACAGATCAAAATCTCATCACTCAAGCATACATATCACTTCTCCAGATTTATCTTCAATCTAGCATTCACCGATATTACCTGCTTAAACATCTTCAGTTACTACCGAGCCTATTGATTTTGTTGATTCTACCAGCTCTTCAGAGAAATCCAAATCTTTATCTGATGATGAGGATCATCCAAGCCAAATGCATGTAAAGAAAGTCACTTCTAAGGCTCCTCCTTCAGAAAGTTATGTAGAATCTTGAGTAAACAAACTTGATGAGAAGGATGAGATAATTTTAGAACTAATGCAAAAGGTAGCCAAGATGGAAAAAACTACTCAACAGAAGATCTAGTTTTATCCAAGATAGACTTCTGGAGCTGGATGACAAGGAAAATGAATTGAAATAGATGAAAGAGGACTACGATGCTGAAAATAAAGAAAAAGATAAAGAGATTGAAAGGTTAAAGGTTACTCTCAACCATCCAAAGATGAAATAAGTGGTCATGTGGATACTTTAGCTATTCAAACAGTTGCTATGGAAAAACAAGAAGGATTTATTGAAGAACAAGCTGACATCATTAATGTCTTGCAGTACCAGATTGAAAGCCTAAACAAGAGAGTATCTGAGCTGGAATTGCTTGTTGAAATCAAAAGAGAAGCTGAAGCAGAGTTGCGAAAAGATGATGTGATTAAGACAAGAGAGGAGAAAAGAAAGGGTTGTCAGTGATAAAGAAGCTACTTCTAAGAGCCTCATCAAGAGAGAGTAGTGATGACTCTCCTTCTGCTAAAAGGATGAGATTATCTGAGACTGAGAAGGGAGAAGAAACAAGCGAGACAAAGCATGATGAGTCTAGCTTGGAAATGGTTGTTTACTGAGAGAAAACAACTTATATTCACACTAAAGAGGCAGAATTCGGTGATATGATCAAAGTTCTTGGTAGCTTCACAACTGAAGAATTTATCATTGATGATGACTTTTAGTTAAGCAAAGGACTGTTGCTGAACTATAGTTGTTATTCCTCAATATCTAGTTCCTCTTGAGAAGTAATTGAGCATGCAACTAGTGCCTGTTGTATCAATAATAAGAAAAAAATGTTGCTAAAAGACTATGCGAAGAGCAATAGAAAAAAAGAAGAATCAACTGCTGCCAGTCATGAACTAGAACAATCAAAGGCTGAAATAATGCCTCAAGAAGCTGAACAGCCTCACTCCTTGGCCCATTGTGCAACATATACCAAGAGGAGGAAGTACTTATCAGGAAGGTCAAGGGAAAAGGCCAATAGTAAAGAAGAACCAAGTTAGAAAAGTAAAAAGGATGATCCCAGAAGCCTCGCAGCAATTGCTGAAATTTTTTAGAGAGCCTGAAAACAAGATGAAGCTCAAAGAGAGAAGGTGACTTTGTAGACCTTGAAGAAGGAGAATTAGAGGGTGGCTATTGGTTGATGAACCAATAGCTGTTGATAGCCCTATGCAGAGAGAAAAAGTCAGTCCAAGACATGGTTGACAAGGACATAAACTGGCGATTGATGGTGAAAGCCTTGTTCTTAATCAATCATGGATATGACCAAGATGAAGGTTTTGGCTCATGACTTATGAGGGAGGAATCGGCATAAATGAAAAACTGTTGGACCAAAAGAACCAATGAGCCAAGATCAGAAAACCTCTAAGTCCCACATGGTATCACAACAACTGCTGAAAGCTCATCAGCAGGTTTGACAAGTGCTGAAGACTTCAACAGCTGAAGATCAAGTGCTGAAGACTTCAACAGCTGAAAAACTAAGTGCTGAAGTACAACAGCTGAAGAACACAAGTGCTGAAGCTGAAAGACCAAGTACTGAAGTACAACAGCTGAAGAGTTACAAGTGCTGAAGATCAACAACTGATGTACAAAGTCTGAAGACAAAGACTGAAGACATCAGCTGATGATATCTACTGAAGTCATCAGCTGATGAAACATCTGAAAGTCAAAGTCTGAAGATCAGTACTGAAGCCTCAGTAGTTTGTCACAACTGCTGAAGAGTACTTCTTCAGTAGTTGTGATATCAGTAGTTTTATATTTCTAGTTTCAGTGTTTTATGTTTCAGTAGTTTTGTAAAACGACTGAAGAGCTTGTTCTTCAGTCGTTGTAGTTTCAGTAGTTTTATATTTTGTACTTAACACTCTCTGATATGTTCTCAGTAGTTGTGAACATTTCAGTAGTTTGTTAAGATTTAGTTATTTTTGTAGTCGATTTGCCAATTGTCACTTTCCGTGATAACAGCAGTGATTGTTGCACTATATAAGGAGTGACAACCTATTGTAATAAGGTGAATGACGGGAATGAATAAATGATTTGATTAGAAATATTCTATATCCATAAAATTCCTGAATCCGAAATATATGTTCTCTCACTAAACGTATATGCTCTTAATGCATACAAGTATCCATTACTTGCTACAATTTGGTCTAATTCTTGTTCGTATTCCGCTGCTTTGAACTCTAATACATCAAACTTGTGATCGCTGATCCTGTCAAATGGTATCAGAGCAGGTTAATCATTGATCGATCTAATAATTGATCATTGAAAACTGCTATTCAAGATCTAAGTTTGATTGAATTAGCTTTTGTTTTTTGCAAGAAACGGTTATAGAGATTGAATTTTCTGTATTCTGGTCATTCATCCTGAGATCTTTTCCTGGTTTCATTGAGTTTGTTGTGGTCTGTGTAAAACTTTTAAAAGCTTGAACTAAATTGTTTTTGAACTGAAAATGACTACTCCCTCCAATGATCCTCACAATACTGGTTCCTCAACCAAGCACCAATGCTGGTTAGGAATGAGTATAACATATGGCAAAGACGAATGCTCCATCACCTGTCTGTTAACAGCGCAGGTTGTTGGACATCAGTGGTACATGGTCCACACAAGCCTATGGTGAATAACCCGGAAACCAATCAAATGGTTCCGAAGAGGAGGGAGCAATACTCAGATGAGGATAAGAAGTTGCTTGAAATTGATGCAAAAGCCCATGTAATTTGGCCATGGCACTGCCAATGAAATCTATTCTGGGCTAATGCATCATGAAACTGCCCATGACCTCTGGAATGTCTTGAAAGAACAATTTGGAGGAACAGATGAGGTCTTGGCAAATAATAGAGAAATTCTTGCCCAACAATATGAGACATTCTCTCATAGAAAGGGTGAGACACTGACTCAACAATATGAGCGGTTCTCCTGTTTGATCTCTGAATTAAAAATGGTCAAACTTGAGTACACAAACATTCAGATGAATAACAGATTTCTCAGATCACTGCCTGAGAGATGGGACACATATACTATTGTTCTACGCTCCAGTGCAAGTTTGGACAAACTATCTCTCACCCAACTCCACGGGAAACTGCTCACGTTTGAGAGAGAGATAGAACAGAAGAGAAAACTGTCTTCATCTGGAAAGCTCACTGAAGACTTTATACCAGGCAACACTGCCTTGGTGGGTCATGAGTCAGAATATGCTTCATCTGAATGCTAGTATGATGAGCATATTAATTTCTCTTCCGCACTTCTGATTCTGCATTTGTGAGTGTTGATGGTTTTACTGGGTGTAATAATGACAATTTATGCTTCATTATGGATGATCTCAAGGGGATTGCTGATGGACTTAGAAGAGATGGATATTTTGAGCCAAATGGCCCTGATAAATATCAGATCTCAGAAGTTCTATAAAAGAACTGGAAGAAAATTCCCAGGACTCTCTGGCAAAACCAAAGTTGGTTTTGACAAGAGCAAGTTGAGGTGTCTCAAATGCCAAAGGCTTGGACACTTTGCAAGAGAGTGTAGATCAACTGGATCTAACTCCACTGCACCCTTTGTGACTTTTCCTGGCAATAGTCAACAACACAGAGGGCAACATCCTGTCACTTCTAGTCATCATCCTCAACAACAATCTCCGGCATATTTTGTTCCTCAGGGTCAAATGCCATATCCGTACCCTTGTTATTACATGCCACAGTCAAATCAAGTTCAAGTTCCTATGGCACCACAACCTCATGCACTACCAGAACCTCAGCCATCCTAATCTCATCAACAAACTCAACCTCAACAACACAGCTTCTTCACCCCAGGAGTTGTTGACTGGAGCAGTTTACCAGATGAGTTGGTCTGACAACTGTTCGCAGGTGCTGGTCAACATGGTGGTGACAGTCCTTTTGGGAATCTAGCTCTTATGGCTTTGGAGTCTACTGATACTTCATTTTCTAATGCTTCTACACCTCAGGTATCACAGGTATCCTCTAAGGCAAAAGCCAAATTATGTTCTGAACCATGCATAGCAGCATTTTCTTCCATTAGAGAAGCAAATGTAGCTTTAAAATAAGAACATTGAGCTAGAACAAATAATTTCCAAAAACAAAGATGAGTTTGAGTCTGGGCTTAAAGATAAAAATGATGAGATTTATAAACTAATTGCCAAATATTGATGATAGGCTAGAGAAGAGGGTACTTCTAGAGAAGTACAAAGATCTCAAAGAAACCCTTGCAGTTACCCAGGTTGAGTGTGATAGATGGGTACAATCATGCAAAGGTTTTGAAATGCTTCTTAGTAAGCTATCTGCTTCAAATGTGAAGTTTGGAATTGGTTACAATCACACTGCTCCACCTACAGATTTTACTCCAAGAGCAGAAGTAGAATCTGAGGGGAGAGTGATAACCAATCCATCACATCATGTGATCTACCTTCTGATACAGCACAATCAGAAGTAGCAGTCAGCATCAAGCCCTCTTTGAACCTATCAGCTGATGTTGATGGTTCAAATGCTGACACTCACATGATCAATGAGTTGATCAACTCAGGAGTTAATTCTGAAGGTCCTGAAAGGACTAGAGAGCAGAATTTAACACCTGAAGTTCAAACTTCAACTGCTGACAGTACTGAAGAGAAGAAAACTGTCAGTAGAAAGAGTTTGAAGACTACTAAAGAGGCAGTCAAGAAAGCAAACAATGCTTCCAAAGCATTGAAGAACAGGTCTTTACTTGCTTCACCCTCTTTAGTTGATGATCAACCTAAGATGAAGAAGAAACCATGTGGTATAGTATGTGGTTTGTTCAATCATCTTACAGATGATTGTTGGTACAAAAGAGGTTCCAAACTCAAACAAAAAGAAGAAATTAAAGAGAAAATGGTAAAAATGAAAACTGAGTTTGAGACCACATTTGTATCAGCAACATCAAATCCTGTAACCCTTAAGTCCTCAAAGAAATCCAAAAAGGAAGGGGTTAAACAGGTGACAGCTGAGAGTGCTCAGAAGAAGAAGGTGCAACATAGGAACTTATCAAACTCCTCTGGCAATGTGTCTGATGAGCTGAAAGCTTTATCACAAAATCAGACACAGCTGGTTATGATGGTTCAACATCTGTTGGGTAGAGTTAACCAACTAGATGCTCCTATGTTGAAACCACAGAAAAGGAGGTCCAAGCCAAAGGACTCCTCTTCTACACCATCTTCTTCCTCTCAGGCTGTTGTTTCAAATAAACCTGTTAGTTTACCATCTATTGATGAGACCAGGCCCAAAACCAAAAAGGTTTGGGTCTCTAAAACTAACTGATTGTTTATTTTTGTAGGGTTCTTCAACATGCCAAAGTAGCATCTGGTATGTAGACAGTGGGGGATCTATGCACATGACTGGGAACAGCTCTCTTCTTCATGACTACTCTCAAGGAAAGAAGGGATTTGTTTCTTTTGGCAATGATGCTAGGGGTTACATCATTGGTAAGGGCTTTGTCTCCAAGGAGAAATCAAATTTGATGATGTAATCATGTGGAAATCTCAAGTACAATCTCTTGAGTGTCAGTCAAATGTTGACAAAGGCCATGTTGCTCTTTTCACCAGTCAAAACTGTAGGATTCTGTCATCCAAAGTTTTGCACTTGATTGACAAGGTGTGGATGATCACACTCTCCTGAGAGCCAACAGGACAGGAAGAGTGTATGCCTTAGATCTTTCCAAGAAAATAGATCTCAAAGGCAATACTTGCCTATTTTCCAAAGCCTCTTCTCAAGAATCTAAACTGTGGCATAGAAGGCTTGGTCATGTTAATCTCAAAAACATAAATCAGCTTACCCACAATAGTTTAGTCAGAGGCTTACCAATAAAGGAGTTCCACTGTGATGAAACCTGCACTGCTTGTTTAAAAGGAAAACAGCACAAAGTCTCATTCCCTCCTATTGAAGTGCCTAAGTCCACTGCCTGCTTGTATTACTGCATATGGATCTATTCGGTCCTGTGAGAGTAATGAGCATGGCAAGAAGAATACTGTCTGGTAATTGTGGATGATTACTCCAGATTTGTATGGACTTTCTTTCTACATTCAAAGGATGAGGCTGCTCAGAAGATTATTCACTTTGTGTTGTATATTGAGAAGCAGTATTCCCTTCCAGTCAAGTGTATTAGGAGTGACAACGGAACTGATTCAGAAATCATACACTTGATGACTTCTATCTTTCAAAGGGGATCAAAAGGCAGTTTAGCATTCCAAGGACTCCGAAACAAAATGGAGTAGTGGAGAGAAAGAACAGGACCCTCATTGAAGCTGCAAGGTCCATGCTGGCTGACTCAGGTTTGCCACTGACCTTTTGGGCTGAAGCTGTCAACACAGCTTGCTATGTACAAAATAGAGTTTTAGTAAATCAGAGGTTGATGAAGACTCCATATGAAGTTCTCCATCATTTGGCTCCTCTGATTTCATTTTTCAAAGCATTTGGGTGTCCTGTTTTATTCTCAACACAAAGGATCAACTCCATAAATTTGATCCTAAGGTGGATGCAGGGTTTGTTGGTTATCATCTACTTGCAAGGCATACAGAGTCTTCAACTGCAGAACAAAGATGGTTGAAGAAACTCTACATGTTAAGTTCAATGAATCTCCAAAGGACAGATTCCACAAAGCCCTGTGGAGTTATTTGATTTGGACATACTGCAATATGTTCCTTATCAAACTCCTGCTGTTGCTCCTGTCAACAGTTCACCACCTGGTGGTACTGCTGATGATGATGATGATTGCAGTACTCACCTCTTCAGGTTTAGTGATCAGCTGCCTAATTCAGCTAGACCTGATGTTCCTGTAGCTCCAGTAGCACCATCCACCAAATGCTGATGAGATCTCTTCGAATTCAACTTCCTTTGAATTACCATCCACTGATTGGTTTCAAGGAAATGATTCACCATCACCATCTGTTACTGCTGAGCCTGCTACAAACACTTGCACAGATCTCATTGTTATCAAGATCTGAAGAATCACCCTATGTCTCAAATCATGGTGATATCACTGCTGGAGTATCAACAAGAAGTCAATTGTCAAATTTATGCTTCTATGCTCTCTTCATCAGTCAGCAAGAGCCAAAGAATTATCACATTGCTTTAAAGGACAATGGATGGGTTGATGCCATGCAGCTTGAGCTTCTTCAGTTCAAGAAACAGAAGTGTGGGAACTGTTCCTCTACCTCCAGGTAAGTGTGCAATAGGCACTAAATGGGTGTTTAGGAACAAAACTGATGAAAATGGGCTTATTGTTAAGAACAAGGCCAGACTGGTTGTTCAGGGGTTGCACAAGAAGAAGGTATTGATTATGATGAAACCTTTGCCCTGTAGCCAGACTGAAGCAATTCGATTGTTTTTAGCTTATGTGCTTATCAAAACCTTAAAGTTTTTCAAATGGATGTCAAAAGTGCATTTTGTATGGAAAAATAAAGAAGAGGTTATGTATGTCAACCTCCAGGCTTGAGGACAATAAACATCCTAATTGGGTGTATAAGCTTGATAAGGCTCTTTATGGGTTAAAACAAGCTCCTAGAGCCTGGTATGAGACATTATCAAACTTTCTTCTGGAAATAATTTCGCTAGAGGCCCATAGATAAGACTTTATTCATTAAGAAAGCTGGGCAGCATAATCTACTTGTTCAAATTTATGTAGATGATATCATTTTGCATCCTCTGATCCAAATTTGTGTGATGCCTTTACAAAGTTGATGCAACAGAAGTTGAAATGAGTGCCATGGAGAGTACAGTTCTTTCTGGGGTTGCAAATCAAACAAAAAAGGCTGAGGAATTTTCATTCATCAGTCCAAATACACAAAAAAGCTCTTTTGCAAAGTTTGATTTACAAAACTGTAAGCCCTGTTCTACCCCATGTGCAGCACCACACAACTGGATACAGATCCGAAGGTAAGTGGTTGATGAAACACTTTACCGATGTATGATGGGGTCCTTGATGTATTTAACAGCTTCTAGACTAGATATTATGTTTGCTATATGTGTTTGTGCTAGATTTCAGGATGCACCTAAGGAGTCTCATCTGATTGCAGTCAGAGGATCTTTAGATATCTGCAAGGCACTCCATCTTTGGTTTATGGTATTCTACTGGACCATTCTGGTAAATTAGTTGCTTTTTCTGACAGTGACTATGCAGGGTGTAAGTTGACCAGGAAATCAACTTCTGGGGATGTCATTCCTAGGCAACTGCTTGATTTCTTGGCAGAGCAAGAGCAAGAAACAGACCTCACTCGTTGCTACATCGACTACTGAAGCAGAGTACATTGCTGCTGCAGTTGTACATCTCAGGTACTCTGGCTTCAAAACCAACTTTTGGACTATGGCATTACAGAGACTAAGACTCCATGTTAATGGATAGTGCTTCAGCTCTTTTTACATTGTCAAAAAATCCAGTCCAACTCTAGGACCAACATATAGAGACCAGAACATCATTTTATAAGGGATTGTTTTGAAAAAGGTCTGATTGATTCTAAGTTTGTGCCTTGTGCTGATGGCTTGCAGACATTTTTACTAAGCCTTTGGATAGTTCAACTTTCCAAAAACCTGGTGTTAAGGCTTGGTATGCTGCAGCTAGAATAAGTGACAACTACTGATGATCTTAGTAAATAAGTATATGATCATTAGTAACTATGTCACATATAAGTACTGATGAGCTCTTTACCCTCAGCAGTTTTTATAACTACTGAAGGCAAAATGTCTCACAAGTACTGAAGTACTTCATCTGTTCTCAACTACGATGTAGTTACAACTACTGATGCAGCTACAACTACTGCAATCAGTAAAAACAGATAAGTACTGATGTCATATGAAAACACTGAAAATCAGCCAAAAAGGCTGATGAATAGTTGGGACAGTATGAAACAGCTGAAAAGCTAAGAATTGACGAAAACAACTGATGAGAAATTTCTTTTCAGTCGTTTGTACAACTGCTGTTTCATTCTAAACAACTGAAGCAAAACCATGTCTTCAGTAGTTTTATAACTACTGATGACTATACCAAGTCTTCAGTTGTTTACAACAGCTGATGACAAAACACTGTCTTCAGTAGTTTCATAACTATTGATGCCAAACACCATGTCTTCTGTTGTTTCATCATCTGAAGTCAAAACCACGGTCTTCAGTAGTTTTCTAACTTCTGATGCCTAACACCACGACTTCAGCTGTTTCAACGTCTGAAAGGATAATACCATGTCAACGGTCATTTAAAACTACTGATGACTAACACCACATCCTTCAGTCGTTTTCTTACCCGTACCTATAAATATACCCTGACCTAAGCTCTCAAGCTTCATCTTCTTCAAACCACAACGTTCCTCTCCAAAATTCCGCCCTTCTCAATGGTGTCCATGCAAATTAAACCGCGACACAACTGTGTTGCCTACCTCACTAAATCGCCTATCTGGACTAAGTTCGATACTGCTATCGATCTTATGGTTCAGTCCCAATACATACGGCATTTCTTCTGATCCCATACTACATGCCCGAATCCTTCAAAATTTGGGATGAACGTTACTATTACCACATGGTGAGAAAACACACCATCCTCCAGTCGGTCGTAAACAACAAAGAAGTAGTCATCACTCCTGCAATAATCGCCAAATTCTTCATCTGAATGATGCTAGTTCTCTGCTGGATATCCGAAGGGCACCACAGATCTATCCTTTGCCCAACATGGATATCAAGGCGATCTTAGTGCCTCCACTATCATGGAAGAAACACTTTAATGACGCTGAGCGCTGATTTTTCACATGGTGAAGTATGTTTGGCCCCTAAGACGTCGTCTTGGGATCAAATGTCGACAAAATGACAGCAGGTAATGTATTCTATTCTTGAGCAACAACCGCTAAAAATTTTCAGAAATAATATTTTTGGAGCTCAAGGATATGGCTAAAAAACTAACTGCCAACCGTTGGATACTATATCCACGGTTCATAATGCCATCATTACAAGCCAGCTAATGCTGAGGGACTTGTTGGCTTGGGAGTCCCTGCTACGGCGTTCTGCGGAAAGTATACTCCTCGACACAACTCTGACCAGACACTCAAATGGCTGCCAAGCTGCGAAAACCCACGCAGCTGGAACCCACAGCCACCACCTCCAAATCAAAGTCCCCACCAAAACCACCAAAAGAAACCCAAACGGCTACTCAGGGAATTGAGTCCCCTGAGGATGCCCCTGCAACACAAACGCAGGATATATCCACTAGTCCAAAACCCCCTAGTGGATACAATGACTCTTCCAGCCATAGCCGCTCAGGCTTGCCTCCAACAGAGCCTGCGCAACCACACAAGGGGTACCTACATATCTGGGATCTTCCTCACTTGAGGGGATTCCATTGAAGAGCACCAACCTCCCCAGGTGCACACTGCTTCTATCCCTTCATACCAAACAACCGCCCCTCACAGCCCAACTTTAATAGTTGCACAAGTGCTGACTCAACTGCACTCTCATCCCCTCCCAGAAACCACTTACTACTGGGAAAACCTCTAATTGAGGGGGAGGAACACAGTGCACTTGAGAACCACAGCACAAGGGTTTACCCTTCTCTATCCTGGTATAGATAAGGAGCCTTAGAATATCTAGTGAGGCTGCCACCTCTTCTGTATCAGCACATGATCAGAATGAGGCTGGTAAGATTGCTAAGACCCACTAGAGGCAACAGCTGATGATGGACATTGTCCTGAGGCTGGAAGTCCCCAGTACCAGCACAAGGGGCACATGCACCACTGGTCTACACCCAGTGCATGTAAATCCTGCCTCTAGCAGGAGGTCAGGTTCAGATGATTCAGCTTCGGCTGATGATGACCTGGGGCTTTTTCTATGATGTTCTTGCCCAGAACACAATCCTTGAAGAGAAAGTCAGTAGGCTGCAAAACCTACTTGATCAACTCTCCAAGGAGAAAGACACTCTGCCTCTACCCACCACAGATGGCACCTCACTTGAAGGTTCCCCAAACACTGAGCCACTCCAAACTCAACCACCTGCCTCTGCCCTTTCCAGGCCCTATTTTCAAGAACAGAACCATCCTGAGACAAATAGGTGCTGTACTTCAAAATTCCCTCCTCTCATCACACCATAATCACTGATATTGTGACTAAAGCCATTGATGAGAGGCTTTCTCAATTTACAGCCCTTGATTGATGCTGCTATACAAAAGACTCTTTCTGCGGTACAAACCTTCCTCCAATGCTCCAAAAGGGGGAGAGTACTGCAGTGAAAGAAAAGAAGAGGAAAGAACAGAGGAAAAGAAGGAAAGAGAAGCAACCTAAGAGGAGGAGAAGAAAAAGCAACTCTGCTCACTTACAAGCGAAAGAAAAGTGCGATGATCATACTGCTGAAGACAAATCCTTGAGGAGCTGGTAAAGAAGCTGACACTACACCAGCCGCATCCATGGATAAAATAATTGAACAACTCTTCAGGCAGGGGTTTGACACAGCCACACGGATAGTGAGATCAGAAGGTTGGAAGTGCAAGAGATACAAACCCGATGGGCAGGGTATGATGCTCTTGAAAAAGAGAGATTGGAAATAATGATCCGCTTTATTGCAAAATACTTAGGAAGATCGTTAGTGGAGATTCGCGCGTGGACCAGGGACAGCATTCTGGCTATAGCCACCAGAATCTGTCTGTCTGAGCAATTCAACAAAGGGATTATTGTGGAAGCCCTTGATGAGGCTGGGGCTGGTAAAAGGTTAGAGATGCTAAAACTCACAAAGGCGAAACTAACTACAAAGATGCTGGATCAACCTTCCTTCCACCCACTCAAACAGAGCCCTATCCCTTAAATCTCCCAACCAATCTCTAAGCCAAAATCCAAACATCCTCATTCTTCAAAACCAATTCCTTCACCAACCCAACCATCATCCAGTGATGCACCAGAAGGAGAAGGAAGGGTTGGTAGAGGATGAGAAGAAGAAGAAGAAGAGGAGGATGAAGATGATAGTTATGCCACTCTCTGCTGTTCTAAAGCTACAAAACCCCGAAGTCAACCCATGATCACACCTGACTCTCAAAGGAGAAATGGTCAGAGTCAGATAGAAGAAGAAGAAGAACAGCAGAAACAGCACGATGAGCAACTGTTGAAGATGGTTGACAAGGAATTTCCTCAGTCATCATCTATTCAAGCCATGAAAGGGCATGCTCAAAGGCTGTACACTCTCAGGCACACCTTTCAGTATCAGAAGGAGAGAGTGAGAGTATGGCCAGACCCCAGGGTGAGTTCTAGAATCCATAAAAGAACTATTCCACACAGATACAATGACCAGGTATGAAAACAATAGAATCTACCATCATGCTGGCCGTTGTAGTCTCACCTTGGGAAATCATTGATGAATTCAAGAAAGCTCACCAAGCAAAGAAGACCCCTCAAGCTTTACTAGAAAACAAGATGATTAAGAAGGGGTTGTATATAAAAAGCTTGAAGACATCCAGAAGAATGAGCTCCAGTTACTCCTTGAAGGCAACCATCCAGATGAATTTGTATATAGGGAGGTAACTACGGTGGAGCTGAAAAATGGCTGGACCATGAAGTACTTATCAGAGTACTATGGTCCAGAGTTCTTCTTCGAAGGAGGAGTAGAAGAACTCTCTCAGGAGGAACAAGTTGTTCTCCTTGAGGCCTATGTTCGAGAGTCATACAGACTCATTATGGGGAAGTAAATCTCATGAATGGGATAACAACTCTGTGTCCAGTTCCCCAAAACAGAGTTCCCATTCATACCCTGCCAAAAAAATATCTGAGATTTCTTCCCAGGCCGGAGCTTACATGGGTCATCTTCTCTACTGATCAAGAAGGAAAAGACCAACATTTTGCCAACAATAAGTGGGACAATAAATAATTTAGAGGTTTTGGCTGCATTGGTTCAGGGGGAGTTTGTTGGACCAAAAGAACCAATGAGCCAAGATCAGAAAACCTCTAAGTCCCACATGGTATCATAACAACTGCTGAAAGCCTCATCAGCAGTTTGAGAAGTGCTGAAGACTTCAACAGCTGAAGATCAAGTGCTGAAGACTTCAACAGCTGAAAAAACTAAAGTGCTGAAGTACAACAGCTGAAGAACACAAGTGCTGAAGCTGAAAGACCAAAGTACTGAAGTACAACAGCTGAAGAGTTTACAAGTGCTGAAGATCAACAACTGATGTACAAAGTCTGAAGACAAAGACTGAAGACATCAGCTGATGATATCTACTAAAGTCATCAGCTGATGAAACATCTGAAAGTAAAGTCTGAAGATCAAGTACTGAAGCCTCAGTAGTTTGTCACAACTGCTGAAGAGTACTTCTTCAGTAGTTGTGATATCAGTAGTTTTATATTTCTAGTTTCAGTAGTTTTATGTTTCAGTAGTTTTGTAAAACGACTGAAGAGCTTGTTCTTTAGTCGTTGTAGTTTCAGTAGTTTTATATTTTGTACTTAACCTCTCTGATATGTTCTCAGTAGTTGTGAACATTTCAGTAGTTTGTTAAGAGTTAGTTATTTTTGTAGTCGATCTGCCAGTTGTCACTTTCCGTGATAACAGCAGTGATTGTTGCACTCTATATAAGGAGTGACAACCTATTGTAATAAGGTGAATGACGGGAATGAATAAATGATTTGATTAGAAATATTCTATATCCATAAACATTCCTTGAATCAGAAATATATGTTCTCTCACTATAACCGTATATGCTCTTAGTGCATACAAGTATCGATACTTGCTATATTTGTCTAATTCTTGTTCGTATTCCGCTGCTTTGAACTCTAGTACATCAAACTTGTGATCGCTGATCCTGTCAAAAACAAACAAGCTGTTGGACCCCACGTATGAGACTGAGTATGAGAAGACTCTTTCTCCTAAAGCTTTGGTACCCAAATTTTCCTCCATGAAAAAGCAGACATCTACTCCTCACTCATTATATCCTGATCCCTACAACATGTCTGATAGGGAAATGAAGGATTATCTCTCTGGTCAAGGGTTCACAAAGAGAAAGCTTGGAAATATGAGAACCAGTTCTATACGGGCTGCCATCCTTAGGTTGAAAAATGAGAAGAAAGAGAGGCTAAAGAAACTAAAAAGAAATTACCAGTAAGAAGCCTAGAACCAGAGTATTAGCTCAAGACATGCAGCTCACCCATAGAGACCATGACTCTTTGGCACCTGTTCTACACGAATATCTTGAGTGTTTGTAGAGCCTTCACAATTGAAACTTCAAGAAGGTCTAAACACTGCAGAAATGATTAAGTGTGTCTACTCTTAAAGGTAAGACTAATGAGAAGATCATTGCTTAGAAGTATGACAGTGAATGGAACATCTTTATGGTCAAAAGGATCTTATGGCTAGTGCAATTCTTTACAGAGTACTCTGCTCTTATGGCTGCCTTGGAGATTCATGACTTGAAGGAACTAGCAAATTTGGAACTGATAAATCATAAGGCTATATTCAGGGGATGTGAGGTTGAAGAGATACTCAGAATGTTCAAAAGAACTAAGAACTTCAAATCTCTGAAGGCGATCTGCATGTGGAAAGATAGATCCTTCATCACCCACTTGAAAAAAGAAGAACTAAACAAGCAGAAGAAGTTGTGTTTCCAGAGCTAAAAGTGAAACCAACTGAGTCATTAAAGAGAAAGATGGTGTCGGGCACTCATTCATCCACTTCAATTTCTAATGTTATTATGATGAAAAGACTTATGAGCTAGTAATTGACAAAAAATGGGGAGGAAAGGAAGGTCCAAAGATTAGACCGTTTAGTCGGTATGAGGTGAGACTACTTGATGAATCATACATCTACTACATTTACACCGGACACTTCAGAGAAATAACAAACAAGTTGGGAGAATAAGACATGCACGTCTTCTTAAAGTTCATTAAAATACTGAAAATGGCATATGATCAAATCATTGCCAAAATAGAAAAGAGAAAGAAGAAAAAGACTCCTCTGCAACTGGGAAACATTGTGAAGCTAGAGGTTGATGTGGATGGACCTTTTCTCATACATAGAGATGGGTTGTCTACTGTATCCATATGGGAACAAATATCACTCAAGAAACTACCCTTAGAATCCATCTACACTATGAGTCAGATAAAGATTCACGTGCTAAATAGAGAGAAGATGTTAGATGAAAATGACTTTGTCAATATGATAAAGGCCATTTTGTATCCATCTCAAGCAGAACCTCAAAGGCCCCCACAAGATCTAGCAGAATCCTCACAACCTCAACCACCACCAAAACATTAAAGAACATAGGCTATATAATCCTTAGGGGGAGCATTGTTGGACCCTAAAAGGATCATACATGCCAATTCAATTTGGTAGTTCATGGTTGTTTTGATGGATATCCCACAAATCCAAGAACCAACACGGATGAAGAGTCTGCAGAGAAGACTAAGTGTTGGCTAACCGCATTTGAATATGCAGAAGACATAGAACAAATGTTGATAAGTGTTTGTTCTTCTGCATTAACAAATGCGGATAGCATAAAAGACATGCGGACAAGTTTTGCTCATCCGCATTTGCAAACGCGGATGGCCGGACAACAAATACGCACAAGTATTTGCTCATCTGCATTACTCAGTGCGGATGACCAACTACTAATACGGATGACAAAAGAAGAAATGTTGATCAAGTCCAACTCATCTACATTTGTCAATGCTGATGAACAAAAGAAATGTTGATGAAGACTTAGACTAGTTCTGATGTATAGGTCAGGGTAGTTTAGTTATTTTGTAAAAAGGCATCTTGTCAGCGTATAAATAGAATAGAAAACCTCGTACATGAGGTGACTGTTAATAGACAATGGGAATATTTTGTGTCTTACATTCTCAAGGTGTATTATTATTGTTTAATGCTCAAACCCTAGCATTTATTGTAATAATCACCTTTATCAATACAAATAAACATTTATGAGTATTTCTTTCATTGAATATTTCTTGATTGTTTGATTCCACCATACAATCACTAACTCAATCATCATATTCGATCATAGTGAGAATATCAATCTCACGACCCACTCACTATCCTTTTTGTAGTATATTAGGATGTGAGCTATGGCATGTTATAGTCACTAGTCAAAAGGCAATCTGCCTTTTGACATTACATTGATTTTGTTGTCTAGATCATGTATCCAGCTGGTCCTTTATATCTTAATTTATGCTTTGTCTTCCGCATATACAAATGTGGTTAGCTAACACTTAGTCTTCTTAGCAGACTCTTCATCCACATTGGTTCTTGGACTTGTGGGATTTCTAATAGAACAACCATCAACACATCACTTGAATTGGCATGTATGATCCTTTTAGGGTCTAACAATACTCTCCCTAAGGATTATACAACCTGTGCTCTTCAAGGGTTTGATGGTGGTTGAGGTTGGGAAGATTCTGCTGGGTCTTGTGGAGGAAAAGATGTTCTGCCTGAGTTGGATCCAGAATAGCCTTTATCATGTTGACAAAGTCATTGGCATCAGACATCTTCTCTTTGTTTAACACATGGATCTTCATCTGGCTTATTGTGTAGATGGCTTCTATGTGCAGTTTCATTAGAGAAATGGGTTCCCATATTGACACTATGGAAAACCTATCTCTATGTATCAACAGAGCTCCATCCATATCCACCTCTAACTTCACAATATTCTGCAATTGTAGAGGATTCTTCTTCTTCTTCCTCTACTCCCTCTATACATTGATTTTATCAAATGCCATATTTAGAATATTCATACATTTCAGAAAGAAATGCATATCTTCTTCTCCCATTTTATTCTTTATCTCTCTAAAATGCCTTGTGTATATATAGTGGATATAGGATTCATCTAAAAATCTCACCTCATATCCACAAAACAACCTGATTTCAGCTCCTTCTTTTCCTCCCCATCTTCTTTCAATCACCAACTCATATGTCTTTTCATCATAATAGACATTTGAGATTGGTTTGGA
The DNA here is from genome assembly GCA_025506515.1 of Flaveria trinervia. Taxonomy (NCBI): domain Eukaryota; kingdom Viridiplantae; phylum Streptophyta; class Magnoliopsida; order Asterales; family Asteraceae; genus Flaveria; species Flaveria trinervia. Next base: position 36,195,021 of record CM046442.1, read on the forward strand.
GGAATGAGTTCCAGCTACCATCTTTCTTTTTAGAGATTCCGTAGGCTTCACCTTATTATAGGGAATACCACTTCTTCAGCTGGTTTTGTTCTTTTCTCCTCTAAGGAGTTGACAAAGGATCCATCTTTCCTCATCTAGATAGCCCTGAGAAATTTGAAGTTGTCTGTTCTTTTAAACATCTCAGAATATCTTCAAACTCATAACCCTTGAACATAGCCTTGTGATTAAGCAACTCTGAATTGGCTAGTTCTTTCAGACCATGGATTTCCAGGGAATTCACCAGAGTAGAGTGTTGGGTTTGTAACATGTTAACAAATTTGTATAACCATTAAACGAAAAACGTAGCGGATTAAAGAACATACAAACATGTTTGTATTCTAAAAATTAACCATTTTTATATGTCAAGATACAAACCGAAGAACAAGGATCAAATTATGTGAAAAGACATGCAATCAAATTAGGATCATGTACTGGACGAATACTAACAGATTTACGAGTATACGAATCAAATAGTGCGGAATCCTATTGATTGGCAATCCAATCAGTGAGAACGCACGTAGAATCAATGAAAGATTGAATCTAAACGTTAAGAACAATTAGCAATCGATCTAGTGTGGTCTATGAAGATGGAACAGGTTGCTAGAGGTCTCTGGATGGCTAGGGTACCTCTGGGTATTGAAATATTCAAAGTGTCTCATTTTTCCATGATTTTAAGTGGTATTTATAGGTTAAGGTTTCTCGATCGTGTGACTGGAACATTTGCATGGTTCAGTCATGCGATTGAGTCATGCGGATGCGACTGATTCAATCTCATGTCTCAATCATGCACTGATCCAGTCTCCTGGTTCATTCGTACGACTGGTTCATTAGCATGAAGTTGTTCATGCGTATGGTCCATTAGCATGGGCCAGTCGCATGAGAACTTCACATGATAATTTGAATATGGTTCATAGTCATTAATTGATTCGGATATTATTCAAACAACCACAACCTATATAGTTAAGTCAATGAGCGTTATTACATACCAACCAATGAAATATTCAACATTATATAAGCACAACCACATATTGTATTTCATTGAGTACCCGTACAATTACATATGTGTAAGACAATACATACATATTACATTAAGTTCAAAAACTAGGGACACATGTATCTACAAACTCGCCCTTGGACCTAGTTTCATCTAATGTTTTACATCCTTCATAAGTTCCTCAAATTCTTGTAATTCTCTTCTCTAGTGACTCCAGCATGTATCTCAAAAGCAAAACATAGTCTTATAACATTCTGAAATTGTAGAGCTTGTACATATCTTGAGAGTCATAGAATAATGGCCACTTGTATAATGTATAAACATCATCTACAGACAAGTTTGTAAGCCTCATTGGGTTAAACACCCTTATGGTTTCCATTACACCATTCTTGTTCAAAACTATGACTGCCTCTCCTGTCCTCCAATCATAGTACCACCATTTGAAGTGTGGAGTGAAGTCCTGTGGCATTTCCCATAGAGGGATCTTTGACATTGTGCGCCGAGGACTCCACTTCAGTACCATTTTAGTTTTTTCAGTAATGGCATCAACCTCAGATCGTCTGATATACCTCGTTGGCTGTTAAGGTTTGAAGTTGACCCATCTGGCATGGAACTCTCTTTCTAGAGCAGTCTCAACCAGCTTGTCATTTTGCGTGGGTCAGCATATAACAATTTTAACTTTGTTAACTGGTTTAGCTCAAATCCAGGAAGAGTCTTTAGGTCATGTGGAAACCTGAAGTACTCAATCCCTTTCTCACGTTTAACTGTGTAAACATTGAGATCTTCAAAATACGCCCATGCTATGATATTTCCCAACACCTTTTGATGTTTCTTCACTTTGTACAGCTTGGTGTAGACAGTTGACATTGAAGCACTGTGTTAGGCTCGTATTTCTTCAAATCATGCAGCCCACTCAGGCTTTCTGATATTAACTTCAGCTTCCGAGGCTTGGGCTGTATCTTCTTTCTTGTCAGACTCTTCTTCCATTCTATCCAGAGTCTCAAAAGTTTCACTGACAAGGTTGTCGCCCAGATTGGGAACAACATTACCCTCAATGTCAGTGTACTCCGGGTAGTATTGGTCCATGACATCTTCGATCTCGATCTCATCAACATCGTTGAGCTCGTCCTCACTTTCCACATGGACTATTAGAGCGTCTTTCACGATTCATCTCGATTGAGTCAGAATATTTCAGCAAGTTGCTAGTCTGTAAGATCATGAATTATCTTTCCTTCTTCAGGAGTGTAATTCACTGATCTCCTCACTATACCATGCAGATCAAGAATCATCGTGAGCCGAGTCTTGATCTGTTGAAGGGGAGCAACATCATATTTATCTCTTTGAGAGTTTGGATCTGCTTGATTTAAAAACATGTAACACATCAACCATTAGTCAACAGTCAAAGCAGTAAACATCAACAATAAATATAAACATTAATTACATTAATTTGATACAAGATTCAAATACACATGATTTAAGTAACATAAATAACTAAGCATTACTCTTGTCTTGTATCGTGTGCTCCTCTAGTAACGGGGCTGAAGTGGAGGCACCTTGGTCCTTAGCTCTTTTGGTCCTGCTTTCAGTTGCAGATGTGGCACCCGTAGCAGAATGATCGTCATCTCCATTATCATCATCAACAATATCATCACCAACATCAGTATCCTCCCCTTGATCATCACCATCATCATTATCATCATCACTATCATTATCATCACCATCATCTCCATCTCCCTCTCTGATCTTTAGTGGCTCCTCTTTTGATCCTTTGAGCCTCAACAGGATGGTCTTGTTGGTAGTCTCCAACTCCTCTATCCTTTTCGCTGAGTGAACATGTTGCTCCTGCAGTTGGGACATCTCTAAGCTCTATGTAGCAATCTGTTATGCCTGCTGCTCAATTAGCTGAGCCTGCTGAGAGATCTGCTGAGATTGTGCAGTAGTAGGATCTACTAGCTGACGAATCTGGCCAGTCTTCTCGTCATCGACTGCCAACAACGTCAGCCATATGGTTAAGTGCCGAGAGGTGTTCCTCTACCCCATCTACGAGGTAAGAGGATCCAGATGGATAGGAGGGGTAAGATGATGGTCCTGCATGGTGGCTAGTGGTGGTGGTGATGGCAGTGGCGAATATTGGGGGTGGGATAAATGAAGGTGGTGGTGTAGGGTGAAGATTAGGGGTGGTATAGATGAAGGGTGTTGGACCAAAAGAACCAATGAGCCAAGATCAGAAAACCTCTAAGTCCCACATGGTATCACAACAACTGCTGAAAGCCTCATCAGTAGTTTGACAAGTGCTGAAGACTTCAACAGCTGAAGATCAAGTGCTGAAGACCTTAACAGCTGAAGAACCAAAGTGCTGAAGTACAACAGCTGAAGAACACAAGTGCTGAAGCTGAAAGACCAAAGTACTGAAGTAAACAGCTGAAGAGTTCACAAGTATGAAGATCAACACTGATGTACAAGGTCTGAAGACAAAGACTGAAGACATCAGCTGATGATATCTACTGAAGTCATCAGCTGATGAAACACCTGAAGGTCAAAGTCTGAAGATCAAGTACTGAAGCCTCAGTAGTTTGTCACAACTGCTGAAGAGTACTTTCAGTAGTTGTGATATCAGTAGTTTTATTTTCTATGTTTCAGTAGTTTTGTAAAACGACTGAAGAGCTTGTTCTTCAGTCGTTGTAGTTTCAGTAGTTTTATATTTTGTACTTAACATGCTGATATGTTCGCTAGTAGTAGTGTGAACATTTCAGTAGTTTGTTAAGAATAGTTATTTTTGTATGGATCTGCCAGTTGTCACTTTCCGTGATAACAGCAGTGATGTTGCACTCTATATAAGGAGTGACAACCTATTGTAATCGGTGAGGAATGAGTGAATGAATGGAATGAATGATTGATTTGATTAGAAATATTCTACATCTATAAACATTCCTAGAAATCAGAAATACATATTCTCTCCCTATAACCGTATGCGATCTTAATGCTTACAAGTATCGATTGCTTGCTACAATTTGTTTAATTCTAGTTTGTATTCCGCTGCTGCTTTATATTCTGATACATCAAACTTGTGATCACTGATCCTGTCAAATGGTATCAGAGCCGGTTAATCATTGATCGATCTACAATTGATCATTGAAACTGCTATTCAAGATCTAAGTTTGATTGAATTAGCTTGTGTTTTTGCAAGAAACGGTTATAGAGATGAATTTTCTGTATTACTGCTCATTCATCCTGAGATCTTTTCTTGGTTCTCATTGAGTTTGTTGTGGTTGTCTAAAACTTTTAAAAGCTTGAAACTAAAATGTTTTTGAACTGAAAATGACTACTCCTCCAATGATCCTCACAATACTGGTTCCTCAACCAAGCCACCTATGCTGGTTAGGAATGAGTATAAATATGGCAAAGACGTATGCTCCATCACCTGTCTGTTAACAGCGCAGGGTGTTGGACATCAGTGGTACATGGTCCACACAAGCCTATGGTGAATAACCCGGAAACCAATCAAATGGTTCCGAAGAGGAGGGAGCAATACTCAGATGAGGATAAGAAGTTGCTTGAGATTGATGCAAAAGCCCATGGAATTCTGGCCATGGCATTGCCCAATGAAATCTATTCTGGGCTAATGCATCATGAAACTGCCCATGACCTCTAGATTGCTTTGAAAGAACAATTTGGAGGAACAGATGAGGTCTTGGCAAATAATAGAGAAATTCTTGCCCAACAATATGAGACATTCTCTCATAGAAAGGGTGAGACACTGACTCAACAATATGAGCGGTTTTTTGTTTGATCTCTGAACTAAAAATGGTCAAACTTGAATACACCAATATTCAGATGAATAACAGATTTCTCAGATCACTGCCTGAGAGATGGGACACATATACTATTGTCCTACGCTCCAGTGCAAGTTTGGACAAACTATCTCACCCAACTCCATGGGAATTGCTCACTTTTGAGAGAGAGATAGAACAGAAGAGAAAGCTGTCTTCATCTGGAAAGCTCACTGAAGACTTTATACAAGGCAACACTGCCTTGGTGGGTCATGAGTCAGAATATGCTTCATCTGAATGCCAGTATGATGAGCATATTAATTTCTCTTCAAGCAATTCTGATTCTGCATTTGTAAGTGTTGATGGTCAGTTACTGGGTGTAATAATGACAATCTATGTTTCATTATGGATGATCTCAAGGGGATTGCTGATGATGACTTAGAAGAGATGGATATTTGAGCCAAATGGCCTTGATAAATATCATCTCAGAAGTTCTACAAAAGAACTGGAAGAAAATTCCCAGGACTCTCTGGCAAAACCAAAGTTGGTTTTGACAAGAGCAAGTTGAGGTGTCACAAATGCCAACGGCTTGGACACTTTGCAAGAGAGTGTAGATCAACTGGATCTAACTCTACTGCACCCTTTGTGACTTTTCCTGGCAATAGTCAACAACACAGAGGGCAACATCCTGTCACCTCTAGTCATCATCCTCAACAACAATCTCCGGCATATTTTGTCCTCAGGGTCAAATGCCATATCAGTACCCTTGTTATTACATGCCACAGTCAAATCAAGTTCAAGTTCCTATGACACCACAACCTCATGCATTACCAGAACCTCAGCCTTCCCTATCTCATCAACAACCTCAATCTCAACAAGACAGCTTCTTCACCCCAGGAGTTGTTGACTGGAGCAGTTTACCAGATGACTTGTCTGGTCATGATCAACTGTTCTCAGGTGCTGGTCAACATGGTGGTGACAGTCCCTTTGGGAATCTAGCTCTTATGGCTTTGGAGTCTGCTGATACTTCATTTTCCAATGCCTCTACACCTCAGGTATCACAGGTATCCTCTGAGGCAAAAGCCAAATTATGTTCTGAACCATGCATAGCAGCATTTGCTTCCATTAGAGAAGCAAATGTAGCTTTAATTAATAAGAACATTGAGCTAGAACAAATAATTTCCAAAAACAAAGCTGAGTTTGAGTTTGTGCTCAAAGATAAAAATGATGAGGTTTATAAACTGAATTGCCAAATAATTGATGATAAGGCTAGAGAAGATGTACTTCTAGAGAAGTACAAAGATCTCAAAGAAACCCTGCAGTTACCCAGGTCGAGTGTGATAGGGGTACAATCATGCAAAGGTTTTGAAATGCTTCTTAGTAAGCAATCTGCTTCAAATGTGAAGTTTGGAATTGGCTACAATCACACTGCTCCACCTACAGATTTTACCCCAAGAGCAGAGGTAGAATCTGATGGTGAGAGTGATAACCAATCCATCACATCATGTGATCTACCTTCTGATACAGCACAATCAGAAGAGTAGCAGTCAGCATCAAGCCCTCTTTGAACCTATCAGCTGATGTTGATGGTCCAAATGCTGACATTCACATGATCATAGGTGATCAACTCAGGAGTTAATCCTGAAGGTCCTGAAAGGACTGGAGAGCAGGATTTAACACCTGAAGTTCAAACTTCAACTGCTGTCAGTACTGAAGAGAAGAAAACTGGCAGTAGAAAGAGTTTGAAGACTACTAAAGAGGTAGTCAAGAAAGCAACCAATGCTTCCAAAGCATTGAAGAACAAGTCTTCTGTTGCTTCACCATCTTTAGTTGATGATCAACCTAAGATGAAGAAGAAACCATGTGAAGTATGTGGTTTGTTCAATCATCTTGCAGATGATTGTTGGTACAAAAGAGGTTCCAAACTCAAAAAAGAAGAAGAAGAAATTAATGAGAAAATGGCAAAAATGAAAACTGAGTTTGAGACCACATTTATCAGCAACATCAAATCCTGTAACCCTTAAGTCCTTAAGAAATCCAAAAAGGAAGGAGTTAAACAGGTGACAGCTGAGGGTGCTCAAAAGAAGAAGGTGCAACATAGGACCTTATCTAACTCCACTAGCAATGTGTCTGATGAGCTAAAAGCTTTATCACAAAATCAGACACAGCTGGTGATGATGGTACAACATCTGTTGGGTAGAGTAACCAACTAGATTCTCCTATGTTGAAACCACACAGAAAAGGAGGTCTAAGCCAAAGGACTCCTCTTCTACACCATCTTCTTCTTCTCAGGCTGTTGTTACAAATAAACATGTTAGTTACCATCTATGATGAGACCAGGCCCAAAACCAAAAAGGTTTGGGTCTCTAAAACTAACTGATTGTTTATTATTGCAGGGTTCTTCAACATGCCAAAGTAGCATCTGGTATGTAGACAGTGGGGGATCTATGCACATGACTGGGAACATCTCTCTTCTTCATGACTACTCTCAAGGAAAGAAGGATTTGTCTCTTTGGCAATGATGCTAGGGGTTACATCATCGGTAAGGGCTTTGTCTCCAATGGAGAAATCAAATTTGATGATGTTAATCATGTGGAAAATCTCAAGTACAACCTCTTGAGTGTCAGTCAAATGTGTGATAAAGGCCATGTTGCCCTTTTCACAAGTCAAAACTGTAGGATTCTGTCATCTAAAGTTTTGCACTTGATTGACAAGGTGTTGGATGATCACACTCTCCTGAAAGCCAACAGGACAGGAAGAGTGTATGCCTTAGATCTCTCTAAGAAGATAGATCTCAAAGGCAATCCTTGCCTATTTTCCAAAGCCTCTTCTCAAGAATCTAAACTGTGGCACAAGAGGCTTGGTCATGTTAATCTCAAAAACATGAATCAGCTTAGCCACAATAGTTTAGTCAGAGGTCTTACCAATAAAGGAGTTCCACTGTGATGAAACCTGCACTGCTTGTTTAAAAGGAAAACAGCACAAAGTCTCATTCCCTCCTATTGAAGTGTCCAAGTCCACTGCCTGCTTGCAATTACTGCATATGGATCTATTGGTCCTGTGAGAGTAATGAGCATAGCAAAGAAGAAATACTGTCTGGTAATTGTGGATGATTACTCCAGATTTGTATGGACTTTCTTTCTACATTCAAAGGATGAGGCTACTCAGAAGATTATCCACTTTGTGCTGTACATTGAGAAGCAGTATTCCTTCCAGTCAAGTGTATTAGGAGTGATAATGGAACTGAGTTCAGAAATCATACACTTGATGACTTCTATCTTTCAAAGGGAATCAAAAGGCAGTTCAGCATTCCAAGGACTCCGAACAAAATGGAGTAGTCGAGAGAAAGAACAGGACCCTCATTGAAGCTGCAAGGTCCATGCTGGCTGACTCAGGTTTGCCATTGACCTTTTGGGCTGAAGCTGTCAACACAGCTTGTTATGTGCAAAATAAAGTTTTAGTAAATCAGAGGTTGATGAAGACTCCATATGAAGTTCTCCATCATTTGGCTCCTCTGATTTCATTTTTCAAAGCATTTGGGTGTCCCTGTTTTATTCTCAACACAAAGGATCAACTCCACAAATTTGATCCTAAGGTGGATGCAGGATACTTTGTTGGTTATTCATCTACTTGCAAGGCATACAGAGTCTTCAACTGCAGAACAAAGATGGTGAAGAAACTCTACATGTTAGTTTAATGAATCTCCAAAGGACAAGATTCCACAAAGTCCTGTGGAGTTATTTGATTTGGACATACTGCAATATGTTCCTTATCAAACTCCTGTGTTGCTCCTGTCAACAGTTCACCACCTGGTGGTACTGCTGATGATGATGATTGCAGTACTCACCTCTTCAGGTTTAGTGATCAGCTGCCTGACTCAGCTAGACCTGATGTTCCTGTAGCACCAGTGTCAACATCCACAACAAATGCTGATGAGATTTCTTCGAATTCAACTTCCTTTGAATTACCATCCACTGATTGGTTTCAAGGAAATGATTCACCATCACCATCTGTTGCTGCTGAACCGGCTACAAACACTTGCACAGATCTCATTGTGTATCAAGATCTGAAGAATCACCCTATGTCTCAAATCATTGGTGATATCACTTCTGAGTATCAACAAGAAGTCAATTGTCAAATTTCTGCTTCTATGCTCTCTTCATCAGTCAGCAAGAGCCAAAGAATTATCACATTGCTTTAAAGGACAATGGATGGTTGATGCCATGCAGCTTGAGCTTCTTCAGTTCAAGAACAGCAAGTGTGGGAACTGGTTCCTCTACCTCCAGGTAAGTGTGCAATAGGCACTAAATGGGTGTTTAGGAACAAAACTGATGAAAATGGGCTTATTGTTAAGAACAAGGCCAGACTGGTTGTTCAGGGGTTTGCACAAGAAGAAGGTATTGATTATGATGAAACCTTGCCCCTGTAGCCAGACTGGAAGCAATTCGATTGTTTTTAGCTTATGCTGCTTATCAAAACCTTAAAGTCTTTCAAATGGATGTCAAAAGTGCATTTTTGTATGGAAAAGTTAAAGAAGAGGTTTATGTATGTCAACCTCCAGGCTTTGAGGACAAAAACATCCTAATTGGGTGTTAAGCTTGATAAAGCTCTTTATGGGTTAAAACAAGCTCCCAGAGCCTGGTATGAGACATTATCAAACTTTCTTCTGGAAAACAATTTCACTAGAGGCTCCATAGACAAGACTTTATTCATTAAGAAAGCTGGGCAGCATAATCTACTTGTTCAAATTTATGTAGATGATATCATTTTTGCATCCTCTGATCCAAAGTTGTGTGATGCCTTTACAAAGTTGATGCAACAGAAGTTTGAAATGAGTGCCATGGGAGAATTACAGTTCTTTCTGGGGTTGCAAATCAAACAAAAGGCTGGTGGAATTTATTCATCAGTCCAAATTACAAAAGATCTTTTGCAAAAGTTTGATTTACAAAACTGTAAGCCTGTTTTACTCCCATGAGCAGCACCACACAACTGGACTCAGATCAGAAAGGTAAAGTGGTTGATGAAACACTTTATAGATGTATGATTGGGTCCTTGATGTATTTAACAGCTTCTAGACCAGATATTATGTTTGCTACATGTGTTTGTGCTAGATTTCAGGCTGCACCTAAAGAGTCTCATCTGATTGCAGTCAAGAGGATCTTAGATATCTTATCTCAAGGCACTCCATCTCTAGGTTTATGGTATTCTACCGGACATTCTGGTAAATTAGTTGCTTTTTCTGACAGTGACTATGCAGGGTGTAAGTTGACCAGGAAATCAACTTCTGGTGGATGTCAATTCCTAGGCAACTGCTTGATTTCTTGGCAGAGCAAGAAACAGACCTCAGTTGCTACATCCACTGCCGAAGCAGAGTACATTGCTGCTGCAAGCTGTACATCTCGAGTACTCTGGCTTCAAAACCAACTTTTGGATTATGGCATTACAGAGACTAAGACTCCATTGTTAATGGATAGTGCTTCAGCTCTTTGCATTGTCAAAAATCCAGTCCAGCACTCTAGGACCAACATATAGAGATCAGACATCATTTTATAAGGGATTGTTTTGAAAAAGGTCTGATTGATCCTAAGTTTGTGTCTAGTGCTGATGAGCTTGCAGACATTTTTACTAAGCCTTTGGATAGTTAACTTTCTAAAACCTGGTGTTAAGGCTTGGTATGCTGCAACTAAATAAGTGACAACTACTGATGATCTCAGTAATTCATACTGATGATCATGAGTACCTATGTCACATATAAGTACTGATGAGCTCTTTTAACCTCAGTAGTTTTATAACTACTGAAGGCTGAATGTCTCACAAGTACTGAAGTACTTCATCTGTTCTAAACTACTGATGTAGTTACAACTACTGATGCAGTTACAACTACTGCAATCAGTAAAAACAGATAAGTACTGATGTCCTATGAAACAACTGAAATCAGCCAAAAGACTGATGAATGTGTTGAGGACAGTTTGAAACAGCTGAAAAGCTAAGAATTGACGAAAATAGCTGAAGAGAACTTCTCTTCAGTCGTTTGTACAACTGCTGTTTCATTCTAAACAACCGAAGCAAAACCACGTCTTCAGTAGTTTTATAACTACTGATGACTAATACCAAGTCTTCAGTTGTTTACAACAGCTGATGACAAAACCACTGTCTTCAGTAGTTTCATAACTACTGATGACAAACACCAAGTCCTCAGTTGTTTCAATCATCTGAAGTCAAAACCACGGTCTTCAGTAGTTTTCTCAACTACTGATGCCTAACACCACGACTTCAGCTGTTTCAACGTCTGAAAGGATAATACCATGTCAACGGTCGTTTAAAACTACTGATGACTAACACCACATCCTTCAGTCGTTTCCTTACCCGTACCCTAAAATACCCCTAACCTGAGCTCTCCATCCTTCATCTTCTTCAAACCTAACGTTCCTCTCCAAAACTTCCCTCTTCTCCATGGCGTCTATGCAAATTAAACGCGACACAACTGTGTTGCCTACCTCACAAAATCGCCGATCTGGACTAAGTTCGATACTGCTATCGATCTTATGGTTCAGTCCCAATACAACAAGGCATTCCTTCTGAACCCCGTCTTACATGCCGAATCCTTGAACCAATTTTGGATGAACGTTACTGTTACCACTGAGGAGAGCAACACACCATCCCTCCGGTCAGTCGTCAACAACAAAGAAGTAGTCATTACTCCTGCAACAATCCGTAAAATTCTTCAACTGAATGATGCTACTCTTGCTGGATCCGAAGGGCACCATAGATCTATCCTTTGCTCAGCATGGATATCAAGGCGATCTCAGTGCCACCACCATCATGAAGAAACACTTTAATGACGCTGAGCGCTGATTTTTCACATGGTAAATGTATGTTTGGCCCCTAAGACGTCGTCTTGGGATCAAATGTCCACCAAATGGCAGCAGGTAATGTATTCTATCCTTGAGCAAAAACCACTAAACTTTTCAGAATTAATATTTTCAGAGCTCAAAGATATGGCTCAAAAACTAACTGCCACCGTTGGATACTCTATCCACGGTTCATAATGGCCATTATTATAGACCAGCTTAATGCTGAGGGACTTGTTGGCTTGGGAGTCCCTGCTACGGCTGTTCTGCCGGAAGTATACTCCCGGCACAACTCTGACCGGACACTAAAAATGGCTGCCAAGCTGCGAAAACCCACGCAGCTGGAACCCACAGCCACCACCTCCAAATCCAAAGTCCCTACCAAACCCACCAAAAAGAAACCCAAAATGGCTACTCAGGGAATGAGTCCCTTGAGGATGCCCCTGCAACACAAACGCAGGATATATCCACTAGTCCAAACCCCCTAGTGGATACAATGACTCCAGCCACAGCCGCTCAGGCTTCCTCTCAACAGGAGCCTGCAGCAACTCCCCAAGGGGCACCTACTTATCTGGGATCTTACTCACTTGAGGAGATTGCCATTGAAGAGCACCATCCTCCCCAGGTGCACACTGCTTCTATCCCCTCACCCCAAACAACACCGCCCCTCACAGCCCAACTTTAATAGTTGCACAAGTGCTGACTCAATTGCACTCCTCACCCCCTCCCCAGAAACCACTTACTATTGGGAATACCTCTACAATTGAGGGGGAGGAACACAGTGCACCTGAGAAACCACAGCACAGGGGTTTCCCAATTCTATCTCCTGGGTAGACAAGGAGCTTAGAATATCTAGTGAGGCTGCCACCTCCTCTGACTCAGCACATGACCAGAGTGAGGCTGGTAACATTGCTAAGACCTCCCTAGAGGCAACAGCTGATGATTGACATTGTCCTGAGGCTGGAAGTCCCCAGTACCAAGCACAAGGGGCACATGCACCAACTGGTCTACACCCAGTGCATGAAATCCTGCTCTAAGCAGGAGGTCAGCTGATTCAGCTTCGGCTGATGATGACCTGGGCTTCTTCTATGATGTTCTTGCCCAGAAACAAACACAATCTGGAAGAGAAAGTCAGTAGGCTGCAAAACTACTTGACCAACTCTCACAGGAGAAAGACCATCTGCCTCTATCCACCCACAGATGGCACCTTCCCTTGAAGGTTTCCCAAACACGAGCCACCCCAAAATCAACCACCTGCCTCTGCTTCAGGCCCTACTTCTCAGGAACAGAACCCTCCTGAGCAAATAGGTGTTGTCATCCAAAATTCCCTCCTCTCTCACACCACATAATCACTGATATAGTGATCAAAGCCCTTGATGAGAGGCTTTCCTTAACATTACAGCCCTTGGTTGATGCTGCTGTCCAAAAGACTCTTTCTGCGGTACAAACCCCTTCCTCCAATGCAACCAAAAAGGGGAGAGTACTGCAGTGAAAGAAAGGAAGAGGAAAGATCCGAGGAAAAGGAAGTGATGCAAGCCCAAGAGGAGGAAAAAGAAAAGCAACCTCTGCTCACTTACAAGCGAAAGAGAAGTGCTGATGATCACACTGCTGAAGACAAATCCTTGGAGGAGCTGGTCAAAGAAGCTGACACCACACACAGCCGATCCATGGATAAAATAATTGAATCTTCAGGCAGGGGTTTGACACAGCCACACTGGATAGTGAGATCAGAAGGTTAGAAGTACAAGAGATACAAACCCGATGGGCAGGGTATGATGCTCTTGAGAAAGAGAGGTTGGAAATAATCATCCGCTTTATTGCAAAATACTTGGGAAGATCATTAATGGAGATCCGCGCATGGACCAGGGACAGCATTCTGGCTATAGCCACCAGAATCTGTCTGTCTGAGCAATTCAACAAAGGGATTATTGTGGAAGCCCTTGATGAGGCTGGGGCTGGTAAAGGTTAGAGATGGCTAAACTCACAAAGGCGAAACTAACTACAAGGATGCTAGATCAACCTTCCCTTCCACCCACTCAAACAGATCTTATCCCTCAAATCTCCCAACCAACCTCTAAGCCAAAATCCAAACATCCTCATTCTTCAAAACCAATTCCTTCACCAACCCAACCATCATCTAGTGATGTACCCAGAAGGAGAGAAGGGTGCTGAGGATGGAAGAAGAAGAAGAAGAAGAGGATGAAGATGATAGTCTGCCACTCTCTGCTGTTCTGAAGCTACCAAAACCCCGAAGTCAACCCATGATCACACCTGACTCTCAAAGGGAAATGGTCAGAGTCAAGATAGAAGAAGAAGAACAGCAGAAGAAACAGACGAGCAACTGTTGAAGATGGTTGACAAGGAATTTCCTCAGTCATCATCTATTCAAGCCATGAAAGGGCATGCTCAAAGGCTGTACACTCTCAGGCACACCTTTCAGTATCAGAAGGAGAGAGTGAGAGTATGGCCAGACCCCAGGGTGAGTTCTAGAATCCATAAAAGAACTATCCCACACAGATACAACGGCCAGGTACGAAAAACAATAGAGTCTACCATCATGTTGGCCGTTGTAGTCTCACCTTGGGAAATCATTGATGAATTCAAGAAAGCTCACCAAGCAAAGAAGACCCCTCAAGCCTTACTAGAAAACAAGATGATTAAGAAGGGGTGTTATATAAAAAGCTTGAAGACATCCAGAAGAATGAGCTCCAGTTACTCCTTGAAGGCAACCATCCTGATGAATTTGTATATAGGGAGGTAACTACGGTGGAGCTGAAAAATGGCAGGACCATGAAGTACTTATCAGAGTACTATGGTCCAGAGTTCTTCTTCGAAGGAGGAGTAGAAGAACTCTCTCAGGAGGAACAAGTTGTTCTCCTTGAGGCCTATGTTCGTGAGTCATACAGACTCATTACGGGGAAGTAAATCTTATGAATGGGATAACAACTCTGTGTCCAGTTCCCCAAAACAGAGTTCCCATTCATACTCTGCCAAACAAATATTTGAGATTTCTTCCCAGGCCGGAGCTTACATGGGTCATCTTCTCTACTGATCAAGAAGGAAAAAGACCAACATTTTGCCATCAATAAGTGGGAGAATAAATAAGTTAGAGGTTTTGGTTGCATTGGTTCAGGGGGAGTTTGTTGGACCAAAAGAACCAATGAGCCAAGATCAGAAAACCTCTAAGTCCACATGGTATCACAACAACTGCTGAAAGCCTCATCAGTAGTTTGACAAGTGCTGAAGACTTCAACAGCTGAAGATCAAGTGCTGAAGACCTTAACAGCTGAAGAAAACAAGTGCTGAAGTACAACAGCTGAAGAACACAAGTGCTGAAGCTGAAAGACCAAAGTACTGAAGTACAACAGCTGAAGAGTTCACAAGTACTGAAGATCAACAACTGATGTACAAGGTCTGAAGACAAAGACTGAAGACATCAGCTGATGATATCTACTGAAGTCATCAGCTGATGAAACACTGAAGGTCAAAGTCTGAAGATCAAGTACTGAAGCCTCAGTAGTTTGTCACAACTGCTGAAGAGTACTTCTTCAGTAGTTGTGATATCAGTAGTTTATTTTCTATGTTTCAGTAGTTTTGTAAAACGACTGAAGAGCTTGTTCTTCAGTCGTTGTAGTTTCAGTAGTTTTATATTTTGTACTTAACATGCTGATATGTTCTCTGTAGTTGTGAACATTTCAGTAGTTTGTTAAGAATTAGTTATTTTTGTATTGGATCTGCCAGTTGTCACTTTCCGTGATAACAGCAGTGATTGTTGCACTCTATATAAGGAGTGACAACCTATTGTAATCGGTGAGGAATGAGTGAATGAATGGAATGAATGATTGATTTGATTAGAAATATTCTACATCTATAAACATTCCTAGAAATCAGAAATACATATTCTCTCCTATAACCGTATGCGATCTTAATGCTTACAAGTATCGATTGCTTGCTACAATTTGTCTAATTCTAGTTTGTATTCCGCTGCTTTATATTCTGATACATCAAACTTGTGATCACTGATCCTGTCAAAGGTGGTGGTGAGTGGTGGAAATTAGGGGTAGTATAGATGAAGGTGGTGGTGGAGTGGTTGTGGTAGTCATGTGTGAGGTGGTAGAAAGGTGGTGGATGGATGGTGGTAAAGGTGGAGTGGTGGAAGTGGTAGTAGTAGTGGTGGTGGTGATGAAGGTCATCCTCCTCCTCTTATCTTCAAACTGTGGGGCTGAGCCATCCTTCTTCCTCGAGCCCCTCGAGGTGGATGCTCCCCTAGAACACGGCTGGGCTGATCAGGAGCATAGGTAGGATCAGTGTCCCCCTCCCCCGACTCGCCAGGGCGTCCTCCAACCTCCCAAATACCTCTGTCGGTGGCAACCCCGGCTCCCCACAGTCTGAGTCAAGGGCTGCTCGTCTGTATCCTCCTCCTCATCCAGACGAAAGTCCTGATGGAACCCTGCAACCTATGTTCCACCTTGGGTCGATGATGGAGATGCTATATCAGTAGTGGGGGCCCTCAGTTGAGTGGGCCCTGCATCTCCATCATCACCACTACCATCGTTGTCGGAGTCATCTTCAGGGAGCTCCAGCTGCTCGACATCCGAATCACTGTGTACGTGGCGCCATTTACACCTCCCCGGCGCCATGTAGTCCACCTTGGCCAGATGGACTTTGAGTATCTTTATTAGGGGTTTGACCTTCTTTCCCCGGTAAACCTTCATACGACCCAATGTCGTATCATCCATAATCTCCAACGACACAATGTCATGGCTCTCCTTTGGCAGTGTGGGCAGCTTCTCATCAAAGATCATCTATAAAAACATAGGGTACATACAGAAACCCTCTTTGCCCATCGCCTCCAAGTTCTTTATCAAGTAAGAGAAAATCATGCTAGAAAAGCTAAAAGGGTGGTTCAAAACTAGTGCCACATAGGCATTTTGTATTTGGTCTGAAAGATCATCAAACCCACCCCTTCGCGAAGCCAAGCACTTGAGGATGACGTGTGCCAAGTACTTGTACTGGGGACACAAGTTGCTCTTATTGAGCACACCTGCGTCAATATCCCCAGCGTACTTCATCCTCATGAAGAACCCACTCACTGTCAGCGGGTGAAGTCTGGTGGGGTGGTATGCATCATCACCCAACCCAAGTACTAGCTGAATGTCCTTAGCAGTTATCTCTATAGCCATCCCAAAAATGGAGCTCCTTATGTTGTACGGCTCACAAGAGCGGTCAACTGATGCTCCCTCCTTGAAGGCCTACTGAATAGACCTGTAGGAGTGCATGGTGTAGATATCGCCTTGTGGATCCTGGATCACTTGAGGAAAGCGATGATCCCCACAAACTCGGCACCATTCCGAGTCGTGGAGTCTAGGTGAGCACATATGTTGTGCTTGGGGTTGATGGACCATCTGTCCACAATTAATCTGTAACATAAGACACATAGACATTAGCTAACCCCATGGCACAAATCAGTTCTAATTAACTTGATTGAATTCATTCTGGTTCACTCCTGCGATTAAACCATGCGACTGTGCTTAGTCAGTTGACTTGGCATGCGACTGGATTCAGACGGGTGACTGAGTAGGCGACAGAGTTTAATCGGTTGACTGAGCCTGTGATTGGTTCAGTTAGCTGATTGAGCTCATTCGTATGATCCATTCGGTCGATTGAGCTATTCGACCAACTCAATCGTGCGATTGGAGTTCATCCTAGCATCCAGTCGCATGACCCACTGTTCGGTCGACTGTGATTCAATTTTTAACCAATTCTTGAAATTAGACTTCGTGTAATGGTTCTTTAGACTCGCATTGAATATACTAATAACCTAATAACCTTTATTTTAACATTTTACTTGGTATAATTAGGTTATTAGTCCATTCACAGTTCGGTTCTTGTTTGGTCCAATTTCTTGATTTTTGGAGGCCAATCGATGGAGTTTTTGGCACAATCACGCTGCATTTTACCTGTATAATCAATAACAAAGGTCAGAATATG
The DNA here is from genome assembly GCA_025506515.1 of Flaveria trinervia. Classification (NCBI taxonomy): domain Eukaryota; kingdom Viridiplantae; phylum Streptophyta; class Magnoliopsida; order Asterales; family Asteraceae; genus Flaveria; species Flaveria trinervia. The sequence goes on from CM046442.1 coordinate 36,212,666, forward strand.
AGAATAAGCATGATATTTGGGTCAAATGAAAATTTGGCAGAGTAACGGTAAGGTGTGTGATTTTAGGGCGATTGGGGGTGATGAGTTGAATGCGATCGACTGTGGCCCTATTTATACTGAATCTGATTTCAATCGGCCGACTGGACCCATTCACTCGGTTCATTCGGGAGAATGGACCTCAGTCATGCGATTGGCTCAGTTGATCACATTCAGTCAGCCGACTGGATTTCAGTCAAGCGACTGACTCATTCGCACAGTTCCATTCGGTGGAATGGCTCATTCTGATAAGCCATTCGGGTGAATGGTTCATACTCATATGCCATCCGGCTGTTTAGTGCATGAGTATGGTCCATTCGTACGGTTGGTCCATACTCATGGTCCAGTAGTGCGATTGGATCTTACTCATGATTTTGACTTTATGACCATTTCTCACTTAAACCCTTTTTAACCTTTGATTAAACTTTATGAGCATTTGATCATCACAGACATGATCATTTTAACTTCAAAAACTTTTGACCACCTCAGACGTGATCCTTTTAAGCAATTTCTCACCTCAAACGTGACTGATTTTACCTTTGAAAACACGTGTGATCACCTTCGACGTGACCCTTTTAGATGACTAAATCCCCTATTGAATTCCATGATGTAGTCCGATATCAAACTAAACTGAATTTTACTAAATTTAAACAAATTGAAAGACTTAAATTGAAATACAAAACTAAAACTATTTTTTGACGTTTTGTGTGAGGTGAAAATCCTAAGATAGAAATCTAATGGATTCGGTTCCGGAATAGGCAGCTTCAATTAATTTTGACCATAACTAGACCAATTCAATTTGGAATCATACAAGCAAGTCAAATCATTTGCGACATGTTATCAACACCTTTTGATGCTCAATTCTTGTTTTTTCATCTAGAGTCGTTAGCAAGTTTAGGAAATCATACTAGTACTATTAGATTCCCACATTGATTTGGACTTTCAAGAATTGTAACCATGATGATTGTCAGTATTCTGATCCTCTTAAATCCATACACAGACTTTTAATCTTTTTGCACAGTTCTCACCAACAACATAAGTTACTAGTTTGATTGCTTTTGATCATATTTTGGTCTTACGCTCACATTTGTGGCACTTATTCTGCTCATCACCCGTTATTGGAGTTTTGTTGATTGTGTTCACCAGGGATAAGATGTTAACACACAATTTGTTGAACAACTTAGTTTGTTCTTGAGATCACTAACAAGGTCTAATCATCTATTGTGTTGAATCTACCGACATATCATCTGTGGTCTAACAACCTCTAGGTCTACTTTCTTTGTGTTACCTTAGTAGTGAATAGTTTTACTATCATTTTTCCTTTTATATTGCCCAGACTTCTTGCATGGCACTCACCCATTCCTCATCGAATCGATATCACAGATACGATCTACTTTCTATCAGCTAGCCTCTCCTCCGCCTTTTTTTAATGTTACTAACTAACCTATTCTGCCCCTAAAATTCTAAAACCATAAACGATTTACGCTTTTCAGGATTTTAGTAGGCGACCGAATAACATTAATTTAATTAAGCTACTTAAACAAATAAAAATAAAAATAAAAGGAAAATGGACAATAAGCATGGGACTACACATGGTCATCATCGGGAATTACATCACTTTTCTTATTAACGCCGTTAACCTCTAACAGATATAAAAAACGTAGTTTTTCAAAAACCTTTGTATAGAGGTCAGTACGTTGAAAATTAGTATAAATTTTAATCACTTTGATTAGGTTCTTTTCAAAGCAATCACGTATAAAGTGATATTTTATGCCGATGTGTTTGGTCTTAGGATGTTGGACCGGATTCTTAGTTACTGCAATCGCAGCAGAGTTACCAACAAAAATAGTAGTAGAAGAGAATTTCAAACCATAGTCCCGCATTTGCTGTTGAATCCATATGATTTGTGAACAGCAGCTTGCGGCAACAACGTATTCGTCTTCACCGGTTGACAAAGCAACTGAGGTTTGCTTCTTACCCTACCACGTCACTAACCTCCTCCTAAAGAATTGACATTCCGCTGATGTGGACTTGTAGTTCATCTTCCAGCCATCATAATCCGAGTCACTATACGTTGTCAGCTCGAAGTCATCGTCACGAGGATAGCACAATCCAAGTGTTGGAGTACCCTTTAGATAACGAAAGATCCTTTTGACCCCTATCAGATGTTTAACTTTTGGCTTTGCCTCATATCTTGAACATAAACATGTGGTGTACATGATATCAGGTCTTGAGGCAGTGAGGTACTTGAGAGATCCAATCATAGCTCGGTACATGGTGACATCAACCAGATCACCATTCTCATCGAGTGCTACATCATGGTTTGTAGCAAGTGGAGTCCCAGCTGCAGAAGCATTCTCCATGTCAAACCGAACTGAGGATATCTCCTACATACTTGGTCTAATGTACAAAAATACCTTTTGGTGTCTGATCCACCTGTAACCTGAGAAAGAATTTCATCTCTCCCATGGCACTCATCTCAAACTCAGCCTTCATTACTGCTTCAAACTCTTTACACAGATCTTCGTTCTTTGAACCGAAGATTATGTCATCGACATAGATTTGGACAAGCAGTAAATCTCCATCCTTTTCTTTATGAACAATGTACAATCAATGACACCTCTACAAAAACCGTGTTTCACAAGGTTAGTTGAGATTTTCTCATACCAGGCTCTAGGAGCTTGATGAAGCCCATATAGAGCCTTGTCGAGTTTGTAAACTCTATCCCGATGATATGGATCCTCAAATCCCTCGGGTTGACTGACGTACACTATCTCTCTAATTTCACCATGAAGGAATGTACTCTTCAAATCAAGTTGATAAACTTTAATCTTCATATACAATGCGTAGGCAAGGAAGATACGGATTACTTCCATTCTTGCCACGGGTGCAAACACTTCATTGTAGTTAATGCCCTCAACTTGTCGAAATCCTTGAACAACAAGTCGAGCCTTGTTTCTGATGATAACGCCTTGACCATCTTTCTTGCATTTCAAGACCCATTTTGTGCCAACGACCTTAGCACCTTTAGGTCTGTCCACCAGAGTCCATACACTTAACTTCTTGAACTGAAGAAGTTCTTCTTGCATGGCACTCACCCATGCCTCATCATTTAGAGCTTCACTAACATACTTTGGCTCGAACTGAGACACAAAGCAACGATATGCACTATCATGAACATAGCCCTTTTCCATCACCGAGGCATAATCAGCTGAAAACAGTTGATTTCTAGTCCGAACTCCTCATATCACATCTCTAATGACATTATCCAAAGGATGATACACATTTAGTCGTGAACAAGGAGTGGTTGGAACAACTACCTCAGAGTCAAGATTATGAACATTCGGTTCAGCATTTGAGGCAGTACGAGTCTGAGGTTCGGAAGATGCAGAGGCATCAATGTCAGATGCTTGTGGACTATCGGTAGGGGGAACCTGTTCCTCTTGGTTGTTTGATCAGTCTCCACAGCTTATTCATTTGAGAAAGAGTAACAATCTTCAAGTGCTCCCCCTGAGTTGTTAGATGAATTGCCTTGTAGTCCAGATGATGTAGTTTCCTGAGCTGGTGTGTTTAGAACATCATCCATCATCTTTGTGGCTAACTCATCATCTGAAGTGGATAGTGGTATGTTGAAGGACTTGAAGAATCCATCATAGTCGAAAAAGAAGCGGATCCTTTTCCAGCAGGTGGTGTGGTCTATCTTTGAACATCAACATTACACCACACTTCTACCTGACCCGTTGAGTTGTTGTACACCCTTTTGTTCGGTATGTTGTATCCTAGAAAGATACCTTCATGAGCCTTCTCGCTGAATTTGCCCTCTTGAGTCTTCTTCAGTAGGGTGCACTGAGCCCCAAACGGCTTGAGATACTCTAGATTAGGTTTACGTCGTTGTAGTAGCTCGTAACACGTCTTTCCATGGCGCTTAACTGCCAGGACCCGATTTAGCGTATAACACGCATTTGCAACTGGTTCATTCTAGAATTGGACAGGCAGTTTTGAGTCTGCTAACATCATCCATGTTGTCTCTATCAAGCTGCGATTCTTCCTTTCAGCAACGCCGTTCATCTAAGGAGTGTAGGCAGAAGTGAACCGATGCACAATTTCCTTTTCATTGTAATAGCCCTCCATCCATTGATTCTTGAACTTGGTTTCCATTGTCTAAGCACACTTGACGTACCTTCAACTTGTATAGGGACTCCAAAGTAGTTACTAACTCCTTGAATGACTCAAATGATTCTGATTTGGATTTCAGAATCATCACCAAGTGAATCTTGAGTAGTCATCAGTAACTATATAGCAGTACAGGTCGCTTGCGATGCTTCTTGTACTGACTGGACCAAATAGATCCATGTGAAGAAGTTCAAGAGGAAGTTCGATAGAGTGAACTTTCTTTTCCTTATGAGACTTCTTTGTCTGTTTTCCCTTCTTGCACGCAACACAGAAATCCAAAAGTTGGATGTTTTTGACATTAACTCCTCTCACTAAATCATTCTGGATCAGGTGATTTATCTTCCGTGGATTAATGTGTCCCATTCTCCTATGCCAGGAGATGGATTCCTACTCAGTAGCTTTTGACAAGAAGCACTGAACTTCATGATCCGTTGTGGAGGCCTTTGATAGATCCAAGACCAAAAGGTCCTTATATCTCGAGGCAGACATTAATACTTGATCCTCCGGGATGACATAGTCCTTTTTCAGGACATAGCACTTCTTGTTGTCAAACACTACCATAAATTCTTTATCACAAATTTGAGAAACAGAAAGCAAGTTATTTTGAAGTTTTTGAGCGTAGTTTACCTTGTCAAACTTCACTTTCTGATTACCTACTTCCCCTTGAGCTATGATGTGCCCACCTTTGTTTCCTGCAAACGAAACATGACCTCCTTTTATCTGTTTGACATTTGATAAGAGATCTTTGTTCCCTGTCATGTGCCTAGATGCTCCGCTGTCAATAATCCACGTGTTGGTTTCAGCACTATATCGAACACCCTGCACATTCAGTTTGAAAACATTAGTTCAGGTTAGGGACCCAAGCCTTCTCTGGCTTGGTTTCCCAGAGGCATCACACATAATAAATGTTACCCATTGACTGTTTGAGGGTGAGGGAAGCTCAGATGTCTTCTTGTTCTCATTATCTGACAATGAGGTTGATTTCTCCTTCCATAAGCCAGCTTTGTGTAAGGCCTGTTTATGATAACAGATGACTGGCTAATGTGTGGAACTTTTGGTTGACTATCTCTTTTAGGTGGCGTCACTGAGTTCCTCTTAAAAGAGCTAGGTTTTTGTTTAGGAAGTTCAACTTTCCTGGTCGGTGTTTGATAGTAAGGACAATGACTGTAGCAACCTCTGCTTTCGACTTTTAGATTTAATTGCTTATGTGGAGATGTATATGACACCCGGGTGACCTTACTTTGTTTTGGTTTTGACTCTCCTTGTATAGATGTTTTGTCTGGTTTAACATAGTTAATTGCGTTAACATTTTTAACATCTTTTTCTTTTCTATTTACTGGACTTTGACATTGTTAGGACCTGGTATTTGACCGAATTACCTGGATATTAACGTGTAAACCAGATCAAATAGTGCGGAATCCTATTTGATTGGCGATCCAATCAGTGAGAACACACGAAGAATCAATCAAGAATTGAAACTAACGTTAGAAATCGATTGGGAATCGATCTAATGTGTTCTGTGAACTTGGAGAACGAGTTGGAAGGTTTCTGGACGGCTAGGGTACGTCTGGAATCGTAATTGATCGAGAGTTTTGTTTTTCACGAATTGAGTTGTATTTATAGGTTGGTATTATTCAATCGTGCGACTGAACCATTAGTTTGGTTCAGTCGTGCGATTGAACCATGCGGTTGATTCATTCGTACGACTGAGTGTTCAGTCGTGCGACTGAGCCAATCTTATGTTACAATCGTACGACTGATCCAGTCTCCTGGTTCAGTCGTGCGACTGAGTCAATCGTGTGAAGTTCTTCACGTGTATGATTCATTCGCATGAGCCATTCGCATGAGAACTTCATTAAGTTAAGTTTGAATGTTTTAATTAATATAACATAATGTGCAACCATTCAAATAATCATAAACCCAATCAATTCAGTCACGAATCATTAATGAACTATTAAACATTATAACTAACAAACTATCAATATCATTTCATTAATCATACCAAACAAGATCTATTACATCACATATCATGATCTAGGGACATACATGTATCAACAAACTCCCCCTTGGACCTAGATCTCTCTAATGTCTTGTTTTCTTCATTACCTCCTCATAGTTCTTGTACTTGTCCTCTTGTGTGACTCCTGCGTGAATATCAAACGCGAAGCAAAGTCGTATAACGTTTTGGAACTGGAGGGCTTGTACAATGTCTTGTGTGTCATAGAACAGTGGCCACTTGTATAATGTATAGACATCATTAGCAGACAAGTTGGTTAGCCACATTGGGTCGAATACCCTGATGTTATCCATTTGGCCCTCTTTATCTAGGACTATGACCGCTTCTGCTGTTCTCCAATCGTAGTACCACCACTTAAAGTGTGGTGTGAAATCCTTTGTCATTTCCCGAAGTGGGATTCTTGACATTGTGCGCGGAGGATTCCACTTCAACACAATCTTTGGTTTTCCAGTAATGGCATTCATCTCAGACCTTCTAATATACCTTGTAGGTTGTTGAGGTCTGAAGTTAATCCACCTGGTGTGGTACTCTTTCTTTAGGGCAGCCTCAAACCAGCCTGACATCTTTCTCGGGTCAGCATACAACAGCTTCAATTTGGCCAGCTGGTTGAGCTCAAAACCTGGTTGAGTCTTTAGATCATGTGGAAATCTAAAGTACTCTATGCCCTTCTCCCTCTTAACGGCATAAACGTTAAGATCATCAAAATATGCCCATGCTATAATCCTGCCTGACACCGTAAGATGTTTCTTGACGCTGTAGAACTTGGTGTAGGCATCCCTCTTCGGTGCAGCACGTTGGGCTCTAACTTCTTTAAAACATTCAGTCCACTCAGCCTTTCGAATGTCTACGTCATCATTTGAGGCTTGGGTTGTTCCTTTGGTCTTTCCTGTTTCCTGCTCCATCTTGTCTAGTACCTCAAACATATCACTGACTAGGGACTCACCCAGATTGGGGACCACATTACCCTCGTTGTCAGCATACTGAGGGTACTCTTCTGCAGTAATATCTTCAACCTCAACTTCATAAACGTCATTTAGTTCTTCATCACTAGTTGAAACAACTGTTGGAGCATCCTTGACAATTTCATCAGGATTGAGTCTAAACATCTCTGCCAGTTGCTCGTTAGATAGGTCATGAATTATTTCACCTTCTTCAGGGGTATAACTCACTGACCTTCTGACAATCCCTTGCAGATCAAGAATCATTGTGAGTTGAGACTTGACCTGTTGAAGGGGAGCAATATCAAATCATCTCTGTTGTACTTTGGATCTGTTTGATTTACACATTTTACACTCAAATCATTAGTAATTTATCAAACAAAATGCATTAACTTAATATAAATATTTAGTACATGGTTTTTCAATACAGAATACAAAAGTAAATAAATACATAAACATCTACTATTTACTTTTATCCTGAATACTCGGCTCATCACGTGAAGGTGCAGAAGCAGAAGCTGACTGATCTTGTCTGTTCTTTGATCTTTTCTCTTGCCCTGGAGCTGAGACAGATTCAGCTGCTTCTCCTCCGTCAGTGTCTTCATCTTCACACCATTCATCGGTTTTCTCTTCATCAGTTTCACTCTCATTATCATCTTCGTCTTCATCATCATCATCATCATTTCTGTCCCCATCCCTTATCTTTAAAGGTTCCTCCTTTGATCCTTTCAATTTTAGCAAAATGGTCCTCTTAGCCTTTTCCAACTCCTCTATTTGCTTACTTGCCGCGACACTTTTAGCTTGGAGTTGGTCCATCTTGGTGCTCTGAGCAGCCAATTGCTGGGCCTGCTCCTCAATTACTCGATCCTGCTCTGCAATTTTATGTGATTGTGCAGCAGTCAGGTCAGTAAGTTGGCAGCTCCGAGTTGTCTTTTCCTCATCAGCCGCCAGCAATCGCAACACCATTCTGTTTAACGCCGACAACTGTTCCTCTACCCTTATTGGAGGTAGAGGAGATCTATAGGTGTGTGAGGGATGGGCTGAGGGCATTGATTGGTGTGACGTGGTGGTGGAAGTGGCGGTAGTGAAGATAGGTCTGTATAGTGGTGGAGGTGATGAGGGAGTAAAGAATGTGGTGGTGGAGGGAAACGGTGCTGTGTGGAAGGTATGGTGGGGGCTGTGATAGATGTGGTGGATTTGGTGGATGTGGTGGATGTGGTGGATGTGGTGGAAGTGGTAGTGATAAAGGTCACCCTACGCTTCTTCTTTTTCTGGCCATGGGGTTTGGCCATTCTCTTCCTCCTTGATCCAGTTGAGGAGGAAGCTCCCCCTACAATCCCGCCTGAGGACCCCAGAGCATAAGTTGGGTCAGTTTCTGTATCTCCGGAGCCTCTCGGTTGTTCACCAACAACCCTTAACCCATGTTCTGTAGGAACAACTTTCCTTCCCATAGTTCGGGTAAGTGGCTCCTCATCCGATTCAGCCTCATCCTCCTCGTTAAGAACAAAATCTTGATGAAATCCCGCTGACTCAGTTACCTCTGCAGATGTGACGGACACAGGAGGTACAAAATCAGACACAGTGCCTCTGAGTGGAATAGCATCATCCCTACTGTCATCCTCATCTGAGTCATGAGTGGGTAGGGCTATCTGCTCCACATCAGAGTCACTGTCCTCGTGACGCCACGTTCTCTTTTCCGGCGCAACATAGTCCTCTCTGGCAAGATGACCAAACAACCTCCTGACCGGAGGCTTCACTTGCTTTCCCCGGTATACTTTCATCCTTCCCAGGGTGGTGTCATCCATTACCTCCAAGACTACCGAATCCTCCTGTTCTTTTGGCAGGGAAGGAAGCTTCTGATCTATTATCATTTGCATAAACCGTGGGTACATACAGAAGCCTTCCTTCCCTTTCCCCTCGATGTTCTCCACCAGATAGGTGAAGATCATCTTAGAGAAGCTGAACGGATGGTTCAGCACCAACGCAACGTATGCGTTTTGCATTTGGTCCGACAGCTCATCAAACCCACCTTTTCTTGAAGCCATGCATTTGAGCAGCATGTGTGCAAGGTATTTAAACTGGGGATAGAGGTTACTCTTGTTGAGTACCCCTGAATTGATGTCCCCAGAGTATTTGGCTCTGAGAAAACATCCTCTGACAGTGAGGGGGTGTAGACGGGTTGGGCCGTCACCGTCATCCCCCAATTGAAGTACAATCCTTAGATCCTCCTCAGAAACGGTAATATCCTCGCCAATATGGTACTTCTTATGCAGTGAGGTTCAGATGCTCTATCAACTGTAGCGCCTTCCCAGAAGGCTTGTTGAATGGATCGATATGGGGTGCAAGGGGTAGAGATAGCATGCGCAATCCGTGATGTCAATAGAAACGTGATAATGCCAGAGAATTCTGCAGCATTTCTGGATGTTAAGTCCAGATGGGCACATATATTATGCTTTGTGCTCATAGTCCATCTACTCGCCATCTGTTACACAAAGATAGTAAACATTAGTACCATTTACTAAGAAAGTCATGAACTCATTAGGCTTGAACATCTTTCTGTCATGCGATTGAAATTGTGCGACTGAGTTCAAAAGTGCGATTGAACCGTGCGAAAGGGGTTCAGTCGTACGATTGAATGGTACGATTGGGGTTCAGTCGTGCAATTGACCCCATACGTATCTCGGAGTGTGCGATTGGGCTCCTACGCATATACCTTCATGTGGTTACATTAGTCATGCGACTGAACTTCATACGCATGGTTCAGCCATGCGTATGGGCAGTTTGAGCCCTTCAGTCGTGCGACTGAAGTTCATCATGCTGTCCATTCGCATGAAGACCAACTGTTCGATTCACATTTTCTGTTTCACCAATTTTTTGTTTTAAACCTCTATATCTAGTTCATTGGACTCGCCATCTCGTCACTAATGACCTATTAAACTTAATTTTAACATTTAGCTTAGTTTATGTAGGTTATTAGGGCATTTTTCAATCCGATCAATGTTTCATTCGAATAACCCAAATTCGACTCAAAATCTTCTGATTTCTATAGGTTTAACTGCAATGTACCTGTATTCTTGTCAATCGACGGTCAGAAGATCAATAGCAATGTGAACAACTATCTCTAGAAATTTTGGCAGAGTAACGGGAAAGAAAGTGTTTGGTGTGCGATTGGGAGTGATGAGTGAGATGCGATCGACTGAGGCCCTTTAAATACTGACCCTAATTTCAATCGGCCGACTGGCCTCATTCGCTCAGTTCATTCGGGCGACTGAGGTTCAGTCGTGCGATTGGTCCAGTCGGTCGCTTTTAGTTGGCCGACTGAGTCTCAGTCGGTCAACTGACTCATTCGGTCTCCTTTATTCGCATCTCAATTAACCGACTAAGTCTCAGTCGGTTGACTGACTCATTCGCACCCTGTCATTCGGTCGAAAGGATCATTCTTAAACGCCATTCGGTTGAATGACTCAATTTCATGTCCAGTCGTGCGAATGGGATCCATTCGCATGGTTGGTCCATATTCATGGTCCAATCATGCGAATGGGATCCATTCGCATGGTTGGTCCATATTCATGGTCCAATCGTGCGAATGGGTCACACTTGGTAGATTTTCTGCCATTTTGAACATTTTAACCTTTTGAAATAGACATTATAAGCTCTTAACCAATTCAGTCACTTCAGATGTGACCTTTTAAAATTTGAAAAACATGTGGCCATCTCAGACATGACCCTTTTAGGTAAGTTAATTCCCTTCTGATTTCCCTGATGTAGTCCGACAGACACACAAATTAAAAGATTAACGTAGAAACTTAAACTAACTACACAAATAAAGTTTATTTTTGAACTTTTTGTGAGAGATAAAACCCAAAGATGGAAATCTAAGGGATTTGGTTTGGGAGTAGACAACTTCAACTTAGATTGATCATATCTGGACCAATTCAATTTTGGAATCATACAGGAACATCAAATCATTTGGGACTTGTTATTAAAACTTTTGATGCTTAAATTCTCGATGTTCATCCAGAGTCGTTAGCAACTTAAGGAAATCATACTGAAACTCTTAGATTTTCACATCGATTTGAACTCTTGAGAATGTAGCCACTATAATGAACTGAGATCAAATAGTGCGGAATCCTATTTGATTGGTGATCCAATCAGTGAGAACACACGAAGAATCAATCAAGAATTGAAACTAACGTTAGAAATCGATTGGGAATCGATCTAATGTGTTCTGTTAACTTGGAGAACGAGTTGGAAGGTTTCTGGACGGCTAGGGTACGTCTGGAATCGTAATTGATCGAGAGTTTTGTTTTTCACGAATTGAGTTGTATTTATAGGTTGGTATTATTCAATCGTGCGACTGAACTATTAGTTTGGTTCAGTCGTGCGATTGAACCATGCGGTTGATTCATTCGTATGACTGAGTGTTCAGTCGTGCGACTGAGCCAATCTTATGTTACAATCGTACGACTGATCCAGTCTCCTGGTTCAGTCGTGCCACTGAGTCAATCGTGTGAAGTTCTTCATGCTTATGATTCATTCGCATGAGCCATTCACATGAGAACTTCATTAAGTTAAGTTTGAATGTTTTAATTAATATAACATAATGTGCAACCATTCAAATAATCATAAACCCAATCAATTCAGTCACGACTCATTAATGAACTATTAAACATTATAACTAACAAACTATCAATATCATTTCATTAATCATACCAAACAAGATCTATTACATCACATATCATGATCTAGGGACATACATGTATCAACATACATGATGCACGTGATTGGTTAACATTACTGGTCTTTTTAGGTTCAGATTTGACAATTTTTGAACCAGACTTAATACTAACCTTTTCAAACTCTTTGTCTAGATTAACGCAAGGCATTTTGCCTTTTGCCTTTGAAGTGGCCTCCTTTTGTTTAGTATCCGATTCTTTTGATGAACATGTGGAATCTAGATCACTTACAAGACGAGTAGACACCACATGATCCTTGATTGGATTATCATTAACTGGTTTACATTTTGTGTTCATCTACATCTCATGTGGTGGTGGAACCACTTTATAACCCAATCCCTCCCTGTTGTTTCTCTCTCACTAAATTCTGGACTATGTGTGAAGAACTAGTCCAACTATGTAGTTTTTGTTTTAGTGAATTAACTTCTACTTCTAAAACTGCCTTTTGTTTCTTAGTGTCCTCTAGTGAGTTTAGATAGTACCTAATGTCATTAGCTCGGTTAAAGGCTACAACTCTCCCTAAGCTGTTTGTTCAACAGGTCTATCTTTTTTTTGTAACTATGCTCATTTTGTTTTAACACTCTGTTAGCTTCAGTGCACAGTTCCAAGTCCTTTACCAAGTTATCATTATGATCTAATAACCTAGCAAATTTAAAATCAATGCTTTCCCTAAATTTATTACAATCAGAACAAGAATGATTATTAAAAATTTGGTCAGTGGTACTTACCTGAGCGGGTTCTGAAGAATGAGCCATCAATGCAGAATCTGATGTTTTTGGAGCTGGTGATTCTGACGTTGTCGCAGTTTTCCCTTCTTCAAGCAGCTAGTTGACCACTGGTGCAGTTTGCTATGAGTTTGACATCGCGAGTTCGACTGCAGTATCTCCTTCCCTGGCAGAGTCATCATCTATATCCTCTACACTAGCGAATTTAGATTCTCCCGGTGAGACAAACCGAAAGCTCCAGTCCTGTCCTTCATCATCATGAGCAGTCAAGGCTTTGGGGTCCTTGCTTGATGAAGTAGGACTACTAGTGGGTTTCTCCTAACGATTGAGGGAGGAGAATGGATTCCCATTGCCAGTCTTCTTTGGCTTCACACACTCCTTTTGAAGTGCCCTTTCTCTTCGCAGTTGAAGCAGGTTACCTTGGATTTATCAAACCTGAAGGTAGTGTCCTTCGTCGCAATCAAATTTTGTCTGGTCTTTTTGAAAAACTTCTTAGCTCTCCGGGCTGCACTTGATAAGGCCCACATTATGTCCATCCGCTCCAGCTTTGTCTCATCCACCTACTCATAATCCTCATCTGCTAGATGGCAGTTCCCAATCTTACCAGCAATTAGTCATCATAGGAGTGGACTACCGTACCTAAGAGATCCATGTGCTCTTTAGCAACCTCAACTGTCACATTGTTGAAGTTCTCGGTCTTCAGCTTTGCTGCATTTGCTTCAGGTGCAATGTATTGGGTACCAGACGACGCTGACGTTTCTGACCCTGAAGTAGAGGCTGGTGAAGGACCAGACGAGCTTGATACAAAAGCTGTGAGAAGAGGTGCTCTAGATGTCTTGGCTTGAGGAGTCGCATTGTACAGTGCTAGATTCTGATCATAAGAAGACTTTTGAGCTTTGTACTTCATTCTTAGTTCTTCCTTCTCAGCTTCAAAATGAAGTCATTGATATCTAACTTCGCTAGCATACCATTCTGTCTGAGATTGGAGACAAATGAAACCCATTTCTCCGGCAACCTGTCTGCAAAGTTGGACACTTTGTCCTCCATTGACGTTGATACTCCATGAGTGTGCATCTCACTCATCAAGTGGTAGAATCTATCGATCATATCATCTAAGCTTTCTTTCCCCATCGAGGAGAAGTTGTCAAACTCCTTCTTTAAAGCCTTAGCCTTTATAGCCTTCAATGATGCATTTCTGTCATACCTTTTCTCCAATGCATCCTATAGTTTCTTTGCTTGTGTATATTGTGAGAATTGATGGAAAATATCCTTCGAAATGACTGAGTAAGCAAAGCATAAATTTTCTTTTCGGCGTTGTATTTCACCGTTTGTCCGTCAATCATGCCACCAAGTGTGAGTTTGACACCATCAGTTCCTACAGGTATGTTGTACCCCGTCTCTATAAACTCCCACAGATTGGGATCTATTCCATTTAAGTAGATCTCGAAACGTTGTTTCCATTGTGGATATTCGTCTAATGTGATTAGCTTTGGGCGCTTGTTGTGATTCCCCACTTCATTCTCCAGTAGTAGTAAGTTTTGTATACGTGAGTCTCACCCTACTGTGAATGCTGAGTATTGGTCTTCCATTGTTATTAACTTTAACTTTAAACCAAACTGTTGTATTAGTGTGAATGAAAGTATGCGATTGGGCTATTCGGACGATTGAACTATGCGGATGGTTCAATCGTGCGACTGAACTAATGCGGATGATTTAGTCGGCCGAATGAACTAATGCAGTTGAACAATGCGAATAGTGTTCTCAGTCGGACGAATGGACGTGCGACTGATTCTAATCGTGCGTATTGGGATGCACATGTACTCAGTCGGGAGATTGAGTCAATCGTACGACTGGGCCTGCTGGATTTCGAAAATTCATAGGTTTAAGGTGTTTGTACAAAAAACACGAAGTTTTCCTAACCCTAATTGTCGTATGCCGGAAAAAACTTAACTTTAGGATCAGGAGACGTCTAAAACCCGATTTGACACAAAAGATTGTGTTTTCTAGAGTAAAAACACAATTTTTATATCAAAACGATTTAATCACACGTAAATCTAGAGCCAAAGCTCTGAAACCACTTGTTTGGATCGTGTACTGGACGAATACTAATAGATTTACAACTATGTCGATTCAAATAGTACGGAATCATATTTGATTGGCAATCCAATGAGTGAGAACGCACATAGAATCAATTAAAGATTGGATCTGAACGATAAGAACGATTAGAATCGATCTACTACGGTCTATGAAGTTGGAACAGGTTGCTAGAGGTATCTGGACGGCTAGGGTACGTCTGGGTATCGAAATATTCAAAGTGTCTCGTTTTTCCACGATTTAAGTAATATTTATAGGTTATGGTTTCTCAATCGTGCAACTAGACCATTTGCATGGTTCAGTCGTGCGATTGAGTCATGCGGTTGATCCATTCACACAATTGAGTGTTCAGTCATGCGACTGAGTCAATCTCATGTCTCAATCATGCGACTGATCCAGTCTCCTGGTTCATTAGCATGAAGTTGTTCAAGCATATGGTTCATTAGCATGGGCCAATCGCATAGAACTTCGCATGATTAAGTTTGAATATGTTTCATAGTCATTAATTGATTAGATATTATTTAAACAACCATAACCTATATAGTTAATTCAATAAGCATTATTACATACCAACCAATGAAAAATTCAACATTATATAAGCACAACCACGTATTGTATTTCATTGAGTACCCATACAATTACATATGTGTAAGACAATACAAACATATTACATTAAGTTCAGAAACTAGGGACATATGTATCTACATCAAACATAAACAACCATAGGATGTTCATAGAATACAACCATTCTATGAACAATAAGATGGATGGAACTCAATGGAGAAGATGATGTTCATGAATCCAAAGCCTCCAAAGGAGAAGACCTCAAGCTTGTATACGCACAAGCTCTTGCAAACACCTAACTTGTTAGGATGTTGAACACCAAATCTCTTCTTCTTAGACTTTCTTGCAAATCCAAAAAATAGCCAAGAGAAACTTGAAATTCAGCCAAGAAGACTCGAAATTCAGCCAAGAGAAAGAAGAAGATAGAGCTTTTGCATGTGTGTGTTTGGAATTGAGTGTGAAATAATTTAAGTCTTGTATTAAAACAAGAAAAATGGAATCCTAAGGAGACCACCCAAGGGGTGGCCGAATTTTATTCAAAATGGGTACCTACCCATTTAACTTTATAGAATTTTTACACTCTTTAATCCATAGTTTATAAAACTAAACCCTTTAAATTTTATAAATTTAACACACCATTATTTGTAATTATTTAACCAACTGAAACAATAATACAAATAATTTCTCATGAACAAATTATCCATATAATTTGTTCTATTTCAAAAGCAATAATTAGAAAACCCATTTTCTAAATTGGTGTTAATATTTATTTGTTTGATCTTATCAACAAATAAATATTTATTGGTGTTTGTTTAGCTTGTTATTTGGTATGACCCGACTTGGATCATAACGTACTAACCACATCAATCTTGTATGTGTCTTGGGCATAAAAGATTCAACAATCTCCCACTTGCACAAGATTCATAGAAGATTGATGCAAGTAGTAAATACCACCTAACAATGATTTTGTAGATACATGTGTACCTAGTTTATGTGCTTAAATTTAAAAGTCTTTCATTTCTTACATATGTGTAATGTAACGAAGTAATGAAATATGATTTATGCTTTGATGTTTATATATATCTAATTCATATGTATGACTTCTTATATAGGATTGAGGTTGTTGTACATAATTCTAAGTCAATAATGATTAAGTAATGTGTTCAACCTAGTCGGATGAGTATTCATGCTAATGGCCCATACTTATGGACCATACGCATGAATACATGATGCTTATGGACCAGTCGCACGACTAAACCAGGAGACTAGATCAGTTGTATGATTGAGACATAAGATTGGCTTTGTCACACAACTGAACCTTCTATCGTGAGTACGGATCAATCGTATGATTCAGTCGCACGACTGAACCATACTAATGGTTCAGTCGTGTGAATGGAAATCACTAACCTATGAATACCACCTAATTCATGATAAAGAAGAACACCTCTAGAGATATTACGAATACACATAAACCCTAGCCTTCCAGAGCATCCCAAACAACCTGTCTAAGTTCATAGTTCGTTCCTGATCGATTCCTACTCTTTCTTAATGTCTAGTTCAATCTTATATCGATCGGGTAATCGTTCTCACTGATTGGATCGCCTATCAAATAGGATTCCGCACTATTTGATCTGGTATAAATGCATAATCAGTTAGTACTCCGTACGTACACGGTCCTAACCCAACAAGTGCTATTAGAGCCTTGGCCCTTGATTTTGCGTTTGATTCAATTTGGTTGGTGTCAAAAACCTAAGTTTTAAATGAAAGAGTCACCAAGTTTGCTTCAAAAGGTATTTTTGACTTTTCTGGCATTCAAGTTTCGATTTTTCACTATACGACAGATTAGGGTTCTTAGAAGAATCATAGTTTGTGTCAAAGAGTCAAAATCTTCGATTTTGCAAAAACAGCAGCCTTAAGTCACATGACTAGCTCATTCGTACGATTGAAATCATTCGTTCACTCCATTCACATGACTGAACTCAGTCGTATAGCTCATTCGCACGATGGAACAACTCTAGTCGTTTGCTTCCAATTGTCATGTTCATTCGCATGACTGAATCCAATCGCACGACTGAATCCAATCGCACAATTGAATTCATTCGTACTCTTTATTCACACGAGTGATCCATACTTATAGTTCATTCGCACAAGTGATCCATAAGCAAAGTCCATACACATGTCCTGTTCTCCAAGTACTAAGTTTATAGCAATGGAAGATCAATTTGTTGCGTTTACTGCCAGGAAGGACTCACGCATCGTGAACCTAGTACTTCTGGAGAATGAGATTTGTTATCACAATAAACCGCCAAAGTTGTTAACATTAGATGAATATCCTCAATGGGAACAGTGGTTTGAGATTTACCTAAATGGAGTTGATCCCAATCTTTGGACATCCATTGAGATTGGTTTCACGATACCAGTCAGTGCTAATGGAGTCAAGTTAACCTTGGGAGAAATGAGTGAAGCACAGAAGATACTCTTCATTGATGAGAAGAAAGTTTATGCCATGTTGACTCAGTCAATACCGAAAGACAACTTTCATCAGTTTTCTGAGAACAAGCAGGCCAAAAAGCTTTGGGAGGCCCTAGAGTAGAGGTATCATGGAAACGCGACGTTAAAGGTGCTAAAGGCTAAAGCTCTCAAGAAGGAGTTCGATAATGTCTTCTCGATAGGGAATGAGAGCTTAGATGATATTATTAACAAATTCTATCATCTGATGAGTGAACTGCACACTCATGGCATAATCACCTCAATGGAAGACAAAGTTTGAAGCTTTGCTCATGGTTTGCCTGAGAAATGAGATTCATTTGTGTCTAACATGAGACAGAACGACATTCTTGTAACATTATATATAAATGACTTCATCTTGAAGTTAAGAGAGGAAGAACTGAGAATGAAGGACAAGTTGAAGAAAGGATCCTACGTTCAGAATCCTTCACTCTACAACTCAGTTCCTACTCCAGCTATTTCAGTAGCACCATTACAACATCATTTGTGTCTACCTCTGCGGCTCCATCCCAAACCACTACTTCGGGACCAGAAACTTTAGGGTCATCTGGAACCCAATACATTGCTCCTGAGGCCAATACTACAAAGTTGAAGACTGAGAATCTCGGTAATATCACAGTAGAAGTGGCTAAGGAGCATATTAATCTTCTAGCAGCTATTGTCGAATCCTATGATGGTTTAGTTTCTGGGAAGATTGGAAATTTTCATCTTGAAGATGAAGATTATGAGCAAGTTGATAAGAACGAGGTAGAGAGAATGGACATAATGTGGGCCTTGGCGAATGCAGTTAGAAGAGCTAAAAAATTTGTCAAGAAGATGGGGCAGAATCTAGTAGTCACGAAAGATACGAATTTTGGTTTTGACAAAACGAAAATCACCTTCTTCAATTGTGGTGAAAAGGGGCAATTTAAACGTGAATGTGTAAAGCCCAAGAAAACAGGAAATGGAAACCCATTTCCTACATTCAATCGTCAAGATAATTGGGCTAGTTCTTCTCAGATAGTTCAAAACTTAGTGATTGAACGAAATAATGGGGAAGGTTTGGTTACAAAGGAGTTCCACCACCATATGAGAACCTTTTGAATACTAAATGTAGACCTATCAATAACAACCCAGTAAAGGATCGTGTGGTGTCCACTCCTCTGGTTAGTGATCTTGATTCTACAAGTAAACCTGTGAACTCTTTCACTAAACAGAAGGAGTCTACTTTGAAATCAAAAGGCAAGATGCCAGTTGAGAATTTGGATGATGAAACTAAAAGGGTTAATGTAAGGTCAGGTTCACAAACGTCCATTTCAGAACCCAAAATGACTAAACCGATTAACCAAAAATGTGTTAATCATCTAAGTCCAAATAAAATGAAATGTAAAGATGTTCAAAATGTCAATTCAATTAATTTTGTGAACAAGGCTGAAACATCTAAAAGAGAAGTGATAAAACCGAACCAAACACACCTCACACCTTCACCAAACTCAACTTCACATAGAGCTTTCTTCAATCTGTAGAAGTGAGATCTTGCTACAGTTGTGGAAAACAAGGACAAATTTCTTCTAATTGTCCTTATTATCAGACGCCGAGAAAAAAAATTGAACTTTATGATGCGAAACCAAGTTTTTCTAAAAATAGATCTAATACTCGACCTAAGAGTATTACTGAACTTAAAGTTCAAACCATAAACCAGTCGTCTGTCTACCATAAACAGGCCTTAAACAAAACTGGCTTATGGAAAGAAAAATCAAATTTAGTTTCTGATAGTAAGGATAATAAGAAGAAGATATGCCCTCATCCTCTAAAGGACAAGGAGTTGAGTTTATGATATGTGATTCCTGGGTCACCCAGGCCAGTCAAGGCTTGGGTCCCAAATCTGAACTAATAAGTTTCTTTGAATGTGCAGGGTGTCCGCTACAATGATATCACTAATACCTGGATTATGATAATAGGACATCCAGGCACATGATAGGGTATTTGCCTTTCCTTTTCAACGTCAAACAAATTAAAAGGGGGCATGTTTCATTTGTTGGGAACAAAGGAGGGTACATCACTGCACAAGGCGAAGTGGGAAAAAAAGAAAGTGAAGTTTGACAAGGTCAACTACATTCAACAACTACAGAACAACTTACTTTCAGTCTCCCAGATATGTGATAAGGATTTAAGTTGTATTTGACACAAAAAAGGCTACATGTTGAAGAAGGACTATGTGATTGAAGAGGATAAGGTTCTTATGTCAGCTTCAAGATATAACGTCTTGGATCTATTAAAAGCCTCACAACCTATCACACTGTTCAAGCTCTTGTCAAAAGAAACTGAGTGGGACTCAGTCTTATGGCATAGGAGAATGAGACACATCAATCTTAGGAAGATGAATCATTTGGTTCAGAATGATTTAGTAAATGGTGTAACTGTCAAGAACTTCCAGCTTCAAAACTTCTGCATAGCATGTAAGAAAGGGAAACAGACCAAGAGGCTCACAAGGCAAAGAAAGTTAATTATATTGATATGCTTCTCGAGCTTCTACACATGGATCTGTTTGGCCTGTCAGGACAAAGAGCATTGCTGGAGATCTGTATGCTTTGTAGTAATGGAATGATTACTCCAGATTATCTTGGGTGATGTTTTTGAAAGCCAATCAGAAACTTTTGAATCATTCAAACATCTGGTAACTACATTGGAATCACTCTACAAGCTGAAAGTAAGGCAGATTCAATCAGACAATGGTACAAAGTTCAAGAATCATTGGATGGAGGCATACTATAGAGAAAGAAGGATTGTTCATCAATTCACCTCTGCTTGAACTCGACAGATGAACGGTGTAGCTGAAAGAAAGAATCAGAGCTTGGTAGAGACTGCCAGGACAATGCTAGCCGACTCGAAACTACGTATGCAATTCTGGAACGAGGTAATGGCTAATGCTTGTTACATGCTCAATCGAGTCCTAGTGGTCAAACAACATGGTAAAACATGTTATGAACTGCTCCAACGACGTAAACCCAACCTGGAGAATCTAGAATCGTTTGGCGCATCGTGCACGTTGTTGAATAAGACTCAGACTGTGAAGTTCAGTGAGAAGGAAGAAGAAGGCATTTTTCTCAGATATAGTATACTAGACAAGAGAGTTTATAACAACCCAATGGGTCAGGTAGAAGTGTGGTGCAATGTTGATGTTCAAAGATACACCACCCCCTACTGGAAAAGGACCCTCCTTCTTCTTCGAATATGAAGGATTCTTCAAATTCTTCTAATTCTTCAATCTGCCGCCTTCTTATACGGATGTCGAGCTTTCTTCTAGGACGATGTATGATGTTCTAAACACTCCTCCTCCAGACTCGACATCAACTGCTCCTTTAGTTGATACTTCAAGCCCTTCAGGGGGAGAGCTTGAAGTAAGTTATTCTTCTTCTGATGATGAAGCAGTTGTGACTAGAAATGTGGAACTGGAGGAATAGGTTCCCACCAATGAAAGTACACAAGCATCAAGTCTTGATGCCTCTGACACTTTGGAACCTCATACTCCAACAGCTATAGATACTGAACCTGGGTTTAACAATCTGGATACTAAAGTACCTATTCCCACGACTCCCGGATCTTGGATAAATATTTATCATACCTTGACAACATCATTAGGGATGTTAGATCGGGAGTACAGACACACAATCAGCTATACTCAGTTGATTATGCCTCAGTCATGGAAAACGGATATCTTCACGATGGTGTGTATCGATGTTTTGTGTCTCAATTTGAGCAAAAATATGTGAGTGAAGCCTTAAATGATGAGCATGGGTCAGTGCCATGCAAGAAGAACTACAGTCAAGAAGTAGGAGTATGGACCCTTGTAGATAAACCAAAAGGTGCTAAGGTGATTGGCACTAAATGGGTGTTGAAGTGCAAGAAAGATTACAAAGGGGTCATAATCAAGAATAAGGCTTGACTTGTAGTTCAAGGATTTTGATAAGTCAAAGGCATAGACTACAATGAAGTGTTTGCACTGGTGGGAAGGATGGAAGCACTACATATATTTCTAGCCTATGCATCCTACATGAAGATTAAAGTTTATCAACTAGATGTGAAGAGTGGATTCCTTCATGGTGAAATCCGTGAAATTTTCTATGTCAGTCAACCCGAAGGATTTGAGGATCCCTATCATCGGGATAGACTTTACAAGCTGGACAAGGCTCTTTATGGGCTCCATCATGCCCCTAGAACCTGGTATGAGAAACTCTCAACTCATCTTGTGCAACATGGTTTTCGTAGTGGACTTATAAACTATACATTGTTCATCAAAGAAAAGGATGGAGATGTACTGCTCGTACAGATATATGTGGATGACATAATCTTCGTTTCCAAAAACGAAGAAGTATGTAAAGAACTTGAATGTGTAATGAAAGCAGAGTTTGAGATGAATGCCATATGGGAGATGAAGTTCTTTCTCGGTTTACAGGTGGATTAGACAACAAAAGGAATCTTCCTGCATTAAACCAAATATGTAGGAGATATCCTCAGTCAATTCGACATGGAGAATGCTTCGGCAGCTGGAACTCCTCTTGCCACAAACCATGACATGGCACCTGACGAAAATGGTGATCTGGTTGATGCCACCATGTACAGAGGAATGATGGGATCTCTCATGTACCTCACAGCCTCGCATCCTGATATCATGTACGCCACGTGTCTTTGCTCTAGATATCAGGCGAAACCAAAAGTAAATCTTCTCATTGGGGTTAAAAGGATTTTTCATTATCTGAAGGGTACTCCAAAACTCGGGTTGAGGTATCCTCATGAGGATGACTTTGAGCTTATAGCGTATAGTGACTCAGACTACGGTGGTTGCAAGATGAATTACAAATCAACATCAGTGGGATGTCAGTTCTTTTGTAGACGGTTAGTCACCTGGCAGTGTAAGAACCAAACCTCAGTTGCTCTGTCAACATGTGAAGCTGAATACGTTGCTGCTGCAAGTTGCTGTTCTCAAATCATTTGGATTCAATAGCAAATGCAGGACTACGGTTTGCAATTTTCTAACACCCTTATTTTTGTTAATAATTCTGCTACAATTGCTGTAACCAAAAATCTGGTCCAACATCTTAAAACAAAACACATCAGTATTAAATATCACTTTATACATGACTGTTTTGAAAAGCAATTCATCGATGTTGTTAAAATTTATACTGATTTTCAACGCGCCGACCTCTACACAAAAGCAATTGACAAACCTAGGTTTTTATATCTTTTAGAGGTTAATGGCGTGAAAAAAAGTGATGTGCTTCAAGAAGACGACAGTTCTTAGTCCGACAGTTAGTTTCGTAGTTTAGAATTATTTTATTTTATTTTATTTTAATATCTAATAAAATCCGAAAACACAAAAAGATTTTCAGCTTTAGAATTTTAGGGGGAGAATAGTTTTAGGTTGTATTTAATTCGTTGCAATATTTATTTACTTAAAATAAAAAAACAACGGGGACGGCAGTTTAGCTGAAAGAAGTAAAACAATATCTGTGATTTTGATCCAAAGCTTATGGAAAATAATAGTACACAAGGAACAAATTGGTTGGGACTTCAAAACTATTTTGCTCAAAATGCAAAATTCAAAGTACAAGTCTCAGAAGTCTAAGCACAACTAAAGAAAAATCATAGTTGAACTAGTTTGCTACTGAGGTAACATAGAGAAAGTAGACCTACAGGTTGCTAGTTCATTATATGATGTGTCAGTAGATTCAACACAATAGATTAGTAGACTTCATTGGTGAATTAAAATTCAAACTAACTTGTTCAACATGTTGTGGGTTCTCATCTTATCCCTGGTTAACACAATCAACACGCTTCCAATAAGGGGTGACGAGCAAAATAAATGACATAAATGTGTGTGGATTACCATAAAAATGAGCAAAGCACACGGAAAGCTGCTAAAAGCAATCAAGCTAATGAGTAATGTCATTGGTGCGTTGTGCGCAAAAGAAACAAATGCTCTAACAAGAAGATAGGTTGTGTGCCTCTCTGCTATGCGGTGGCACTGACCTGAGAATAAACATAACCTAAATATTCTAGAATTCATTGTTGTTTGCGACTCTCTGCTTCGTGATGGCACTGACCTGAGGCTTGGCATATCTTTGAAAGCTCTTAAAATAGTTTCTTCTTGTCCAACACCCATAGACCGCTCAAAAATATCCTGAGGAATGTTGATTACCATGTAAGTGTCGGATCCACAAATGCTTGTTGAAATATTTAAACCTAACTAATCACCAATGGGCGTCAAAAATCTGTGTATAGATTTAAGTGGACAAGTATACTAACAATCATCATGGCTGAAATTCTTGACACTGTGTGCATCATATAGCTCTAGTATGATTTCTTGAAAGTGCTATTGACTCTCAGACAAAACAAGAATCAAGCATCAAAGTGCATATTGAAAAAGGGGTCCCAACTAATTATGATTTACCTATATGATTCCTTAATGAATCTTTCCATAAATGATTCAATTAACTTGAAGCTATTCCGCTCAAACCCAACAACAACAAAAATATGTCTTCGTTTTCTCCTTTTCGATTCAAAGCTGTTTTCTATCTTCTAGTCTTTTGTAGCGTAGATGTCGGACTATACAACTGGTTGTAATATCTGAATCACTCACCAAAACAAAAAGGGGTCACGTCTGAGGTGACAAATTCGTTTTAAATTAAAAGGATCACGTCTGAGGTGATCAATTGGTTCCAAACTAAAAGGATCACGCCTGAGGTGATCAAGTGGTGTTAAAAGGTCATAATATTTGTCAAAGGTTAAAATGTTAAGTGTTTGAAAGTGTAAAGAGTTCAGGCTCATAAGGATGAGCCAATCGCATGATTAAACATAAGTATGAGCCAATCATACGAGTGAATCATAAGGATGAGTCAATCACACGATTGAACCATAAGTATGAGCTAGTCACAGGATTGGACCATGAATATGGGACAACCATGCGATTGGCCTACAAGACTGAACCAATCGTACGAATGGATGAAGGAGTATGAACTAATCACACGACTGAACCCCAGTTGCACGAATAAAGCATGAGTATCAGCTCAGTCACACGACTGGAAGATGAGTGTTGGGCCAGTCGAACGATTGAAATTTAAAATAGTATAAATAAAGGGTCAGTCATCGTAACCCTTACCACCCTACAAGTTCTCTGAAATTTCCCATACACACACGTACTCTGCCCAAATCTCATTTGCCTGTTATTATTGACCGATCTGTGTTTCTAACACTTATTCTACTCATCTACAAGTACTAAGAGACTGCAATTGAACCAAATGAATATCTTATCGCATCGTTAAGGGCCGATTGGGCTAAACCTAGAACCGAGACTAAAACCTAAAATAGACCACTTAACTGGATAGATAAGTTGATTTAAAGGACATTAAGTGTTATTTCGAGTCTTTGCGAGTCAAATGAGTCTAAACATGACTTCTAATATGAATTTTTGACAAAGATTCATATCTAGGGTGTTAAATACTATAGGATGTGAATGGTTATGCTGATGAACCCCAGTCCCACGATTGAGCCAGGCGCATGACTCAATCGCACGAATGTATCATGCGTTTCGTTTCAGCCGCACGACTAACTCACCACATGGTGTAGTATACGACTAAGTTCATTCACAGGCTCAATCGCACGACTGAACTCAGCCGCAGGCTCAATTGGACGACTGAACTCAATCGTACGACTAAAACTCATTCATATGGTTCAGTCGCATGACTGAACCAGTATGTTCAAAACACTTAGTTCCAACTATCTTATGTTATGCATAAGTCTAATGTATATGTTTCTGTATTGTAGCAACATGGCTGATAGATGGACGATGAGCACCAAGCACAATATTTGTGCTCACTTGGATGCGACTACTCAGAATGCTTCTGAGTTTACTGGGATTATAACCTTTCTAAGGATATCGAGGATCTTCAAGGCCATATCTACTCCCTGCACGCCATACAGATCATTACAGCAGACCTTCTGGGAAGGTGCTACAGTTGATAGGTCCACTGAGCCTCACAACATTTGGAGCTTGATCTTTGGGCATGAGATTAGTAATACAGTTGACGATATAAGGTGAATCCTGGATCTGGGTGAGGATGGTGACCACCCAATCAAGCTACACCCTCTGACCGTTCGGGGTTGTTTTCTGTGGATGAGTGCACCAGGAACATCAACGTAGGTGTGCTCAACAAGAGCAACCTATGCCCCCCAGTTTAAGTACTTTGCTCACGTCATCCTCAAGTGCAATGCGTCAAGGAGAGGATGATTTGAAGAGGATGTCAGATCAAATCCAGAATGCATATGTGCTCTGGTGCTGAACTACCCATTCAGTTTCTCACATGATATTCTGTTATGTGATCGAGAACCTGGAAGCCAAGGGCAAGGAAGGCTTGTGTATGTACCCATGTTTTCTACTGATGATTATTGACGAGAAGCTTCCTTCAGTGCCAAAGAAGAAAGACGATGTTGTGATTTTGGAGATTATGGATGACACCATGTTAGGTTGGATGAAAGTCTACCGGGGGAAGCAGGTGAAGCCCCGGTCAGGAGATTATTCAAGCGTTTGGCTAGGGAAAAGTATGTGGTGCCCTCTCACAAGAAGTGGTGTCATGATGATAGTGAATTAAATGTTGAGTCAATTGAGCTACCCGTCGATGATGAAGAAGACGATGATGACGACCATGATGATGGCCAAGGTGGTGATGCACCTGGTGCAATAGAGAGGGCTAGCTTCCATAAAGACTTCCTGCTTAATGAAGAGGAAGAGTCTGATAAGGAGCCACTGGTGAGGACAGTCGGTAGTCGAGTTGTGGCCACCAACAGAGGGAAAGAGGAGGTTAGGGAATGTCAGGCTGGGTGAGAGGTGCTGCTATAGATGTTAGTGATCCTTCTTACACCGCAGACTAGCCACACAGCTTAGGGGGAGCTTCTATCTCCAAGGGCTCAAGGAAAAAGAGAATGGCCCATCCCCATGGGAAGAAGAGTAAGACGCCAAGGTTTACTTTGATCACATCTTCTTCAACTGTCACTACCATAGCCACACCCACTGCCATAGCCACTACCACTGCCACAGCCACCACCACTACCACAACCACCACCACTACCACAGCCACCACACTACCACAGCCACCACCACACCACACCTACTACCACAGCCACCACTCCATCCACCACTCATACACCTACTACACCACAATCAATTCCCATACCTCCTCTCATCTTTACAACATCCACCACTACCACAACTACTCACCAAGCTGGTCCCTCCACCCAATCAGTAGTTACACCTGGATTCACTCTACCTAATATCGAGTTAGAGGAACAGCTTGCTAACTACAACCGCATTGTGCTAAGGCTGATTGCCACCAATGAGCTAAGGGCTACTTAGCTAAACAAGTTGATGGAGGTGAATGCAGCTCAAGCAAAGCAGATTGTACATCTTAGCGAGAAGAGTGCCTAGTATGAGAGAGCTCTAGGCCGAGCCCACCATGCACTTACTAGTCAAAATGAGTTGGTGCTGGCTTCGGTAAAGAGGATAGAGGATCTGGGCCGAGCCCACCATGCACTGCTAAAGCTTAAGGGATCAAAGAATGAGCTGTTAAAGATTAAGGATGGTGATGATGGTGGTGATGATGATGATGATGACGACGATGATGAGGATGAAGATGAATCTGATGAAGAAGAAGATGTTGATGAAGGATGACCGAGTGGTAAAGATAATGAGGATGATGAAGATCAAGAAGGTGATGCTGATGCATCAGCCTCCACTCAAGCACAGGAGAGGCGCACAAAGTGAAACCAAGATCAAGGAGCCTCGTCCTCAGCTTCTCTAGCTGAAGAGACGACAGGTCAAGACAAAAGTAATGATTAGATGTTATTGTATTTAAAAAATTTGTACTTGAATTATATATTACATTAATGTAATTAATGATTATTGATATGTAAATGTCTTTATTAATGATTTATGTGTGATGTGGTTAATGTTTAACCAAACAAATGAAGATCAACATACAAATGAATATGATGTTGCTCCCCTTCAACAAGTTAATACTCAACTTACCATGGTTCTTGACTTGCAAGGGATGTTAGAAGATCTATGAGCTACACACTAGGGGAAGGAGAGATTATACAGGATCTAACAGACGAGCAGCTCGCCGAAATATTCAGACTGTATCCTGACGAGCTTGTCAAAGATGCTCCAGAAGTTGATGTTGCGGGTGATGATAAGCTGAACGATGTAGATAAGATTAAGATAAGAGGTTCACTCATAAGCATTATCTAGAGTACACTAACCATGAAGGCAATGTTATCCCTAACTCGGGTGATACTTTTGGCAGTGCTACGTTTGAGAAACTGGAGGAGATGGAAAAGGAGAAAGAAAAAGATGAAAGCCAAGCCCAAGCTTCAGACACTAATGTCAACTTAAAGAAAGTTGAATGGGCAGCTTATTTTGCAGAGATGAAAGCCCACATGCGGCCCCAAATCTAAACGCCTACACCAAGCTTTATCGAGTCAAAA
This sequence comes from Flaveria trinervia, assembly GCA_025506515.1. Lineage (NCBI taxonomy): Eukaryota > Viridiplantae > Streptophyta > Magnoliopsida > Asterales > Asteraceae > Flaveria > Flaveria trinervia. Next base: position 36,240,975 of record CM046442.1, read on the forward strand.
GACATCAGAAAGTGTCAGGCAAGATTATAGCTTGGGCCTATTTTGAAGATTTGGACGTATATGTTGTGAAAAGGGAAAAGGGATTGAGTAGTTCAGATATCCTCATGATCTGAAGACTCTTCCTGGTTTTGAGCTCAACCGCCTGACATGTTTAGATATTTTGTATGCAAATCCAACGAAGATGTCAGGATGGTTTGAGGCTGTGTTAAAGAAGGAATATCTTACCACGTGGGTACACTTCAGACCTCAACAACCTAAGAGATTCATTCATAAGTCTGAAGTGGATCCTATATCTGGAAAGCCTAAAGTAATACTCAAGTGGAGTCCTCCACACACAATGTCCAAGATTCCCTTACGAGAAATGCCTCAAACTTCATTCTCCACACTTCAAATGGTGGTATTATGACCGGAGGATAGGGGAAGCGGTCATAGTTTTGAATAGAGATGGGAAAAATAGAGACAATCAGGGTATTCGACCCAATGTGGCTCACTAACTTGTCGGCAGAAGATGTCTATACTTTATATAAGTGGCCAATATTGAATGACATGCAGGACATTGTACAAGCATTTCAATTTCAATGTTATAAGGCTCTGCTTTGCTTACGAGATACATGCAGGAGTCCAAGAGAAGAGAATTACAAGAAGTTCCAAGAACACGTGATGAATGGTAGACGATAGAGTAAACTAGGTTCAAGGGGGAGTTTGTAGATACATGTGTACCTAGTTTATGTGCTTTAAAGTAAAATTCTTTCATTTCTTTCATATGTGTAATGTAACAATGTAATGAAATATGATTTATGCTTTGATGTTTTAATATATCTAATTCATATGTCTGACTTCTTATATAGGTTTGAGGTTGTTCTACACAATTCTAAGTCAATAATGATTGAGTAATGTGTTCAACCTAGTCGGATGAGTATTCATGCTAATGGCCCATACTTATGGAACATACGCATGAATGCATCATGCTTATGGACTAGTCGCACGACTGAACCAGGAGAGTGGATCAGTATTCATGCTAATGGCCCATACTTATGAGACATAAGATTGACTTAGTCGCACGACTGAACCTTCAGTCGTGCGTATGGATCAATCGTATGATTCAGTCGCACGACGGAATGATGCTAATGGTGGAACTTAGGTTGACTATCTCTTTTAGGTGGCGTCACTGAGTTCCTCTGAAAAGAGCTAGGTTTTTGTTCAGGAAGTTCAACTTTCCTGCTCGGTGTTTGATAGTAAGGACAATGACTGTAGCAACCTCTGCTTTCAACATTAAGATTAATGCTTTTGTGGAGATATATGTGACAACCGGGTGACCTTACTTTGTTTTGGTTTTGACTCTCCTTGTATATATGTTTTTTCTGGTTTAACATAGTTAATTGCTTTAACATTTTTAACATCTTTTTCTGTTGGACCAAAAGAACCAATGAGCCGGATCAAAAAAACCTTTAAGTCCCACAGACATCACAACAACTACTGAAGACCACAACAACTGAAGATAACAGCTGAAGACAAAGTTGAAGACACAAGTGCTCTAGACAAAGTCTGAAGACACAAGTGCTGAGAAGCGAAGAAAAAGTTGATGAAGACAAGTCTGAAGACACAAGTGCTGAAGACAGTTGAAGACACAAGTGCTGAAGACAAAGTCTGAAGACAAAGTGCTGAAGACAAAGTCTGAAGACACAAGTGCTGAAGACAAAGTCTGAAGACACAAATGCTGAAGACAAAGTCTAAAGACACAAGTGCTGAAGACAAAGTCTGAAGACACAAGTGCTTGAAAACAAAGTTGAAGACACAAGTGCTGAAGACAAAGTATCAGACGTGTCACAACAGCTGAAGAGGTCTTCTTCAGTAGTTGTGATGGTTCCCTTTTAGTAGGTTTCTTTGTTTCATATATTGTAAAACAACTAAAGAGTATGGTCTTCAGTTGTTATTGTTTCAGTAGTTTCTTTTCAGTAGTTGTAATAATAGTTAACACTTAGCATTTTTGTAAGAAGATATCAGCTGTTTGACATCTTCAGTAGTTGTGTTAACTATCAGTAGTTTGTGATAAATTCTGTTAGATGTCACTATCAAGTGACATCAGCAGACATCACATCTCTTATATAAGAGGTGTCGACCTAATTGTAATTGTGACATTCCGTTACCACGAAAGCGAATATTGAATGAAATATATCTGCAGAATTCTCCCTATCTATAACCGTTTTTGTTCTTACATTGAATATCTTTTTTTCTTGTGAATTGGCTAATTAATTGTTAGAATTCCATGCTATACTCTAATCAATCAAACGTAGATCACTGATCCTAACAAGTGGTATCAGAGCAGGTTAATCATTGATTGATCTAACAATTGATCATTGAAACTGCTAATTGATATCTATGTTTGATTGAATTAGCATTTTGCGAGAACTGGTTATAGATTATTGAATTTCTGACGCTTTCGTTCATTTATTTTGAGATCTCTCTTGGTTCAATTGGTTGTTGTGTTTTTGTTCTAAATCTGTTATAGCTTAATTGAATTGATTGAATCTGAGATGACTACTCCTTCTAATGATCCTCACAATAATGGTTCCTTAACCAAGCCCCCGATGCTGGTTAGGACCTGAGAATAACATATGGCAGCGAAGAATGCTTCATCACTGTCTGTTAACAGTTCAGGTTGTTGGACATCTGTGGTACATGGACCACATAAGCCTATGGTGAACAATCCGGAAACCAATCAAATGGTCCGAAGAAGAAGGAACAATACTCTGATGATGATCGGAAACTATTTGAGATTGATGCTAAAGCCCATGGAATTCTGGCCATGGCACTGCCTAATGAAATCTATTCAGGGCTTATGCTCATGAAACTGCTCATGATCTCTGGAATGCCCTGAAGGAACAATTCGGTGCATAGATGAGGTCTTAGCAAACAACAGAGAAATCCTTGCCCAACAATATGAGACATTCTCTCATAGAAAGGGTGAGGAGACACTGACGCAACAGTTTCAGCGTTTTCCTGCTTGATATCTCTGAGCTGAAAATGTGTGAAACAGGAATACACAATTAGGCAGATGAATAACAGGTTCCTCAGATCACTGCCTGAGAGATGGGACACATACACTATTGTCCTATGCTCCAGTGCAAATCTGGATAGCCTATCTCTCACCCAACTTCATGGGAAACTGCTTACATTCGAAAGAGAGATAGAGCAGAAGAGGAAACTGTCCTCATCAGGAAAGCTCACTGATGACTTTGTACCAGGGAATACTACCTTGGTTGGTCATGAGTCAGAATATGCTGCATCTGAAAGCAATTATGATGATCATATTGATTTCTCTTCAAATAGTTCTGATCATGCATTTGTTGGTATTGAGAGTCATTCTGGCAGTAATAGTGACAATCTATGCTTCATCATTGATGATTTGAAAGGAATAGCTGATGATGATCTAGAAGAGATGATATTCTGAGCCAAATGGCATTGATTAATATCAGATCTCAGAAGTTCTATAAGAGAACTGGCAGGAAATTTCCTGGACTTTCTAGCAAAACCAAAGTTGGTTTTGACAAGAGTAAGTTGAGGTGTCACAAATGCCAAAGGCTGGGACACTTTGCAAGAGAGTGTAGATCAACTGGATCTAACTCTTCTGCACCCTTTTGACTTTTCCTAGTACTAGTCCACAAAACAGAGGGCAACATCCTGCTGGTTCTGGTAATTTCACATCCTAGGTCTCCTGCATACTTTGTTCCCAGGTGATTGGTTTTCTGGTCATGAACAACTGTTCATGGTGCTGGTCAACATGTGGTGCCAGTCCCTTTGGAAATCTAGCTCTTATGGCTTTGGATTCTGCGGATACTTCATCTACTAATGCATCTACACCAAAGGTATCACAGGTATCCTCTGAGGCAAAAGCCAAATTATGTTCTGAAACATGCATAGCAGCATTTGCATCTCTTAGAGAAGCAAATGTAGCTTTGATTAACAAGAACATTGAGCTAGAACAAACAATTTCCAAAAGAAAAGTGAATTTGAGTCTGTGCTTAATGAAAAGAATGATGAGATTTACAAACTTAAATGCCAAATCACAGATTATAAGGCTAGGGAAGAGGTACTTATAGAGAAGTACAAAGATCTTAAAGAAACCCTTGCAGTCACCCAAGTAGAGTGTGACCGATGGGTATAATCGTGCAAAGGTTTTGAAATGCTTCTTAGTAAGCAATCTGCTCCAATGTGAAGTTTGGCATTGGTTACAATCACACTGCTCCACCTACAGATTTTACTCCCAGAGCAGAGGTAGAATCTGATGGTGAGAGCAATAACCAATCCATTTCATCATGTGATCTACTTTCTGATTCAGCACCATCAGAAGTAGAAGTCAGCACTAAGCCCTCTTAGAACCTATCAGCTGATGTTGATGGTTCCACTGCTGACACTCACATGATCAAAGAGTTGATTAACTCCGGAGTTAATTCTGAAAGTCCTTAAAGGAATAGAGAGCAAGATTTAACACCTGAAGTTCAAACTCCAACTACTGTCAGTACTGAAAAGAAGAAAACTGTCAGTAGAAAGAGTTTGAAGACTACTAAAGAGGAAGTCAAGAAAGCAAACAATGCTTTCAAAGCACTGAAGAGCAAGTCTTCAGTTGTTTCATCCTCTTTAGTTGATGATCAACATAAGATGAAGAAGAAACCATGTGAAGTATGTGGTTTGTTCAATCATCTTACAGATGATTGCTGGTACAAAAGAGGATCCAAACTCAAACATAAAGAGGAAATTAAAGAGAAAATGGTTAAAATGAAAACTGAGTTTGAGACCACATTTGTATGAGCAACATCAAATCCTGTAACCCTTAAGTCCATAAAGAATCCAAAAAGGAAGGGGTTAAACAGGTAACAGCTGAGATTGCTCAAAAGAAGAAGGTGCAACATAGGAACTTATCAAACTCCAATGGCAATGTGTCTGATAAGCTGAAAGCTTTATCACAAAATTAGACACAGCTGGTTATGATGGTTCAACATCTATTGGGAAGAGTTAACCAATTAGATGTTCCTATGTTGAAACCACAGAAAAGGAGGTCCAAGCCAAAGGATTCCTCTTCTTCACCATCTTCTCCTCTCAGGCTGTTGTTTCCATCAAACCTGTTAGTTTACCATCTGTTGATGAGAACAGGCCCAAACCAAAAAGGTTTAGGTCTCCAAAACTAACTGATTTTTATAATTGCAGGGTTCTTCAACATGCCAAAGTAGCATCTGGTATGTAGACAGTGGGGGATCTATGCACATGACTGGGAACAGCTCTTTCTTCATGACTACTCTCAAGGAAAGAAGGGGTTTGTTTCTTTTGGCAATGATGCTAGGGGTTACATCATTGGAAATGGCTTTGTCTCCAATGGAGAAATAAAGTTTGATGATGTTAATCATGTGGAAAATCTCAAGTACAATCTCTTGAGTGTCAGTAAAATGTGTGATAAAGGCCATGTTGCTCTTTTCACCTGTCAGAACTGTAGGATTCTGTCATCCAAAGTTCTGCATTTGATTGATAAGGTGTTGGATGATCACACTCTCCTGAGAGCCAACAGGACAGGAAGAGTGTATGCCTTAGATCTTTCCAAGAAAATAGATCTCAGAGGCAATCCTTGCCTATTTTCCAAAGCCTCTTCTCAAGAATCTAAACTGTGGCACAGAAGACTGGGTCATGTTAATTTCAAAAACATGAATCAGCTGATCCACAATAGTTTAGTCAGAGGCTTACCAATAAAGGAGTTCCACTGTGATGAAACCTGCACTGCTTGTTAAAAGGAAAACAACACAAAGTCTCATTCCCTCCTATTGAAGAGCCTAAGTCCACTGCCTGCTTGCAATTACTGCATATGGATCTATTTGGTCCTGTTAGAGTGATGAGCATGGCAAAGAAGAAATAATGTCTGGTAATTGTGGATGATTACTCCAGATTTGTATGGACTTTCTTTCTACATTCAAAGGATGAGGTTGCTCAGAAGATTATTCACTTTGTGTTGTATGTTGAGAAGCAGTATTCCCTTCCAGTCAAGTGTATTAGGAGTGACAATGGAACTGAATTCAGAAACCATACACTTGATGACTTCTATCTTTCAAAGGGAATCAAAAGGCAGTTAGCATACCACGGACTCCAGAACAAAATGGAGTAGTGGAGAGGAAGAACAGGACCCTAATTGAAGTTGCAAGGTCCATGCTGGCTGACTCTGGTTTGCCACTAACCTTTTGGGCTGAAGCTGTTAACACAGCTTGCTATGTGCAGAATAAAGCCTTAGTAAATCAGAGGTTGATGAAGACTCCATATGAAGTTCTCCATCACTTGGCTCCTCTAATTTCATTTTCATTTTTTAAAGCATTTGGGTGTCCCTGTTTTATTCTCAACACAAAGGATGAACTCCAAAAATTTGATCCTAAGGTGGATGCAGGGTATTTTGTTGGTTATTCATCTACTTGCAAGGCATACAGAGTCTTCAACTGCAAAACAAAGATAGTTGAAGAGACTTTGCATGTGAAGTTTAATGAATCTCCTATGGACAAGATTCCACAAAACCCTGTGGAGTTGTTTGATTTGGACATACTGCAATATGTTCCTTATCAACCTCCAGCTGTTGCAAATCATGTGGATAAATCATCTTCTGCAGCATGTCTTCCACCTGGTGGTATTGATGATGATGATGATAATATCAATACTCACCTATTCAAGTTTAGTGACCAACTGCCTGTGTCTGCTAAATTTGATGTTCCTGTAGCTTCAGCAGTTCCATCCACAACAAATGCTGATGAGATCTTGATTCCTCTACATCTTTGGGGTTACATCTAATTCTTGGTTTCAAGAGTCTGCATCAACATCTGCTGCTGCTGAAGGTCCTACAAACACTTGCACAGATCTCATTGTTTATCAAGAACTGAAGAATCACCCAATGTCTCAGATTATTGGTGATATCAATGCTGGTGTTTCAACAAGAAGTCAATTGCCTAACTTCTGCTTCTATGCTCTCTTCATCAGTCAGCTAGAGCCAAAGAACTACCATGTTGCTTTGAGAGACAATGGATGGGTTGAAGCCATGCAGCTTGAGCTACTTCAGTTCAAGAAACAGCAAGTGTGGGAACTGGTTCCTCTTCCCCCAGGTAAGTGTGCAATAGGCACTAAATGGGTGTTTAGGAATAAAACTGATGAAAATGGGCTTATTGTTAAGAACAAGGCTAGATTGGTTGTACAGGGTTTTCACAAGAAGAAGGTATTGACTATGATGAAACCTTTGCCCCTGTAGCCAGACTAGAGGCAATCAGATTGTTTTTAGCCTATGCTGCATTCCACAATCTTAAAGTTTTTCAAATGGATGTCAAAAGTGCATTTCTATATGGTAAAATAAAGGAACAAGTTTATGTGTGTCAACCACCAGGTTTTGAGGATAATAAAACACTGAAGGGTGTATAAACTTGATAAGGCTCTTTATGGGTTGAAACAAGCTCCTAGAGCCTGGTATGAGACACGTTCCACTTTTCTTCTTAAGAATAATTTCACTAGAGGCTCCATTGATAAAACTTTGTTTATTAAGAAGGTGGATCAGCATAAGCTACTTGTTCAGATTTATGTTGATGATATCATTTTTGCATCCTCTGATCCCTAGTTGTGTGATGATTTTACCACATTAATGAAAAAAAGGTTTGAAATGAGTGCAATGGGAGAATTACAGTTCTTTCTAGGCTTGCAAATTAAAAAAAAAAGATGATGGAACCTTTATTCATCAGTCAAAATATACAAAAGATCTTTTGAATAAGTTTGATTTACAAAACTATAAGCCCTGTTCTACTCCCATGTGCAACACCACACATGGATGCAGATCAGAATGGTAAAGCTGTTGATGAAACACTTTACAGATGTATGATTGGGTCCTTGATGTATTTAACAGCTTCTAGACAAGATATTATGTTTGCTACATGTGTTTGTGCTAGATTTCAGGCTGCTCCTAAAGAGTCTCATTTGATTGCAGTCAAGAGAATCTTTAGATATTTGCAAGGTACACAATCTCTAGGTTTATGGTATTCCACTGGACACTCTTGCAAATTAGTTGCTTTTTCAGATAGTGACTATGCAGGGTGCAAGTTAACTAGAAAGTCAACTTTTGGTGGTTGTCAATCCTAGGCAACTGTTTGATTTCTTGGCAGAGTAAGAAACAAACATCTGTTGCTCCATCAACTGCTGAAGCCGAGTACATTGCTGCTGCAAGTTGCACTTCTCAGGTACTCTGGCTTCAGAACCAACTTCTAGATTATGGCATTACAGAGACTAAGACTCCATTATTAATGGATAGTTCCTCAGCTCTGTGTATTGTCAAAAATCCAGTCGAGCACTCTAGGACCAAACATATAGAGATCAGACATCACTTTATTCGGGATTGTTTTGAAAAAGGTCTGATTGATCCTATGTTTGTGCCTAGTGCTAATGAGCTTGCAGATATTTTTACTAAGCCTTTGGATAGTTCTACTTTCCAAAACCTTGTGTTAAGGCTTGGTATGATGCAGCTAGAATAAGTGACAACTACTGATGATTTCAGTAATAAGTACTGGTGATCATTGGTAACCATGTCACATATAAGTACTGATGAGTTCTTTAACCTTCAGTAGTTTTTATAACTACTAAAGGCTAAATGCCTCACAAGTACTGAAGTACTTTATCTGTTCTAAACCACTGATGTAGTTACAACTACGGATGTAGTTACAACTACTGAAATCAGTACAAACAGATAAGTACTGACGTCCTATGAAACACCTGAAAAGCAGATGCAAAGTCTGATGAGTAAGTGTTGATGACAGTATGAAACAGCTGAAAGGCTATGAATTGACGAAAACTACTGAAGAGAACTTTCTCTTCAGTTGTTTCTACAACTGCTGTTTCATCCTAAACAACTTATGACAAAACCATGTCTTCAGTAGTTTCACAACTACTGATGACTAATACCAAGTCATCAGTTATTACAACAACTGATGACAAAACCATGTCTTCAGTAGTTTCACAATACTGAAGATAACACCAACTCTTCAGCTGTTTACAAAAACTGATGACAAAACCATGTCTTCAGTAGTTTCACAACTACTGAAGACTAACACCAAGTCTTCAGCTGTTTACAACTGCTGACAAAACCAATGTCTTCAGTAGTTTCCCAACTACTGATGATTGATACCAAGTCTTCAGTTGTTTCATCATCTGAAGTCAAAACCATGGTCTTCAGTAGTTTTCTAACTGCTGATGCCTAAAACCACGACTTCAGCTGTTTCAACATCTGAAAGGGTAATACCATGTCAACAGTCGTTTAAAACTACTGATGACTAACACCAAACCCTTCAGTCGTTTTCTAACCCGTATCCTATAAATATCCGACCTAATCCTTCAGAGCCTCATCTTCTTCAAACCTAACGTTCATCTCTCCAAAACTTCTCTCTCATAAATGGCGTCCATGCAACTCAAACCGCGACACAACTGTGTAGCTTACCTCACCAAATCGCCATTCTGGGCTAAGTTCGATAATGCTATTGATCTTATGGTCCAGTCACCCTACAAAACGGCCTTTCTTCTCAATCCAATCCTTCATGCTGAATCCCTTAACAGTTTTGGATGAACGTCACCCTCACCACTGGGGAGAACAACACAGCGTCTCTCCGGTCGGTCATCAACAACCACGAAGTGGTCATCACTCCCGATATACTTCGTCAAACCCTACACCTGGATGATGCCACTTCTCCTGCTGGATATCCAAAGGGCACAACTGATTTATCCTTTGCCCACCATGGATATTAGGGAAACCTTAGTGCCTCCACCATACTGAAGAAACATTTCCATGATGCTGAACGTCTCATATTTCACATGGTAAATGTCTGTTTGGCTCCTAAGACTTCCTCTTGGGATCAAATGTCTACAAGGTGGCAGCAGGTAATGTATTCCATCCTTGAGCAACAACCTTTAAATTTTTCAGAAATACTATTTTTAGAGCTCAAGGATATGGTTCAAAAACAAACTGCTAACCGGTGGATATTATATCCGTGGTTCATAATGGCCATAATTGCAAACCAGCTTCAAGCTGTGGGACTTGTTGGCCTGGGAGTCCCTGCTATGGTTGTATTGCCTAAAGTATACTCCCGGCACAACTCTGACCAATCACTCAAAATGGCTGCCAAGCTGCGCAAACCCACGCAGCTGGAACCCACAGCCACCACCTCCAAATCAAAATCCCCACCAAACCCACTCAAAACAAACCCAAAAAGGCTACTCAGGGAAATGAGTCCCCTGAGGATGCCCCTGCAACACAAACGCAGGCTATATCCACTGGTTATAACCCCCTACTGGATATAAGGACTCTCCCAGCCACAGCCGCTCAGGATTCCTGTCAAAAGGAGCCTGCAGCAATCTCAGAAGGGGTACCCACCAATCTGGGATCTTCCTCATTTGAGGAGATTGCCATTGAAGAGCACCATCCTCCCCAGGTGCAGACTGCTTTTACCCCATCTCCCCATGCAACCGCCCCCCAAAGTCCTACATTACTTGTTGCACAAGTGCTGACTCAGTTGCACTCCTCACCCCCTCCCCAGATACCAATTACTACTGGGAACACTTCTACCATTGAGGGGGAGGAACAAAGTGCAGCTGAGAACCCACAGCATAGGGGTTACAATGTTCCTTCTCCTAGTGTAGCAATGGAGATTGGAACTTCTGGTGAGGCTGCCACTTCTCCTGCGTCAGCATATGATCAGGTTGTAGTTGGTACCATTACTAAGACCTTACCAGAGGCAACTGCTGATGACAGACACAGTCCTGAGGCAGGAAGTCCCCAGTTCCAAGACAAAGGGGCACATGCTACAACTGAGCTATACTCAGTGCATGTTCATCTGATCCTATCAGGAGGTCAGGTGATTCAGCATCTACTGATGATGACCTGGGCTTCTTTTACGATGTAATCACCCAAAACACCATCCTGGAAGAGGAGGTGAGCAGACTTAAAGAGCTGCTTGCCAAAACTTCTAAGGAACAAAGACCATCTGCCTCTACCACCTCACAGATGGCACCTTCATCTGAAGGTCTCCCAAACACTGAGTCACTCCCAACAACTAAGCCACCTGCCTCTGCTTCTGGCACTATTTCTCAAGAACAGAACCTTCCTGAGCAAATAGTTGCTATCCTTCAAAATTCCATCCCTCTCATCACACTCATAATCACTGACATCATGATTAAAGCCATTGATGAGAGGCTTTCCTCAGTAATACACCCATTGATAGAGGAGGTTATGGGCAAACACCTTTTTGGCAATCAACCCCTTGCAACCAATGCAACCAAAAAGGGGGAGATTAAGTCAGTGAAAGGAAAAAGAAAGAGGAGTACAGAGGAGAAAAAAAAAGAGAAAGAAACAGAAGGGAGAGTAGTGGAAAAGGAGTTGGAGTTGAATGTGGAGACCGATAAAGAGAAGGAAAAAGAGAAAGCCTTGGAGCTACTGATAAAAGAGGCTGATGCCGAACACAGCAGATCAATGGACAACATCATTGATCAGTTGTTTAGGCAAGGCCATGACACACGATAAACTTGACTCTGAGATTCGACGATTAGAGATTGAAGAAATCCAGAATAGATGGGCAAGTTATGAAGTGTTAGAACGAGAAAGAATTGAGATCATGATTAGATTTATTGCAAACTATCTGGGAAGATCAATGATCGAAATCAAAGCTTGGTCTAGGGACAGTATCTTGGCAATCACCACCAAGATCTGTTCATCTGAAGCATATACTAAGGGACTTGTTATTGAAGCTTTGAATGAAGCAGGAGCAGGGAGCAGGACGGAGCTAGCCAAATACTCAAAAGCAACACTCACCTCCAAAATGCTAACTCAGCCTGTCAACATTCCCTCTCTAAAACAACCACAACCACAACCCACAAAACCAACTCCCTTACCATCTAAACCAACAGCCGATGATGCACCTAAGAAGAAGAAGAGAAGGGTGTTGAGGCTAGAAGAAGAAGAAGATGATGATGTGGAAAAAGATAGGCTGCCTCTGTCTGCAGTTCTAACATTGGCGAAAGCCAAACCCATGCCCATCACTCCCACCTCACAGATGGAAGCTGTGAGAGTAAAGATTGAAGAAGAACAACAGCAAAAGCTTCATGATGATGAAATGCTGAAAAACATTGACAAAACTTATGCTGCTTCGTCATCAATTATTAGTATGAAGAAAGAAGCTCTGAGGTTGTACACCCTTGCCAACACATTTCAATATCAGAAGGAAAAGGTGAGAGTATGGCCTGATCCTAGGGTGGCTCACAGGATTGTAAAGAAAGACATTCCTTCGAGATACAAGGGCCAAGTCAAAAGGATCGTAGATGAAGAGATCACAGTGGTCCTTGTGGTATCACCCTGGGAGATTGTAGAAGACTTCAAGAAGGCCTATGAGACTCAACAACCACCCCAAAAGATGTTAGAGAACAGAATTATTAAAAAGGGGTTAGTCTACAAGAGGCTTGAGAACTTCAAACAAAATGAGCTCAGTCTGTTACTTGAAGGGACTCATCCTGATGAGTTTGCATACCGACAGATTACAACAGTTGAGCTCAAAAATGGTAAACAGGCCAAGTACATCTCAGAGCTGTATGGGCGAGAAGGATTGTTTGATGGTGAAGCCGAGAACCTGACCATGGAAGAACAAATCATGTTTCTTAGAGCATACACCAGAGAATCCTACAGGCTTATACATGGGAAGTGAGTCTCATGGATGGGGGAACAGCTCAGTGTCCAATTCCCCAATACAGAGCTCCCATCCATACATTGCCAACCAAATCTTCAGAGACTCATTTCTAGGCAAGTGCTTATATGGGTCATCTTCTCAACTGATCAAGAAAGAAAAAGACCAACCATTCTGCCAACAATAAGTGGGACCTCAATAAAGTTAAAGGTTTTGGCTGCATTGGTTCAGGGGGAGTTTGTTGGACCAAAAGAATGAATGAGCCCGATCAGAAAAACCTTAAGTCCCACAGACATCACAACAACTACTGAAGACCACAACAGCTGAAGATAACAGCTGAAGACAAAGTCTGAAGACACAAGTCTGAAGACACAAGTGCTGAAGACAAAGTCTGAAGACACAAGTGCTGAAGACAAGTCTGAAGACACAAGTGCTGAAGACAAAGTCTGAAGACACAAGTGCTGAGACAAAGTCTGAAGACACAAGTGCTGAAGACAAAGTCTGAAGACACAGTGCTGAAGACAAAGTCTGAAGACACAAGTGCTATAGACAAAGTCTGAAGACACAAATGCTGAAGACAAAGTCTAAAGACACAAGTGCTGAAGACAAAGTCTGAAGACACAAGTGCTGAAGACAAAGTCTGAAGACACAGTGCTGAAGACAAAGTATCAGACATTGTCACAACAGCTGAAGAGGTCTTCTTCAGTAATTGTGATGGTTTACCTTTTAGTAGTTTCTTTGTTTCAATATTTGTAAAACAACTGAAGAGTATGGTCTTCAGTTGTTATTGTTTTAGTAGTTTCTTTTCAGTAGTTTTAATAATAGTTAACACTTAGCATTTTTGTAAGAAGATATCAGCTGTTTGACATCTTCAGTAGTTGTGTTAACTATCAGTAGTTTGTGATAAATTCTGTTAGATGTCACTATCAAGTGACATCAGCAGACATCACATCTCTTATATAAGAGGTGTCGACCTAATTGTAATTGTGACATTCCGTTACCACGAAAGCGAATATTGAATGAAATATATCTGCAGAATTCTCCCTATCTATAACCGTTTTTGTTCTTACATTGAATATCTTTTTCTTCTTGTGAATTGGCTAATTCATTGTTAGAATTCCGCTGCTATACTCTCTAATCAATCAAATGTAGATCACTGATCCTAACTACATTTTCTTTTCTATTTACTGGACTTTGACATGATGTACGTGATTGGTTAACATTACTGGTCTTTTTAGGTTCATATTTGACAATTTTTGAACCAGACTTAATACTAACATTTTCAAACTCTTTGTCCAGATTAACGCAAGGCATTTTACCTTTTGCCTTTGAAGTGGCCTCCTTTTATTTAGTACAAGATTCTTTTGATGACATGTGGAATCTAGATCACTTACAGAGGAGTAGACACCACATGATCCTTGATTGGATTTCATTAATTGGTTTACATTTTGTGTTCATCAAGATCTCATGTGGTGGTGGAACCACTTTATAACCCAATCCCTCCCTGTTGTTTCTCTCTCTCACTAAATTCTGGACTATGTGTGAAGAACTAGTCCAACTATGCAGTTTTTGTTCTAGTGAATTAACTTCTACTTCTAAAACAGCCTTTTGTTTCTTAGTGTCCTCTAGTAAGTTTAGATAGTACCTAATGTCATTATCTTGGTTAAAGGCTACAACTCTCCCTAAGCTGTTTGTTCAACAGGTCTATCTTTTCTTTGTAACTATGCTCATTTTGTTTTAACACTCTGTTAGCTTCAGTGCACAGTTCCAAGTCCTTTTATCAAGTTATCATTATGATCGAATAACCTAGCAAATTTTAAATCAATGCTTTCCCTAAATTTATTACAATCAGAACAAGAATGATTATTAAAAAGTTGGTCAGTGGTACTTACCTGAGCGAGTTCTGAAGAATCAGCCATCAATGCAGAATCTGATGTTTTTGGAGCTGGTGACTCTGACATTGTCGCAGTTTTCCCTTCTTCAAGTAGGTAGTTGACCACTGGTGCAGTTTGCTATGAGTTTGACATCACGAGTTCGACTGCAATATCTCCTTCCCTGGCAGAGTCATCATCTATATCCTCTACACTAGCGATTTTAGATTCTCCCGGTGAGACAAACCGAAAGCTCCAGTCATGTCCTTCATCATCATGAGCAGTGAAGGCTTTGGGATCCTTGCTTGATGAAGTAGGACTGCTAGTGGGTTTCTCCTAACGATTGAGGGAGGAGAATGGATTCCTATTGCCAGTCTTCTTTGGCTTCACGCACTCCCTTTTGAAGTGCCTTTCTCTCCGCAGTTGAAGCAGGTTACCTTGGATTTTTCAAACCTAAAGGTAGTGTCCTTGGTTGCAATCAAATTTTGTCTGGTCTTTTTGACAAACTTCTTAGCTCTCCAGACTGCACTGGATAAGGCCCACATTATGTTCATCTGCTCCAGCTTTGTCTCATCCACCTGCTCATAATCCTCATCTGCCAGATGGCAGTTCCCAATCTTACCAGCAATTAGTCCATCATAGGAGTGGACTACCGTACCTAAGAGATCCATGTGCTCTTTAGCTACCTCAACTATCATATTGTTGAAGTTCTCGGTCTTCAACTTTGCTGCATTTGCTTCAGGTGCAATGTATTGGGTACCAGATGACGCTGACGTTTCTGACCCTGAAGTAGAGCCTGGTGAAGGACCAGACGAGCTTGATACAAAAGCTATCAGAAGAGGTGCTCTAGATGTCTTGGCTTGAGGAGTTGCATTGTACAGTGCTAGATTCTGATCATAAGAAGACTTTTGAGCTTTGTACTTCATTCTTAGTTCTTCCTCTCTCAGCTTCAAAACGAAGTCATTGATATCTAACTTCGTTAGCATACCATTCTGTCTGAGATTGGAGACAAATGAACCATTTCACCGGCAACCCGTCTGCAACGTTGGACACTTTGTCCTCCATTGACGTTGATACTCCATGAGTCTGCATCTCACTCATCAAGTGGTAGAATCTATCGATCATATCATCTAGGCTTTCTTTCGCCATCAAGGAGAAGTTGTCAAATCCTTCTTTAAGCCTTAGCCTTTATGGCCTTCAATGATGCATTTCCGTCATACCTTTTCTCCAATGCATCCTATAGTTTCTTTGCCTGCGTATATTCCGAGAATTGATGGAAAATATCCTTCGAAATGACTGAGTAAGCAAAGCATAAAATTTCTTTTCGGTGTTGTATTTCACCTTTTGTCCGTCAGTCATGCCACCAAGTGTGAGTTTGACACCATCAGTTCCTACAGGCATGCTGTACCCCGTCTCTATAGACTCCCACAGATTGGGATCTATTCCATTTAAGTAGATCTTGAAATGTTGTTTCCATTTTGGATATTCGTCTAACGTGATTAGCTTTGGGCGCTTGTTGTGATTCCCCAATTCATTCTCCAGTAGCAGTAAGTTTTGTATACGTGAGTCTCACCTTTCTGTGAATGCTGAGTATTGGTCTTCCATTGTTATTAACTTTAACTTTAAACCAAACTGTTGTATTAGTGCGAATGAATGTATGCGATTGGGCTATTCGGACGATTGAACTATGCGGATGGTTCAATCGTGCGACTGAACTAATGCGGATGAGTCAGTCGGCCGAATGAACTAATGCGGTTGAACAATGTGAATAGTGTTCTCAGTTGGACAAATGGAAGTGCGATTGAGTCCAATCGTGCGTATGGGGATGCGTATGTACTTTGTTGGGCGATTGAGTCAATCGTGTGACTGGGCCTGCTGGATTTCGAAAATTCATAGGTTTAAGGTGTTTGAACACAAAAACACGAAGTTTTGCTAACCCTATTTGTCGTATGCCGGAAAAAACTTAACTTTAGGATCAGGAGACGTCTAAAACCCGATTTGACACAAAAGATTGTGTTTTCTAGAGTAAAAACACAATTTTTATATCAAAACGATTTAATCACACGTAAATCTAGAGCCAAAGCTCTGATACCACTTGTTAGGATCGTGTACTGGATGAATACTAATAGATTTACGAGTATATCGAATCAAATAGTGCGGAATCCTATTTGATTGGCGATCCACTCAGTGAGAACGCACACAGAATCAACTAAAGATTGAATATGAACGTTAAGAACGATTAGAAATCGATCTACTATGGTCTATGAAGTTGGAACAGGTTGCTAGAGGTCTCTAGACGGCTAGGGTACGTCTGGGTATCGAAATATTCAAAGTGTCTCGTTTTTCCACGATTTAAGTGGTATTTATAGGTTATGGTTTCTCAATCGTGCAACTAGAACATTTGCATGGTTCAGTCGTGCGATTGAGTCATGCGGTTAATCCATTCACACAATTGAGTGGTCAGTCATGCGACTGAGTCAATCTCATGTCTCAATCATGCGACTGATCCAGTCTCATGGTTCATTTGTACGACTGGTTCATTAGCACGAAGTTGTTCAAGCATATGGTTCATTAGCATGGGCCAATCGCATAGAACATTGCATGATTAAGTTTGAATATGTTTCATAGTCATTAATTGATTTAGATATTATTTAAACAACCATAACCTATATAGTTAATTCAATAAGCATTATTACATACCAACCAATGAAATATTCAACATTATATAAGCACAACCACGTATTGTATTTCATTGAGTACCCGTACAATTACATATGTGTAAGACAATACAAACATATTACATTAAGTTCAGAAACTAGGGACATATGTATCTACATCAAACATAAACAACCATAGGATGTTCATAGAATACAACCATTCTATGAACAATAAGATGGATGGAACTCAATGGAGAAGATGATGATGTTCTTGAATCCAAAGCCTCCAAAGGAGAAGACCTCAAGCTTGTATACGCACAAGCTCTTGCAAACACCTAAATTGTTAGGATGTTGAACACCAAATCTCTTCTTCTTAGACTTTCTTGCAAATCCAAAAAACAGCCAAGAGAAACTTGAAATTCAGCCAAGAAGACTCGAAATTCAGCCAAGAGAAAGAAGAAGATAGAGCTTTTGCATGTGTGTGTGAGAGAGTGTTTTTGGAATTGAGTGTGAAATACTTTAAGTCTTGTATTAAAACAAGAAAAATGGAATCCTAAGGAGACCAGCCAAGGGGTGGCCGAATTTTATTCAAAATGGGTTCCTACCCATTTAACTTTATAGAATTTTTACACTCTTTAACCCATAAGTTTATAAATTAAACCCTTTAAATTTTATAAGTTTAACACACCATTATTTGTAATTATTTAACCTACTGAAACAATAATACAAATAATTTCTCATGAACAAATTATCCATATAATTTGTTGTATTTCAAAAGCAATAATTTAGAAAACCCATTTTCTAAATTGGTGTTAATATTTATTTGTTTGATCTTATCAGCAAATAATATTTATTGGTGTTTGTTTAGCTTGTTATTTGGTATGACCCGACTTGGATCATAATGTACTAACCACATCAATCTTGTATGTGTCTTGGGCATACAAGATCCAACAATCTCCCACTTGCACAAGATTCATAGAAGATTGATGCAAGTAGTAAATACCACCTAACAATGATTTTGTAGATACATGTGTACCTAGTTTATGTGCTTAAATTTAAAAGTCTTTCATTTCTTACATATGTGTAATGTAACAAAGTAATGAAATATGATTTATGCTTGATGTTTCTATATAACTAATTCATATGTATGACTTCTTATATAGGTTTGAGGTTGTTGTACATAATTCTAAGTCAATAATTATTAAGTAATGTGTTCAACCTAGTCGGATGAGTATTCATGCTCATGGCCCATACTTAGGGACCATACGCATGAATACATGATGCTTATGGACCCGTCGCACGACTGAACCTGGAGACTGGATCAGTTGTATGATTGAGACATAAGATTGGCTCCGTCGCACAACTGAACCTTCTATCGTGCATACGGATCAATCGTCGGATTCAGTCGCATGACTAAACCATGCTAATGGTTCAGTCGTGTGAATGGAAATCACTAACCTAAGAATACCACCTAATTCATGATAAAGAAGAAGTCCTCTAGAGATATTACGAATACACATAAACCCTAGCCTTCCAGAGCATTCCAAACAGCCTGTCGAAGTTCATAGTTCATTCCTGATCGATTCCTTCTCGTTCTTAGCGTCTAGTTCAATCTTATATCGATTGCGTAATCGTTCTCACTGATTGGATCACCAATCAAATAGGATTTGGCACTATTTGATCCATTATAAGCACATAATCACTTAGTACTCCGTACGTACACGGTTCTAACCCAACAGATTTACTACCCTTAATACGTATGACTAAGTGCCATTCAATAACACCATCCCCTTCAAGTACCTTACTCGAATTGTTTTAAGTGAATCAATTATCTATCATTTTGTCACAGATGTAATGTTAAATACCTGAGACACAGAGTGATCATTCTCCATTGATTTAACTTTATCAGGCCTTAGACATCTTACTCTTAACAATTAAGAGGGACAATCCCATCTTGACTACATACATCTCTCACAATCACCTCGTAACATACCTGAACTCAGCCTTATGTATTGCCATGTTTTCGAACAGCGTAGAACTAAGTCAAAGTGTAATATTGATAAATATCAAGACCCAATATGTATCTTAGGTCAGAGGATTCCATGTAGTATATTTGAGATGCAGTTCAGTTCAATATTTGTATCCCACAAATAACTATGAACCTTGGCAACATTTCTTTGCTCTATATTCATCCATATGAATATCTACTAATCCAAGTTCATAATAGTCTTACCCTCGTACTTGTTCCCACAAGTATGAATGACTACGGACATTTTGAGTAAATGATTTACTCATGGATTTTAAACATGCGAAATAGGAATATTAATTGAACCATTATAACCAAATAACAGGTTCAAGTAATAAAGGGTTACAATATCTAAATACAAAATTAAAGATAAAATCCAGTCACTAGAATATTGAAGTCCCATGGCACAAATATGACTTTCATGCTTTGCCTTTTCAAGAAGCTTGGTGCGTGGATCCGTAATGTTTTGATCCGTGTGAACTTTGCGAATACATATTTTTCCTTTTTAAACTTCATCCCTTATGTAGTTGAATCTCCATTCAATGTGCCTAGTCTTTATATTTCGGGTTTCCTTGATTTGAGCAACTACACCCTCGTTATCACAAAAACTTTCCAGGGGGTCCTGAAAGGAAGGGACCACCCCTAGATCAGGAATGAATTTCTTCAACTGCAGCTTCTGGAGCTGCTAATGAAGTAGCGATGTATTCTGATTTTGTAGTTGATAATGCATCCACGTCTTGCTTAGAGCTCTTCTAAGAGACCGCTCCTTCATTCAAGATGAAAAATATATCCCGATTATGATCGTGAATCATCCCGAACACTTTGGAAAGTTGCATCCATGTAACATTTTACCACGAGTTCCTCCTCACCAGATCCATAGATTATAAACGTATCTTTAGTCCACCTTAGGTACTTAAGTATGTTCTTAACAACCATCCAATGACTATTTCTAGGATTTTATTTGTATCGGCTTGTCATGCTCAAAGCGCATGACACATTCAGCCTAGTACATATCATTGCATACATGATGGACCCGATAGTACACGCATATGGGATTCCCTTCATTTTGTCTTGCTTGTCCTTTGAGCTTGGACATTGAGTTGTACTCAATATCCTTCCTCTTTGAATAGGTACGATACCCTTCTTAGAATTTTCCATCTTGAACCTTTTCAAGATCTTATCAATGTATGCACTTTGATTTAAACCTATCAACCACCTTGATCTATCCCTATAGATCTTTATTTCTAAAATATCGGCAGCTTCACAAAGATCCTTAATGGAGAAACAGCTTCCAAGCCAGGTTTTTACACCTTCCAAGGTTGGAATGTCATTTCCAAATAGTAGGATGTCATCGACATACAACACTAGGAAAGTGATGATGCTCCCACTAGCTTTCTTGTACACACATGCTTTATCAAAAATTTTGATGAACCCAAATTTGATTACTTCTTCATCAAAATAGTGATTCCAACTTCTTGATGCTTGCTTCAATCCATAGATTGATGTATTTAACTTATATACTTTTTTAGGATATTTTGGATTGACAAAAGCTTCAGGCTGAACCATATAGACATCTTCCTCAGGATATCCATTTAGAAAAGAATTTTAACATCTATTTGCCAAATCTCATAATCATAATGAGCAGCTATGGCAAATAATATCCTAATAGACTTTAGCATTGCAACCGGTGAGAAGGTCTCATCGTAATCAACTCTTTGAGTTTGAGTGAAACCTTTTGCTACAAGTCTAACTTTATAAGTATCCAAGTTTCCATGCATATCGGTTTTCATCTTGAAAACCCACTTACTTCCAACTACCTTGGAGTTAAGAGGTGGTTCAACCAAGACCCACACTTGATTATCATACATGGACTGCATCTCAACGTTCATGGCTTCAAGCCATTTTTCACAATCCAAATTGGAAATCACATCATGGTATTTGGTTGGTTCATCGGAATCTACCACATAGCATCCATCCATAAAAAATCCATATCTTTTAGGTGGATTACTAGTTCTACCAGATCTGTGAACGTTTTGTGTGTATTGATCAACCTTTTGATCATCCTCAACATCTTTATGTTGAGAGCTATTGTCAACGAAACGTGTATCGGGTTGTGATTCTTGATCTTCCTCAAGATCCACTGTCTTGGTGTTAGTCCCTTCCATAAGGAATTTAGCTTCTAAGAACTCAGCCTTCTTGGCAACAAACTCCTTTTGTTCCAAAGGATCATAGAAATAATATCCCATAGAATCTTGTAACACCCGATTATTTTTTTTGAAGACTCAAGCAAAAGAATAAAGTGAAGAAAAAGAAAGAAAAGATATGTTACCCAAGATAAGGGGTAAAAAGTGTCAAAAGGACAACAAAGTTTAAAAGTTGGTGATAAAGGTGGCATGGCCGCCCATTACTCTCTGTTCACACTCAACATTCAGATTTTTCTTTAGAGAGAGAAGGGAGAGCTAAAAACTCTCGGTTTTAAGAAGAACAAGAGCAGGAAGTGTGAATTCAAGGTAAGAATTCATGTGTTTATGGTGTTCTTAACCGGTTAGGCCTCGGGTATTTGCTTATACGTGTTATATGTTGTTTAGGTGTGTGTTTGGTGGGTTTTAGGTGTTTGAAATCGATTTGCAAACGGGTTTGAAGAAGTCTTACCCAAAGAGTTGCAAAGGTGAGTTCTAGAACATCTCTTTTTCCTTGTTTTAACTGTTTTGGGGCTGGAAATACATGTATGAACATTTTTATTAAAATGGGTTTTATACCTATGTGTATATTTGTGTGTATGATGCGGGTGAGGTTTGATTTTGGGCTATGTTTAAGTTTTATGATATTATGTTGTGTGTCTATGGCTTAGAATGTAAGATTTAAGCTTAGAACATGCTAGGAGATGTTTGGGGACTGAAATCTGATGTTTAGGTGTGAATGAGGCTACTCATGCGCCCAAATAGGACTCATGCGCCTAAGTTTTATAATTTGCCTAAGTGTTCCCATACGCCCAAACTTCATGCGCCCAAATAGGGCTCATGCACCTGGATGGCCATCCGACTAAGGTCAATGCAGATGAAGAGTCTACCGGATGAGAGTTAATTGTTCTTCTACATTGACAAATGCAGAAGACTAAAAGTGATGCGGACAAGTTCTGCACTTATGCATTGGAAAATGTGGAAGAGTGGAGGAAATGCGGATGAACAATAAGAATGTGGATGAACAAAAAGAAATGCGGATGAACAAAAATAAATGTGGATGAACAAAAAGAAATGCGGATGAACAACAACAAATGCCGATGAACAAAAGAAATGCGAATGAACAAAAAGAAATGCGGATGAACAAAAAAAATACGGATGAACAATAAGAAGTGCGGATGAAAGTCATGCGACTGAGAGTCCATAAACATAAGTGTTCATTCGCCCAAGTGTTATCATGCGCCTGGAAAGCCATGTGACTGAATAGGGTCCATACGCCAAAATAGGGCTCATGCACCCGCAAGGACTTAGTTTATTATTTGATTTTTGAGGAAAACTGTAGATGTATGCTTTGACTTGGGAGGTTCTCGGGGGTCCATGTAAGTGGAATTTTATGGTCATAGATGTGTGATGGGCATGATGATGATGTATGTTTAATGCTTATGCATGATGGTATGTTTGATGTATGATATGTATTTATGATAAGGCCCTGTATGGTGATGTTGTATGTTCATATTGATGTTCCTTACATTGTATGTTTATTTTCTCGTGGCTTTATGTTGAATGTTAATGAATGAAATGATAAAGTATTATGTAACGTAAAGTGGAAGATAATAAAAAAAGGGAATATAATGAAAGAATGCATGCATTAATGAAAGAGAACATAAAGAAAGTCTTGCAATCCTTGTATGTTTATTCACATTTGATGAATGGTGTTACTTCAACGGTGTGTAGGCTAACTACCCTAGAAGGATGCACACCGGGGTCCTTCTTTATGATTGACCATTTGTATAGAACCTTTGTCGCTTACCCTAGTAGTGTGGTCAAGCCACCAGGCGTAATGTATGGGGGTCTATAATAGACCCAGTACCGATTTATGCATGACGGTGGGGTATAGCACAAGACAATGGTACACCTGAATTTACCCTAGTACTATGGTAAGGCCACCGGGTGCAATGTATGGGGGTCTATGATAGACCTCGGCTCAGTACCCGCTTTATGCATCACGGTGGGGTAAAGTTCATGGTTTTGGTATGGAATATAAAGAAGTAACGATGAACGTGCGTAATGAACGGTAAGGAAGATAACGAATGATAACGATGACATATGAAGATGAATGAATGAAAGTTAACGAACGATGATGAAGATAATAACTATTACCTTGATGTACGTATGATGTGCGATCACGTGCGATAGTAATGAAAATGATTTAATGAATGAAAGGTAATATAAAGTTTTATAAAATTAGAACTCAATCAGTAACACTGACTTTTTATGCATTTTCCAGTTGGCAGGTAAGGTTGCTGAGGATGGCACGGGGCGGCTAATTGGCTCTTTTGTATGGCATTCTTTTGTTTAACGTTTTTGCATTGTAATGCGAACAAATGATATTGTGTAATGAATGTTGTATTATTTTGCAAAAGCATTTTTAATGAAAATGTTGTTTTTTATGTTTCCGCTGCAACGTTTATTTCAAGTTAATGTATTGATAGGATCAATTGAGCTAATCTTTGATGATGTATGAAGACAATTCAAAGTAATCAAATTCAAACAAGATATTAATAAAATTCACAGTTTCATTAATATCAAGCAAAGACAATTACTATGTAATAAGCAGTAGTTCGTTCACTCTCTCAAACTCTCCTACTAACTAACAGTCTAAGCTATTTATAATGAAACATAAAGGAAGTAACAATTACAAAAATAGTCCCTATACTATTACAAATATCAAAAAGATATATAAAGACAACATGTTAATCTTTCTAGAGTCCTAACAATACTCCCCCTAAGATTTACATGGTCTTCGGTCTTCAAAATCTTCAATCTTTTCTTCTTTCTTTATCTCCTTCAGCTTTATCTTCAGCTTCAATCTTCTATCTTCAATCTTTTTCATTCAAAGAAGTCTTATGGTTCTTCTTTTATCTTGAACATTGGGTTCTATTTGTACATCTCTTGTTCTTTCAAAGCATTTACAATGGCAGACTTGAATTTGCTTGCAAGAATGCCTTGTTCTGGTTTAGCTTCATTTGTCTTTATCTCCATCTTGTTCATTCTTTCCAACATGTCTTCTGATAAGCAAGTGATGTCAATGTTTTTTGCATATAACTCAATAGGGTATGGACTTTCCTTTGAGTATACTTCTAAGACACCTTTCCTTGAGATTCTCATAAATTCAATATCTTTGATATCTTTCTTCACAATGCTTGCATAAGCAAGAGCTTTTCTCAGTGATATTCTTTCCATAGCTGCACTCATTACATTGATTATGGAAATGAAATATTTATTGTCTTGCTCTGTAACATCCAGAGATACTTTCTCAAACTTTTATACAGACAAATATGAAATATAACTTGGATGTAACAGTTTGAGTTCGAAAGCACCAAAAAGAGTAATCATGTCTTCATCCCACTGTTCAAGATTTCAAACCAATTTAAGTTCAAACGCCTCAGTGTTATAAAACCACCTTAGAATTGGTTTTGATTTATGGTTACCTTCAATCACTTTCAAACCAGGAGTTGCTACCTTTTCAAAGTACTTATCATAAAATTCAATCATAAAGTGTTCATCTTCAGATTGTACTCCTTTGAGCCTTTTGTTTTTCTTTAAGTAGCAAAGTACTCTTAATCTTCTTGATCGCATCTAGTTTGAAGAAAATTACTTGATCGATCCATACCTTTTCTCAGTTATTCTACCATCATTTTACCACGTTTGGAATCTGTTGGATTGATCAGAGGCATTCTATTCAACTCCTTTAAATCTTGCACAGGAAGCTTAATTATGCTAGAGTAAAAGTGATATACATTACAAATTGCATTTACTCTTTTTATCAAGAAAGCATCAAAGATCTCATCGTACTTCCATGCAATTATTTTTACTTGATTTGTAAAATCCGGAGCAATCATAGCATTCAACAATTCAGCAACTGATTGTCCTTTCTGCAATACGTTTCTCACTAAATCACCTGTGGATCTAGCATTATCAAAAATCTGAATTTGCTCAGATGATGCTTTGTAAGCTTGCTTTTCTGTACTTGAAAACATTTGAATCAATTCTTTTCTACTGTCATAAGCATCTGACTTTCTTGCCATTTGTTTGATTTCTTGAGATTTTAGCACTCTTGTTCTTTTTGTGATCTCCAAATATTGAGGATTGTCTGTATCAAGAATAATCATCTTCTTCGTTTGTTTTTCTTTCTCTTGGAAGCTTCTGACAAGATTTCTTAATGATACAGATTGTAGTCTTTTCAATTTTCTCCACGGATAGTTTGTAGCTTGCAACCACGATCTTAAAGCTAGAATACTCATACTATCCAGATCAGGATGGTGAAGCTCTGAGCTTGGTAATTCTTCTACATTAATACTTTCTTTTTCTCTGATCCATTCACCATGCTCTATCACAATTTCATTTGGATCAATTGGTACGACTGACTCTGCTGCAATACACATCTCATATTCATTATTAGTTTGAGAAACTGTGAGTCCATCCAAAAATACTCTCTTATACTTCATCCTCACAAGATAGTTATATCTTTCTTCAAAATCTTGTTGTACTTCTTGTTGATCTTGAAATTGTTGTTATGAAGAGAAATTAGCTACAAATTGTGCTTCATCAATATCCTCATCATTCAATACTTCATCATACCAATCATCATTGTACATTTCTTCAATATCTACTAAAGCCTCATTTGTTCATGAGTGGTTTGCTCTTCCACATTTTCATCAATTCTTTGAGCTTTTGAAACTTTAATGAGATAAACTTGCATCTTCAATCTCATCAATTTTTCTTTTTTCCTTTATCCATTTCAGGATTTTCTTCAGCAATGCTCCTTTCAGAATTGATCATTTGTTCAGGTGATATAGGCTTTTGAACTTTTTTTCACTTTAACAACTCTTCTTTAAGTTTCTCATTTTCCTCTGTCAGTTTCTTGAATTTTTGTTCAAGTATATTATAATCTTTTATCATCACTTCAAAATTCTTTATCACATCTTCTTTATCTTTTGCATACATCACAATCTTTTCATCATTCTCAAAATTTTCTTCTTTTAGCTATACATTTTCATCTTCTAGCCTTTTAATCTCTGTTTCAAGAGATATATTCATCTCTTTTAGCTTTTCATTTTCATTCTTTAGCTCTTCAATTTCTTTCTCTTTTACAACCTTCTCTTCTTTCAACTTTTCTAACTCGTCAAGATCTACTACCTCTTCTGTTTGAACAAAAACATTTTGAGTAGTACATATAAAAATTTCTTCAACTTCTTCATTTTGCTTAGTTTGAAATACTAGTTCATATAACATATCATGCATAAAATCAAAATCAAAGGTTTGATTTTGTGAAGCTTCTTCATGTACTCCAATGTCAGGTTCATCTTCTTGAACTTCATTAACAGTATCATCAAGACTATCATTAGCAACAGTTTCTTCAAATCTGTTCTGTACTTCATTTACATTCTCATTTTCATTCATTTCTTCAATGAATTCTTGATGTGCCTCAGCTGCACCATCATTATCATCATCATCATTATTATAATCATCTTCATCTTCTCATGAACTTTCAGAATCTTCATCATCATTTTCTTCATTCTCATCATCAATCATTTCATCAACAACATCCTTAATGAGATCATTAGGATCTATTAGTTCATGTTCAGATAAATGAAAATGTTGTTGATTTATGTCAACTTCATCATTAGATACATTCCTTATATAATCAAACACAGGAATGTTTTGAGCACCGGTGATCATTGTTAGTCTTTTATACACAGATTTTGACATGTGCTCCAATTGTAATTTATCACCTTCAACTCCTTCAACATAGAAGTCTGGATTCTCTTCATTTATGAGTATTTGGAGAAATCCAGGATACATTAAGTATTATTTCTCCTTCCTCTTTCAAGATTGAAAATAAATCCATTCAATATCCATTTAGCCATATTGAATCTTCTATTTATGGCTACGGCAATAATAGGTGATGCAATGTCTACAGGGAATGAGTCCCAACCAGCACTTCGTTTAGACGTGCAGTGTTGAAAGATATAACATAATAGTTTCCAATTCTTATACACTCTTGCTCGGAAAAATTGTTTCTTTGGAAAATGATCTGGATGACCCATTTGTATAAAAACTTCTCTACATTCATTGAATGTATACTCAGATAAGTTTTCAGGGTTATTTTCTCCAAGTTTAAGAGCTGATCTAATTGCTTGTTTAGAGAGTTCAAGCATTCTGTCAGATGTGATGAAAGCTCTTACAACTTTGTTTCCTTCATCATCTCTTTCAACTTCGCCAGTTCTCCAGAATTTCTTTATCAATCTTTCATTAATCATTGGTCGTGCACACATTGCATAAACATATTTAGATCTCAACAAAAATCGTATCATTTCTTCATAGCCCACTACTTCTCTATTTTCTTCATCTAGAAATGCAGCAACATTATGCTTTGGTTGGAACTTTAAAGCTGCCATCTCCAAAATAAAATAAAAATATTAGAAAATTGAAAGATTGAAGAATTTATATTTTGAAAATTAAATTCAATTTTGAATTGTGATTTTTAATTTTGTTTTACGTGTGAATTTAAGTTTGTGACATTCATGATTATTTATTTTGAATTTAACATTTTATCCATTTTGATATCTGAGTTTTTCTACTTTTTATTAAAAAAATATTATTTTTATTTTCATTTTTAAAAATTATTCACATGTCTGTTCATCTTCTTCTTCCTTCGAAGAAAACCGACTGAGTAATTCATTATCATTATCATTTTCAAGTTAATCCACAATCAATATATCAAATCACTCGGAATTCGATATACATCAACAATCTATGATCAATTTTGTATATGATTAAGATTTTATTAGTTTAACTGTGAATTTCATACTCTTCGAACGCCCGAATAGCAGTCAAACGCCTATGTCAATCATGGTGTTTTTAATCAAAATCAACAGATTTGAATCACAAACTTACGTTTATAACTCAAATAATATCTATCAATCAACACAGGTTTACTTCAAACAACGAAATCAGAAGGTTCGATGAAGACCAGAGTCGATAGTTCAGAGGGTTTTGGTTTTTCAGAGAATTTTGAGTGTGAATGAGAAAACAAGTGTAAGTGTTCAATTTATATTCAGTGAAATTTTAGACGCATTAGCAATGTTTGTGCGTATGAAACCCTAATATTCACAAAGTAATGAGACACATGAACACTGTTTGGTCGTATGGACTTAGACGCATGAGAACTGTTCAGCCGCATGAGCACTGTGCAGACGCATAAACACTGTTTAGGCGCTTTTGAACTGTTCAGCCGTTTGAAGTTCCTGAAACGTCCAACACTAACTTTCAACACTGTGCAACACTGTTTAGACGCATGAGACATTCAAAACATCTAACACTTGTATAAAATCAAACTCATTATCACTGTTTAGGCGTATGGGATTAATGAAACGCCCAAACACTTGGTTAAACTCTATGGAATTATTGCAACTATTTAGGCGCATGGGAATAGGAAAACGCCCAAACACTTGTATAAATTCCTGAAAGTTCACCATGCTCCTATTTAGACGTATGAAGACTATTTCGGCACATGAGTTGACTTTCAGTTGACTTTCATGAGTCTTACACTTGTGTTTTTCACACTTCTTCACCTGCATACTGTTTAAACATATTAGTAATATTCATACTAATATTTAAACATTTTAAGCGTAAATTTGAATTTTCCAAAATTTTCATTTTAGTCCCTCAAATTTGAACTTTTTATATTTTTCACACTCAAAATTAATAACAATTTCAATTTTTTCACTTGATGATTAACTTTTGAAATTTTTCTTTATTTTATTTCCCTTCATTTTAGTCTCAAAACATAATCAAATCTCTATTTCTCAACTTTGAGAGAAGCATTTCCACTTGCAATTTTATATAGATTCATATTATCATTTTCAAAAGTTTCATGATCACACTCACATAAACTTTCAACATATAGCATAATCCTTTCAATTCAACTTTCTTTGATTTTGATTTTCTGAGAAAACTCTTTCATTTATTACTCCCCCTAAACTTTTAAGTTGAAACAACTTATAAGTTTCCTAAGGTAGCATAAGAAGATCACACAACTCATTGTGACATTGCCTTCACACACAGAAAACATGCATAAAATCAAAATGAAAGCAGAATCAAAATCTAATATCAACAAGAATAATGTCTGGAGTGAGATCATATCAATGAAGATTAGCACATTAAAATAAAAAATTATGGATAGTCATAGACAGTGAATAAATCCTGATCAAGTGTGTTCTAGGTCAGTGATATCACAACAAAGGAGACACAAGATCTAAGGACAGACAATGAGTGTTTTTGACGTAATATCAACTCACTTACTTTTTCAATTCTTGAATTGATTAGGTTATATGTAGAGAGCTCAACTATCATCAAGACATGCAAGCAAGAACACATACTCAACTTATTACCTGAAACATATGTGTAATCAGAGCTCATGTTACATAATGAATAAAGAATGATCATGGCTAACCATTTGATCAGCTCTAACTACCCATTTGAATAGATTGTGCACATTGGCATATTTTGCATCAAAGAGAATATCCAGGTCTGTAATGACTTACAACAAAGGATATCTCAGCACTTTAAGTCTATGATGACTCATAAAAAAGAAGTGAAATGATGCTTGTAACAGATCTGATGATTAAGTACATCACCATTAGGTGTGAGTGGTGTTACTCAACAAACAGTCAATCTGATAAGCCAAAACATCTCAAAAGTACTCAGATGAATACATATTTAGTGTAATCACAAGAATTTATTGTTTCAGTATAATAGCATCATAGTGTCTACACATCATATCTGATCATGTCAGACTTTATTAATGAGTGAAATATGCAACTGATCTCACTAATGTACTATCATTTCTCACATATTGCAAAACAAATTCTTTTCAAAGACAAAGAACTAACAATAGAAAAAGACTCTATTTTTCGATTTTGTTATATATGCTTTTGTATTTGGTTTTTCTATGAAAAAGAAAATACACACACACAAAAGAAAAACAGACAATTAACATTGAGAGTATCACTTATGATAGTATTTTGATTAAGGGAGTTCACATATGATTAATAAGACCAATTGATTCTACTAAGTACTCATAAGAGATCATCATTATCCTTCTTTATATATAAAGTTGGATCAATTTTCCCTCTTGTGTATCCATGTTGGATTAAGTGTTGTGATAATGTCTCTTACAAAATTCTAGGGGCTTGATGAAGTCCATACAAAGCTTTACTCATCTTATACACTCGATGTGGAAATTCTACATCCTCAAAGCCCGGAGGTTGCGTCACAAACAAATCATCAGCGATAAGACCATATAAAAATGCACCCTTTACGTGCATTTGATACACCTTAAATTTCATGAATGAAGCATAAGCTAGGAAAACTCGAATGGATTCAAGTCTTGCAACTGGTGCAAACACCTCATCATAATCTATCCCTTCTTCCTGTGTGTATCCTTGTGCAACAAGTCTCACTTTGTTCCTTATTACTACACCACGATCATCAGTCTTATTTCTAAACAACCATTTTGTGGCTATGGCATTTTCTCCATCAGGTAAATCCACTAAATTCCACACTTCTTGTTTGCGAAATTGAAGTAATTCTTCTTGCATAGCTTCTATCCAACCACTGTCCTTAAATGCTTCGGTAACATTTTTAGGAACAATTTGAGAAAGAAAACAAGAGTATATGCACAAGTGTGCTTGTTTTGATTTACTCCTTGTTGTTCTCTCATTCAATGGAACAATAATTTGAGAAATTGGATGATTCTTTTGAATACAAGATGTTGGAATCTCATCACATTGAACATTAACATCCTGATTTGTTTGGTTTAAGTTGGAAATCTGATGTAACAAGTTAGAAGAATGTGGATTAAAGTTTGGAACTTGAGTCGGTGAGTTAATAAAGTAATCAAAGTTACCGGTATCAACTTCATCACCAGAGATAGATGATGTTCGAGACTCAGGTTGCACGAACTGATTACCATCATTAGGAATAGGTTGTGATTCTTCCTGATCAAATGAGACTGAATGATTTGAAGCTGAATTCTCATGATCATTGTCATTGAATCGTATTGATGAATCCTTGACAAATGATAAAAATGGGTAGTCTGAGCTAGAATCATCTGGGTCATCAGAATCTGAGTCCTCACTAAAAGATCCAAGATCTCCTCTAGAGTTCTTCTTACCTGAAGAATCAAAACATTTGATAGATTAAACAAGTTAGATTGAAGAGAGTTTGATAATAAATCTAAATCAAATAACCATGCAGGACTAGTTGAAACTGATGGAAAAGAATTTTCCAGAAATTTACCATTGAGTGTTTCAAGAATTATATTTGTCCTAGAGTTGTACACTCGATAGGCTTTTGAAACAGATGAATATCCAACGAAAAATCCATTATCATAATTTGCATCAAATTTTCCTAATTGATCATTTGAATTAAGAATCATAACAGGACAACCAAATGATTTAGAAAATTTATGTTCGGTTTCCTGCAAAACATTAACTCATAAGAAGTTTTCATTTTATCTTTCACAATTAAGGTTCTATTCTGAACAAAACACGCATTGATATAGCTTCATACCAAAAAGTTATAGGAATCTTTGCATCAGCTAACATAGAATGAGCAGCTTCAATCTATGTCATTTAATTCTGGTACTAGTAAAAGTTTTATTTCTGCTGCTTTTTATGCTAAATTCCATGTTAGTAGTAAGAGTATAGATATGCCCTTTGACGTAGAAACTACCATAAGTAAGTCTACAAGGATTTCTGAGATGATAGAAGGCTCTGACAATGAGTTAGAAGGTCATAAGTTTCCTGTTATACCGTTCGTGATGACTTTAGGCGGTTTTTGATGTAGTCCTAGGAATGGATTGGTTGGCGGATTACGAGGCGAACATTGTGTGCCGCAAGAAGATGATTCAATTGACAGCGCCTTACAGGAATACGGTGACGGTTTATGGTGGTCGAGTCATTACGAATCCGAAGGCGATTTCGATGGCGGTGGCTGGAAAGTGCATGAGGCGTGGATGTAGTGCCTACTTGGCCTACGTAAAGGACGTGGATACGCCAACACCATAACCTACCGATGTACCGGTTATGTGTGACTTTCCGGACGTGTTTCCCAAAGAGTTACCAAGAGTGCCACCAGACCGCGGGATTGAGTTCCAGATTGACTTGATACCGGGTGCCGAACCTGTTGCTAGGGCACCGTATCGGTTGGCTCCAATTGAGATGAAGGAACTGATGGAGCAACTGCAGGAGTTGCTTGATAAGGGGTTCATTAAATCGAGTATCTCTCCTTTGGGTGCTCCGGTCTTATTTGTGAAGAAGAAAGACCGTAGTATGAGAATGTGTATAGACTACCGTGAGCTGAACAAGTTGACGGTGAAGAATAGATATCCGTTACACAGAATTAATGATTTGTTCGATCTGCTTCAAGGTGCCAGTTAGTTTTCAAGGATAGATCTTCGATTCGGCTACAATTAGCTAAAGGTGATAGAACACGATATCCCTAAAACAGCTTTTCGCACGTGTATGGTCACTACGAGTTTGTCGTTATGTCATTTGGGTTGACCAACATGCTAGCTGCTTTGATGGACTTGATGAATTGAGTGTGTCCGCTGATGTTGGATAAATAAGTGATTGTGTTTATCGATGATATCTTGATTTATTCCGAGAGTGAGGAGGAGCTTGACGGTCACATTCGAGAGGTGTTGGAGACGCTGAGAAGGGAGAAGTTGTATGCTAAATTCTCCAAGTTCACATTCTAGTTACGCGAGATTCAGTTCTTGGGTCATGTAATGAATCCTGACGGGATTAGGGTGGACCCAACAAAGGTGGTGGCGGTAATGCAAGGGAAGCCTCCAATGACGCCATCTGAGATTCATAGTTTCTTAGGTTTGGTGGGCTACTATGGAAGATTCATTTAAGACTTCTCTAAGATCGCTTCTCCACTAACCAAGTTGACCCGTAAAGATGTAAAGTTTGTATAGGGTCAAGCTTAGGAGAAGGCGTTTGAGGAGTTAAAGGCGAGGTTGACTCAAGCTCCAGTTCTGTCATTATCCGATGGAAGCGAAGATTTGGTGGTTTACTCAGATGCGTCCTGCTCGGGTTTGGGGTGTGTCTTGATGCAGCGAGGAAAAGTTATAGCCTACGCATCCCGACAGTCGAACGTTCATGAGGGTAATTATCCTACTCATGACATGAAGCAAGCAGTCATGGTCTTTGAATTAAAGATATGGAAGCACTATCTACACGGAATGAAGTGCACCATATTCAGCCGAGATACATAGGGCCTTTCTAAATTATTGCTCGAGTAAGAGAGGTGGCCTATAGGTTGGAGTTACCCGAGGAGTTAAGTGGAATTCATCCAACATTCCATGTATCCCATTAGAGAAAGTATTTAGCAGACGAAGATATGATGGTAGCACTAGAGGATATCAAGGTAGATGAACGACTCAATTATGTTGAGCAACCAGTGGCGATCATTGATAGTAAAGAGAAGAGGTTAAGAAATAAAGCGGTTCCGTTAGTGCGTGTACGGTGGAAACACAGGAAGGGATCTGAGTCTACGTGGGAGGCGGAGGAAGAAATGAGACAACATTACCCACGATTGTTTAAGGAATAACAGGTTTCGGGGACGAAACCAATATAAGGGGAGTGGACTTGTAACACCGGTTATTTTTTTTGAGACTCAAACAGAGAAATAAAGTGAAGAAAAATAAAGAGAAGATATATTACCCAAGTTAGGGGTAAAAAGTGTCAAAAGGACAAAAAGGTTTAAAAGTTGGTGATAAAGGTGGCATGGCCGCCCATTACTCTCTTTTCACACTCAACATTTGGATTTTTCTTTTTAGAGAGAAGGGAGAGCTGAAAATTCTCGGTTTGAAGAAGAACAAGAGTAGGAAGTGCGACTTCAAGGTAAGAATTCGTGTGTTTATGGTGTTCTTAACCTGTTTAGGCCTCGGGTATTTGCTTATATGGGTTATTTGTTGTTTAGGTGTATGTTTGGTGGGTTTTAGGTGTTTAAACTCCATTTGCAAATGGGTTTGAAAATGTCTTACCCAAACAGCTTCAAAGGTGAGTTTTAGAACCCCTCTTTTTTGCTTGTTTTAACTGTTTGGGGCTAGAAATGCATGTATGAATGTTTTTATTAAAATGGGTTTTATACCAATGTGTATGATGCTGGTGGGGTTTGATTTTGGGATATGTTTGGGTTTTATGATGTTATGGTTGTGTTTCTATTGCTTAGAATGTAAGATTTAAGCTTAGGACATGATAGGTGATGTTTGGGGACTGAAATCTGATGTTTAGGTGCAAATGAGGCTGCTCATGCGCCCAAATACGGCTCATGCAGCTTTGTTTTAGAATTTGCCTAAGTGTTCCCCAAACTGCATGCGCCCAAATAGGGCTCATGCACCTGAAATGTCCTCATGCGCCTAGATGGCCATGCGACTAAGGTCAATGCGGATGAAGAGTCTAATGGAGGAGAGCTGATTGTTCTTCCGCATTGACAAATGCGGAAGACTAGAAGTGATGCGGACAAGTTCTACTCTTACGCTTTGGCAAATGCGGAAGAGTGGAGGAAATGCGAATGAACAATAAGAAATGCAAATGAACAAAAAGAAATGCGGATGGACAAAAATAAATGCGGATGAACAAAAAGAAATGTGGATGAACAAAAACAAATGCGGATGAACAAAAAGAAATACGGATGAACAAAAAGATATGCTAATTAACAACAAGAAATGCGGATGAACAAAAAGAAATGCGGATGAACAATAAGAAATGCGGATGAACAATAAGAAATGCGGATGAAAGTCAGGCGACTGAACGATATGTGACTGAGAGTCCATACGCCTAAGTGTTCATTCGCCCATAGTGTGATTGGCCTAGAAAGCCATGTGACTGAATAGGGTCCATACGCCCAAATAGGGCTCATGCGCGCGAAATGACTTAGTTTCTTTTCTGATTTTCAAGGGAAAGTGTAGATGTATGCTTTGACTTGGGAGGTTCTCAGGGGTCTATGTAAGTGGAATTTTGAGGTCATCGATGATGTGGTGGGCATGATGATGATGTATTTTTAATGCTTAGCATGATGGTTGTTTGATGTATGATATGTATGTATGATGATGCCTATATTGTGTTGTTGTATGTTCATATTGATGTTCCTTACATTGTATGTTTATTTTCCTGTGGCTTTACATTGAATGTTAATGAATGAAATGATAAAGTATTATGTAACGTAAATTGGAAGATAATGAAAAGAGGAACATAATGAAAGAATGCATGCATTAATGAAAGAGAACGTAAAGAAAGTCTTGCAAGCCTTGTATGTGATTCACGCCCAATGAAGGGTGTTAGTTCAACGGTGTGTGGGCTAGCTACCCCAGAATGATGCACACCAGGGTCATTCTTTGTGATTGAGTATTTGTATAGAACCTTTGTCGCTTACGCTAGTACTATGGTCAGGCACGAGGCGTAATGTATAGGGGTCTATGATAGACCTTGCCCAGTACCGCTTTATGCGTGATGGTGGGGTATAGCACAAGACAATGGCACACCTGAATTTACCCTAGTACTATGGTTAGGCCATCGAGCGCAATGGGGGGGTCTATGATAAACCTCGGGCTAGTACCTGCTTTATGGATGACGGTGTGGTAAAGTTCATGGTTTTGGTATGGAATGTAAATAAGTAACGATGAATGTGCATAATGAACGGTAAGGAAGATAACGAATGATAACGATGACATAATGATGAAGATAATAACTATTACCTTGATGTACGTATGATGTGTGATCACGTGTGATACTA
The DNA here is from genome assembly GCA_025506515.1 of Flaveria trinervia. NCBI lineage: Eukaryota > Viridiplantae > Streptophyta > Magnoliopsida > Asterales > Asteraceae > Flaveria > Flaveria trinervia. The sequence continues at coordinate 36,277,299 of CM046442.1, forward strand.
ATGAAAATGCTTAATGAATGAAAGGTAATATAAAGTTTTATAAAACTAGAACTCACTTAGCAAGGCTAAATTTTTATGCATTTTCCAATTGGCAGGTAAGGTTGCTGAGGATGGCATAGAGTGGCTACTGTAGGATTCTATGTTTGATCCAAGTCAGGTTATACCCAAATAACAAGCTCTACAAACACAAACAATTATTTAATTGATGATATGATCATGCAATTAAATAAACACACCAAATTTAGAAAAAAATAGGTTTTCTAATTATATTGCATATGAGATGGAACAACTTATTAGGATATTTTGTTCAAGAATATTATTTGTAATGTTATCTAAGTAGGTTAGATAACATCAAATAATAAAACGGTGTATAACTTATATAATTAAATGGTTAATTGTATAATAATTAAGTGACTTGTTTAGTACATTGTGTGTGTGTGTATGTTTAAGAGGGAAACCCTCTTTTAAAACCATTTTCGGCCGCCCAAGCAAGGGTAATTGGCCCTTTTCCCTTGAAAACACACACACACTAACTTGTCTTACACCCAAAGGTTCACCTCTCATAACACATGCAAAAACCCCAAAAACAAGAACTCTTTCTCTCTCTCTACACCTCTGAATAGCAGCAGAAAGAAAGAGAAATTTCGGGTTTAAGGTGGTGTGTTTGGTGTTGAATCTCCCTAACAAGAGGTGCTTGCAAGGAGGCTTGGGGTATGCTAGGTTGAGGGCTCCTCTCCTTGGAGTCCAGGCTGCATATTTGACATCATCATCACCTTCATCTCATCCCCTTTCATTCACGTTTTGAGCTGCTGGAAGGTAGTTATGGGAGCCCTTTGTGGCTGTCATATTATGTTGTTTTGTGTTTACATAGCATGTATATTCACATATAATGATCCTTTGATATATGGGTTTGTTTTAACAATAATATGGTCATCTAATCAACATATTTTTCAGCTTATAAACAAGTTTATAAAGTTGTAATTCCGCTGCGTTTTCAGAAAATTTAAGAGGTTAAACTATGATTTGTGTTCTAACAAACCCTTCAATGGCAGCTAGAGCCTGTTATGTGGATAGCATGCTTGTTAGTATCCTTATAAAATTTGTTTTATGGGATTTTATACCCTTTTAAGTGCTGAAATGTTCTTGTATGTTGAATCCCCAAGCTTTCAAGGTTATATCACACATGCTTGTGATTAAACCTTGAAAGATATGTATGATGATATGTATATTGTTTGGACAATGTTTGAAACCCGTATTTTCAGTTTATGTTGGCGAAAATCGTGGGTTTTAATGGGGATTCTTAGTTATATTGGATGATATGATGTATGTTCATGTTGGTGCATAACCTAGCTTAGACCTTGTGTTGTTTGGTTGGATTGAATGTATTTATTTGATTTTATTCATTCAATGGGGTGTATATTAATTTGTGCTTTGTTTAAAATGTATTTTGTCTATTTATTCATCGGGATGTAATAATAGATTAGGAGTAATTTCCTTTTACTAGAAAATGTATTAGGATATATATTTCGTAAAAGAAGATGCTCGGAAGGAAGCACAAGAGGAAGACACAAAATAAGGACTTGAAGCATATGGATGCAAGTTCAAGTGGGGGTCTATGAAGACCTCAATTTTGTGTTGTATTCAACCCTTAAGGAAGACCTAATGACCACACTTGTGATGGCAAACAAGTGTGGTCACAATAGTAGCTATGGTTATGCATATTATGGTTGTTTATATTATGCTTGTTTGATTGTGGTTTTATGAATGATTGTATGATATTTGGATATGATTAACAATCTCAATAAAATGATCTTAACAAGCTAATATAAAATGGTTCTTAATCATTAAGTGTAATAAACGGTTATCAAAAGGATTAATAATTTTATAATAAAAGGGTTTTATAAAAGAACCATAGGGTATCTTGTATTTGAAAGCATGCAAATACAAGTACATAGAGTTTTCTAAAACTAGAATTATGAAATCTCTAAACTTTTGTCAAACAAGTTTAACACCGTCCTTTTGGACAACACTTGAGTCATTTGGAAACTCTTAATGGGATAAAGGTCACCTAACCATTTAGAGGGAACTTGTGACTTAAGGTGGGATAAAGGTCACTTAACCACTTATGTGGGTAAATTCACACGTGTGTGCAAGTAGGGTAACTTGATTTGCAAACCATGTTAACGGATCACCTAAATTTGGTTTCCAAATGGTGTTGATGGGATTAACATACGACTTTACATATAATGTTTAAGTCGATCCCATACCTCTAGAAGTTGCAAATGGTTGCAACCGTCAATCGTTGACCACCTTATTAATTTAAATCATGGGATAAAGGTCACCTAACCACAATTTAATGTAATGTTGGGTTTTAGATTTTAATATAAAATGACCTTAAAAGACATTAATTATTAAAAATAGCAATATCGAAAATACTAAATAGATCTTTGTTAAATTTGTAGATGGCACCAATAATGACAATCATGATAACTCATCCGGTCCACCCAATCATTACGAGCGATCCTCCAAAAGGAACGTCTAAATCATAATAATTTCATGATTGGTATCGAAACTTGAGAATCGTTCTCAAGCAGAAGAGAGAAGATCATATGTTTTAGACGACCCTATCCCAATCAGCCTACTGACGATGATGAGGAGGCCTACAACGATTGGCTGAAGTACACTAAGGACTCCGTCCAATGTCTTGTCTCATGCTAGCGAGCATGACTCCGGATCTCCAAAAGGAGTATGAACATCACAGAGCTTATGACATGATAACCCAGCTGAAGGAAACGTTCCAACAACAAGCAAGGGTTGAGCGCTTCGAAACGGTTCGAGCACTCCATGCATGTCGTATGGACGATAACCAATCTGTTCATCTTATGTACTTAAGATGAAAAGTCATATTGACTGCCTCGAGAGGCTTAATTGTCCCGTCTCGAAGGAATTGGCCAGGATTTGATCCTTAATGGCCTTACCAAAAGTTCGAGACATTTGTGTTGAACTACAACATGAATGCATGGGACAAGAGCATTGGTGAGCTTCACTCAATGCTTAAAACGGCCGAGGCGGCCATGGGTAAAAGGGTTTTACCCGTTCTCACCATCCATGAAGGTGGGAACAAGAAAAGGCCTCATCCGCACCCAAGACAAAGGTTTCCAAGGGTAAGGGACCAACAGGGAAAGGGGTGGCAAGGGTGCCACCCAAACCACAAAAGAAGAACCAAAAGGTTGCTACCAATGACCCATGCTTCAAGTGTGGGGAGATTGGACATTGGGCAAGAAATTGTCATGTCCATCTCCAAGATTTGAAAGCAAAGAGGGATGTCGGGCAGGCCTCAGGTACAATATACATGATTCATATTGATCTTAATGTTACATCTTCTAACACATGGGTATTGGATACCGGATGTGGAACTCACATTTGCAATTTGTTGCAGGGGTTCAAAAGAAGTAGGGACTTCAATCAAGGGGATGTTAGCCTCTTCATGGGCAATGGAACCAAAGTCCAAGTTGAAGCTCGTGGGGACTACATCCTAAAACTTCCAAGTGGCTTGGATGTTATTTTGAAGAATGTTTTGTATGCTCCTAGTTTGACTAGGAACATTATTTCAGTATCCCAATTAAGACTTTATGATTATGTATTATATTTTGTTGAAAATGATATTCATGTTCTTTAAATGATATGTTCTATTTTAAAGCTATTCCCATTAATGGTATTTATGAATTGGTTCATGAAAATGCTTTAATAGTTATTGTACCATACTAACACCAAGAAACTCAAGTTGGATTTGAGTGATACCTATCTTTGGCATTGTCGTCTTGGTCATATAAACAAGTAAGTATACAAACACTTCAAAAGAATGGTCTTTAAAAACAAATGAATGTGATTATTTGATGTATGTGAATCTTGTTTACAAGGAAAAATGACTAAGGCACCCTTTAGTGGAACTAACGAAAGGGCAAAAGATTTACTAGGAATCATACATTCGGATGTATGTGGTCCTTTTAAACCAATGACTAGGAATGGTGAAAGATACTTCATTACCTTTACCGACGATTATAGTCGTAATGGGTATGTGTACTTATTAAGGCACAAAGATGAAGCTTTTGAAACGTTCAAGATCTTCAAGAATGAAGTAGAAAATCAACTCAACAAGTCAATTAAAGTTCTCCGCACCGATAGAGGAGGTGAATACCTAAGTGATGCTTTTCAAGATCATCTTAGGAGTTGTTGGATTGTCTCACAACTCACACCACCTGGAACACCACAACATAATGGTGTGTCTGAGAGGAGGAATCGAACCTTATTGGATATGGTTCGATCTATGATGGCTAGAAGCACATTACCTCTATCATTTTAGGGTTTCGCTTTGCTCTCGGCGGCCCGTATTCTAAATATGGCCCAAACCAAAAAGGTGGAAAGGACACCTTTTGAGATATGGCATGGAAGAGTTCCATCCCTATCATACTTAAGGGTCTGGGGTTGTGAGGCTTACGTTAAGTCTCCCACCCCAAACAAATTAGAAGTCCGATCCACCAAGTGTATCTTTATTAGATATCCTAGAGATTCTATGGGATATTATTTCTATGATCCACTGGAACAAAAGGTGTTTGTTGCCACAAAGGGTGAGTTCCTAGAGGCAAAGTTCCTTATGGAAGGAACTAGCAGTAGAACAGTGGATCTTGAGGAGGATCAAGAACCACAACTCGATGCACGTCTGGTTGAAACTAGCACTCAACATGAGGATGTTGAGGATGATCAAGCGGTTGATCAATACACACAAAACGTTCACAGAAGTGGTAGAACCAGTAATCCACTTGAAAGATATGGATTTTTCATGGATGGATGCTATATGGTAGATTCACATGAACCAACCACATACCAGAATGCAGTGTCCAATTGGATTGTGACAAATGGCTTGAGGCCATGAACGTTGAGATGCAATCCATGTATGACAATCAAGTTGGGAACTTGTTGTACCACCTCTTAATTCCAAAGTAGTTGGAAGCAAGTGGGTTTTCAAGAAGAAAACCGATATGCATGGAAACTTGGATACTTATAAAGCTAGACTTGTAGCAAAGGTTTTTACTCAAACTCAAGGGGTTGATTATCATGAAACTTCTCACCTATTGCAATGCTAAAGTCTATAAGGATATTGTTTGCCATAGCTGCTCATTATGATTATGAGATTTGGCAAATGGATGTGAAAACCGCTTTCCTAAATGGATATCTTGAGGAAGATGTCTATATGGTTCAGCCTGATGGTATTGTCGATCCAAAACATCCTAATAAAGTATGCAAGTTAAAGAAATCAATCTATGGATTGAAACAAGCGTCGAGAAGTTGGAATCATCGTTTTGATGAGGAGGTAAAGAAATTTGGCTTCATCAAAAATGCTGATGAGGCTTGTGTGTATAAGAAGGGTAGTGGGAGCACAATAACTTTCCTAGTATTATATGTTGATGACATACTACTATTTGCAAATGACATTCCAACCTTGGAAGGTGTAAAAACCTAGCTTGGAAGTTGTTTTTCCATCAAGGATCTTGGTGAAGCCGCCTATATTCTGGGAATCGATAGGGATAGATCAAGGCGGTTGCTTGGTTTAAATCAAAGTGCATACATTGATAAGATCTAGAAAAGGTTCAAGATGGAGAACTCTAAGAAAGGCACCGTACCTATTCAAAGAGGAACGATATTGAGTACGACTCAATGTCCTAGCTCAAGGGATGAGCAAGATAAAATGAAGGCAATCCTATACGCATTTGCTATTGGATCCATCATGTATGCAATGATATGCACTCGACCGGACGTGTCATGCACCTTAAGCATGACAAGCCGTTACCAGCAAAATCCTAGAAACAGTCATTGGATGGCTGTTAAGAACATACTTAAGTACCTAAGGAGGACAAGAGATATGTCCTAATCTATGGATCTGGTGATGAGGAACTCGTTGTAAAAGGTTACACGGATGCGAGTTTCCAAACCGATCGTGATGATTCTCGGTCACAATCAGGATATATTTTCATTCTGAATGGAGGAGCGCGGTCTCTTGGAAGAGCTCCAAATAGGATGTGGTGGCTCTATCAACTACAGAATCAGAATATGTCGCCGCCTCATTGGCAGCTCAAGAAGCTGCATGGTTGAAAAAATTCATTGCCGATCTAGGGGTTGTCCCTTCCATTCAGGAACCCCTAGAAATCTTTTGTGATAACGAGGGTGTGATTGCTCAAATCAAGGAACCTCGTGCTCATCAAAAGACTAGGCACATTGAGCGGAGATTCAACTACATACGAGATGAAGTTAAAAAGGGAAAGATATGTATTCGTAAAGTTCACACGGATTAAAACATTGCGGATCCTCTTATGAAGCTCCTTGAAAATGCAAAGCATGAAGGTCATACTTGTGCCATGGGACTTTGATATTCTAGTGATTGGATCTGATTTGTAAATTTTGTATTTGGATATGTGGAACTCTTTATTATTTGAATTAAATTATTTTGTTATAATGTTTCAATTAATGTTCAAATTTAGCATGTTTAATCCATGAGTAAATTGTTTACTCTAAAAGTCTGTAGTCGTTCATACTTGTGGGAACAAGTGTGAGGGTAAGATTATTATGAACTTGGATTGGTTGATATTCATAAGGAATGAATATAGAGCAATTGGTTGCTACCAAGGTTCATAGATATTTGCCGGATGCAAATGTTGGACTGACCCGCATCTCAAATTTTACTACATGGAATCTTATTGATTGATCATAAGTATGTTTGAGTAAAGGCGAATATCGTTTAGTATCCTCCGACCTGAGATACATATTGGGTTTTGATATTCACCAAGTATTATACCTTGAGCTAATTCTTCATTGTCCTGAAATAGTGGACAACACATAAGGGTATGTTCAGGTATGACACGAGGTGTTTGTGTGAAATGTATGTAGTCAAGATGGAATTTGTTCCTCTTATTCGTTGAGAGTTAGATGTCTAAGGCCTGATTAAGTTAAATCAACAAGGAATGATCATTCTGTGTCCTTGGATTTAACATGACATCTGTAACAAAAGGATAGATGATTAATTCACCTAAATCATTTCAAGTAGGATACTTGAATAAGATGATGTTATTGAATGGCTATAAGTCATGCGTATTGAGGGTAGTAAACCGTTGTTAGGCGGTATTACTGCTTGCATCAATCTTCTATGAATCTTGGGCAAGTGGGAGATTGTAGGATTCTATGTGCCCAAGAGACTTAGAATATTGATGTGGTTAGTGCGTTATGATCTAAGTCGAGTTATACCCAAATAACAAGCTTTGCAAACACAAACAATTATTTATTGACGATATGGTCATGCAATTAATAAACACACCAAATTTAGAAAAAAATAGGTTTTCTAATTAAATTGCATATGAGATGGAACAACTTATTAGGATTTTGTACAAGAATATTATTTGTAACGTTATGTAAGTAGGTTAGATAACATCAAATAATAAAAGGGTGTATAACTTATATAATTAAATGGTTATTGTATAAATAATAATTAAGTGACTGTTTAGTACATGTGTGTGTATGTTTAAGAGGAAACCTCTTTTTAAAACCATTTTCGGCGCCCAAGCAAGGGTAAATGGCCCTTTTCCCTAGAAAACACACATACACTAAACTTGTCTTACACCCAAAAGGTTCACCTCTAATAACACATGCAAAAACCCCAAAAACAAGAACTCTTTCTCTCTCTCTCTACACCTCTCGATAGCAGCAGAAAGAAAGAGAAATTTTGGGTTTAAGGTGGTGTGTTTGGTGTTGAATCTCCCTAACAAGAGGTGCTTGCAAGGAGGCTTGGGGTATACTAGCTTGAGGGCTCCTCTCCTTGGAGTCTAGGCTGCATATTTGACATCATCATCACCTTCGTCTCATCCCCTTTCATTCACGTTTTGAGCTGCTGGACAGTAGTTATGGAAGCCCTTTGTGGCTATCATATTATGTTGTTTTGTGTTTACATAGCATGTATATTCACATATAATGATCCTTTGATATATGGGTTTGTTTTAAACAATAATATGGTCATCTAATGAACATATTTTTCAGCTTATAAACAAGTTTATAAAGTTGTAATTCCGCTGCGTTTTCAGAAACATTTAAGAGGTTAAACTATGATTTGTATTCTAACAAACCCATTCAGCTACTTGGCTCTTTTGGATGACAATCTTTTGTTTAATTTTTTTGCATTGTAATGCGAACAAATGATATTGTGTAATGAAGGTTGTATTATTTTTCAAAAGCATTTTTAATGAAAACGTTGTTTTTAATGTTTCCGCTGCAACATTTATTTCAAGATAATGTAATTATATGTTTTGTGTACGATGATTGGTCAGCTGTAAGTGTCCCGGGAATGGGGCCTTACAAATCTCTAGGATATCCAATAAAGATACACATAGGGGAATGACTTTCTAACTTGTTTGAGGTGGGAGTCTTAACATAAGCCTCACATCCTCACACCTTTAAATATGATAGAGATGGAACTCTTCCATGCCATATTTCAAAAGGGTCTTTTCCACTTTATTGGTTGGGGCCATATTCACAATACGGGCCGCAGAGAGCAAAGAGAACCCTAATGATAGAGGCAATGAGCTTCTAGCCATCATAGATCGAACCATATCGAAGAGAGTTTGATTTCTCCTCTCGAACACACCATTGTGTTATGGTGTTCCAGTGGGGAGATAGTTGTGTGACAATCTCAAAACTTCTTAGATGATTTCTAAAAGTATCACTTAGGTATTTACCTCCTCTACCGGTGGGGAGAATTTTTATTGACTTGTTGAGTTGATTTTCTACTTTGTTCTGGAAGATTTTGAACATTTCAAAAGCTTTATCTTTGTGTCTTAACAAGTAGACATACCCACATCGACTATAATCGTGGGTAGAGGTAATGAAGTATATTTCATTGTATCTAGTCATTGGCATAAAAGGAACACATACATCTGAATGTATCATACCTAATAATTCTTTTGCCCTTTTGGTTTTGCAACTAAACAGTGCCTTAGTCATTTTACTTTGTAAAAAATATTCACATACATCAAATGAATCATATTCATTTGCTTTTAAAAGACCATTCTTTTGAAGTGTTTGTATGCACTTCTTGTTTATATGACCAAGACGGCAATGCCAAAGTTATGTGTCACTCAAATCCAATTTGAGCCTTTTGGTGGTGGTTTGGTACAATGAGCTATCATATATTGTGTTTTCACGAACCAATTCATAAATGCCCTTAATAGGAATAGCTTTAAAATAAAAGATGTCATTTAAAGTAACATTAATTTCATTTTCAATAAATGTCATAACATAACCATATTGTCTTACTTGGGCAACTGAAATATTGTTCCTAGTCAAACAAGGAGCATACAAAACATTGTACAAAATTGATTCCAAACCATTTAGAATCTTCAAGATGTAGTCCCCTCGATCTTTAACTTGAACCTTTGTCCCATTTCCCATGTAGAGGCTAACATCCCCTTTCTTGAAGTCCTCTGCAATAAGTTGCAAATATGAGTTCCACATCCGGTATCCAATACCCATGTGTTAGAGGATATTAAATTTAGATCAATATGAATCATGAAAATTGTACCTAAGGTTTGTCCGGCATCCCTCTTAGCTTGCAACTCTTTGAGATGGGCAGGACAATTTCTTTCCTAATGTCCAATCTCCCCACACTTAGAATATGGGTCATTTGAAGCAACCTTTTGCTTCTTCTCCACTGGTTTTGGTGGTGGCACTCTTACCACTCCCTTTCCCTTCCCCTTAACGTTCCCTTTACCCTTGGCAACACTTGCCTTAGGTACGGGGTGAGGCCTCTTCTTGTTCCCATCTTCATTGATGGTGAGAATGGGTAAAAACCTTTTATCCATGGCCGCCTTGGCTGTTTTGAGCATAGAGTGAAGTTCAGTTATGTTCTTGTCCCACCCGTTCATGTTATAATTCAAAACAAAATTGTCAAGCCTTTTTGACAAAGAGTTATCACATCCTTAGCCAACTCTTTTGTGAGGAGACAATTCAACCTTTCGAGGCAGTCTATGTGGCTCTTCAACTTAAGTACATAAGATGAGACGGATTGGGTGTCATCCATATGACAGGCATGGAATGCTCGAACCATTTTGAATCGCTCTACCCTTGCATGTTGTTGGAACATTTCCTTCAATTGGGTAATCATGTCGTATGCTGTGTGATGTTCATACTCTTTTTGGAGATCCGGAGTCATACTTGCCAACATTAGGCAAGACACTTAGACCGAGTCCTTAGTGTATTTCACGCAATGAGTGTAGGTGTCCTCATTACGTTGATCGGGAATCAGATCGTCTAAAATATACGATCTTTTATCTTGCTTGAGAACAATTCTCAAGTTTCGAAACCAATCTATAAAGTTGTTATGGTTTAGACGCTCCTTTTGGAGAATGGTCCTTAGTGATAGTGAGTGACCGGACAAAATATCATTATTTTCATTGTTTCTGGTGGCCATCTACAAAATTTTAACAAAGTACAATTTTAGTTTTTTTGATATAATCATATTTTAATTATTAATACCCTTTTATGTGTCTTACACAATTTAAAATTCTAGAATCCAACGTTACATTTAAATAGTGGTCAGGTGACCTTTATCCCACTATTTAAATTAACAAGGTAGCAAACATTTGACAATTGCAACCCTTTGCAACTTTTAGAGGTATGGGATCGATTTTAAACATCATATGTATAGTTAGCATGTTTATCCCATCAACACCCTTTGTAAACCACATGTAGGTGATCCAATTAACATGGTTTGCAAATCAAGTCACCCTACTTGCACACACATGTGGGTTTTCCAACATAAGTGGTTAGGTGACCTTTATCCCACAAATATGGCATCCCCACATAAAATCACAAGTTCCTTCAAAATGGTTAGGTGACCATTATCCATTAGGAGTTTCCAAGTGACTCAAGTGTTGTGAAAAAGGATGATGTTAAACTTGTTTCCAAAAGAAATTTTAAGTTTTCATAACTCTACTTTGAAAACTCTATGTACCTTGTATTTGCATGCTTTCAAACACATGGCACCCTATGGTTCCTTTTAATAAAACCCCTTTTATAAAATTACTAATCCCTTTAATAAACTTTTATTAATCACTTAATGATAAAGAACCATCAATTTTCAGCTTGTTATGTTTGTTAATTATCTTGTTGTGCATATCCATATATCAAACAACAACCATAAAACAAACAACCAAACAAGCATAATCATACAATCACAAGTGCATACCAATAGCCACTAAGTTGACTACACTTGTTTGCCAGTTGTCATTAGGTCTTTCCTAAGGGTTAACAATAACACATCAAAATGTGTCCATGAAATCCCACTTGAATCCACATCCAAATGCTTCAAGTGTCCATGTCTTTTGCGTCATTCCTTTATGTCTTCCTTTGGGTCTCCAACTTGTGCATCTTCTTTTACAAAAAAGATATCCTAATACAATTTGTCTAATAAAAGAAATGGACCTAATCTATTTATTACATATCCAAAGAATAAATAAATTACAACCCAAAGATACAAACAACAAAATTATTATTACAACCCTTTTGAAGAATAAAACCAAACATGACAAAACATTCAACCAAATCCAAAACACACTTGGTCAAGGCTATGTTATGCACCAAAACATGTATCCAAATACAATATTCAAGAACAAAATGAACCTTCTTTTTAACCCTAAAATTTTAGCCAACATAAACCAAGATTTTAGGGTTTTTTGTCCAAACAACATAATCAACCACTTGACTTTAATCTTTCAAGTTTTATTCTAAAGCATGTAAAATAAAACTTGAAAGACAGGGATTCATACATCCATATCAAATCAGCCTCTAATACGTTGAAAAAAGTCCAAGAAAACTAACTTCTCTTGGAATTTTGAAGCAAGTTTTCCACATAACCGGCTCTAGATGCCATTGTTAGGTTTGTAACATGTTTAACAAAGATTGTTTAACCATTTAAACCAAAAACATAGCGGATAAAAGAACATATAATATATGTTTATATTCTGAAAATTAACCATTTTTATGTGTCAAGATAGAAACCCAAGAACAAGGATCAAATATATGTGAAAAGACATGCTATCAAACATAAAAACCATATGGTTTTCATAGAATACAACCTTTCTATGAACAAGAAGATGGATGGAATTCTATGGAGAAGATGATGATGTTTTCGAATCCAAAGACTCCAAAGGAGAAGACCTCAAGCTTGTATACCCACAAGCTCTTGCAAAACGTTAACTTGTTAGGAAGTTGAACACTAAACCTCTTCTTGTTAGACTTTCTTGCAAATCTGAAAATCAGCAAAGAGAAATTAGAAATTCAGCCAAGAAAACTTGAGATTCAGTCAAGAGAAGGAAGAAGAGAGAGCTTTTTTGTGTGTGTGAGAGAGAGTGTGTTTGGAATAGAGTGTGAAATACTTTAAGTCTTGTATTAAAAAAAAATGGAATCCCAAGGAGACCACCCAAGGGGTGGCTAAATTTTATTCAAAATGGGTTCCCACTCATTTTAATTTTATAAAATTTTTACACTCTTTAACCCTTAAGTTTATAAAATTAAACCCTTTAACTTTTTGTAACTATAAAACATCATTATTTGTTATTATTTGACCTATGTAAACAATAATAAAAATAATTTCTCATGAACAAATTATCCAAATAATTTGTTCTATTTCAAAAGCAATGATTTAGAAAACCCATTTCCTAAATTGGTGTTAATATTTATATGTTTGATCTTATCAAAAAATAAATATTTATTGGTGTTTGTTAGCTTGTTATTGGGTATGACCCGACTTGGATCATAACGTACTAACCACGTCAATCTTGTATGTGTCTTGGGCATACAAGATCCAACACAGAGTACTCTATGAAGAATTGAACTAAACCTAAATCATCTTAATCATGAACATGCTCCAGTCACTGTCATACTTACAGGTAATTATCTTCTGATCAGTTTGCCTTTTAGAGTAGACACACCTTTAATCATCTCAGTAGTGATAAGCCCTTCTTGAAGCTTCAATCGAGACGGCTCAGCAAACCACACTAGATTTTGGTGTAGAACAGGTGCCAGAGAGTCATGATCTCTGTGGGTGAGCTGGATATCTTGTGCAGACACTCTTGTTCTAGGCTTTTTGCTTATAATCTATTCTTCAAGTTTCCTCAGCCTTTCTTTCTTCTCATTAATCATCCTAAGGATAGCAGGCCTTAGGGAATTTTTCCTCATCTTGCTTAATTTTCTTTTAGTAAATCCTTGGTTAGACAGATAGTCTTTCATTTCCCTGTCAGCCATACTATAGGGATCAGAATACAGTAGTTGAGGAGTGGAAGTCTACTTTGCCTTTGAGGATGATTTAACAACTTTGGGAGAATGAGTCTTTTCATACTCAGTCTCATAAGTAGGTCTGACAGTTTGTTTAACTTTTCTTCTTCTACCTTCATTCCCTCATATGTCAATCCAAATACCTCATGAGGGTCATAGCCATGCTTGATCAAAAACATTGCCTTCACCATCAGGTCATCGGTTTGGGCTTTCTCTACCATCTCTTGTACTGACGCATCCTCCTTCATAAGGCTTTTGTGAACTATTGGTTTATCAACCACATAGCCACCCTATATCTCACCTTCTTGTAGATTAATGAATTTAGCCTTCTTTTTGAATTAGGCTTCAGCTTTTTCATGCTCTTCTAAGTATTTAGCAATGGCTGTAAGGCTTCTTAGGTTGTCTTTTCCTTTTTCTTGATTGGTTCTTCTTCTACCATTGGTGTCTTCCCCTTTTCCTTCTTAGTTAAATATTTCCTCCTCCTAGTACAGGTTTCCATTCTTAAACCAGAGGAGGTTTCAGCTATTTCAGCTTCTGAGGCACCTTTTCAGCCTTTGATTTTTTTTGTTTCATTACTAACAGCTGCTGATTCTTCTCTTTTTTGTTACTCTTCACATAATCTTCTAATAAGCTCTTTTTGTTCATCCAATAATGATACAACAGGAACTATTTGCATACTCAATTACTTCTCAATTGTGATTGGAAATTGAGGAATGACTGCTACTGGTTCAGCATTTTGCCTTTGATCAACAATGAACTCCTAAAAATCATCATCTACGATGAATTCTTCTACAGTGAAGAAGTCAAGGGCTTTAATCATATCACTAAATTCAATCTCTTTAGAGTGAACTTCTTCTAGTTTACTTGTATAAATCACCATCTTTATGCTAGATTCATCATGTTTTGATTCACTAGTTTCTGCCCCTTTCTTAGTCTTAGAGAATTTCATCTTTTTGGTAGGAGGGGAGTTATCACCACTCTCCCCTAATGAACTTTTATTACCGTCATTTTTATCATTTTCCCCTTTTCTTTTCTCTTCTATTTTCTGTCGTTTATCATCTTTCTCTATTTTTGCTTCTCTTTTGATCATAATAAATAGCTCTAACTCAAATACTCTCTTGTTTAGGATTTCTATCTATTTCCGCAAGTCTCTAATAATATCATATTGTTCTTCAATGATTCGTTCTTGTTCTTCCTTAGCTATAGTTTGGATGGCTGAAGTGTCAACATGACCACTTATTTCATCCCTTGAATGTTGGAGAGCTGCCTTTAAACTTTCAATCTCCTTTTCTTTTCTTTGTTCTCATCCTCATAGTTTTCTTTCAAATCTTTCAACTCCTTCTCTTTCTCATCCAATTCCAGAAGTCTGTGTTGAATGATACCAAATCTTCAACTTAGTAGTCTTTCCATCTTGGCTACTTTTTGCAGCAGCTCTAAAATCAACTCATCCTTTTCATTAGGCTTGTTTACTCCTTATTCAGCATAACTTTCTAATGAACAACCTCATAAGCAACTTGCCTAACAATCATCTATCTTGGATGATCCTCCTCATCAATGATGATTTGGTTCCTATGAAGAGCTGGCAGAATCACCATACTCAACAGGCTTACTAGTAACAGGAGATTTTTGAACAGGTGATATGGGTGAGTGATGGATTAGTGAAACATGGGGTGAGTGTATGGGAGATATTTATGGAGAAATGATGGGTGTGCTTGTGGTTATGGGATTGGTGTTCTTGTGGTGATAGTATTGGTGTGGGCATAAATAGTGAGGCTAAATTAGCTTCATGAATAAAAGTTCCAGTATGAAGATCACCCCTACATCCACTTGGGGTGACACTGACCTTTGTCCTTTATCCCTTTCAACAGCTTGCTCATAAATGTTTTGTTGATCATGAGCAGGTTGTTTTTCTTCTTGATCAGACTCGTCAACAGGAGCCTCTTGTGCTTGTTCTTTTGGATTAATCTGCTGTAGCATCCTGGGCAACAATGGAGAGTCGGTTCCACTGTAAAAGTTCATAGGATCTCTCTTCTTCATGTACTTGTAAGACTTAGTATCATAATGAGGAATATCCAGCACATGACCTTGAGGTACAATGTTAGGGAAAGCTTCATTGATGAGGCATTGTAAGAATCTTGGATACATGAGGAACATATGTCTTCTCCCTTACACCTGCTATCTGCATCATCTAAGTAGTGCTCCAAAAGATCTTATGAACCTCTCATAAATGATTGGTCTAACTGTAATTGCATAAGCAACTCTGGTAGTGGATATAAATCTGATCATGTCTCTAAGATCTTCGACCTCAGGTACATTAGGGTTATGATAACCGCTGACATTTTGGAGCTTGCTCGAAGTGAGATTTGCCATTGCCCTGCATTAAAGGCATATGAATTCGAAAGATTGATAATACTCAACAGATTATAGAACATGCAGCAAGTGAAATTTCTCATTTTGACGTTTTATGGTCAAACTAGAATGTTAATAGGTACTGTTCTATAGGAATTATAGCTATGCATGATGTTATTATGAATAATCACTATTATTTTGTTATTCATAATTGGAGTGATCTTTTTTGTTGTTTCTAACCTATTTTACCTCTTAGAATCAAGATTTGTTTTCACATTTCCAATCTTTTGTTATGCTCTATTCATGCGATGAAAAAGGTGGTGAAAATCATGGTGAGAATCACTTCTTTGTTGTTATCTTCTTAGTTAACTTGTTCATTGCTGTGAAATCATCATCATTTCTCAATCCGAGTTTGATTTTGAATCACCATTTTTGACCTTGGGTTCTAAGTTCATTACAGGTTTAAAAGTCCGACATTTTAGGTCATAAATTTCAAAGATTATCACCTTTTATTTGATACTACAGTTGTAGTGAATTGAAATAGAGGACAAATGAGGTAAGATGAAAGTAAAACACAAGTTTGATAATGGAGATGATAAATGATGAAGAACAAGGAAGTTTGCTTGTCGCACTATAACATCTCATAAATTTGAAATGGCTTTAATAGTCAATTAATGTCTTTTACAAAATTACAAGTTTCAAGACAAATGCGTTCAATTTTTTTAAATTACTTTAGCAAATGCGGATGAGTTTTTTTTAAATTATTTCAGCAAATGCGGCAGACAAATGAAGATGTTCACATTTATTGATGTTTGATATCATGACAAAAGAGATTAAGCACTTTGTTTATTCATTTGATACACATGAAAAATGTTGATGTCATCACATTCAATAAATGTGGATGAGTAAAATGCAATCTGGGAATGCAAAGGTCTTCCGCATTAACAAATGCGGTAGAACACTTTTGTCCGCATAGGTTTTGTTTAACACCAAACTTTTATGTATACTTCTTTAACACAAATGTGGTAGAGTTTTCTTGTCCGTATTAGTTCACTTTGTTTTAAATGACATAACCTTTACCCGCATTGGTTATATGCATGGTTACGAAAACCCGTATTAACCAATGCAGCTACCCGTATTAAATTATGAACTTAGTCAAAACTTAATGTTTTTGTAGAGAAATTATTATATTTGGTTTTTCTTTCTTGTTATGAAGAACTGTCTTTGATTGACTTGTGTCTTATGAAGTTGTTAGGGTTGTCAATTCTTGCTTGGATTGACTTGTATATGAGAGATGATACAAGTTTTCCATTGTTTGACTAATGTTGGACTTTTGATGCTTTCAGAATGTGCATAAGCTGAGATACAATAGCATTAGTTCTGCACCAACACAAATAGTTTTTTTATTTGTTTTGAAGTGTGAAGAAAGTAATTTAAGAAAGTAAACAATCAAATAATAAATTTCTCCCCTTAAAGTTTATATCCACACTTAGATAGAAACTTTAAAGATTTAAAACTTTTGAATCTGAATTATTTTGATGTTTTTTTGATTTAAGAATAAAGTGAAGTATACCTTTTGTTGGGATCATATCAATCTTACATTACACGTGCATTCTTTTTTAATAAAATGGACATGTTTATGAACTTATTGATTGAAGGTATGTTTATCCTCTTAGACTTATATCTGGTTAATATTTTAATGCATGTGATATTTATTAAGTTTTCGTTTGTTTGATTATTCACATGTACCTCACACACAAAAGCATGGAATGATCAATCGTCTTCATGTAATCTATGGTAGAACTGCTTCACAACTTGATTTACTAGGTCTGTTAAGTTATGAGATCTCATTTTCACTAATTGTCATTGAGATTTTTTTACTTTGATCATTTTCATGATTTGATCCATATTGGGATGCTTTTCTCTTCACTTTGGAAGGAGATCCATGATTGGATTATTTTGCTCATTCACATGGAATGTATTATTTTTGTAGATTCATCCAATTTGGATGTGTGCCTCATTAGGAATCTTTTGGATCAATACATCTGCACTATGTGCTTGTTTCTTCAGGTCTTTGGTTAGCAAAACAGAGATGAAACATGATGTAGGTGAAAGAGATTCATAAAGTATCATTACATGTTGTCTTTAGGTTACTACACACACATCCACTTAGATAAGCCAATACATACCTGTACTCTGAGATGACTGTTTCACCATTTAGTAAGATTTTAATTCATCACTGCATATATCTTCTCTTTCAAGTTGAGCCTAGCCATATATCAGGTAAGTCATGTTAGCCTTCTAATTTATGATTTAAGCACACTGAATGTTATAATGACTGATTATATCATTTCCTATTGGTATATAGATCTTTTATTCATCAAAATTGACTTCTTTTTATATTTTTCTAAAGTTTTAAACCAAATTTTTTATTATTTTATTCAAAATTAATCATGCTAAATTATTGAACTAGAAATTCAAACCTACTAGGTTCAAAGGCCTTGGTCAATAAATCAGCCAATTGATTTTCAGTGGAACTTGAATCAATATGATCAACCCTTTTTCAGCATAATCTCTCAAAAACTGATATCTAATTTCAATATGTTTTGTTTTTAAGTGCTGAACTTGATTATATGTAATAAAAATAGTTGTTGTGTTGTCAATGTGAATTGGAGTATGCAAGAAGTTAAAACCATAATCAAGCATCTGGCTAAGAATCCAGAGAACTTAAGATAAACAAGCTAATGCTACAATGTACTCAGCTTCTGCTATTGAAATAGATACATTTGTCTGCTTCTTGCCTTGACAAGAGACACCAAGAAATTGACAACCACCAGAAGTGGACTTCCTATTAAAATTGCATCCCCCATAATCATTATTAGTGTAGGCATAGAGGTTGAAATCTCCTTCCTTTGGATACCACAATCCAAGAGGAGGCTAGTCAAAAATATATTTGAATATCCTTTTAATAGCATTCATATGAGATTCCTTGGGATGTGCTTGATATCTGGCACACACAAAAAACCAAACAAAATGTTAGGCCTGGTGGCTATTAGATACATAAGTGAAGCGATCATAGATCGATAGTGAGTCTAATCCACTGATTTGCCTTCTGGATCAGGTCCTATCTTCACTTTAATATCATCAGGTCTTCTAATAGACTGACAATCAGCAAAGTCGAGTTTCTTCAACATTGTTTCCATGTATTTTGATTGATTAATGAACATTCAATCTACCGTCTATTCGACTTGCTATCCTAGAAAGAATGTGAGTTCCCCTGTTGCACTCATTTGGAATTTTGAATGCATTGGATCTTTAAAATCTTTATAGAGAAGCTTGTTTGTTGAGCCAAAATGATATCATCCACATACATCTGGACCAGTAACATGTCTCTTCCTTTTCTTTTTCTGAAGAGAGTCTAATCAATCTTTCCTTTTTCATACCCATGTTCAAGAATGAAAGATGATAGAGTTTCATACCACTTTCTTGGGGCTTGGTGAAGACCATACAAAGCTTTGTCAAGCTTGTAAACCCTATAAGGAAATTCAGTATCTTCAAAGCCCGGCGGTTGACTCACATAGACTTTTTCAGCAATCTTACCATATAAGAAAGCACACTTTACATCCATTTGGTTATAGTGAACTTCATGGATGCTGAGTATGCAAGAAATATTTTTATTGCTTCTAATCTGGCAACAGGTGCAAACACTTCGTCATAGTCAATTCCTTTTTCTTAAGTATACCCCTGTGCCACTACAATTCCTCTATCGTCAATTTTGTTTCTATACAGCCATCTGGTGCCGATTGGGTATTATCCTTCGGGAAGGTCTACCAGTTGCCATACTTCATGCTTCTTAAACTGCAGCAATTCTTCATGCATTTCTTTAATCCAACTAATGTCTTGAAGAGCCTATTTGATGTTTTTAGGTATTGTTTGACAAAGAAAACATGAGAACGAATGGATGTTTGCAATACTTGACTTGCTTCTTGTCATCATTTCATTAAGTTCACCAATAATGCTTTCTACTGGATGATTCTTGAGTATTCTGGTGGTTGGAATTGAGTCACCAACAATTGTTACATGAAGATTGGAGACATTCAGATCATCATAGTGAGGGGCACCTTCATCTTGTACTGTTGGAGAATTATGATGATAATCAGATTTTGTTTCTATGACTGCTTCAACATAAGCAGCACTTTGATTGCTTCCATCATTTGATGTTCTTTTTGTTTCAACAGGAGGCGTAGCTTGATCTTGATTTCTGACCTCAGTTGATGGGTCTTTTGATGGTGATGGTAACGAGTTAGGACCCAGCTTCAGTTGAAACACTTTGATTTTGAGATGGTTGTCTGATAGGATCAGATTGTAGTGGAACATTTTCATTCAGGTGTTCTAAAGAGGATGGAGGAATCATTGAAATGTCCTCTCTTCCTTCTACCCCAGAATAAGGTTCAGCTGAAGGTATATTTCCTACATCAAACAAATGAAATTGATCAAAAGATTTTGCAAATGAGTCAATATCAAACAACTAGTCGGTACCATTTGTAGACTTGGGAAATGAATGTTCATTGAATTGAAAATTTGTTGATTCATCAATAATGTTTAATCTAGGATTAAACATTCTGTAAGCCTTTGAAACTAAACAATAATCTACAAAGAATCCTTCATCAGACTTAGATGAAAATTTTCCCAAATAGTCTCGGGTGTTTAATATTGAGACAAGACTACCAAATGACTTGAAAAATTCAATAAATGGTTTTCTATGAAACAATAGTTCGTAAGGTGTCATGTTGTTTTCTTTTACAATCAGAGCTCTATTTTGCACAAAGCACAAAGTGTTAACTACTTCTACCTATAAGATAATTGGTAGTTTAGCATCGGCTAGCATTGTTCTTGCTGCTTCAATTAGTGTTCTATTTCACCTTTCAGCTACACCATTTTGTTGAGGAGTTCTAGTTGCGCTAAATTGATGAGCAATGCCTTTGGTTGCACAAAAGAAACTCATATCTTCATTTTAAATTATGTCCCATTATCACTTCTTATTGTTTTAACCATATGATCAAGTTGTGCAGGACCATTAGAAGGGTGCAATGCACTTTTACAACATAACAACATAAGTGGAGAGTATTCAAATAACACTTAACAAATCAAATGGGGAACTAAAAAAAGCAGTTTGTATAAGAGCTAAGAAACACAAGTAATAAGGAGACAGAACAAGAACAGAACCACACAAGTATTTGCTTTCCAAGGATGATGTATATTTCTCACTAGTTCCTTACATGTGTTTACAAAGAAATAATAATAAGATAAAAGGACCAAATATACTTATACTACAACCTACAGCCGACCATACTTTGAAGGCCAGCTGGATACATGATCTAGACAACAACAAAATCAATGTAGAGTCAAAGGCAAATTGCCTTTTGACTAGTGACTATGACATGCCATAGCACATATCGTAATATATTACAAAAAGGATAAAAGTACATAAAGTAGAAAGTATAGACTCAAGATCTCAATGTACAGTAACCAAAAGCATGGACCTTTAACCAACTCATGTAAAGTTGGTGTCTAATCAGAGTTTCAGCGGAAAGATGGTCCAGCTTTATGGTAAAGGTATATTAGATAATAGCATATGTTCAAAAGTCTTTGGAAAAAATCTGTGTTCAAGAGTTGGCTTCGGAAGACTTTGTGTTTGAAGCTTCGAAAGACTTCATGTTTGGCTTCGGAAGATATTGGTCTTATGTAATACCTGGCTATTTGTTTAGAAAAGAAGAATAAAGTGAAGAAAAAGAAAGAAAAGAAATAAAACCCAATTCTTGGCTAAAAAGTGTCCAAAAGGACAAAATGTTTGAAAAGTGGGTGTAAAAGGTGGTATGGCCACCCATATGTCACATACAGCACTGATCTTTGGGTTTAGAGAGATAGAGTAGCTGGGAGCAGCAAATTCTCAGTTTTGAAGGAAGAACAAGAAAGAATTCAAACTCAAGTGGGTTTTTAGGTGGTTGGATTCAATTTGCAAACGAGTTTGGAAGAAGCCATACTCAAGAGTTATAAAGGTGAGTGTTAGGACCCCTCTTTTACCTGTTTAACTGATTTTGGGGCTGGAAATGCATGAATGTATGTTTTCATTAAACTGGGTTTCGGACCCGTATGTTTGAATGTGTGTATGATGACGCTATGTTATGATGTGTGACTATGTTCATGCTTGATGATGTTTCTAAGACTTAGTATGTATGATTTAACCTTAGAACATGACGAACGGTGAGTTGAAATTGAAATTTGATGTTTAAGGCTCATATGTTAAGTTTTAGAATCTACATAAATGTTGAAAAGTTAATGCGGATGAGTAATGGGAAGAAATGTGGATGAACAGTTAATGCGGATGAGGTCAATACGGATGAGCATTGACTAAGTATGGAAATGTGGATGTAGTTAGTCAATGCGGATGAAGTAATTAAATGCTGATGAAGTAAGTCAATGCGGATGGGGTAAGTCAATACGGATGAAAGTCAATGCGGATGAAAGTCAATGCGGATGAAAGTCAATGTGGATGAACATTGACTAAATCTGAGAAATGCGGATGAATATTAACTAAGGGGAAATGCAAATGAGTAAGGCCAATGCAGATGAACAAATGAAGATGAAGTAAGATCAATGTGGATGAACTATAGCAAATGCGGATGAACTATAGGAAATGCGGATGGATACTTAGACTTTTCTGATTTTCTGAGAAAAAGACAAATATAGGCTTTGACTTGAGATGTTCCCGGGGATTCATGTAAGTTGACTTTTGAGGTCACAGATGTTAAGATGGGCATGTAATGATGTGTGATTGATGCATATGCATAATGATGATGTATGATGTTGTATGATTATGCATGATGTATGTTATGAATGTATGATGATGCCATGTATGATGATGGTGACTGAATGTTATGTTCCTTGTGATGTATGTTTATCTTTCCGTGGCTTTACGTATAGGGTTAATGAATGAACCGAAAGTACTATGTAACGTAAAGTGAAAGATAATGAAAGAGGAACATGATGAATGAATGGATGCATTGATGAAAGAATGAATGTAAGAAGGCTTGCAAGCAAATGTATGGAGGTGCACACTCAATGAAGGTGTTAGCTCAACGGTGTGCTGGTTAGCTACCGCGAAGGATGCACATTGGGGTCCAATCTTTGTGATTGACCATATGAAGGGGATCCTTGCCGCTTGCCTTAGGTACTGGAGTCTGCTTCTTGCACAATGTTTGAGGTCTATGATAGACCTCAGGCCTAGTTACCCGCTTCGTGCACAATGTTTGGGGTATAGCATATGGCAATGATCCGGAATGAAAGAGAAATATAAATGGTGAGTGTACTTGCCCTAGGTACAGGAGTTAGCTTCGTGCACAATGTTTGAGGTCTATGAAAGACCTCATGCCTAGTTACCCGCTTCATGCACAATGTTCGGGGTAACGTACATGTCACTAGAAGTAATGAATGAACGAATGAAAGTAAGAACGTATGAAAGAATGAAAGTTAATGAATGAATGATGTAGATAATAATTATATTATCTGTGTATATGTATGATGTATGATCGCATGAAAGTAAAGTATTGTTTTATTATAACTAGAACTCACTTAGCAACGCTGACTTTTATGCATTTTCTAGTTGGCAGGTGAGCATTGCTGAGGATGGCACGGGGCAGCTACTTGGCATTTTTGATGGAATCCATTTGTATAACAATTATGTTTTTGTGATGTAATGCAAATTATGACATATTGTAACAGTTAACTATGTTGTCTCATTTTGCAAAAGCTTTCATTAATATATGAAATTGTTTTAAGTTTTTCCGCTGCGATGTATTTTATAGATGTAATTTTATATTTTATGTTTTTCTGTGATGATTTACCAGCTGTAAACGTCCCGGGATCGGGGCCTTACAATTTGGTATTAGAGCCAAATTTTAAGTGAAATGGGTAAATTTTCAGACTAAACCTTAACTTAAACTAAGAATGGGACAGAAAGGGAAGGGATGCCAATCTGAGTAGTTGCGTGTCATCAGGTATTTTCGTAAAGTTAACCGGTATTACGTGCGTATGTTAGGTGGTTATGTGTTGCTGGTAGAATTAGATACTGATGTAGTCAGGATAGGTAATGCTTGGGGTATGAAGAGTAAAGTAAGTGGCTAATCACAACTGGCCATTGTAATTAGGGACTTACTATACTTGACATAAACAGAGTTGTTTCCTTGAATGACCGTGTTAGTGTTTGAATCTTTCAGTGTGTGTGTGTGTGAGGATGGCCGGTGGTAGATCATCTAAAGCTTCACGTGGTGGAGGTCGTGGTGCTGAAGCACGGGTTACGAGAGGAAGGCCTAGGGCCGAAAAGGTGGTTCATGAAGAACCAGAAACTCCTCATCCGTAGGGCGGAGATGAGAGTGCTAACCTAAGAGCCTCAGTGAAGGAGGCGATTGTGGAGGAAGTGCATCAAGTCATGCAGACGATCCTACCATCTATGGTGACCGAAGTGATAAAGGTGGTTAGAGAGGGGGTGAGAAGGGAAAGGAGTAGACCTACGATTGAAAGAACACAGCCCGAGACTGAGGTGGTTCCGTTTAATGACGAAGACGAAGAGGGAGAAGAAGAGCCTGTGCAGGAGGCGGCACGAGGCTGTAACTACGGGGTGTTTATAAGATGCAATCCCCCTACTTTTGATGGTAATGGCACTACGACTGCTACTCACTGGTGGGTGAGAGAAATGGAGGTTGTACTTGATATCAGCGAGTGCCGAGAGGACCAGAAGGTGAAGTTCGCTACCCACTCTTTTATGGACTCAGCTCTATGTTGGTGGGTCAATATTGTCCAAGATGAGAGCAGTTGGGCCATTAGGAGAATGAGATGGTCCAAACTAAAAAAGTTGGTGATTGATGAGTTATGTCCTCACTGGGAAATGGACAAGGTCAAGAGGGAGTTTTTGCAATTAGAGGCAGGAACGATGACACACCAAGAGTACACCACAAAGTTCAATGAAATGGCACGTCTCTAACCGGATCAAGTGACGCCTCTGTCACACAAGATTAAAAGGTACATCTAGGGATTGCCAGCAGACATTCGTATGCACATAATCGCCGCTCGACCGAGCATGTTTAGGTCAGCGCTGGATTTAGCAGGGAGATTGTATAATGAGAGGATTTGTTGGTGGTGGCTGAAGGTAGTTGGAAGGGTGGAGGTGATACAAACTGGAATGGGAAGAGGTTTGGTCGGGGTGGTGCCTCGACGAGTAACAAGAAGGCTCGAGTGGATGACCGCCGTGTGGTCACATCTAGTGAGGGGTTGAAAAAGTGTGGTAAGTGTGGGAAGGAGCACGGTGGCGAGTGTAGATGGGGGTTGAATGTTTGTTTCAAGTGTGGGAAGCCTGGTCATATGGCTAAAGACTGTGGAGGTATGAAGTGTTTCAACTACGGGAAAGTGGTCATATGAGTAGAGATTGTAAGAAGCGAAGAGATGAGGGTTCTGGGGTGAAGAAAACTGGAGGTGAAGGACCAAGGGCAAGTGCCAAGGCATTCACGATGACAGTGGAGGAAGCTAGGATGAACCCTGATGTCGTGTCCGGTACATTTCTGGTGAACCAAACTTTAGCTTCTGTGCTATTTGATTCTGATGCTAGTAAAAGTTTATTTCTGCTACTTTCTGTGCTAAGCTGCCTATTCGTAGTAGACGTGTTGATGCGCCCTTCGATTTAGAAACTGTCATAGGTAAGTCTACCAGGATTTCTGAGATGATAGAGGGCTGTGATGTGGAGCTAGAAGGTCATAAGTTTCCTGTTAGACCATTTGCAATGACCTTAGGTGGTTTTAATTTGGTTCTTGGGATGGATTAGGTAGCGGACTAGAAGGCGAACATTGTGTGTCTCAAGAAGATGATTCAGCTATCAATGCCTGACGGGAGTTTGGTAACTTTTTATGGAGATCATGTCACAACGATCCCAAAGGTAATCTCAATGCCGTGGCGGGAAAGTGTATGAGGCGTGGATGTAACGCCTACTTGGCTTATGTAAAGGATGGGGATACGCTCACGCCACAACTATCTGATGTACCGGTTGTGTGTGACTTTCCGGACGTGT
This sequence comes from Flaveria trinervia, assembly GCA_025506515.1. NCBI lineage: Eukaryota > Viridiplantae > Streptophyta > Magnoliopsida > Asterales > Asteraceae > Flaveria > Flaveria trinervia. Next base: position 36,303,136 of record CM046442.1, read on the forward strand.
TCCCAGAAGACTTACCAGGAGTGCCACCTGTCAGAGAGATTGAGTTTCAGATTGATTTAATAACGGGTGCTCAACCTATCGCTAAGGCACCGTATCGGTTATCCCCGATAGAGATGAAAGAGTTGATGGAACAGTTGCAAGAGCTGCTAGATAAGGGGTTCATCAAACCGAGTATCTCTCCTTAGGGTGCTCCGATCCTGTTTGTGAAGAAGAAAGACGATAGCATGAGGATGTGCATTGACTACCGTGAGTTGAACAAGCTGACTATGAAGAACAGATACCCCTTACAAGGAATAGATGATTTTTTCGATCAGCTTCAAGGTGCCAGTTGGTTTTCAAGGATACACCTTTGATCGGGCTACCATCAATTGATGGTGAAGGAGCATGATATCCCTAAAAGAGCTTTTCGCATGCGCTATGGTTACTACGAGTTTCTTGTCATGTCTTTTGGTTTCACCAATGCGCCAGCTGCTTTTATGGATCTGATGAACCATGTGTGTTGGCCTATGTTGGATAAATCAATGATTGTGTTATTGATGATAGCCTGATTTATTCAAAGAGCAAGATTGAGCGTGCCGGTCATATTCGGGAGGTTTTGGAGACTAGGCCATTGAATACATATGCAGACATGTTAAACTGTCTGTTGGTGCAGAGAGGACATATTGCAGAAGAGGTGAGGACAGGAATGTCATTCCATCCTGTTTTCCTTTTAGACAGACAATGTTGGAACATATGAATTAGGAATCTCCAAGGCAGATCCACTAATCCTTTGACTATCTTTTTTGCTTCATAACTCCCTTCATACCCAATTTCAGAGAAAAATGTCGTTATTTCCTCATCATCCAATTCAAGAGGATCATCTGTATTCTCATTGAATTGCAAACATCTTCTAACTGATTCTTCTGTGATCCTCAGTGTGAGTTCATTGTTGATCTTCCCAGTTAGATTTTTCACTCCATCCTCTTCAACCACTTTAGTTGATTCCCAGAATGACCTCATGGGATTCTCGTAGATTGTTGGTCTTACTGTCATGGCATATGCTACCCTTGTGGTAGATAAGAATCTTATTATATCTCTGAGACCTTCAGCTTTAGGCACATCAGGGTTTAGATAACTGCTTATGTTATGGAGCTTGCTCCATGTAAGGTTTGCCATGTAATCTGCACAAGAGACATGTGTGTTAGTTAACAATTTTGACTTTAACTTTGCTTTGATTTGTTAATGTGACTTTGATTTGTTTCACAATTTTCTTTTTCACATTGCTCTGTTTTTCTCAGTAAACATGGTTATCATGGTTTTCAATATCAGTTGAATTCCTATCAATTTATATGTTTATTGAGATTGAAAATGTGTATTACATCACATTAATGAGTTTGATTTTGGTATTCTTCAATAATTTTCTCGTTCATTGTTTGATTTAGGGTAAAAGTTCGAGACTTAGGTTTTGGTTTCAAAATCTGTTGAAGTTATACCTTATCTTCGGAACGACTATGGTTCTGAATCGATGACAAGAATGTTTAAAGATGAAACATAACAAAATCTTTGAATGTTTGTGATGATGATGATTGATGATGGTGTACTGTAGTTTTACGCTCGTCTCACTATAAGTTCTCTCAAATTTGAAAAGTATTAAATGACCCGTTCGAATTCCTTTAAATAGTCAAATAATACAATTTGAAAAAATTTATAAGTTTACAAGCAGATACAGTCAACACTGTAGCAAATGCTGAAGGTTAATTTGTTTAATTTTGATCATCCGCATTTGTTGGCTGTAGCAAATGCGGAAGACAAACTTTTGGCATTGATAGTCCGCATTTGACTACTTTTGATCATCAGCATTTGTTACTGTAGCTAATGCGGAAGGCTTATTTTTTTGACTGACTGTCCGCATTACTCTACTGTTACAAATGCGGAAGTTTAGTTTCTATCCGCATTTGTGTACTGTTTCAATTGCGGAAGTTAAACTTGAAATTTTGGCTGTTCGCATTTGAGTTGTAGTAAATGCAGAAGAACTTTGTAACAAATGCGGTTGAATTGCTTGTTTTACCATATCCAAATATGTACAGTAACAAATGCGATAGAACAAATTCTATTTGTACAACTACAAATGCGGTTGACAAGTCAACAGATCACTGTATCAAATGCGATAGAGACCTGTTCATACGCATTTGTTAACTGTATCAAATGCGGTAGAGTAAACTTCACATTCACTTCACACACTAATGCGGTGGAGTAAAATCATTGTCCGCATTAGTTGCACTTCAGAAATTATTGTTACCTGCATTAGTTACATGTATGGGTTACCTTCACCCGCATTAACTAATGCACTTACCTGCATTACCTTTTGAACTTAATCAAAAGTTAATGTGATTGAACTGATTATTCATCTTATGAAGAGGTGTCCTTGATTGATTTTTCTTAAGAAGTTGGCTGTTGAAGTTGTCAATTTTTGCTTGGATTGACTTGTATGTTACAACTAATACAAGTTTCCCAATTTTGACAGATCTTAGGCTTATCATGCTTCTAAGAATCTGCATAAGCTGAGATATAATGGTATGACTTATTGCAACAACACCAACTAAAATTCTTTTTGTTTTGTTTTTCAAAATTGAGTTAATAAACAAAAATTTGAACTTACTCAAAAATTTTAAATTACTCCCCCTAAAGTTTATGTCCACATTTGGAGAGAAACTTTAAAGATTTAAACATTTTGAATATTATTTTGATTAATATTAATAATGAAGAGAAAAATCTCTTTGTACGAATCATATCAATCTTACATTACACATGTGCATCCTTTATGATTAAATGGACATGATTATGAACTTGAAGATTGAAGGTATGTTTGTCCTCTTAAGCTCATACCTAGTTGATATTTTGATGCAAATGACTTTTATGATGTTTTGGTTGATTTATTATTCAATGTGTACCACACACACATAAGCATGAAAGGATCAACCCTCCTTATACAATGCATGGTAGAACTTTGTCACAACTTTTCTTACCAGGTTACTTAAGTCATGAAATCTCATTTTCACTGATCCTCATTGGAATTCTTTTAATTTGATTCCCTTTCATGTTGATCCTCAATGGGATTATTTTCACTTCACTTTGGAAGGTGATCCATGATAGGATTCTTTTGTTCATTCACTTGGAATGTATTACTTTGTTGATTCATCCAATTTTGGATGTGTTCCACATTAGGAATCTTTTGGATCATGACATCAGCACTATGTGCAAGTTTCATAAGGTCTTTGCTCAGCAAAGCAAAGATGAAACATGATGTTGTGAAAGAGATTCATAAAGTATCATTACCTGGTGTGTTTAGGTTGCTACACACACATACATTCAGATAAGCCAATACATACCTGTACTTTGTGATGAGTGTTTCACAATTGAATATGTCTTTAATTCATCACTGCATGTATCTTTTCTTCCAAGTTGAGCCTACCAACATATCTGGTAAGTCATTTCAGTCTTTTACATTTTAAATTAAGCACAGTGAATGATATAATGACTGTAATTATATCATTTCCCAAGATTCTTTTCTTCATAAGACTTGATTTCTATTTTTGGTTTTTCTGATGTTTTAAAATATTTTGGATGTTTTTCATATTTTTTAAACAAGGTTAATCATGCCAATTGACTGAACTAGAAATTCAAACCTACTAGAGCTTGATGAAGACCAAATATAATGTAATTAAGCACAGTGAATGATATAACGACTGTAATTATGTTTTTCATGTTTGTTTGTCGAGCCAAATATAATGTCATCCACGTAGATCTGGACTAATAACTTGTCTTTTCCTCTTATTCTTCTGAAGAGAGTCTGATCAATCTTTCATCTTGCATACCCATGTTCAAGAAGAAAGGATGATAGAGTCTCATACCATTTTCTTGGAGCTTGATGAAGACCATACAGAGCTTTGTCAAGCTTGTACACTCTGTGAGGGAAATCTGGATCTTCAAAGCCAGGTGGTTGACTTACGTAGACTTCTTCAGCAATCTTTCCATTCAAGAAGGCACACTTTTAGACTTCTTCAGCAATCTATCCATACAAGAAGGCACACTTTACATCCATTTGATAAACATAAATTTCATGGACACAGAATATGCAATAAAGATTCTGATTGCTTCTAGTCTGGCAACAGGAGCAAACACCTCGTTGTAGTCAATTCCTTCTTCCTGAGTGTATCCTTGTGCCACTAGTCTTGCTTTATTTATGATGACTATCCCTCTATCATCAGTCTTGTTCTTGTACAGCCATCTGATAATGATAGGGTATTGTCCGTTGGGAAGATCTACCAGCTGCCATACTTCTTGTTTCTTGAATTGGAGTAATTCTTCCTGCGTTGCTTCAATCCAACTATTGTCTTGAAGTGCTTCTTTGATGTTTTTGGGTACTGTTTGACATAGAAAGCATGAGAAAAAACAGATGTTTGCAATACTTGACTTGCTTCTTGTCACCCTCTCATTAAGATCACCAATAATGGTTTCAACTGGATGATTCTTGTGTATTCTTGTGGTGGGAATGGTGTCACCAGCAATAGTTACATCATGATTGGAGACATTCAGTTCATTATGGTCAGAGGCACCATCATCTTGTATTGTTGTTGAATTATGAAGATTGTCAATTTCTGTTTCAGTAACTGCTACATCTTCAGCAGCACTGAGGTTGCTTTCATCATTTGAAGTACCTTGAGTTTCTTCTAGATGAGAAACCTGTTTTTTATTTCTGATCTTATGTGACAAGTCATCTCAGTGAGATGGTACCAGGCTGGGACCTTCTTCAGAAGAAACACTAAGTTTTGTGACAAGTGTCTGATGGGATCAGCATGAAGAGGAACATCTCCATTCATATGTTCATCAGATGTAGGTGGAATCAATGGAAAATTTTCTTTTCTTTTATAGTTGATGAGTATCACCTGAATGTATATTTCCTGCATCAGACAAGTGAAATTAGTCAAATGATTTAGTAAAAGTGTCAATATCAAACAACCAATCAGGACCATTTATAGATTTGGGAAACAAATGTTCCTTGAATTAAACATTTGTGGATTTATCAAAAATGTTTAGTCTAGGATTGAACACTCTACAAGCCTTTAAGAAGGAAAAATATCCTACAAAAAATCCATCATCAGACTTTGATGAAAATTTTTCCAAATGATCACGGGTGTTTAATATTAAGACTGGACAACCAAATGATTTGTGGAATCTAATAAATGCTTTCCTATGAAATATCAGTTCATAAGGTGTCATGTTACTTTCTTTAACAATCAAAGTTCTATTTTTGCACAAGCACGATGTGTTAACTGCTTCTGCCCAGAAGGTGATCGGCAGTTTAGCATCGGCTAGCATTGTTCTTGCAGCTTCAATCAGTGTTCTATTTCGCCTTTCAGCTACCCCATTTTGTTGAGGGTTCTAGCTGCACTTAATTGATGGGCAATTCCTTTGGTTGTTCAAAAGGAACTCATAATTTCATTTTTGAACTCTGTACATTATCACTTCTTATTATTTTGACTTTGAGATCAAGTTGATTTTCAATTTTAGTGATAAATTCTTGAATGATTTGGGATACTTCATTTTTATGAAGTAGGAAGAACACCCATGTGAATGGAGAAAAGTCATCAATGATCACTAAACAATATTGTTTCTTTCCCACACTCTTTACATGAGTTGGTCCAAACAAATCCATGTGAAGTAACTTCAATGGAGTATTGTTAGTGTTCACCAGCTTGGTTTTTTGAGACGATTTGTGTTGTTTTCCTTTGAGGCACGCTGAGCATTGATCAATAAAATTGAATTCCTTTTGAGGAAGACCAATTACATGGTTTCCTTTGACTAACTTGTTCATATTTTTAAAGTTAGTGTGCCCCAAACATCGATGCCAAAGCTGTGACTCATCAAATGAGGCTTTTGAGAAAACACATGTTTCTTCCTTAGGTGATGCAGAACATAGGTTTAAGACATATGTATTATTCTTCCTTGGAGTCTTTAAGACAACCCATTCTTCAGGAATCTGCAATCCAGGTTTCAGAATGTAGCAGTGAGTGTCTGTAAAGTGAGTGGAATATTTTTTGTCGCACATCTGAGACACGCTTAGCAGATTGAAATTCAGTTGTTCATAATAATTCACTCGGTCAAAGCTTAGCATCCCATTTTTCACAGATCCTTCTCGTGTAATCCTACCACCTTTTGAATCTCCACCAAATGCCACAGTAGTTCCTTGTATGTACTTGAAATAACGAAGGAGGGAACGATCTCCAGTCATGTGTCGGGAGCATCCACTGTCTACATACCATAGGCTATTAGACCTGTGTGGATGAACCTACAAACAAAAAGAACTAATTAGAATAAGGAACCCAAGCCATGATGGTCTTGGGTTTCCCGTTCCTATTCATGATAGTCACCTCCTGGTATTTCCCTCTAAATGGTGATTTAGATGAAGGCGATTTGGGAGATTTTAGGTAATGAATTGGTCAAGTCATATCATCAACATCTACTGATGATTCAGATGAATAATGAAATCGTTGATCCCTATTTCTTTGTAAAATCTTAGCCCGAGTTTCATTATCAAAAGTTGGTTTTTGCTTAGGAAGGTAAAGTTTGTGTTCCATTGTGAGATGATTTCTTTGACCCTTCCTTAAATCCTTTGAGTTATTTCTGTCTTTTGTTGATCTAGGAGTCCTAGATTGAGTATTATGAAGATGAGGTTTGACAGAATGCATCACAGTAGATGTTTTTAAGATGGGCTTGTGTTGTGGAATTTTCAACCATTTCTGTTTGAAGTAACAATCAGATGTATTGTGATTGTTCATGTCACAGATTGAACAATACTTGTTCAAATAGCAATTTTTGGTGGAGTGATTGTTCATATCATAGATAGAACAATATTGGTTGAAGAAGCATTTATCTATCTTGTGATTGAACATGTCACAAATATCACAATACATTTGTTTGTTTCTCGAATCATATTTTTCTTTGAGTGACTCAACTGATACTTTCTTTTGATGAGTCACTTTCTTTTCTTTAGGTGATGAATCAAAATCAGTCCTTTTTGTAAATTGTTTCACAATACTACTTTTATTCAATTGTCTGGGTTGTTTCTGTTTCTTCAACCTAGTTCTCACCTCTTTCTCAAACTGGTCAACATGTTCTTTGTTACAGATATCAAACGCAACTCCCCGCCTTAATTTTGATGACTGAGGTTCTCATGAAGTTTTTTGTGTTGAACTCAGTTTTACAGTTGGTTTCTTTTTCAGTGAAACCTTTTCTGATATGCTTGAATTTTGTGGAGATACAATCTCATTATCAGAACTACTCTCAGCAGTGGATTTCACTGTTTTGACATATTTCTTTTCCCTTGTAAAATAGATGGTATGAATTTTATAAAAGGTACAATTGCTTTTAAAGGGCTTGATGGTTTTATGACATTCACTGTCTTGTCAGAGCACTCTTTGATTTTGATTGGGTGTCCTAACTTCATTTTGTCCTTATTGGTTTCAAAATAAACATCAGGCTTGTTTTGAGGATTTGTCACTTGTTTCACTACTGATTTAGGTTCCACAATTTTAGGATCAATTGATTCAGAGAGTGATACAGAGTCAGGCATGATAGTCTAATTGTCATTGTATGGTGGAGGACATGAATTGTACCCAATACCTGACATGTCTTTTGGATCCTTTTGTGAATCCAGCATTTCTTGCAGCTTGACTGAAGACATTTGAAACTTTTCAAGTTTCACTTCAGTCATAGATTATTGAGCTTTAGCTTGAGCTAATTTTCAGTAAGTAGCTCATTTTCAGCTGCAAGATTGTATTTCTCACATGCAATTTTTCTATGTCAGAAATGAGAGATTTGATTTCGATTTCAAAACTTTTTAGTTCTCTCTTCATCATTTCTGACTTCACCTTTTCTTCTTTAACTTTATCTGCCAGTTTATGATTGTGTTCCCTATACTCTTGTAATTCATTTATGCATTTCTCAATACAAAGGTTAGTTTTTACCTCAGTAAGCATTGCAGATGGTCCATCATTGATATGAGCCACGAGAGCATGATTCTGGAATTGAGGCTCAACTTCCTCAGCATACACACTCCAGTCATATATCCTATCTTGTTTGATCACAAGGGGACTGGCAGAAGGCTGACTGCTTGCATGGGCTTGATTTGTCAGCTATGGTTGATTCTGGTATGTTTGTTGATGATGAGAATGATAGTACTGCTGTTGTTGATTGTTTGAGTGATAGCTTGAATTGCGCAATGAGGATGATTGACCAGAGAGTTACTTGAATGGTTGTTTGTTTTAGGAGCATTGCACTCTCTTGAGAAATGGCCAGTCATGCCACAGTTGAAGCATTTTACCTTGGATTTGTCATATCCAAGCTTTGTGTTCTCATTCAGGCTCAACTTTCTTCCTTTTCTAAAGAATTTCTTTGGTCTCATGGCAATCATTGCCATTTGCCAATATAGATCCATCTCCTCAACATCATCAGGATCTAATTCTTCTAAATCTTCCTGTATTAGATGGGCAGAAGTGAGTCTTCCCCCAAGATATGCTTCAAAACTTGCAACAAAGGCATTGTAAGTTGCCTTTTACTCTTTTGATTTTAAGTCTTCTGGAAAGATTGGAGGTGCAATGGAGACTTCTGGTGCTTGTGCTGAAGTTGAATGGTGATTGAATGATGGAGATGCAATGAACCCAGTATTATTCATTTGATCTCTTGATGAGATGAAGTCATCTTCCTTTGTGATGAAAGCATTTTCAATAGAATGTGATTCTGAAGGGAATTTGTAGGCTTCCAGCTTTCAGGTAGACTGTGAAGCATTTTTTTTTGAGTTCCTTAATGTTGTATGAAACACCCATAATTTCCAAGTCATTGACCAACTATACAAGTCTGTGCAGTTGTTTTGATATGCATTCTCCTTTGGTGTGATGGAAGGTTTCATACTGATTGACCAGCTTGTCTTTGTTAATTTTAGCAACTTCACTGCTACCTTCACACATAATTTTGAGAGCATCCCAAACAGCTTTAGCAGTTCCATATTTTTCCAATCTTTTCAGCATATCCATTTTGAGTGCTTGAGTCAAAATAGAGTATGCTTTAAGATCAATTTTGATTTTCTTATAGTCATCTTCATCCAGAGTTAAGTCTACAATTGGTATTCTAGCAGTCTTGTATAGTGCAGCTTGAGCTGTTGATAGAGTAACAGGAATATGTGGACCCTTACATATTGAGATCCAAAAGTCAGGATCTACACCTGTTATATAATTTCTAAACCGTATTCTCCATTGTTTAAACTCAGATATGTGTTTAAGCATGGGAGGTTTAGGTGTATGACCTAATTCAGAGTAACTGTTAGAATCCATGTTGATTTGTGTAAGTATAGATTTAGTTGATTTTAGATTAATTATGTTTGATGAGTCCGATTTGTTCAAGCAGTTCTGTTAAGGTCCAGAATGAGTGTTCTTGCTGTTTGACAGGAGTATTTTTGCTGTTTGCTAAGTAGAGATGATAATATCTACTACTAGCAACTTAATTATCAGATCAATCGAGTTCTATTCAGTCTGTGCGTAGATCTGAAAGAGAATTGAGAGCCAAAGCTCTGATACCAATTGACTGGGTTTGAGTAAGAGTGATATTCTTATTGAGAATCGAATATGATAATCAAGTCAATGATTGAGTGGCGGAAACAAACATTCAAAGAACATTCAAGCAAGAAAAATACTCATAAATGTTGTTTGTATTGATATATGAAAGTTGATAAGTTACAAAGAATAATTACAACAAAATTCTCTATCTATCTGTCGTCACCTCAGTACGAGGTTAACTATTCTATTTATAGACAAGACAAGATGCCTTTACAAAATGACTAAACTACCCCTGACCTATTACATCAGAAACTAGTCTATGTCTTGATCCGCATATATGCTTGTTCACCGCATTGACAATGTGGATGAGATAATCTTGATCAGCATTTCCACTTGATCATCAGCATTAGTAAGTTGGTCATGCGCATTGGTTAATGCGGATGAACAAATACTTGTGCGCATTTGGTTGGTCATCCGCATTTGTCAATGCGGATGATCAAAGTCTTGTCCGCATCTTCTTTTGTTCTTCGGCATTAGTCAATGCGAAAGAGTAACTTGTTCTTCAGCATAAGTATTATGTCTTCCGCATTAGTTAATGCGGAAGAGTAAACACTTGTCCGGATCATATTTTTGTCTTCCGCATTAACTAATGCGTAAGATAACACTTGTTATTTTTCTTGCAGATCTTCATCCGCATTGCATCTTGGACTTGTGGGATTCCAGCTGAACAATTATCAATTCACCCATTGAGTTGGCATGTATGATCCTTTCAGGTGCAAAGGAAAGTAAGAACGTATGAAAGAATCAAAGTTAATGAATGAATGATGAGGATAATAATAATATTATCTGTGTATATGTATGATGTATGATGGCATGAAAGTGAAGTATTGTTTTATTATAAAACTAGAACTCACTCAGTAATGCTGACTTTTATGCATTTTCCAGTTGGCAGGTGAGCATTGCTGAGGATGGCAAGGGGCAACTACTTGGCATTTTGGATGGCATACATTTGTATAGCAATGATGTTTTTGTGATGTAATGGAAATCATGACATATTGTAAGAGTTAACTACATTGTATGAAGATGAAGGTAAAGGGAAAATTGCCTTCGGAATGGTCTTGGAAGAAGAGAATGATGGTGATCTTTATCCCACAAATATGATATCCCCACCCCAAATCACAAGTTCCCTCAAAATGGTTAGGTGACCTTTATCCCATTAAAAGTTTCCAAGTGACTCAAGTGTTGTGCAAAATGATGGTGTTAAACTTGTTTATAAAAGAAATTTTAAGTTTTCATAATACAAGTTGAGAAAACTCTATGTACCTTATATTTGCATGCTTTCAAATACAAGGTACCCTATGGTTCACCATTTAATAAAACCCCTTTTATTAAAATCATTAATCTTATTAATAACCTTTTATTAAACACTTAATGATAAAGAACCAACAATTTTCAACTTGTTAAGTTTGTTAAAGAGTTTGTTAAGCATATCCGAATATCAACCAACAATCATACAACAAACACCGAACAAGCATAATCATACAAACATAATGCATAACCATAGCCACTAAGTTGACCACACTTGTTTGCCATCACAAGTGTTGTCATAAGGTCTTTCCTAAAGGTTAAAATGACACATCAAAATGTGTCCATGAACTTCTACTTGAATCCACATCCAAATGCTTCAAATGTCCATGTCTTTTGTGTCCTTCTTTGGGCTTCATCTTGTGCATTCTCTTTTACAAAATCATATCCTAATACAATTTTTCTAATAAAAGAATGCACCTAATCTATTTATTACACAACCAAATGAATAAATAAATTACAACCCAAAATACAAACACCCTTACAAGAATCAAAACCAACATGAGAAACCACAATCAATCAAATCCAAAACACATAATGTCAAGGCTATGTTATGCACCAAAATATGAAACATATTCAACATCAAATAACAACATGAACCCCTTTTATTAACCTTAAGTTCTGGCCAACATGAACCACAACTTTAGGGTTTTGTCCAAACAGCACAATCAACCATTTGATCTTGATCTTTCAAGGTTTATACTAAATCATGTTAGATTAAACCTTGAAACATAAGGGATTCATACATCCACAACAAAACAGCCCCTAATGGGTTGAAAAAGTCCATGAAAACTAACTTTTCAAGAACTTTTCAAGTACATATTTCACATATCCGGCTCTAGATGCCATTGTTGGGTTTTGTAACATGTAAATCAAAGCTAGTTTAACCATTTAAACTATAAAAAAACACAGCGGAAAATAGGGTTTAAACTGAGGTTAACAATCTGAATATTTTTACCATTTTAAACCATAAACAAAACCCAAGAATATGGATCATTTATACATGTGAAATAGTATGCTATCAAAACCAAAATAACAACCATAGGGTGTACATTGAAACAACCTTTCAAGCACAAGATGTTGTAGATGGATGAGATGAAGATGATGATTTTTTGAATGTCTAGCCCTCATGATAGAAAGCCTCAAGTTGTTACACCCAGAAGCTCTTCCAAACACCTAGCTAGTTAGGGAGCTCAACACCAAACACTCTACCTATGCAGCTTCAAAAATCCTAAATTTTCAGCTTGTTGGAGCCTCTAATCCAAAATTTTCAGCTTGTTGGAGCCTCTAATCCAAAATTTTCAGCCTTGTTTTTGCGAGAGTTCTTGCTTGTGTGTGAAAGAGAAAGAGTGTGTATTGATTCAAGAGTGCAAGAATGGAGAAAGCCTTGTTGAACCCAAGACTAAAAGTCTCCACTAACCCCACATGGGGCGGCCGAAAGTTCATTAAAAATGGGTTCCCCCATTTTGAAACTTTTATAAAATTTGCACTCTTTTAAACCCTTACTTTATAAAATTAAAACCTATTTTAATTTTATAACTTTACACACTTTTATTTGTTATTATTTAACCACCTTAAATAATGAAACAAATAATTTCTCATGAACAAATTATCTATATAATGTTGTTCTATCACAAAAGCAACATTTAAGAAAACTCATTTTCTAAATTGGTGTCAATATTTATTTGTATGATCTCATCAACAAATAAATATTTATTGGTGTTTGTTTGGCTTGTTATTGGGTATGACCCGACTTGGATCATAGCGTACTAACCACATCAATCTTGTATGAGTCTTGGGCATTCAAGATCGAACAGGTATCTCACAAGCCAAAGGAAAGAAACTCCATCACTACTACCCTACGCATATTACATATGGATCTCTTTGACCCATCAATGTAATGAGTCTAGGAAGGACCTCTTACTGTTTAGTGACTACAGATGAGTTACCAGATTCACTTAGGTCTTCTTCCTTAGAACTAAGCATGAGACTCCTGAGATTCTGAATAATTTTATCTTAAAGATTGAGAATCAATCTGATCACAAGATCAAAACCATAAGTTGTGATTTGGGAACTGAATTCAAGAACCAAATCCTTGATACATTTTGTGATGGAAAGGGTGTTACAAGATTATAGTGCTCCTAGGACTCCTTAGCAAAATGGTGTTGCTGACAGGAGAAACATGACACTGATTGAAGCTACAAGAACTATGTCATGTGACTCTAAGCTGCCTATCAACTTCTAGGTAGAGTCAGTCAACACTACTTGCTATGTACAGAACAAAGTTTTAGTGGTTAGACATATGGTAAGACTCCTTATGAACTTTGGCACAAAAGGAAACCTTTCATTGGTTTTCTCAGGTCATTTGGATGTCCTTGCACTATCTTTAATACCAAAGATCAAATTGCAAAGTTTGCTGGGAAATCAGATGATGGACACTTCATTGGATACTATTCCTAAGCTAAGGCTTTTAGAGTATACAATCTTAGAACCAGAATTGTTGAGGAGTCGGTCAATGTGACTTTCAATGAATACAAACCCTGTGTAACTGGTTCTAGTCCAGATTGGTTATTTGATCTTGATTTAGTTACCAACTATTTTAACAAATCTTCTGAGAATGTTACAGGGTCTAAAGATATATTACCAACAGGTGATCCTCATCCAAGATTTAAGCTGAAAAGACCTTCAAGCTATACAACTTCAGCTCCAGTTGTAACTAACTCAGCAAATGAAGTTTCTATCAGCACTAAAATGACAAATTCAGCTGATTCATCTGAGATGCCTTCAAATTCTAGCTCACAGGCTCAAGAACCAGATAAAGAAGCTTCAAATGTAGAAGACCTTTGTGGTTGTGAAAGTGATCAAGCATTTCTTGATGCTGACAACCACTCTATTGAAGAGAACATCAACGATGCCACGCACTTATTAAATCAAGTTTCAGTTGATATATGAGATGATGTGGTGGGAGAAACCTCATTACATGATCTAAATTTCTATAATTTAGATCTCTCTCAACAACTTGTTGTGATTCCTCAGCTAAGGATCCGCAAGTTTCATCCCACCTCAAACATAATTGGAGATGTTGATTGAGGGGTAAGAACAAGAGGACAAACCCATGATGCAAATGTTTGTCTTAACTTTTGTTTACTGCCTCAGATAGAGCCAAAGAAGATTGATGAGGCTCTAAAGGATGGAAGTTGGGTTGAAGCAATGCAAGGGGAGCTGCTTCACTTCAAAAGGAAAAAGGTTTGGAACCTATGTCATCTTCCTCATGGGAAGACTACTATGGAGGACTTGTCATCAAACACAAGGCTAGATTATTTGTTCAAGGATACACACAAGAAGAAGGAATTGACTATACACATGTTTTTGCTCCTGTAGCAAAACTAGAAGCTGTTCGGATATTTTTAGCTTTTGCTGCACCAAGAATATCAAGGTCTACTAGCTTGTTGTCAAGTGTGCTTTTCTTTATGGGGTGATTAATGAAGAGGTGTATGTCAAACAACCACTTAGCCTGGCAGATCCTGATCACCCTGATTATGTCTACAAGCTTGATAAAGCTTGTTATGGGTTGCACTAAGCACCAAGGAAGTGGTAAGAGACTCTATCTCAGTATCTCTACAAGCATGGATACATAAGAGGTACTATAGATGGAACTCTTTTCAAGAAAGGAATAGGACATGACTTAATGCTAGTTTAAGTATATGTAGATGACATCATATTGGTTCAACTATTCCAAGGCTCTACAAAGACTTTGAGAATCTGATAAAAAACATATTTGAAGTGAGTGCCATGGGGGAACTCAATTTCTTTCTGGGAATTCAATTGAAGCATGTTGAAGATGGCATCTTCATAAGTCAGTAAAAGTATGTTCATGACATACATAAGAGGTTCAACATGACTGTATGCAACATAAGGGGAGTGTGTGGATGAACACCTCTAAAGGGCTATGATTGGGTATGTTATGTACCTTACAACTAGTAGGCCTGATATCATGTTTGCCATATGTGTGTGTGCAAGATATCAAGCCAACCCCAAAATGTCACATCTTTTCACTATCAAGAGAATTCTAAGATAGCTCAAATGTGCCTCAACACTTTGCCTTTGGTATCCAAAGAATTTTGACTTTAATATGTATGCATATACAGATAGTGATTATGGTGGATGCAATATGACTGCAAAGTCTACATCAGGGGGATGTCAGTTTCTTCGTGGAAGGTTTGTCTCATGGCAATGCAAGAAGCAATCATGTGTCTCTGCATCAACTACTAAAGCTGAATACATTGTTGCTACAAGCTGCTATGCTCAAGTGCTTTGGATTCAAAATCAGATACTAGACTATGGGTTTAACTTTAAGGAGACTCCCATTCACAAAGACAACAATAGTGCTATTTCTATCACAAAGAACCCTATGCAACACTTGTGGACAAAACAAATCAATATCAAGTATGACTTAATTAGAGATAACTTTGAAAAGGTATTAATAAAACTAGTCAAAGTTAACACAAATGAATAATATGACGATCTGTTCACCAAAGCCTTTGATGAGTAGGGATTAGGTATCTTATATCAGCTATTGGGATGATTAACTTTGAGTAGCTTTTCTTAAAACTAATTTATTTTACTTCTAAAAGCTATGTGTCCTATGTTGTTTATTTTATCACCCTCATAAGCTCTTGTTTTCTATGGAAGAAAACTCTTTGAGAAGATTTTCCTTAGATTATTGAAAATCTTGGTCTTTTTAGTCCTTCAGAAGATATGGAAGAAATTTATGCCTTTAAAACAAACAAATTGCTTAAGTAAAAATTGCCTTAAGAAGAAACTTCTTAAATATCTTCTGAAACATAATTTTGGTTCTTAAACACTTATGTGTTTTCAAGGAAAATTTTCTTTCGAAGCAAATTAACCTTCAGAAGCTTTATTCTTGGGTGAATATAACATCCAGTTCTTAATTCTCTTCCGAAGCAAAATTTTCAAAACTCTCAGGAATATCTTCCAAAGTCATTTTGGCTTCGAAAACTTTTTATCAAAAATTCCGAAGACAAATTACTTTCAGAAGATTTTTGATATCCAAGAAGACTACTTTTTGAGCAAAAAGCAAACTAATTTTTCAGAGGTGGGACCAACATCCGGATTTCAAACTTATTCTCTTTCATTAACTTTGTCTGAATTTCATTTCAAATATAAACCCAACGGTTTCCCTTCTTTCTTTATCATATTCATATTTTCCTAGACCTAAATTCCTAAAATTCGCTCTGAAACCGCCTTTGTTCTTCTTTCTTTCACCTTGAAGCTTTCTGAAATGGCCAACCTCAACCGTAGAAATGACCCAAACTTTTCCATGTAGTTACATTGGCAACACAATCAAGTTGCTTTGTTGCACTATGAAAAAGATCCTCATTCTCAGAGGTTTGTTGATTTTTGGCTCTGTCCAACTATTCCACTTCCCTTACCATTGATCCTATCCTTTATGTGGATTATTTGCTTGAATTCTAGAAGACCTATCAAGAGGTTATCATGGATGGGGAGAAGGCACCATCTGCTACAGTGTAGGGGAGGACAATCTTCATCACTCCAGCCATCATCAACACCCATCTTCAGCTGGCTGATAAGGAAGGTGAATTGTCCTTTCCCAAAGAAGCTGTCAACCACTCCTTTCAACAGATGGGTTATGAGGGTGATTTTTCTGTAAAGACCTGCAGGACCATTAGAAGGGGTGAAGCACTTTACAACACAATAACACAATTGAGGAGAGTTCTTTAGAACACTTAACAGATCAAATAGGGAACTGGTTAATAAAAATATGAACAAGATAGCAACATAAGATGTTACAAAGTGTTAGAAAGCATGCTAAAAAGTTACAAGTACATGAGATACTTATATTATATCCTACAGATGGCCATACTTTAATGGCCAACTAGATACATAAGACAAGATAACAAAGTCAAATCTAGAGTCAAAAGGTAGATTGCCTTTTGACTTGTGACTACAACATGCCATAGCTCACATCCTAATATATTACAAAAAGGATAAAGTACATAAGACATACCATAGCTCACATCCTAATATATTACAAAAAGGATAAAGTACATAAAGTAGAAAGCTCAAACTCAAGACCTCAATGTATAGTTTTCCAAAAGCATGGACCTTTTCACCAACTTGTGAAAGTTGATGAGTCAAAAATAGTTGTAGTGGAAAGGTGGTCCATCTTTAAGGAAAAGTACATAAGATAATAGCATGAACATAAAAGTCTTTGGAATAAATCTTTCTTCATAAATTGGCTTCGGAAGACTTTGTCTCTAAAGCTTCGGAAGACTTCATATTTGGCTTCAGGAGATATTGGTATTTGCTTCGGAAGATTTTACACTTAGAGTATTTCTAGTGTCAGGTGTAAAACTTCTGAAGCATTTCTACTTTAGTAACTTAGTGCATGCATGTAGAGAGACTTTGGATGCTTTGATGTTTTGACTGTATGAGACTTGTTGGAATCCTTAGTAGACCTTCAAGAAAAGAAAGGTCTCCTCCTAGTGGAAGTACTTACTTCATATGGTCATCCACATCTTGTCCAACAAGCATGGGGGTTGGGACCAGATTCTTGAGGATCTCTCCTTCATAGTGCATAGGATGGTTCAGGGGGTCAAGTTCAGGTACTCTCAATTTGTTTAGACAAATATGCTTGCTAAATTAGTCTGCTGAGAATATTATATGTCTCTAGATATGTTCAACATATTCTCAACTGTGAACTTGGCTCACAATTAAGGGAAATATATAATGTTCTTAAATTGGGACAAATGAAGCCCGTCATCTTTAAAATTTTGAAGAAGCTAACTGTTAGCTTCTCTGTTGTAGAAACATCCCTTGTCCCAAAAATGTTAAAGCTCATTGTTGAAGGTGATAACCTAGCAATACAAGCTAGTGTTAAACCCACACCTTCTAACAATCAGTCTTGAGGTTACTCATGCTTAGACTGATGATCCCATTAGCCTAATAGCCTTAAGCCTTCACTTTGAGTCTCAACACTCAAGTGAACAACCTTCAAGTGAAAGTTACAATCCACATCCTTTAAATCTCAACCAACCAATCCCTAGCCTTGACTTCTATGATGACGAAGACTTGGGGTTGAATGAGTACCATGAGTCTCTCTTCTCTTCCCCTACTCAAAGAGTGATGAGTGCTCCTGACTCTCCCATGTCTATCACACATCATATACCCACTACTAAGGTGGATCTTTTTGACCCTGTTCAGGGGGTCCATATGTAAGAGGCTCTCACTTCTACAAGTGATTACATCATTAAGACCTCAACCATGGCAACTCAGCCCACTTATACTCCATCTATAGTATTAAGTGAGCACAGGATAACTAGCAGCCAAGAACATCTTGCTGGTGGTGAGATTGAGGACTTTAATCTAGTTATCTCATTACCAATGAATCTTGTGATGAAGAAGAGGGGAATTTGAGACTAAAAGTGCAAAAACTATGAAAAACATGCACATATCTAGTGTATAAGGTTAGTCACTTGGAATCTGAAGTGATAACCTTACAAAGTAGGGTCAATGATTAGCAACTTCAGATATCTTTTCTGAAGGAGAAACTAGCTGGATGACCTTTAAGAAGTGCTCATCTAGGAACACATGAACACGTGGATGTGATTGACCTAACTCCTAGCTCACCTAAGCAAGATGGTTATGCCATTAAAAAGGGAGAGTATTTTTGGTGTGAGGTGTAAAACTTCTGAAGCATTTCTACCTTAGTAACTTAGTGCATGCATGCAGAGAGACTTTGGATGCTTTGAATGTTTTGACTTCATTAGACTTGTTGGAATCCTTACAAACTCCCCCTAGGCTGATTCTACCAAAACATTTGAAGCTCTTCATCAATTGACAGTCCACGAGGCCCTTCTTCATTAGATGGTCAGGATCACTTAGACTTTCATAGTATCTTCTCATGTCAAAGAGTCATGTAGAGGTATATTGAATAGGTCTTACCATGTGTAGACATTTTCACCACCTTGAACTCTAATCACATGCCATCTTTCTGGATTAGTAATGAATGTTCAGGATAAGATGGGTCTCTTAGAAGCAAGAGGAGCCACTTGGATGGGATTTGATTGGGTTGCCTCTTCAAGCACTTCCTCAGGTTGATCTGACTCACCCTGAGGTATGGAGGTATATGGTTTAGACTTCTTCTTCTTCTTTGAATTTGGTCTAGAAGCCATCCTCTTCCTCCTCTTTAAAGGCTATAATTAAGAAGACTGGTCTACAGCACCTTATTGAGCAGTCGTGTCTTGCTTATTTGGGTGTTCCTCCCTCATAGGTTCAGAAGGAGAGGGAGTTTGACCTGGCTATGGATCAGTAGATGAAGCTTGCCCAGGCTTAACATGAGGTCGAAGTTGTGTTGTCTTAAAAGGTTCAACCTTAACCTCCACTTCTTGAGGGACCTGACTTGGTGGGGAGCGCAAATCAACAAGTTCTCCTTTTTTGATCTTCTACTTGATCAGCCAAAGGTGCTCATTTATAGTAGATAGAGACATAGGAACAAGTCTCCTTCCGGAGAATCCATATAGCTTCAAGAAGCTCATCATTCTCTGTTTGTCAGCAAACTTTGTTGATACATATATGTACCTAGATCTTGATCTCAATGTAATATGTCTTGAATGTCTTGCACTCGTGTAATATTAGGTACTTAATGAAATGAGAATATTTGTTTGTGATGTTTGAACTGATATACATAATGTTATCATAATGAATACATTCCAACTTGGTTAAGTGAAGTTCTCATGCGTCCGACTGGACCATACGTCCCAACAGTGGTCATGCGTCCGAATGGCCATGCGACTAAGTGTCCATGCGCCTAAATAGTCCATAATGTTGAACAACTTCACGCGACTAACTCAGTCACACGACTGGATAGTCAGTCGTGCGAATGGATAAACCGCATGGCTCAATCGCACGAATGAACCATGCCGATGGTTTAGTCGCACGAATGAGCAACCCTAACCTATAAATACCACCTAATTCATGGAAAAACGTAAGCATTCAATCCACTTCGACTCTCGACGTACTATAGCCATCTAGAATCCTCTAAGTTCGTACTCCAAGTTCATAGAATGTTGTAGATCGATTCCTAATCGATTCTTGATGTTATATTCAATACATTATTGTGTCTACGTGCGTTCTCACTGATTGGATCAACAATCAAATAGGATTCCGCACTATTTGGTTTGGTTTAACATGGTAATCAGTTGGTGTTTCGTTGAAATACCAGACCCTAACTAGTGGTATCAGAGCCTTGGCTCTTGATTACGTGTTGATTCAATAGTTTTGTGATACGAAAATTGTGTTTTTTCATCAAAAAAATGCAATCCTTTTGTGTCTAACGGAGTCTTAGACGTTTCCTGACCTAAAAGTTTAGTTTTTCCGGCATACGGTGATTAGGGTTTGTTAAAATTCGAGTTTTTACGGCCAAAACACGTTTAACCTACGAATTATCAAATTTCAGCAAGTTCAGTCGCATGATTTGCTCAATTGCACGACTGAGTTCATTCGCACTCTTCAACCGCAGGATTGGACTCATTCGTACCCTGATTCGTACGACTAAGAACCTCATTCGGACTGTTCAACCACATTAGTTCATTCGGATGACTGACTCATCTGCATTTGTCCAGTCGCACGATTGAACCATTCACATCTATTCAATCGCCTGAATAAGCCAAATCGCATACCTTCATTCGCATACATCAGCAGTTTGTTAAACAGTTAAGTTAAATGAAATGGAGGATCAATTTTCAGCATACACCGCAAGTAGATATACACATATTCAAAATCTACTGTTGTTGGAAAACGAAGTGGGAATTCACAATAAACCCCCGAAGCTTATAACGTTAGACGACTACCCACAATCGAAGCAAAGTTTTGAAATCTACTTAAATGGAGTAGATACAAATCTGGGAGAGGTTATAGAGTCGGGGTACAGCATGCCCGTAGGAGCAGATGGAGTTAAACTTACTCTAAGTGGGATTTCAGATGCTTAGAAGGTAAAAGATAACACTGAGAAGAAAGTATACGCTTTGCTCACTCAGTCTATCCGAAGGATATCTTCCATCAGTATTCGGAGTATACTCAAGCAAAGAAACTAGAGGATGAGTTGGAGAAGAGGTATGACGGAAATGCCTCACTTAAGGCCATTAAAGCCAAAGCCTTGAAGAAAGAGTTTGACAACTTTTCTTCAATGGGAAAGGAAGGCGCCAAATTCTACCACTTGATGAGTGAGATGCACACTCATGGAGTAGCTACGTCGATGGAGGATAAGGTATCCAACTTTGCTGATGGACTACCAGAGAAATGGGCTTCATTCATTTCTAATCTCAGACAGAATGGGATGCTCTCGAAGTTAGACATAAATGACTTCATTCTAAAACTAAGGGAAGAGGAGCTTAGGATGAAGTACAGAGCCCAAAAGGCCAACTACGATCAGAATCCTACACTCTACAATGCAACTCCTCCGGCCAAGACATCTGGAGCACCACCACAAGCTGCCTTCATCTCAAGCGCAAAAATTCTAGCACAACCATCAAATTCAGGATCTGAAACATCAGGGTCGTCTGGCACCCAGTATATGATACCTGAAGCTAATACAGCAAAACTGAAAACCGATAACTTCGGTAATGTGACTGTTGAGGTGGCCAAAGAACTGATGGACCTCTTAGCTACTATAAACCATTCCTATGATGGACTAGTTGCTGGAAAGATAGGAAATTGTCACCTAGCAGATGAGGATTATGAACAGGTGGACGAAATGGAGTTGGAATGAATGGACATAATCTGGGCTTTGGCAAGTGTTGTCCGATGAGCTAAAAAATTTGTCAAAAAGACCGGACAGAACTTGGTTGCTACCAAGGATACAACCTTTGGCTTCGACAAGTCAAAGGTAACTTGTTTCAACTGTGGTGAGAAGGGACACTTCAAGCGGGAGTGTGTGAAGTAAAAAAAACTGGGAATGACTATCCCTTCTCATCCTTTAATCGTCAGGACAAGGCCACATCTAGCAGTTCTACTTCATCA
Source organism: Flaveria trinervia (assembly GCA_025506515.1). NCBI lineage: Eukaryota > Viridiplantae > Streptophyta > Magnoliopsida > Asterales > Asteraceae > Flaveria > Flaveria trinervia. The sequence continues at coordinate 36,325,152 of CM046442.1, forward strand.
AGCAAGGACCCCAAAGCCCTGACTGCTAATGAGGATGAAGGACATGACAGGAGCTTTCGATTCGTCTCACCGGGAGAGTCCAACATAACTAGTGTGAAGGACATTGATGAGAATTCTGCAAGTGAGGGAGATATAGCAGTAGAGCTCGCGATGTCAAGTTCTGAAGACACTAAAAATATGGTCAACCACCTGCCTGAAGAAGAAAAATCTCATCAACATCAGAATCACCCTAACCAGAAACAATAGATTCTGCACTCATGGTTGTTTAGAATGCAATAAATATAGAGAAAGTATATATTTGAAATTTGCTAGATTATTAGATCATAATGATAGCTTAGTAAAGAATTTAGAACTGTGCACTGAGACAAATAGAGTATTAAATCAAAACGAGCACAGTTACAAGGAAAAGATAGACCTATTGAATAAACAACTTAGGGAAACAGAGGTAGTTGCCTTTAACCAAGCAAATGACATTAGGTACTATCTGAACTCCCTAGAGGACACTAAGAAGCAGAAGGCAATTTTAGAAGTAGAAGTCAACTCCTTAAAACAAAAACTACACAGTTGGACAAGCTCATCTCACATTGTCCAACACTTAGTGAAAGAGAGAAACAATGGGGAGGGATTGGGATAGAAAGTGGTTCCACCACCACCTGAGACCTTGATGAACAACAAAAGTAAACCGATTGACAATAATACCATCAAAGATCACGTGGTGTCCACTCCTCTTGTTAGTGATCCAGATTCCGTAAGTAAATCAAATGTGTTGGACCAAAAGAACCAATGAGCCAGATCAGAAAAACCTTTAAGTCCCACAGACATCAAAACAACTAAAGTGATCTACAATAGCTGAAGACAAAGTCTGAAGACAAAGTATGAAGACAAAGTCTGAAGACAACTACTGATGACAAAGTCTGAAGACAAAGTCTGAAGACAAAGTCTGAAGACAACTGCTGAAGACAAAGTCTGAAGACAACTGCTGAAGACAAAGTCTAAAGACAAAGTCTGAAGATCAAGTTCTCAGAAGTTGTCACAATAGCTGAAGTAGTTCTCTTCAGTAGTTGTGATTGTTTACATTTTAGTAGTTTGTAATCAGTAGTTTTATGTTATGTAAAACATCTGATGTTCTTATACTTCAGATGTTATAACTTCAGTAGTTGTATGTTAGTATATACTTAGCTTTTAATGAAGGTGTCCTCAGTTGTTGTGGACATCTTCAGTAGTTTATTTTACTTTCAGTTGTTTGTATAAATCAGTTAGATGTCACTATCAAGTGACGTCAGCTGATGTCACATTCCTTATAAAAGGAATGTTGACCTAATTTTCCCCCACGGGAAGTTTGTGCATGAATGAAAACATTCTTTTTGTAGAAAACTCTCTCTCTATAACTGTTACTGTTTAATTGAATATTCATATTATTCTTGAAAGAATTTCGTCTAATTCGTGTGCTATTCCGCTGCAAATCCTAATCTAATTGATCAAACTAGATCTCCATCCCTTCAAAATGAATCTGACGCTAAACAAAAGGAGGCCACTTCAAAGGCAAAAGGAAAGATGCCTTGTGTTAACTTGGAAATTGAGTTTGAAAAGGATAGGTTAAAGTCAGGGTCAAACAAAGTCAAATCAGAACCCAAAAGGACTATAAAACCTAATCAATCGCGAGCGTCATGTTAAAGTCTAGGTAAACAAGAAACACAAGATGTAAAACCAGTTAAAATAATTAAGTTTGTAAAACCAAATCATACATCTAATAAAGAAGTGCCTCAATCTAAACACAATAAGGTCGACCGTGTGATATCTACATCTCCACAAAACATATAAACCGTAAAGTTGAAAACAGAGTCTGCTATAATTATGGAGAGTATGGTCACATAGCATCTCATTGTCCTTTTTATCAGACACCGGGGAGGAAACTAGAACGTTCTGCACCTAAACCAAGCTCTTTTAAGAAGAACTCAGTGACGCCTCCTAAAAGGGCTAGTGAACTCAAAGTTCAATCCATCAGCCAGTCGTTTGTTTATCACAAACAGGCCCTACACAAAGCTGGACTATGGAAAGACAAGTCTACCTCAGTGTCTGAAAATGAGAACAAACATAAATCTAAGGTTCACTCAACCTCGAATGGTCAATGGGTTGAGTTTATGTTGTGTGATGCCTCGGGGAAACCCATGCCAGTGAAGGCTTGGGTTCCTAACATGAACTAATGTTTTCATTGAATGTACAGGGTGTTCGCTATAGTGCTGAGACTAACACGTGGATTGTAGATAGTGGAGCATCCAGGCACATGACAGGGAACAGTGCTATCTTATCAAACGTCAGACAAATCAAAGGAGGGCATGTTTCATTTGCTAGAAACAAAGGCAGGTACATCACAGCCCAAGGGGAAGTGGGAAATGAGAAAGTTAAGTTTGATAAGGTAAATTACGTCCAACAACTACAAAATAACTTGCTTTCAGTTTCTCAAATATGTGATAAAGGATTCAAAGTAGTCTTTGACAATAAGAAGTGCTACGTTCTGAAGAAGGACTACGTGATCCCGGAGGACCAAATCCTAATGTCAGCTTCAAGATATAATGATCTTTATGTCTTGGATCTCTCAAAGGCCTCCATAACGGATCATGAAGTTTAGTGCTTCTTGTCTAAAGCTACTAAGAAGGACTCCATCTCCTGGCATAGGAGAATGGGACACATAAATCCGAGGAAGATGAATCATTTGGTCCAGAATGATCTAGTGAGGGGAGTAAATGTCAAAAACTTCCAACTCTCGGATTTCTGTGTTGCTTGCAAAAAGGGCAAACAGACGAAGAAGTCTCGTAAGGAAAAGAAAGTTCATTCAATAGAACTTCCTCTTGAGCTCCTTCATATGGATCTGTTTGGTCCAGTCAGTACAAGAAGCATCACAGGTGACTTGTATTGCTATGTAGTTACTAACGACTACTCAAGATTCTCTTGGGTAATGTTTCTGAAATCCAAATCAAAAACATTTAAATCCTTCAAGGAATTGGTAACTACACTGGAATCCCTATACAAGCTAAAGGTACGACAGGTGCGCTCAGACAATGGAACCGAGTTCAAGAATCAGTGGATGGAGCCCTATTGCAAGGAAAAGGGAATTGTGCATCAATTAACCTCGGCCTACACCCCCAGATGAACGGAGTTGCTGAACGGAAGAACCGAAGCTTGATAGAGACGGCACGTACTATGCTGGCAGACTCAAAACTACGTATTCAATTCTGGAATGAAGCAGTGGAAAATGCGTGTTACACGCTTAAAGTGCTGGTAGTGAAATGCCATGGAAAAACGTGCTACGAGTTACTACAACGACGTAAACCTAACTTAGAGTACCTTGAGCCGTTTGGCGCTCCGTGCACTCTGCTGAAGAAGACTCAGGAGGGAAAATTCAGTGAGAAGGTTGATCAAGGGATCTTTCTAGGATACAACATACGGAACAAGAGAGTTTACAACAACTCAATAGGTTAAGTAGAGGTGTGGTGTAACGTTGATGTTCAGAGATACATCACACCACCAACTGGAAAAGGGCCTACTTACTTCTTCGACTATGATGGATTCTTCAAGTCCTTCAACATAGCTATTTCTGCTTGAGAAGACGAGTTGGCAAATAAGATGATGTATGATGTCTTGACGACACCATCTCAAGATTCAACACCATCCAGCTCACAAACTCAATCATCTACCAACTCAAGGGGAGCACTTGATGTGAGTGACTCTTTTTCTGATGAAGAAAATGTGGAAAATGATCAGAATAACCAGGATGTACAGGTTCCGCCTACCACAAGTCCACAAGCATCTCATATTGATGCGTTTGAAATTTCGGAACCCCAGACACCTATTGCCTCAGATCTAGAACCAAATGTTCACAATCGTGATTCTGAGGTAGTTGTTCCAACAACTCCAGGCTCACGTCTAAATGTCTATCATCCTTTTCATAATGTTATAGGAGATGTGAGATCAGGGGTTCAGACAAGAAATCAGTTGTACTCAGCTGATTATGCCTCTATGATTGAAAAGGGATACCTTCGTGACGGTGCCTACCGCTGCTTTATGTCTCAGTTTCAGCCAAAGTATGTTATTGAAGCACTGAATGATGAAGCTTGGGTTAGTGCCATGCAAGACGAACTTCTTCAGTTTAAGAAGTTAGGTGTATGGACTCTAGTGGATAGACCTAAACGTGCTAAAGTCATCGGAACCAAATGGGTCTTGACATGCAAGAAAGATGATTAGGGAGTGATCATCAGAAACAAAGATTGGCTTGTTGTTTAGGGTTTTCGACAAATAAAGGGTATCGAATACAATGAAGTGTTTGCACCAGTGGCACGGATGGAAGCAATCCGCATCTTCCTTGCATATGCATCTTATATGAAAATCAATGTTTATCAACTAGATATGATGAGTGTGTTCCTTCATGGTGAGATCAGAGAAACAATGTACGTGAGTCAACCCGAGGGATTTGAGGATCCATATCATCGGGACAGAGTTTACAAGCTCGACAAGGTGCTATATGGGCTTCATCAAGCACCGAGGGCTTCGTATGAGAAACTCTCTGCTCATCTTGTGAAACACGGTTTTCGCAGGGGAGTCATTGACTATACATTGTTTATAAAAGAAAAAGATGGAGATTTACTGCTGGTATAGATCTATGTCGATGACATAATCTTCGGTTCCAAGAACGAAGAATTATGTAAAGAGTTTGAAGCAGTAATGAAGGCGGAGTTTGAGATGAGTGCAATGGGAGAGATAAAATTCTTTCTCGGGTTACAGGTGGATGAGACATCAAATGGGATTTCCCTACATCAGACCAAGTATGTAGGTGACATCCTCAGTCGGGTTGAGATGGAGAATACTTCTACTGCTGGCACTCCACTTGGTACAAACCATGATGTAGCACCCGATGAGAATGGTGATCTGGTAGATGCAACTATGTACCGAGGGATGATTTGATCTCTCATGCATCTCACTGCCTCACGACCTGATATCATGTATGCTACATGTTTATGCTCACGATATCAGGCAAAGCCTAAGGTAAACAATCTAATTGGGGTCAAAAGGATTGTTTGTTATCTGAAGGGCACACCCACACTTGGGTTGTGGTATCCTCATGATGATGAGTTTGAACTTACAGCGTATAGCAACTCGGATTACGGCGGTTGCAAGATGAACTACAATTCTACATCAGTAGGGTGTAAGTTCTTTGGGAGAAGATTAGTAACCTGGCAGTGTAAGAAGCAGACCTCGGTTGCGTTGTCAACCTGTGAAGCTGAATACGTTGTTGCTACAAGCTGCTGTTCTCAAATCATATGGATTCAACAGCAAATGCGAGATTATGGTTTGAATTTCTCTTTTACTCCTATCTTTGTTGATAACTCGGCTGCAATTGCAATCACTAAGAACCCGGTCCAACATTCTAAAACCAAACACATCGGTATTAAATATCACTTTATACGTGATTGCTTTGAAAAGAACTTAATCGATGTGGTAAAAATAAATATGTATTTTCAATGGACTAACCTCTATACAAAGGAATTTGACAACCATGTTTTTTTATATTTGTTAGAGATCAACAGAGTTAAAAAGAAAAGTGAGGTCATTCCTGAAGATGACCATGTATAGTACGATGTGTCATATCTAGTTCCTTTTATATTTTTTCAATTTTCAGTTTATTTTCTTTTAATTTATTTATTTCCTTAATGCTAAGTAGTTTAATTACTATTAGTAAATTTCCTTGCCTATTAAAATCCTAAAACGCTAATCTGTGACGATTTTATAATTCTAGGGGGAGAATAGGTTTAGGAAGTAATAAAAAATAGAGGGAGAAGGAGAGGCAAGCTAAAAAATTAAATAAGATCGTATGTGTGATACTGATTCAATCTTTGGAATATGATACTACATGGTATCAAACCATTTGGGACTTTAAAAAATCAAAATTTAAAGGATGCAACGCTCAAGTATAAGTCTGTGTAGTTTGAGCATTATAAAAGGAAATATGATAGATAAGCTAGCTACTACTAAGGTAACACAAAGAAAGTAGACCTAGAGGTTGCTAGACCATAGATGATATGTCGGTAGATTCAACACATTAGATAACTAGACCTTTTGGTGATCACAAGATTAAACTACAAATTTTTGACTAGCTGTGGGTAACACCTTATCCCTGGTTAACACAATCAACAAGATTCCAATAAGGGGTGACGAGCAAAATAAACGCCAAATGTGTGCGTAAGACCAAAGCATGAGCAAAAGCACATAAAATGAAAATGAAATCAAACTGATAACCTATGTTGTTAGTGAGATCTGTGCAAAAAGAATGAAAGTGCTCAAACAAGAAGATAGGTTATGTGCCTCTCTACTGTGCAGTGGCACTGACCTGAGGATAAGCATAATCTATATATTCTAGAACTCATTATTGTTTGCCGCCTCTCTACTGTGCGGTAGCACTGACCTTAGGATTGGCTTCTCTTTGAAAGTTCCAAGAATAGTCTCTTCTTGAACACTACCCTGAGACCGCTAAAAAATCTCTTGAGGAATGTTGATTACCATATAAGTGTGGGATCCACAAATTCTTGTTGAAATAAACAAACCTTAAACTATCACCAAACTGTGTTGAACGTCTGTGTATGGATTTAAGAGAATAAGTATACTGACAAACATTGTGGCTACAATTCTTGAAAGTTCAAATCAGTGTGGGGACCTGAAAGTACTAGCATGATTTCCTAGATTTGCTAACTGACTCCAGATGAAAAACATGAATAGAGCATCAAAGTTTTTAAATAACTTGTCCTGAATGATTTGAATATCATGTATGATTCCAACTTGAATTGGTCCATGTATGGTTTCAATGATTGTGGCTGCTCTCTCAGAAAAATTATATCTTAGAATTACTTCTTAGGAGTTAACCCTCACAAAAACACAAAAACATGTCTTAGTTTTAAGTTTTCAGTATTATTTCCTTTATTTCTGTACAAAGTTAGTCTATTTGTATTCGTTCTGTATCGGACTATGTAATGGAAGTTGTTAAGGGACCTTATCATCTAAAAGGTCACGTCTGAGGTGACCACACGTGCTTTCAAACAAAAAATGGATCACATCTGAGGTGACAAAATGTTTTAAAAGGATCACGTCTAAGGTGATCAAAGGTTTTCTCTAGGTAAAATGATCATGTCTAAGATGATCAAATGCACATAACATTTATTCATAAGTTGAACGGAGAGAAAGTGAAATGATTATAAAGTAAAATTCATGAGTCTGACCCATTCGCACGAATGGACCATGAGTATGGACCAATCATACGAATGGACGATACTCATGAATTTAATAGTATGAACCAATCACCTGAATGGCTTATCAGAAAGGTCCATTCGACTAAATAAGAGTATGCAAATGAGTTAGTCGCTCGACTAAGGTCCATTCGCCCGAATGAACCGAGTGAATGAGTCCAGTTGGGCGATTGAACTCAGATTCAGTATATATAGGGCCCAGTCGATCATATTCAACTCATCACCCGTTAATCGCTCTTATTTCGCATAGCCTACCGTTACTCTACCAAAATTTCATCAGACCAAGATTTCATACTTCTATTGACTTGTTCACGATTGTGTCTGATTATACAGGTGTAATACAATAAAATCTCAGAGAAATCAAGATAAACGGTGCCCTAATTTGTGATGCTCAAGTGAAACAAGAACCGAACCACTAAATGGGATAATGACCTACTTAAACTAAGTAAAATGTTAAAATTGAAGGTTTCAGGTTATTAGATATGTGAGTGTGAGTCTACAGAGCTATTACACAATGTTAATTTCACGAATTGGTTAAGATTCGAACATAAGTCGACCGAATAGTGGGTCATGCGACTTGTCGTCTGGATGAACTCCAATCGCATGATTGAGCTGGCCGAATAGCTCAATCGGCCGAATGTATCATACGAATGAGCTCAGTCGGCCGACTGAACCAATCGTAGGCTTAGCAAAGCGATTGAACTCAGTTGGCTGTTGATTCACCCGAATAAGTCCAGACGCATGATAAGACAACCGATTGAACATAGTCACATAGTTCTATCGCATGAATGAACCTGGTTGAATTCAACCAAGTTAATTAAGACTGACTTGTATTATGTGATTATCTAATGTCTATGTCTCTTGTGTTGCAAATCGATGGCTGATAGATGGTCTATCAATCCCAAGCACAATATCTGTGCTCTATAGACCACACAACTCGGAATGGTGCCGGGTTTACAGAGATTATCGCTTTTCTCAAAAGATCAAGGATCCATAAGGCTATCTCTACTCCATGCACTCCCTATAGGTCTATACAATAGGCGTTCTGGGAGAATGCATTTGTTGATAGATCACGAGAGCCATACAGCATTCGGAGCCCCATCCTTGGTATGGACATAGAGATTACAGCTGAAGACATTCAGCGTGTACTTGGATTGGGAGATGATGCTGGCCACACCACCAAGCTTCACCCACTGATGGTGAGAGGTTGTTTTTTTGAGGATTAAGTACTCTTGGGACATAAACTCAGGTGTGCTCAACAAGAGCAACTTGTGCCCCAGTATAAGTACTTGGCACATATCATTCTGAAGTGCATTGCTTCCAGAAGAGGTGGGTTCGACGAACTCTCAGACCAGATACAAAATGCCTACCTCATAGAGAACTTGGAGATAAAGGGCTCTGGTGCTGAACTACCCCTTCAACTTTTCGAGAATGACCTTCTCCTACCTCATAGAGAACTTGGAGATAAAGGGCAAAGAGGGTTTCTGCATATACCCTAGATTCTTACAGATGATTTTGACAAGAAGCTGCCCTCGCTTCCAAAGGAGAGCCACGATGCGGTGGCTATAGAGATTTTGGATGATACGACATTGGGTCGTATGAGAGTTTACCAGGGTAAGCAGGTCAAGCCCTAGGTAAAGAGACATATAGGCCATCTGGCCCAGGAGAACTATGTGGCGCCAGGCAGGCGTAAGTGGCATCATGTAGATCGTGACTCGGATGATGAGCAGTTACAGCTCCGGAGAATGACTCCGATGACGATGACAGTGGTGATGATGGATATGCATGGCCCACTCAACCAAGGGGTCCCACTGCTGATATAGCATCTCCAGCATCTGCCCCTACTAGAGATAGAGCTGGGACTGTTGGATTCCACAAGGATTTCATACCTGTGAGGAGGAAGAGTCAGATGAGGAGCCTCTGACTCAGTCTGTGGGTAGTAAAGTCGTTGCCATAGAACGAGGGCTCTGGGCGGTTGGTGGACGCCTTGGCGGGTCGGGAGCGGTTGACACTGATCCGACATATGCTCCCGATCAGGCAAACCATGTTCTAGGGGGAGCATCCTCCTCGATGGGATCGAGGAAGAAAAGGATGGCTCAACCCCATGGCATGAAGAAGAAGAAGAAGAGACGACTCACCTTCATCACTACCATCACCACCACTACATCTACCACCACCACTCCGCCTCCTACCACTACACCTACCACCACTACTCAACTACTACCACTATACCTCCACCGGTTATACCTATACCACCCCCAATCTACACCGCTGCTACCACCACCACCACTAGCCACCATGTTGTACCACTATCATACCCTTCCTACACATCAGGATCACCTCTGCCTCGCAGTGGGGTACAACAATAGTTCTCAGCACTTAACCATATGGTGCTAAGGCTGTTGACTGTAGACGAAGAGAAGACTGCTTAGTTACGACAGCTAGTAGACCTTACGGTTGCCCAAGCTCTGCAGATATGTCAGGCCCAGCTGATGGATGCTCAGCGTGCAGAGATGTCCCAACTCCGGGAGCAGCATGTCCAATGAGCAAAAACGATTGAGGAGTTGGAGACAACTTACAAGACCATCATGCTACGTCTCAAGGGATCCAAGGAAGAGCCCCTGAAGATCAAGGAAGGGGATGGAGATAACAGTGATGATGAGAGCGAGGATGAGGATGACGATGGTGATGATGATACTGATGCTGCTGGTGATGCTGGAGATGATGTTGGTGATGATGATGACGATGACGACTCACCTGATACGGGTGCCACACCTGCCATGAAAGGAGGACTAAAAGAGCACAAGATCAATGTGCCTCCACATTCGCCCCGTCAGCAGAAGAGTAGATGATTCAGGATAAGAGTAATGTTTAGTTATTTATGTTATTGAAATCATATGTATTTGAATCATGTATCAACTTAATGTAATGACTTTTTATATTTAATGTCAATGTTTTTGTTTTGATTGTGAACTAATGATTGTTGTATTGAATGTGTAAATCAAGCAGATCCAAACTTTCAAAGGGATGAGTATGATGTAGATCTCCTTCAGCAGGTCAAGACTCAATTAACCATGATTCTTGATCTGCAAGGGATCGTAAGGAGATCTGTGAATTACACCCCAGAAGAGGGGGAGATAATTCACGACTTTACTGATGAGCAGTTGGCTGAAATGTTCAAACTAAATGCCGACGAGATTGTGAAAAACGCTCCAACGGTCCAAGGTGATAATGACGATGAACTCAATGACATTGATGAGATCGAGATAGAAGATGTCACTCATCAACATTATCCAGAGTACACTGACATTGAAGGCAATGTGGTACCTAATCTAGGGGTTAACCTTGTCAGTGAAACCTTCAAGACTCTAGATAAAATGGAAGAAGCATCAGACAAGAAAGAAGATACATCCCAAGCCACAGATGCTGAAGTCAATACCAGAAAGGCTGAGTGGGCTGCTTGCTTTGACGGCCTAAGAGCCCAATGCGATGCTACAAAGTCAACTGTCTACACCAAGCTGTATAAAGTCAAGAAACATCAAAAGGTGGCAGACAGGATCATAGCATGGGCACATTTTGAAGACCTCAACGTTTACACTGTTAAACATGAGAAGGGAATTGAGTACTTCAGATTCCCACATGATCTGAAGACTCTTCCAGGTTTTGAGCTTAACCAGTTAGCAAAGTTAAAATTGCTATACGCTGACCCTTGTAAGATGTCGGGCTGGTTTGAAGCAGCTCTAAAGAGGGAGTACCATACCAGATGGGTCAACTTCAAATTTCAACAACCAACGAGGTACATCAAACGATCTAAGGTTGACACTATAACTGGCAAACGAAAAGTAGTGATGAAGTGGAGTCCACCATGTACAATGTCAAAGATCCCACTACGTGAGATGCCACAAGACTTCACTCCACACTTCAAATGGTTGTACTACGATTGGAGAACGGGAGAGGCCATGATAGTCTTGACTAGAAATGGTACAATGGAAACCATAAGGGTGTTTGACCCAATGTGGCTCACCAACTTGTCAGCTAATGATGTTATACATTATACAAGTGGCCACTATTCTATGACTCACGAGATATAGTGCAAGCTTTACAATTGCAGAATGTAATACAACTCTGTTTTGCTTTCGAGATAAATACAAGAGTCACCAAAGAAGCTAAGTACAAGAAGTTTGAGGAAATTATGAAAGACGTTAGACAATAGATAGATCTAGGTCCAAGGGGGAGTTTGTTGATACATATATGTACCTAGATCCTGATCTCAATGTAATTTGTCTTGAATGTCTTGCACTTATGTAATATTGGGTACTTAATGAAATGAGAATATTTGTTTGTGATTTGTCTTGTTTAATATTTCATTAATGAGTTGTTTAACGCATATAAACTTGATTATATAGGTTTGTGATTTTTTGAATTGATATACATAATGTTATAATAATGAATACATCCAAACTTGGTTAAGTGAAGTTCTCATGCGTCCGACTGGACCATACGCCCCAATAGTGGTCATGCGTCCGAATGGCCATGCGACTGAGTGTCCATGCACCTAAATAGTCCATACTCTTGAACAACTTCATACGACTGACTCAGTCGCATGACTGAACACTCAGTCGCGCGAATGGATAAACCGCATGGCTCAATCGCACAAATGAACCATGCTAATGTTTCAGTCGCATGAATGAGCAACCCTAACCTATAAATACCACCTAATTCATGGAAAAACGTAAGCATTCAATCCACTTCAACTCTAGACATACCCTAGCCGTCCAGAACCCTCTAAGTTCGTACTACAAGTTCATAGAACGTTGTAGATCAATTCCTAATCGATTCTTGACGTTAGATTCAATACATTATTGTGTTTACGTGTGTTCTCACTTAGTGGATCGCCAATCAAATAGGATTCCGCACTATTTGGTTTGGTGTAACATGGTAATCAGTTGGTGTTTCGTTCAAATACCATATCCTAACAAACTTCTTCATGTTCTTCTGTATGATGGCCCTTGACCTTGCAGCATATTCCCTTAATTTTCACTTTGTTTCCTTATGGTCTTTAAGTACTTAAAGCTCATACTCTTGAGATACTGAAACTCAATGTACTCAAAGGACAAGGGAAGAAGTGCAATGCCTAATATAGGCCTGTGGTACTCAAGTAGTTGATCATATTGATCATATCAGTCTCTTTGTCTACTTGAGGTTCTTCTGGAGCCACAGTCTTTATGCAGGACTTTTTTGAGCTGGAGAGAGAGTCGGAACATGCTTGTATAATCTTTTGTCTCCTCTCCTCTTGATTTGGATAAGTAACTTTGCATCCTTTGCTTCCTTCCTCTCTCTTGACTATTCCATGTCAGCCAGTTCATTGAGCTCTTCTAAGGGGAGAGATATAATCTCATCAATATCATAGTCCTCGATTTGCAGGTAATTAATCCTCACTGTCTTGAACACATCATCTAAGTGTTTGGTCTGTGGATAGCCCTGATTGTAGCTTCTATGAATCCTGCAGATCCAGAGGAACTTTCTCCCCTTAGGTTCCTCTTCCTCTCTCTCCTTCTCCTCAATCTCCATAGAAGTCATTTTCCTTTACCCTTTGGCCTTCATTGCTTAGGGTATCATCCAAGCTCTGGCGAGAGAGGTTGTGATACACCTTCACCAGTAGGTGCTTTACTCAGGGAATGAAGGCGTGATAGCGCTTTCAGGCTCTACCACAGGCCTTGAGTCAAGGTTTCTCCTTTGAAGCTAATCTTAGGGTATGCCTCAATATCTAGTTGACCAATAGTATTACCTAATTTCCTTTGTGTCCTTCTAAGACTGAACTCTTTAGTAATTTTGTCCTGAATCCTTTATGCCAGCCTATCAGCTTGTCTAGATTGGCTTGGATTGACAAGTGACATGTTGATCAGGTCAAGACCTTCATAGTACATCAAGGTCTGAAAATTGAAGACTTCTTGCTGCCCTTGAACTCTTTAAAGAATAAGGGCTCTTCTGTTTACATCATACATCCACCCTATGACGTAGTTAGAAGTTGCTTGAGTTGGAGATGATACTGCCCTTGGTATACCTTGACTAGGTTTGAGATTGATATACTCACAAGGACCAAATATGATGATAAAGTCAATGATTGTATGGCGGAATCAAACAATCAAGAAACATTGAATGCAAGAAAAACTCATAAATGCTCTTTGTATTAATGAAAGATATTGGTTTCAATGAATGCTAGGGTTTGAGCATTAAACAATAACAATACACCTTGAGAACGTAAGACTAAAAAAATATTCAGATTGTCTATAATGTCTATCAACAGTCGCCTCACATATGAGGTTTTCTATTCTATTTATAGGCTAACAAGATGCACTTTACAAAATGACTAAACTACCCCTGACCTATACATTAGAGAACTAGTCTAGGTCTTCATCAACATTTCTTTTGTTCATCCGCATTGACTAATGGGGATGTGTTGATCTTGATCAACATTTCTTCTTTGTGTTTAGCATTAGGGTTTGATCACCAACATTGAAAAATGCGGATGAACAATCACTTATGCGCATTTGTTGCCGGGCATCCGCATTACTTAATGCGGATGTACAAAACTTGTCAGCATTTATTTTTGGCTATCCGCATTTGTTAATGTGGATGAACAAACACTTGTCAGCATTTGTTCTATGTCTTCACATATACAAATGCGGTTAGGCGACACTGGTTCTTTGTAGATTCTTCATCCACATTGGTTCTTAGACTTGTGGGATTTCCACTGAACAACCATCAAACTGCCACTTAAATTGGCTTGTACGATCATTTCAGGGTCCAACAATACTCCCCCTAAGGATTATGCAGCCTATGTTCTTCAAGGGTTTGATGGTGGTTGAGGTTAGGAAGATTATGTTGGGTTTGTGGTGGAATAAGAGGTTCTTCTTGAGATGGATCCAAATGGCGTTTATGTTATGTTGACAAAGTCATTTGTATCAGATATCTTCTCTCTGTTAGCACATCGATCTTCATTTGGCTTAGAGTGTAGATGGCTTCTAAGCGTAGCTTCTTAAGAGAATTGGGTTCCCATATAAACATAGTAGACATCCTATCTGTATGTATCAATAAAGCTCTATCACATCTACCTTTAGCTTCACAATATTTCCCAGCTACAGAGGAGTCTTCTTCTTCTTCTGTATTCTCTAATGGCACTAATTTGATCATATGCCATTTTCAAAATCTTAATGCACTTTAAGAAGAAGTGCATGTCTCTTCCCCCAACTTATTGGTTATGTCTCTAAATGTTTGGTGTATATGAGTGGATATAGGATTCATCTAGCAATCTCACCTCATATCCATCAAACAATCTAATCTCAACACCTTCCTTTCCCCCCATCTTCTTTCAATTACAAATTCATATGTCTTTTCATCATAGTAGACATTGGAGATTGGTTTGGAGGAATGAGTTCTAGCCACCATCTTTCTTTTCAATGATTCAGTTGGTTTCACCTTAAGCTCAAGAAACACAACTTCTTATGTAGGTTTTGTTCTTTTCTAATCAAGGGGTTGATAAAGGATCTATCTTCCTCATGCAAATAGCCTTGAGAGATTTGAATTTTCTGTTCTTCTAAACATTCTCAGAATATCTTCAACTCATATGAGCCTTGTGATTAATCATCTCTAGATTGGCTAGTTCCTTTAGATCATGGAATTCCATGGAGTTCACAAGAGCATAGTACTCTGTGAAGAATTGCACCAACCCTGAAATCCATGAACATGGTTCCAGTCACTTACATACTTCCAAGCAATAATATTTTGATTAGTCTTCCCTTTAGGAGTAGACACACATCTTATCATCTCTATAGTGGTTAGCCCTTCTTAAAGTTTCAATTATGAAGGCTCTGCAAATCACTCAGGATATATGTGCAGAACAAGTGCCAGAGACATGGTCTCTATGGGTGAGCTGCATGTTCTTGTGCTGATACTCGGGTCCTTGGCTTTTTACTGGTAATCTCCTGACTAGGTTGAGTAAGAGTATATTCTAACTGAGAATCAAATATGATAATCAAGTCATGATTGAGTGGCGGAAACAAACAATCAGAGAACATTCAAGCAAGAAAATTACTCATAAATGCTGTTTGTATTGATATATGAAAGTTGACAAATTACAGAGAATAATTACACAAAAATCCTCTCTCTATCAACCATCACCTCAGTACGAGGTTAACTATTCTATTTATAGACAAGACAAGATGCCTTTACAAAATGACTAACTACCCTGACCTATTACATCAGAACTAGTCTAAGTCTTGATCCGCATCTCTGCTTGTTCATCCGCATTGACAAATGCGGATGAGTTAATCTTGATCAGCATTTCACTTGATCATCAGCATTAGTAAGTTGGTCATCGCATTGGTTGATGCGGATGAACAAATACTTGTGCGCATTTGGTTGGTCATCCGCATTTGTCAATGCGGATGATCAAAGTCTTGTCCGCATGTTCTTTTGTTCTTCCGCATTAGTCATGCGGAAGAGTAACTTGTTCAGCATAAGTATTATGTCTTCCGCATTAGTTAATGCGGAAGAGTAGAAACTTGTCCGCATCATATTTTTGTCTTCTGCATTGACTAATGCGGAAGATAACACTTGTTATTTTTCATGCAGATCTTCATCCGCATTGCATCTTGGACTTGTGGGATTCCAGCTAAACAATCATCAATTCACCCATTGAGTTGGCATGTATGATCCTTTCAGGGTGCAACAATACTCCCCCTAAGGATTATACAGCCTAATTTTCCTTAATGTTTAGGAGGTGATTGATGTTGTGAAGATTCAGCTGGGTCTTCCGAAGGTAGTATGAAAGCTACTTTGGTGGGATCCAGAATGGCCTTGATCATATTTACAAAATCAGTTGCTTCTGACATCCTGTCTCTACTCAACACATGTATTTTCATTCTGCTTATGTTATGGATGACTTCCATAGGTAACTTTTTCAGAGAGATAGGTTCCCATATGAGATTGTGGAAAGACAATCTCTATGAATCAATAAAACTCCCTCCACACCCACTTCATCTTAGCAATGTTTCCAAGTTGTAGTGGTGTTTTCTTCTTCTTTCTTTTGTCTCTTCAATCTTTATTCTATCATAGGCCGGTTTCAACAATTTGATGCACTTCAGAAAGAATGCATGTCTTGTTCACCCAATTTGTTGTTTAATTTCATGAAGTGCCTGGCATAAATGTAGTGGATGTATGATTCATCAAGTAGTCTTACTTCATATCCACTGAAAAGGCTGATGTCAGCTCCTTCTTTTCTCCCCACTTCCTTTCTACACCAGCTCATAGGTTTCTCATCATAGTACACATTTGAGGTGGGAGTGGAAGAATGAGTACCAGACACTACTTTCCTTTTTAATGACTCAGTTGCTTTACCTTCAACTCATGGAATACTATTTCTTCTACTTCACCTTTTTCTTCTTATCCAGGGGATTGACAAAAGTTTTATCTTTTCTTAAGCAAATTGTCTTTAATGAATTGAAGTTGTTTGTCCTTCTGAACATCATAAGTATATTCTCAAATTCATATCCTCTGAACATAGCTACATGATTGATCAATTCAAGTTGAGCTAGCTCCTTCAAATCATGAATCTTAAGGGCATTTACTAGAGCTAAGTACTCTGTAAAGAATTGTACTAGCCCTAAGATTCTCTTCACCATGACATGTTCCAGGTGCTATCATACTTCCATGCTATTATCTTCTGATCTATCTCCCCTTGGGAGTGGTCAGTCCTTCTTGCAGCTTCAACTGAAATGGTTCTGCAAACTATTCAGGACAGTTGTGGACTAACCGGGGCAAGTAGTTCTTGGTCTTTATGTTCAATAGCATGTTCATTCAGCTGACATTCCTTCTGGGTTTGGTCTTTGTCAATTCTTCTTCCAGTTTCTTGAGTTTATCTTTCTTTTCATTGATCAATGAAGTGTTGCAGCCCTTAATGAATTGTCTTCATGTTTGGCAATCTTTCTTTTGTGAATCCCTGACTTGAGAGATATTCCTTCATTTCCTATCAGACGTGTTATAAGGATCATGAAATAATGATCATGGATGAGGTTGATCTTCATTTGTGAAAGCTTTTGTAGAGGACCCCTTCTTGGTAGTAAATTTCATACCTTGTGGGTTTCTCAAGGATGAGTCTTTGTGTTTTGGCGTGTCCTTTGTCATTGTCTTCTCATATTCAGTGTCTATGTGTTGATCGCAACAACTCACTTTCTCTTCCTCCTCTTTCATTTCTCATAAGTCATTGCAAACACTTCATCAGGATCATAGCTTGATTGATCAAAAACATGGCTTTAATCATCAAGTCATCAGTTTGAGCTTTGTTTACCATGTCTTCTACTGACTATTCTTCTTTAATAGGACTGTCCATGAGAAATCCTTTTTAAATTCATCTTCATCAGCATTTTCCTTCTTCTAAATCAATTGCTCTAGCCAACTGTTTCAACTGAGGTTCTGCCTGCTCATGTTCTTCCAAAAATTCATCAATTGCTGCTAAACTTCTTGGGTCATCTTTTTGTTTCTTTGATGGTCTTCTTCAGTTATTGGTCTCTTGCCTTTAGCCTTTTCTGCCAAATACTTCCTCTTTCGTGAGTAAGTTTGAAGTTGAGGGCTAGAGGTTCAGTTTGATCTTCTGATTCAGGGACCTTTTCAGGTGTACTTGGCTCTTGATCCTTCATTTCACTTTGTTCAGGTACAGTTTCGTCTTTCCTTTCATGTTCATATATTTCTTTTAGTTCTCTTTTTGTTATTCAGTAATGATACGACAGAGACAATTTGCATAGTTAATTCCTTTTCCAATGGCACTGGTGATTGGGAATAGATACAATAGCTCTGCCTCAGTTCATTAACTGTTTATGAATTCCCAAAAATCATCATCAATGCTGAATTGTTCAGAAGCAAAACTATCCAAAGCACTAAAGAGTTCTTCAAGTTCACCCTTTTCTGAGTCTGAATGACCAGTGTTTCAGAATACACTACCATGTCTAGGCTCTAGTCTTTGATCTCAGTTTGACTTTCATCATCCACTTGTTCATCATTCTCATCATCATTCTTTTGTTCTTCTCTCATCATCATCCTTCACATCAGTTCTTTTAATCATCATTTCAAGCTCGGATATTCTTTTGTTCTTACTCTCAATTTCCTTTTCCAGTTTTGAGATAATATCAGCTTGTTCCTCTATGATGTTTTCTTGTTCCTCCATGGCATAGTTTGTATTTCAAAAGTGTCTATATGTCCACTCACTTCTTCTCTTGAGTGTTTCAGTGCAGATTTTAGATATTCAATCTCTTTGGCTTGTTCCATTTTTTCAACTGCATATTTTTCTTTTAGATCTTTCAATTCACCTTCTTTGCATCAAGTTCGAGGATTCTGTCATTTATAATTCCTGCTCTCCTCTTTAATGTTCTTTCCATCCTTTCTACTTTCAGTAACAACTCAGTTATTAATTCATCTTTTCATCAGGCCTTTGATGTTTGATTCAGCATAGCTCTCAGAAGGAGCAGCCTCCGAAGGTTCTTTCACAGCTTTGGTTTGATCATGGTGATCCTCCTCATCAGAAGATGATTTGGATGATTTGGATGCAGTTGTTGATCCTTCTGGTTCAGCAGGGTGATCAAGTGATGATGGTAAAGGTTGGTAAGGAGGAATAGGTGGTTGGTGTGATGATATTGGAGATTGATGATGTGGTGATATAGGTTGAGTGGTCATTGGTGATGTTTGTTGTGGTGATGGAAGTGATGATGGTTGAGGTAATGTTTGAAGAGATGGTTGTGTAGAAGGTTGTGGTATTTGTTGTGGTGATGGAATTGGTTATGGTCAAGGTGATGGTATTGGTGAAGGTTGTGAGTGGTTGAGCTATTGGTTGTGGAGGTGGTTGTGCTATTGGTTGTGGAGGTGGTTGTGGTTGACCTACTTGGTGTATTTGTTGAAACATCCAAGGAAGAAGGGGTGAAGGGGCACCGCCTGTAGAAGTTCCTTGGGTCCTTCTTCTGATGTACTTATAGGATCTGCATCATAATGAGGAATGTTAAGTACTGGTCCTCATTAACAATGTCATGAAATGATTTATTGATTAGACATTGAATAAATTGGCGTACATTAGAAACTTGTATCTCAACCCTTCTTGAATGTTGGAGATTAGGACATTGAATACATATGCTGACATGTTAAATCTTCTGTTGGTGCAGAGAGCACAAATTGCAAAAGATGTGAGGACTGGAATGTCATTCCATCCTGTTTTCCTTTTAGACAGACATGTTGGAACATATGAATTAGGAATCTCCAAGGCAGATCCACTAATTCTTTGACTATCTGTTTGGCTTCATAGCTCCCTTCATAACCAATTTTAGAGAAAAATGTGGTTATCTCCTCATCATCCAATTCAAGAGGATCATCTGCATTATCATTGAATTGCAGATATCTTCTGACTGATTCTTCTGTGATCCTCAGAGTGAGTTCAGTGTTGATCTTGCCAGTTAGAGTTTTCACTCCATTTTCTTCAAACACTTCAGCTGATTCCCAGAAAGACCTAATGAGATTCTCATAGATTGTTGGTCTTACTGTTATGGCATATGCTACCCTTGTGGTAGATAGAAATCTTATCATATCTCTGAGACCTTCGGCTTCAGAAACATCAGGGTTTAGGTAACCGCTGACGTTATGGAGCTTGCTCCATGTAAGGTTTGCCATGTAATCTGCACAAGAGACATGTGTGATAGTTAACAATTTTGACTTTAATTTTCTTTTAGTTCGTTAATGTGACTTTGATTTTTTTCACAATTTTCATTTTCTCATTGTAGTATTTTTTTCAGTAAAAATGGTTATCATGGTATTCAATATTAGTTGAATTCCTATCAATTTACATGTTTATTTACATTGAAAATGTGTATTGCATCACATTACTGAGTTTGATTTTGGTGTTCTTTAATAATTTTCTGGTTCATCGTTCGATTTAGGGTAACAGTTCGAGACTTAGGTTTTGGTTTCAAAATCTGTCGAAGTTATACCTTATCTTCAAAACGACTTCTGTTCTGAATCGATGACAAGAATGTTTAAAGATGAAAACCCAACAAAATCTTTGAATGTTTGTGATGATGATGATGATTGATGGTGGTGTACTGTAGTTTTGCGCTCGTCTCACTATAAGTTTTCTCAAATTTGAAAAGTATTAAATGACCTGTTCGAATTCCATTAATTAGTCAAATAATACAATTTGAAAAATTTTACAAGTTTACAAGCAGATACAGTCAACACTGTAGCAAATGCTGAAGGTTAATTTGTTTGATTTTGGTGATCCGCATTTGTTAACTGTAGCATATGCGGAAGACGAACTTTTGACATTGACAATCCGCGTTTGAGTACTTTTGGTCATCCGCATATGTGGCTGTAGCTAATGCGGAAGGCTTAATTTTGACTGACTGTCTGCATTACTCTACGTTACAAATGCAGAAGTTTTGTTCTTTTGATTTATTCTATCTGCATTTGTGCATGTTGCAGATGCGGAAGTTAAACTTGAATTTTGGCTATCCGCATTGTATACTGTTGTAAATGCGGAAGTTAAACTTAAATTTTGGCTGTCCGCATTTGGGTTGTAGTAAATACGGAATAACATTGTAACAAATGCGGTTGAGTGGCTTGTTTACCATATCCAAATATGTACAGTAACAAATGCGATAGAACAAATTCCATCTGTACAACTACAAATGCGGTTGACAAGTCAACACATCACTGTATCAAATGCGATAGACTTGTTCATATGCATTTGTTAACTATATCAAATGCGGTAGAGTAAACTTCACATTCACTTCACACACTAATGCGGTAGAGTAAAATCATTGTCTGCATTAGTTGCACTTCAAAAATTGTTGTTACCGCCTTAGTTATATGCATGGGTTACCTTCACCCGTATTAACTAATGCACTTACCTGCATTACCTGTTGAACTTAATCAAAAGTTAATGTGATTGAATTGATTATTCATCTTATGAAGAGGTGTCCTTGATTGATTTTTCTTATGAAGTAGGCTGTTGGAGTTATCAATTTTTGCTTGGATTGACTTGTATGTTACAACTAATACAAGTTTCCCGATTTTGACAGATCTTGGGCTTATCATGGTTGACTTATTGCAACAACACCAACTAAAATTCCTTTTGTTTTGTTTTTCAAAGTTGAGTTGATAAACTTAAATTTGAACTTTACTCGAAAATTTTAAATTACTCCCCCTAAAGTTTATGTCCACATTTGGAGAGAACTTTAAAGATTTTAAAAGTTTTGAATACTATTTTGATTAATGTTACTAATGAGGAGAAAAATCTCTTTGTAGGATCGTATCAATCTTACATTACACATGTGCATCCTTTATGATTAAATGGACATGATTATGAACTTGAAGATTGAAGGTAGTTGGTCCTCTTAAACTCATACCTGGTTGATATTTGATGCAAATGACTTTATCATGTTTTGGTTGATTTATTATTCAATGTACCTCACACACATAAGCATGAAATGATCAACCCTCCTTACAATGCATGGTAGAACTTTTTCACAACTTTTCTTACCAGGTTACTTAAGTCATGAAATCTCATGTTCACTGATCCTCATTGGGATTCTTTTAATTGATCCTTTTCATGTTGATCCTCATTGGGATTCTTTTCACTTCACGGAAGGTGATCCATGATAGGATTCTTTTGTTCATTCTCTTGGAATGTATTACTTTGTTGATTCATCCAATTTTGGATGTGTTCCACATTTGGAATCTTTTGGATCATGACATCTGCACTATGTGCAAGTTTCACCAGGTCTTGGCTTAGCAAAACAAAGAGGAAACATGATGTGGTGAAAGAGATTCATAAAGTATCATTACTTGGTGTGTTTAGGTTACTGCACACACATGCATTCAGATAAGCCAATACATACGTGTACTTTGTGATGAGTGTTTCACAATTGAATATTTCTTTAATTCATCACTGCATGTATCTTTTCTTCCAAGTTGAGCCTACCAACATATCTGGTAAGTCATTTCAGTCTTTACATTTTGAAATAAGCACATGAATGATATAACGATTATAATTATATCATTCCCAAGATTCTTTTCTTCATAAACTTGATTCTTTTTGTGGTTTTTCTGATGTTTTAAAATATTTTTGTTGTTTTTCATATTTTGTTTTACTCAAGGTTAATCTTGCCAATTGACTGAACCAGAAATTCAAACCTACTAGGTTCAGATGCCTTGGTAAACAAATCAGCTAATTGATTTTCTGTTGGTACTTGAATCAATTTGATTAAACCCTTTTCAGCACAGTCTCTCAAAAAATGATATCTAATTTCAATATGTTTTGTTTTTGAGTGCTGAACTGGATTATTAGTTATAAAGACAACAGCTGGTTGTCAATAGAAAATGGAATATGCAAAAGTTAAAACCATAATCATGCATCTGGTTTTGAATCCAGAGAACTTGAGAGCAACATGCTAAAGCAGCAATATACTTAGCTTCGACTATTGACACAGACACATTTGTTCTGCTTCTTGCATTGCCAGGATACTAGTCTGGGACCAAGAAATGACAACCGCCAGAAGGGATTTCTGTTGAAGTTGCATCCTCCATAATCATTGTCTGTGTAGGCATAGAGATTAACTTCTACTTCTTTTGCATACATAATCCGAGAGCTGGTTTGCCCTTCAGATATCTGAATATCCTCTTGACTGTATATCACATGGATTCTTTTGGATCAGTTTGATATCTAGCACACACACAAACACCAAACATAATGTCAGGTCTACTGGTTGTTAGATACATAAGTGAACCTATCATTGATCGATAGTGAGTTTGATCCAATGATTTGCCTCAGGGTCAGGTCTAATCTTC
This sequence comes from Flaveria trinervia, assembly GCA_025506515.1. NCBI lineage: Eukaryota > Viridiplantae > Streptophyta > Magnoliopsida > Asterales > Asteraceae > Flaveria > Flaveria trinervia. The sequence continues at coordinate 36,348,326 of CM046442.1, forward strand.
ACTTTAGTATCTACAGGAGTACTGATAGACTGATAGTCAGCAAAGTGGAATTTATTCAGCATGCTTTCTACATATTTTGATTGATTGATGAAGATTCCATCGTTTGTTGCTGGACTTGCACCCCCAGAAAAAATGTGAGTTCCCCCATAGCACTCATTTGAAACTTTGAATGCATAAGATCTTCAAATTTTTTGCGGAGTTGTTTGTTGTCGAGCCAAATATAATGTCATCACGTAGATCTGACTAAGACATGTCTTCTCTTATTCTTCTGAAGAGAGTCTGATCAATATTTCCTCTTCATACCCATGTTCAAGAAGAAAGGATGATAGAGTCTCATACACTTTCTTGGAGCTTGATGAAGACCATACAGAGCTTTGTAAGCTTGTACACTCGTGAGGGAAATCTCGATCTTCAAAGCCAGGTGGTTGACTTACATAGACTTCTTCAGCAATCTCTCCATAAGAAGGCTTATTTACATCAATTTGATAAACAGTAAATTTCATGGATGCAGAATATGCAAGAAGATTCTGATTGCTTCTAGTCTGCAACAGGAGCAAAACCTCGTCGTAGTAAATTCCTTCTTCTGAGTGTATCCCTGTTGCCACTAGTCTTGCTTATTTCTGATGACTATCCCTCTATCATCAGTCTTGTACAGTAAGCCATCTGGTACGATAGGGATTGTCCTTCGGGAAGATCTACCGGCTGCATACTTCTTGTTTCTTGAATTGGAGTAATTCTTCCTGCATTGCTTCAATCCAAAACTAGTCTTGAAGCGCCTCTTTGATGTTTTTGGGTACTGTTGAAATAGAAAGCATGAGAACAAATAGATGTTTCAATACTTGACTTGCTTTTGTCACCTCTATTAAGATCACCAATAATGGTTTCAACTGGATGATTCTTGTGTATTCTTGTGGTGGGAATGATGTCACCAGCAATAGTTACATCAAGATTGGAGACATCATTTCATTATGGTCAGAGGCACAATCATCTTGTATGTTGTTGAATTATGAAGATTGTCAATTTCTGTTTTAGTAACTGCTACATCTTCAGCAGCACTGAGGTTGCTTGCATCCTTCGAAGTACCTTGAGTTTCTTCTGGATGAGAAGCATGTTTTTGATTTCTGATCTCATGTGACAAGTCATCTGAGTGAGATGGTACCAGGCTACGACCTTCTTCCAAGAACACTAAGGTTTTGTGACAAGTGTCTGATGGGATCAGCTTAAAGAGAACATCTTCATTCATATGTTCATCAGATTGGTGGGAATCAATGGATAATTTTGTTGATACATGCATGTCCCTAGATCGTGATATGTGACGTAATAATCTTGTTTGGTATGATTAATGAACTGATGTTGATAGTCTGTTGGTTATAATGTTTAATAGTTCATTAATGAGTCGTAAATGAATTGATTGAGTTTGATTACTTGAATGATTACATATAATATTATATTAATTAACTAAAACATTCAAACTTAACTTAATGAAGTTTCCATGCGAATGGCTCATGCGAATGAACCATAAGCATGAAGAACCTCATACGATTGACTCAGTCGCACGACTGAACCAGGAGACTGGATCAGTCGTACGACTGTAACATAAGATTGGCTCAGTCGCACGACTGAACACTCAGTCGCACGAATGAACCACCGCATGGTTTAATCGCACGACTGAACCAAACTAATGGTTCAGTCGCACGATTGAAGAGTGCCAACCTATAAATACAACTCAATTCGTGAAAAACAGTGAGATTCGATCAAGTTCAATTCCATACGAACCCTAGCCGTCCAGAACCTTCCAAATCGTTCTCCAAGTTCATAGAACATATTAGATCGATTCCTTATCGATTTCTAACGTTAGTTTCAATCCTGATTGATTCTTCGTGTGTTCTCACTGATTGGATCGCCAATCAAATAGGATTCCGCACTATTTGATCCGGTATACACGTGATCTCTAGGTATTTCAGTCGAATACCAGGTCCTAACAAGTGGTATCAGAGCTATTGGCTCTTGATTACGTGTTGATTCAATGAAGATTGCATAAAGTTTGTGTTTTACACTAAAAACGCAATCTTGGCGTCAAAAGTGATCTTGGAAGTTCCCTGCTCATCGACGTTTGGTTTCTACGGACTCAGGCAATCAGAACTTGTAAAATTTCGAGTTTTTACGCCTGCAAACCGTCAAACCTAGAAATTTTCGCAAACCAGCAGCTTCAATCGCACGACTGACTCATTCGTACGACTGGACTCCATTCGTACTGCTCATACGCACGATTGGACCTAGTCGCACCTTCATTCGGCCGATTGAACCATTCGTTCGCATAGCTCATACGTACCAGATTCATTCGCACGACTGAACCAATCGCCCAGTTCATTCGCACGATTGAACCAATCGCAGAGCTTATACGCACGATTAGCTCAGTCGCATCCTTCAGTCTCGCATCAGTAAAAGTTTGTTTGATTAGATTATAAGTTTATTCATCATGGAAATCAGATGTCAGCCTTTACTGCTGGGAAAACTCAAGGATACAGAATCTGTTGCTGCTTGAGAGTGGGTGGGGAATCACAATAAACCACCAAAGCTCTTGACTTTAGATGAGTTTCCCCACTGGAAACAATGTTTTGAGATCTACCTTAATGGAGTATATCCTAATCTGTGGGAAGCCATTGAGATAGGTTATAGTACACCGGTGGGAGCTGATGGGGTTAAACTAACATTAAGCGGGATGACCGACGCACAAGAAAGTAAAGTACAATGCAGAGAAAAGAGTATATGCATTGATCACTCAGTCTATCCCCAAGACATATTCCACCAGTATTCCGAGAACAAGCAGTCCAAGACCTGTGGGATGCGCTAGAGAAGAGATGATGGTAAGCATCATTGAAGGCAATCAAAGCAAGGAGTTAAAGAAGGAATTCGATAATTCTCTTCAATTGGTAATGAAAGCTTGGACGACGTCATAGATAGATTCTACACTTGATGAGCGAATTGCATACCCATGGAGTGGCTACTACCATGGAAGAAAAAGTAAGCAACTTCGCAGACGGTTGCCAGATAAGTGGGCTACATTCGTGTCTAACCTGAGACAGAATGGAATCCTTGTAAAGCTGGATATAAATGACTTCATTCTTAATTGCGAGAAGAAGCACTAAGGATGAAGTAGAGCTCAGAAGTCTTCGTACACATAAAATCCAGCTTTATACAACGCCACGCTCAAGCTAAGACTCTGGAGCACCCCTCCAGACTGCTTTTGTGTCTAGCTCGTCAGGTCCCACACATGCTTCTCCTTCTGGATCAGACACGTCTGGGTCATCATGTACCCATCACATTGGATCAGAAGCAAACGCTACCAAACTGAAGACGGAGAACTTCGGTAATGTGACCGTGGAAGTAGCACGAGAGCATATGGATCTCCTAGCAGCAGTGGTTCATTCATATGATGGACTTGTTGCTGGGAAGATTGGAAACTGCCATCTGGCAGATGAGGACTACGAGCAGGTGGATGAGATGGAGCTTGAAAGAATGGATATAATGTGGGCCTTAGCAAGTGCTGTTCGGAGGGAGAAAAAGTTTGTGAAAAGACTGGACAGAACTTGGTTGCTACTAAGGACACCACCTTTGGCTTCGACAAGAGTAAAGTGACCTGTTTTAACTGTGGTGAGGGGGCACTTCAAACGAGAATGTGTCAAGCCAAAGAAGACGGGGAATGGAAACCCGTTCTCATCATTTACTCGCCAGGACAAGCAACCCTCTAATTCTACTTCATCAAACAAGGACCCTAAAGCACTAACTGCTCATGATGATGAAGGACATGATTGGAGTTTCAGGTTTGTCTCACCAGGAGAATCTAACATTGCCAGTGTCGAGGATATTGACGATGATTCTGCGAGTGAAGGTGATATAGCAGTTGAAATTGCAATGTCACATAGTGAAGAAACAACTGCAGCCGAGGTCAGCTACAAGCCAAATGAGGAAGTTTCCACCTCAGAGACAGAAAAGCCAGAGTCGACAGAACCAGAATCATCTCGATGCGGCACTGATGGCTAATACTTCTGAACCAACTCAGGTAAGTACCACTGACCGACTTTTTAATAACCATGCTTGTTCTGATTGTGACATGTTTAGGAAGAGCATAGATGAAAAATTGCTAGGTATTAGACCATAATGATAACTTAGTAAAGATTTACGTCTATGTACTGAGGAAAATAGAGTGCTAAAACAAAATGAGCATTGTTATAAAGAAAAGATAGACCTATTGACCAAACAATAGGGAAACCGAAGTAGTGGCTTTAACCAAGCAAACGACATTAGGTACTATCTTAACTCCTAGAAGACACTAAGAAACAAAGAGCAGTTTTAGAAGTCGAAGTTAATTCATTAAAACAGAAACTGATAGTTGGACTAGTTCTTCACACATAGTTCAACACTTAGTAAGAGAAAGGAATAACGGGGAGGGATTAGGCTACAAAAGTGGTTCCACCACCACCTGAGACCTTGATGAACACCAAGTCTAGACCGTAAATAATAACCCCATCAAGGATCATGTGGTGACCACTCCTCTTGTTACTGATCCAGAAACCTCATGTTCATCTACTGAATCTGGTAAGAAACAAATGGAGGCCACTTCAAAGGCAAAGGGTAAAATGCCATGTGTTAACCTGGAAAATGAATTTGAAAAAGTTAATTTAACGTTGGTTCAATAGAGTCAAATCAGAACCTAAGAGGACTTCAAATGTTACCTCTTCACCTGCTACAAGTCAAAAACCAGCTAACCAAAAAGGAAAACAGGTTAAATCAGTAAAGTTGTTACACCAGAGAAAACATCAAACATCCAAGAGTCAAAAACTAAAGTGATTGATGTTAATAGAGTGTCACGCACTTCTCCACAAAGAAAGTTCTACTCATAAGTTGATAGCAGGTCATGCTACAACTGTGGAGAATGTGGACACATTGCTTCCGACTGTCATTTCTATGAGGACACCTAGGAGAAGATTGATCTCTGGACTCTAGACCTAGGTCTTCTAAGCGGAGTTCTCTAACTCAACCTAGAAGAGCAAGTGACCCTAAAGTCCAACCTGTAAGACAGACGACTGTTTATCATAAACAGGCATTACACAAATCTGGCTTATGGAAAGAAAATAAATCCACCCTCGTGTTGATACTGATAACAAGAAGGACCTGAGCTACCCTCACCGTCTAAGGGTCAATGGGTGGAGTTTATGATGTTTGAGCCTCGGGAAACCCAAGACAGTCAAGCTTTGGTTCCTAACCTAAACTGATTCTTTTATTTGTATGAGCAGGGTGTTCGTATAGTGCTGAGACTAACACGTGGATTATAGACAGCGGAGCATCCCGTACATGACAGGAATAGCGCCCTTTATCTAACGTCAACAAATAAAAGGAGGGCATGTTTCCTTTGTAGGAAACAACGGAGGCTATATCACAGCTCAGGGAGAAGTGGGAAGTCAGAAAGTTAAGTTTGATAAAGTGAACTACGTTCAACAACTTCAGAACAACTTACTTTCTGTGTCCCAAATCTGTGATAAAGGATTTAAGTCGTCTTCGATAATTAGAAGTGTTACATGCTGAAGAAAGAAATATGATCCCAGAAGACCAAGTTCTGATGACTGCTTCAAGATATAAAGACCTTTATGTCTTGGATCTGTCAACAGCTGCCACAACGGATCATGAGGTTCAGTGTTTCTTATCTAAAGCTACTGAGAAGGATTCCATCTCCTGGCTCATAGAATGGGACACATTAGTCAAAGGAAGATGAATCATTTGATTTCAGAAGGATTTAGTTAGAGGAGTGAATGTCAAGAATTCCAACTTCCTGACTTTTGTGTAGCTTGCAAGAAGGCAAACAGACAAAGAAGTCTCATAAGGAAAAGAAAGTTCATTCAATAGAACTTCCTCTTGAGCTTCTTCACATGGATCTGTTCGGTCCAGTTAGTACAAGGAGCATTGCAGGCGACGCGTACTGCTATGTGGTCACTGATGACTACTCAAGGTTCACTTGGGTCATGTTTCTGAAATCAAAATCAGAAACTTTGGAGACATTCAAGAATAATAACCACACTGGAATCACTTACAAGCTCAAAGTTCGACAAATACGCTCAGACAACAGGACAGAATTCAAGAATCAAGAGATGGAGGCATACTGCAAGGAAAAGGGGATTGTGCATCAATTCACTTCTGCCTACACACCTCAGATGAATGGAGTTGCTGAGACAAAGAACAGAGCTTGATAGAAACAGCCCGGACTATGCTGGCAGACTCGAAACTGCCTATCCAATTCTGGAACGAGGCAGTGGCAAATGCTTGCTATACACTGAACAGAGTCCTAATAGTCAAGCGCCACGGAAAGACATGTTATGAGCTACTTCAAGACGCAAACCGAATGGAGTACCTTGAACCTTTTGGCGCACCGTGTACACTTCTGAAGAAGACACAAGAGGAAAATTCAGCGAGAAGGCAGTTGAAGGAATTTTTCTAGGATAAAACATACCGAACAAGCGAGTTTACAATAACTCAACGGGCTTGTAGAAGTGTGGTGTAATGTCGACGTTCAGAGATATACCACACCACTACAGGCAAAGGACCTGCATACTTCTTCGATATGATGGATTCTTCAATCCTTCAACATCCTCTCTCTCCCTCGGATGGAGTTAGCTACTAGGATGATGTATGATATACTAAACACTCCATCCAGCACACAGGGGAGGTCATCTCCTCAGTCAGAAGGGGTAGTCGATGAAAGTGACTCCTCCTCTGAAGATGAAACTGAAGCAGATGACCAGAATGGTCAGGAGGAACAGGTTCCAGTTCCTGAAAGTCCACAAGCATCCACAAGTGATGCACCCTCGACTTCGGAACCTCAAACTCCAACCTCCTCAGATGCAGACCAAATGTTCACAATCTTGGTTCGGAGGGACTGTGCCGACTACTCCAGGATCACGACTAAACGTCTATCATCCCCTTGACAATGTTATTGGAGATGTCCGATCAGGAGTACAAACCCGAAATCAGCTATACTCAGTTGATTACGCCTCAGTTATGGAGAAGGGTTACATTCATGATGGTGCTTATCGATGTTTTGTCTCGCAGGTTGAGCCAAAATATGTCAGTGAAGCACTAAATGATGAGGCGTGGGTGAGTGCCATGCAAGAAGAACTTCTGCAGTTTAAGAAGTTAGGTGTATGGACACTGGTAGATAGACCTAAAGGTGCTAAAGTCATTGGCACCAGTGGGTACTAAAATGTAAGAAGGATGACCAAGGAGTCATCATAGGAACAAAGCTCGATGGTGGTTCAAGGTTTTCGCCAAGTTGAGGGTATGACTATACGAGAGTGTTTGCACCCGTGGCAAGGATGGAAGCTATTCTATCTTCCTCGCCTATGCCTCGCACATGAAGATTAAAGTCTACCAATTAGATGTGAAGAGTGCATTCCTTCATGGTGAAATAAGGGAAACAGTCTATGTCAGTCACCTGAGGATTTGAAGACCCTATCATCGGGTAGAGTTTACAAGCTCGACAAAGCTTTAATGGGCTTCATCAAGCTCCTCGAGCGGGTACGAGAAACTCTCGACTCATCTTGTGAAACACGGCATTCGCAGGGGAGTCATGACTGTTACCTGTTTATTAAGAAAAGGATGGTGACGTACTGCTTGTACAGATCTATGTTGATGACATAATCTTCGGGTCAAAGAACGAAGAGTTATGCAAAGAGTTTGAAGCAGAGTGATGAAAGAGTTTGAGATGAGTGCAATGGGGGATGAAGTTCTTTCTCGGGTTACAGGTGGATCAAACACCTAATGGGATCTTTTCTACATCAGACCAAGTATGTAGAGACATTCTTAGTCGCTTTGACATGGAGAATGCTTCTGCTGCTGGGATCACTTGCTACGAATCATGATATAGCACCTGATGAGAGTGGAGATCTTGTAGATGCCATATGTACGAGGAATGATTGGATCCCTCATGTATCTCACTGCCTCAAGACCTGATATCATGTATGCTACCTGTTTATGTTCCAGATATCAGGCTAAACCTAAGGTCAATCATCTGATCGGGGTCAAAAGGATCTTTCGCTATCTAAAGGGTACACCCACCTTGGGTTGTGGTATCTCATGATGACGATTTTGAGCTCACAGCGTATAGTGACTCGGACTATGGAGGCTGCAAAATGAACTACAAGTCTACATCAGCAGGGTGTCAATTCTTGGGAGAAGATTAGTTACATGGCAGTGTAAGAAGCAGACATCGTTGCATTGTCAACCTGTGAAGCCGAATATGTTGCTGCTGCAAGTTGCTGTTCCCAAATCATTTGGATTCAACAGCAAATGCGGGATTACGGTTTGAAATTCTCGTCTACTCCTATTTTTGTTGATAACTCTGCTGCAATTGCAGTAACCAAAACCCGGTTCAACATCCTAGACCAAACACATCGGTATTAATATCCACTTCATAAGAGACTGTTTGAAAAGAACTTAATAGATGTGGTTAAAATAATACTGATTTTCAACGTGCTGACCTCTATACAAAAGCCTTTGAAAAACACGTTTTCAATACTTGCTAGAGGTCAACGGTGTTAAAAAGAAAAGTGAGGTAATTCTGATGAGAATAATGTGTAGTCCGATGTAGTTTCGTTAAAGTTATTTATCTTATGTTATCTGTTTTTTGTCGGTATATTTAAATTCATGTTATCTTGCTGTTTATTAAAATCCAAAAATAATTAAATCCGAAATGATTTTAGTATTTAGGGGGAGAATATGTCAGCAAGTTAATATAAAAAAAAATTAGGGGAGAGGGGTAACTAGCTGAAATAAGGGTAGATTGTATCTGTGATACTGATTCAATACCTTTGAATATGATAGTACACAGGAAAAATCAAGAGGGATTTTCAATTTAAGGTTTGAAAAGATGCAAAAGTTCAAAGTATAAGTCTGTGTAGTCTAAGCAATATAAAAGGGAAAATGATAGAAAACTGGCAACTCTAAGGTGACACAGAGAAAGTAGACTTAGAGGCTACTAGACCACAAATGATATGTTGGTAGATTCAACACAATAGACAATTAGACCTGATTGGTGATTTCAAGATCAAACTAAGTTGTTCAACTGACTGTGGACTTCCATCTTATCACTGGTTAACACAATCAAATATATTCCAATAAGGGGCAATGAGCATTTAAACGCCACAAAAGTGTGCGGATGACCAATTAGAGCAAAGCAAGAAAAATGAAAGACAAATGCAATAAAGCTAATGGCTCATGTTGTTGGTGCATTTGTGTAAAATAAAAGTAAGCTGCTCTAACAAGGAGATAGGTGGTGCCTCTCTGCTGTGCGATGGCACTGACTGAGGATAGCATAACTAGATATTCTAGAATTCATTGTTGTTTGCCGCCTCTCTGCTATGCGATGGCACTGACCTGAGGACAGGCTTCTCTTTGAAAGCTCTAAGAATAGTCTCTTCTTGTAATAATACCCGTAGACCGCTCAAAACCTCTGAGGAATGTTGATTACCATACAGTGTGGGATCCACAAATGTTAGCTGAAATAATTAAACCTAAATCAGTCACCAGTCTGCGTCAAAAGTCTGTGTATGGATTTAAGTGGACAAATATACTGACAATCTAGTGGCGCTCAAAAGTTCACTCATGTGAAGATCTAAGAGTTTCAGTATGATTTCCTAAGTTGCTAACGACTCTGGATGAACACCGAGAATTTAAGCATCAAGAGCTTTAATAACAAGTCCCAAAATGAGTTGATATTCCTGTATGATTCCAAAATTGATTGTCCAAATATATCAATCTAAGTTAAAGCTGTCTACTCCTAATCAAATCCCTTAGATATTTCATCTTAGGGTTTATCTCTCACAAAAAGTACAAACATAAACTTTAGTTTGTAGTTATTTAAGTTACTTGTTTATCTTTTAATTTGTGTGTCAGACTACATCAGGGAATCAGAAGGGATAACTTACCTAAAAAGGGTCATGTCTGAGATGGCACATGGTTTTAAATTTAAAAGGTCACGTCTGAAGTGACTGAATTGGTTAAGAGCTTACAATGTTTTATCAAAAGTGAAACGGTCGGAATAGTAAATGTTAAAAATGACTGTAAACTCACAAAGTGAGACCCATTCGCACTAGTGGATCATGGTTATCGACCAACTATGCGAATGGCTTCCAATCGGCCGAATGGACATGAAATTGATTCATTCGACCGAATGAAGGGGGAGAATGAAACAGTAGACCGACTGAGGCTCAGTCGGTCAACTAAAGGGGCGAATGAAGGACCGAATGAGTCAGTCGACCGACTGAGACTCAGTCGGCCGACTGAATGCGATTGACTAGCCAATCGTACGATTGAACCTCAGTCGCCCGATTGAACTGAGCGACTGAGGCCAGTCGGCCGAATGAACCTAGGTTTAGTATTTAAGGGTCTTAATCGATCGCATATCACTCATCACTCCCAAAACAACACCCCGAATCGCGTTCATTACCGTTACCTGTGTCGAAATTGCCTCTGATTCTTTCTGATAAATCACGGTTAAGATTCTTACATTCCAATGACGTTTTACAGATAAATGGCAGAAAAGTGGACCATAAATCCCATGCCACCATCTGTGCCCACTTGGATCACACCACCAGGAACGGGGCTGAGTTTACCGACATAATTGCATTTCTGAGACGGTCCCGATCTATAAGGCGATCTCCACTCCTTGCACGCCTTACAGATCACGCCATCAGGCATTCTGGGAAAATGCCTCGGTGGACCGCTCTCGTGAGCCTTACTGTATCAGGAGCTCCATACTGGCCATGATATTGAGATCTCTGCCGCCGATATTCAGAGGGTCCTAGAGTTCGGGGAGGATGCTGATCATCCTACAAAACTACATCCATTGACTGTAAGAGGATGCTTCCTAAGGCTAAAGTACGCTGGGGATATCAACTCAGGTGTGCTCAACAACAGAGCTACCTGAGCCCCCAGTACAAGTACTTAGCACACGTGATTCTAAAGTGTGTAGCTTCGAGGAGGGGTGGGTTTGACGACCTCTATGACCAGATTCAAAATGCCTACGTGCACTGGTTCTGAACCACCCTTTTAGTTTTTCCAGCATGATATTCTCCTACTTGTGGAGAATTTGGAGGTAAAGGGTAAAGAGGGGTTCTGTATGTACCCCAGATTCTTACAGCTCATCTTCAATGAGAAGCTGCCTCAGTTGCCCAAAGAGATTCATGACGCAGTGGCCTTGGAAATAATGGATGACACTACTCTGGGCAGGATGAGAGTTTACAGGGGAAGCAGATTAAGCCCCAAGTGAAGAGAATGATTGGCCACTTAGCAGATGAAAGCTATGTGGCACCGGGGAGACGCCAATGGCGTCACGAGGACAGTGACTCCGACGTGGAGCCATTGTCCTCCCTACTGATGATTCTGAGGAGGATGACATTGAGGATGAGGCTGTTCCATCCCGAGGCACCGTGTCTGACTCTGTTCCCTCGGTGTCTGTCTCACCTGCTGAGGTAACTGAGTCAGCAGGATTCCATCAAGATTTTTTGCTTACCGAGGAAGATGAAGATGAATCTGATGAGGAGCCATTGACCCGGACTGTGGGAAGGAAAGTGGTTCCACAGAACACGGGTTGAGGGCTTGTCGGTGAACAACCGAGAGGCTCCGGAGATATAGAGACTGATCCATCATATGCTCCGGAGTCCTCAGGCGGATTGAAGGGGGAGCATCCACCTCGAGGGGAACGAGGAGAAACGGATGGCTCAACCGCATGGCCAGAAAAAGAAAAAATGTAAGGTAACCTTCATCACCACCACATCCCCATATACCTTCCACCACTACCACCTCTGCAACACACCTTCCACCACCATACCGATCACCACAAGCCACCCCTGCTACCACTACTTCATTCACCTCCACTCACCACCACCATCATCCAGACCTTACCGATATTCACCACCTCCACCACCACCACTAGCCACCAAACCGAGCCCTCAGCGTACCCCTCACACACCTCTAGATCTCCTCTACCTCCAATCGGGTAGAGGAACAGCTGGCAGCCTTAAATAGAATGGTGTTACGACTGCTGGCGGCTGATGAGAAAAGACCTCTCAGATCCGCCAGCTCACCGACCTGACTGCTGCACAATCGAAGAAAATTGCAGAGCAGGATCAAGCTATTGAGGAGCAGGCCCAGAATTGGCTGCTCAGAACACTCAGTTGGACCAACTCCGAGCACAAAGCGTCACAGCAGGTAAGTAGATAGAGGAGTTGGAAAAGGCGAAGAGGTCCATTATGCTAAAATTGAAAGGATCAAAGGAGGAACCTCTAAAGATAAAGGATGGAGAAAGAGATAGTGACGATGATGATGATGATGATGACAGTGATTTTGATGAAGAGAAAACATAAGAGTGGTGTGCAGATGAAGAGACAGAAGAAGGAGAAGCAGCTGAATCTGTCTCAGCTCCCGGTCAAGAGCAGAGAACAAAGAACCAACAGATAAGTCAGCTTCTACTTCTGCACCTTCACATGAAGAGACTAGCATACAGGATAAAAGTAAATAGTGGATGTTTATGTATTTAATTACTTTTGTATTCTGTATTGAAAAACGATGTACTAAATGTTTATATTAACTTAATGCATTTTGTTTGATATATTACTAATGATTTGAATGTGAAATGTGTAAATCAAACAGATCCAAAGTACCACAGAGATGAGTTTGATATTTCTCCCCTTCAACAGGTCAAGTCTCAACTCACAATGATTCTTGATCTGCAAGGGATTGTCAGAAGGTCAGTGAGTTTATACCCTGAAGAAGTGAAATATTCACGACCTATCTAACGAGCCAACTGGCAGAAATGTTCAGACTCAATCCTGATGATATTGTCAAGGATGCTCCAACAGTTGATTCAACCATGACGACGAACTACACGACGTTGATGAAGTTGAGGTTGAAGATATTGCTGCTGAAGAGTACCCTCAATACGCTGACAACGCGGGTAATGTGGTCCCCAATCTGGGTGAGTCCCTAGTCAGTGATATGTTTGAGGTACTAGACAAGATGGAGCATGAAGCAGGAAAGACCGAAGGAACAGCCCAAGCCTCAAACGATGATGTATACATTCGAAAGGCTGAGTGGGCTGAATGTTTTAAAGAAGTCAGAGCCCAACGTGATGCACCGAGAGGGATGCCTACACCAAGTTCTACAACGTCAAGAAAAATCTTACGGTGTCAGGCAGGATTATAGCACGGGCATATTTTGATGATCTTAACGTTTATGCCGTTAAGAGGGAAAAGGGCATAGAGTACTTTAGATTTCCACATGATCTAAAGACTCTACCTGGATTTGAGCTCAACCAGCTGGCCAAATTGAAGCTGTTGTATGCTCACCCGAGAAAAATGTCAGGCTGGTTTGAGGTTGCCCTCAAGAAAGAGTACCACACCAGATGGATTAACTTCAGACCTCAACAACCTACAAGGTATATTAGAAGGTCTGAGATGGATGCCATTACTGGAAAACCTAAGATTGTGTTGAAGTGGAGTCCTCCTCGCACTATGTCGAGAATCCCTCTCAGGGAAATGCCACAGGACTTCACTCCACACTTCAAATGGTGGTACTATGATTGGAGAACTGTTGAAGCTGTCATAGTTCTGAACAAAGGGGATCAAATGGATACTGTCAGGGTATTCAACCCAATGTGGCTAACCAACTTGTCTGCTAATGATGTCTATACATTATGCAAGTGGCCACTGTTCTATGACACACAAGACATTGTACAAGCCCTCCAGTTCCAAATGTTATACGACTTTGCTTCGCGTTTGATATCACCGCGGGAGTCACACAAGAAGACAAGTACAAGAAATATGAGAAGTTAATGAAGAAACAGACATTAGAGAGATCTAGGTCCAAGGGGAGTTTGTTGATACATGTATGTCCCTAGATCGTGATATGTGATGTAATAGTCTTGTTTGGTATGATTAATGAACTGATGTTGATAGTCTGTTGGTTATAATGTTTAATAGTTCATTAATGAGTCGTAAATGAATTGATTGAGTTTATGATTACTTGAATGATTACATAAATATTATATTAATTAACTAAAACATTCAAACTTAACTTAATGAAGTTTCCATGCGAATGGCTCATGCGAATGAACCATAAGCATGAAGAACCTCATACGACTGACTCGGTCGCACGACTGAACCAGGAGACTGGATCAGTCGTACGACTGTAACATAAGATTGGCTCAGTCGCACGACTGAACACTCAGTCGCACGAATGAACCAACCGCATGGTTTAATCGCACGACTGAACCAACTAATGGTTCAGTCGCACGATTGAAGAGTGCCAACCTATAAATACAACTCAATTCGTGAAAAACAGTGAGATTCGATCAAGTTCAATTCCATACGAACCCTAGCCGTCCAGAAACCTTCCAAATCGTTCTCCAAGTTCATAGAACATATTAGATCGATCCTTACTCGATTTCTAACGTTAGTTTCAATCCCTGATTGATTCTTCGTGTGTTCTCACTGATTGGATCGCCAATCAATAGGATTCCGCACTATTTGATCCGGTATACACGTGATCTCTAGGTATTTCAGTCGAATACCAGGTCCTAACAATTTTCTCTTCTTTCTATAGTTAATGAAGTATCACCTTAATGTCTATTTCCTGCATCAGACAAGTGAAATTGGTCAATGATTTAGTAAAAAGTGTCAATATCAACACCAACAGGACCATTTGTAGATTTAGGAAATGAATGTCTTGAATTGAACATTTGTGGATTCATCAATAATGTTCAGTCTAGGATTGAACACTCTATAAGCCTTTGAGAAGGAAGAATACCTACAAAAATTCTTCATTAGACTTAGATGAAATTTTTTCCCAAATGATCATGGGTGTTTAATATTGAAACTAGACAACCAAATGATTGAGGATCCAATAAATGGTTTCCTATGATTATCAGTTCATAAGGTGTCATGTTACTTTCTTTAACATGAGAGTTCGATTTTGCACAAAGCATGATGTATTAACTGCTCTTCTGCCCAGAAGGTGATTGGCAGTTTAGCATCGGCTAGCATAATTCTTGCTGCTTCAATCAGTGTTCTATTTCGTCTTTCAACTACCCCCCCTTTTGTTGAGGAGTTCTAGCTGCACTGAATTATTGAGCATGCCTTTGGTTGCACAAAGGAACTCATATTTTCATTTTGAACTCTGTACCATTATCATTTCATATTATTTTGACTTTGAGATCAGTTGATTTTCAATTTAGTGATAAATTGTTGAATGATTTGGGATGCTTCATTTTTATGAAGTAGGAAGAACACCCATGTGATTTGAGAAAAGTCATCAATGATCACTAAACAATATTGTTTCTTTCCATATCATTACATGAGTTGGTCCAAATAGATCCATGTGAAGTAACTTCAATGGAGTATTGTTAGTGTTCCAGCTTGGTTTGTGAGACGATTTATGTTGTTTTCCTTTGAAGCACGCTAAGCATTGATCAATAAAATTGAATTCCTTTTGAGGAAGACCCATTACATGGTTTCCTTTTACTAACTTGTTCATATTTTTAAAGTTAGTGTGCCCCAAACGTCTATGCCAAAGCTGTGACTCATCAAATGATGCTTTAAAAAAAAGACATGATTCTTCCTAGGTGACGCAGAACACAGGTTTAAGAATATGTATTATTCTTCCTCAGAGTCTTTAAGACAACCCATTCTTCAGGAATCTGAAATCCAGGTTTCAAAATGTAGCAGTGAGGGTCTGTAAAGTGAGTGGAATATTCTTTGTCACAGATCTGACATACGCTTAGTAGATTGAAATTCAGTTGTTCACAGTAATTCACTCTGTCAAAGCTCAGCATCCATTTTCCACAGATCCTTCTCCTATAATCCTATCACTTTCTGAATCTCCACCGAATGCCATAGTAGTTCCTTGTATGTACTTGAAATCATGAAGGAGGGAACGATCTCCAGTCATGTGTCGGGAGCATCCACTGTCTACATACCATAGGCTATAGACCTGTGTGGATGAACCTACAACAAACAGACTAATTAGAATAAGGAACCCAAGCCATGATGGTCTTGGTTTCCCGTTCCTATTCACGATAGTCACTCTGGTATTTCCTTCTGAATGATGATTTAGATGAAGGTGATTTGGGAGATTTTTGGTAATGAATTGGTTGAGTCATCTCATCTACATCTACTGAGGATTCAGATGAATAATGAAATCATTGGTCTCTATTTCTTTGTAAAAATTTAGCCCGAGTTTCATTATCAAAGTTGGTTTTTGCTTAGGAAGGTCAAGTTTTGTGTTTCATTGTGAGATGATTTCTTGACCCCTTCCTTAAATCCTTGGAGTTATTTCTGTCATTTGTTGATCTTGGAGTCCTAGATTGAGTATTATGAAGATGAGATTTGACAGAATGCATCACAGTTGTTATAGTTGGTTTTTCGGATCGACAAACATCCGAGCATGTTCTTGATGGAAGGATGAACAACCAAAACCAAAAGTCAAATCAATAACACGAACTATAAATATTGGTTCATGATAAAAACCTAATGATTACAAGCGTTCAACATAAGAATCAAGACTCTTGGCAAGGGGAAGATCGAGCATGATCTCCCTCATCCGGCAGCCTAGGCTGGGCAGACTTCCTCTCAATCCTAATCTCTCTACACATTGAAAACTAGTATATATAGGCCTCACCCATATTAGATGCGATGGGCCCTTCGTGCGATTGGACCATGCGTATGGTTCAACGTACAACTCGACATGCGTATGGTTCAATCGTACGACTGGACCATACTTTGGTTCAGTCTTACGAATGTCCCAATCGCATCTCTCCGCACGGCTGGTCGTTAGCATGGCGTAGTCGTACGACTGAGTCTCATTCGCATATGCTCCTGCGAATGGACCCAGTTTCATTTGTTTACAACATATCAGGTGTATAACATTAAGCCTAGACTATTCGACAAGCGACGGACACACTATATATGACTATATATGCTCCAACAATAGTAGATGTTTTTGAGATGGGATTGTGTTGTGGAATTCTCAACCCCTTCTGATTGAAGTAACAATAAGATGTATTGTGATTGTTCATGTCACAGATTGAACAATACTTGTTGAAATAGCAATTTTTGGTGGAGTGATTGTTCATATCACAGATAGAACATGTCACAAATATCACAATACATTTGTTTTGTTTCTCGAATCAGATTTTTCTTTGAGTGACTCAACTGATACTTTCTTCTGATGAGTCACTTTCTTTTCTTTAGGTGATGAATCAGAATCAGCCCTTTTTGTAGATTGTTTCACAGTACTACTCTTGTTCATTTGTCTAGGTTGTTTCTGTTTCTTCAACCTACTTCTCACCTCTTTCTCAAACTGGTCAACATGTTCTTTGTTACAGATATCAAACCCAACTCCCTGCCTTAATTTTGATACTGAGGGTCTGATGATTTTTATGTATTGAACTCAGCGTTACAGTTGGTTTCTTTTTCAGTGAACCGTTTCTGATTTACTTGAATTTTATGGAGATACAATCTCATTATCAGAACTACTCTCAGTAGTGGGTTTCATTGTTTTGTCGTATTTCTTTTTCCCTTGTAAAACAGATGGTATGAATTTTATAAAAGGTACAATTGCTTTTACAGGGATTGATGGTTTTTTGACAATCACGTCTTGTCGAACACTCATTGATTTTGATTGGGTGTCCTAACTTGATTTTCCTCATTGGTTTCAAAATAACATTAGGTTTGTTTTAAGGATTTGTCACTTGTTTCACTACTGATTTAGGTTCCAAATTTTAGGTTCAATTGATTCAGAGAGTGATACAAAGTCAGGCATGATAGTGTAATTGTCATTGTATGGTGGAGACATGAATTGTACCCAATCCCTGACATGTCCTTTGGATCCTTTTGTGAATCTAGCATTTCTTGCAGCTTGACTGAAGACATTTGAAACTTTTCAAGTTTCACTTCAGTCATAGATTGTTGCTTTAGCTTGAGCTAACTTTTCAGTAGTAGCTCATTTTCAGCTGCAGATTGTATTTCTCACTATGCAATTTTTCTATGTCAGAAATGAGAGATTTGATTTTGATTTCAAAACTTTTTAGTTCTCTCTTCATCTTTCTAACTTCACCTTTTCTTCTCTTAATTTTATCTGCCAGTTTATGATTGTGTTCTCTATACTCTTGTAATTCATTTATGCATTTCTCAATACAAAGGTTAATTTTTACCTCAGTAGGCATTGCAGATGGTCCATCGTTGATATGAGCCATGAGAGCATTATTCTGGAATTGAGGCTTGACTTCCTCAACATACACACTCCAATCACATATCCCATCTGTTTGATCACAAGGGAACTGGCAAAAGGCTGACTGCTGCTGCATGGGCTTGATTTGTCAGCTGTGGTTGATTCTGGTATGTTTGTTGATGATGAGAATGATGACTACTGTTGTTGATTTTTAGTGATAGCTTGAATTGCGCTATGAGGATGGTTGACCAGGAGAGTTCCTTGAATGGTTGGTTCTTTTAGGAGCATTGCACTCTCTTGAGAAATGGCCAGTCATGCCACAGTTGAAGCATTTTACCTTGGATTTGTCATATCTAAGCTTTGTGTTCTCATTCAGGCTCAATTTTCTCCTTTTTCTGAAGAATTTCTTTGTTCTCATGGCAATCATTGTCATTTGCCATTGTAGATCCATCTCCTCAACTTTATCAGGATCTAATTCTTCTAAATCTTCCTGTATTAAATAGGCAGAAGCGAGTCTTCCCCCAAGATATGCTTCAAAACTTGAGACAAAGGCATTGTAGGTTGCCTTTTGCTCTTCTGATTTTAAGTCTTCTAGAGAGATTGGAGGTGCAGTGGAGACTTTTGGTGCTTGTGCTGAGGTTGAATGGTGATTGAATGATGGAGATGCAATGAACCCAGTATTGTTCATTTGATCTCTTGATGAGATGAAGTCATCTTCCTCTGTGATGAAAGCATTTTCAACAGAATGTGATTCTGAAGGGAATTTGTAGGCTTCAATCACTCTTGGCCCACTCAGATTTCTGCTTCGTTCATCAAGTTACAAAGCTTCAATCTTGGCTATCATAATGTCTAGAGTGGTACTCTCAAGATGAAGAGTATTTTTATACATTTTGACATTTTGCTTTCAGCTTTCAGGTAGACTGTGAAGCATTTTCTTGTTGAGTTCTTTAATGTGACAAATCTGTGCAGTTGTTTTGACAGAGATTCTCCTTTGGTGTGATGGAAGGTTTCATACTGATTGACCAGCTTTGTCAATTTCAACAACTTTACTACTACCTTCACACATAATTTTGAGAGCATCCCAAACAGCTTTAGCAGTTCCATATTTTTTTAATCTTTTTTGGACATCCATTTTGACTGCTTGAGTCAAAATAGAGTATGCTTTAAGACAATTTTGATTTTCTTATAGTCATCTTCATCCAGAGTTAAGTCTTCAATTGGTATTCTAGCAGTCTTGTATAGTCCAGCTTGAGCTGTTGATCGAGTAACAGGAATATGTGGACCCTTACATATTGAGATCCAAAAGTCAGGATCTACACCTGTGATATAATTCTAAACCGTATTCTCCATTGTTTAAACTCAGATTTGTGTTTAAGCATGGGAGGTTTAGGTGTATGACCTAATTCAGAGTAACTATTAGAATCCATGTTGATTTGTGTAAGTATAAATTTAGTTGATTTTATGATTGATTGTGTTGATGAGTCTGACTTGTTCAAGCAGTTCTGTTGAGGTTTAGAATGAGTGTTCTTGCTGTTTGACAGAGTATTTTTGCTATTTGCTCAGTATAGATGATAATATCTACTACTAGCAACTTGATTATCAAATCAATCGAGTTCTATTCAGTCTGTGCGTAGATCTGAAAGAGATTCGAGAGCCAAAGCTCTGATACCAATTGACTGGGGTTGAGTAAGAGTGATATTCTTACTGAAAATCGAATATGATAATCAAGTCAATGATTGAGTGGCGGAACAACAATCAGAGAACATTCAAGCAAGAAAATTACTCATAAATGTTGTTTGTATTGATATATGAAAGTTGACAAATTACAGAGAATAATTACAACAAAAATCCTTTCTCTATCAACCGTCACCTCAGTACGAGGTTAACTATTCTATTTATAGACAAGACAAGATGCCTTTACAAAATGACTAACTACCCCTGACATATTACATCATAACTAGTCTACGTCTGGATCCGCATCTCTGCTCGTTCATCAGCATTGACAAATGCGGATGAGCTAATCTTGATCAGCATTTCCACTTGATCATCAGCATTAGTAAGTTGGTCATCCGCATTGGTTGATGCCGATGAACACATACTTGTGCGCATTTGGTTGGTCATCCGCATTTGTCAATGCGGATGATCAAAGTCATGTCGCGTCTTCTTTTGTTCTTCCGCATTAGTCAATGCGTAAGAGTAACTTGTTCAGCATAAGTATTATGTCTTCCGCATTACTTAATACGGAAGAGTAGACACTTGTCCGCATCAGATTTTTGTCTTCCATATGACTAATGCGGAAGAGAACACTTGTTATTTTTCTTGCAGATCTTCATCCGCATTGCATCTTGGACTTGTGGGATTCCTGCTGAACAATCATCAATTCCCCATTGAGTTGGCATGTATGATCCTTTCAGGGTGCAACATCTCCTCTTCTAGTTTCTTTAGCCTCTCTTTATTTTCATTCTTTAACCTAAGATGGCAACCCTTAGGGAATTAATCTTCATATTGCTCAGGTTTCTCTTGTAAATCCTTGACCAGATAGATAGTCGTACATTTCCCTGTCAATCATACTGTAGGGATTAGGATATAGTGATTGAGGAGTGGAAGTCTGCTTTGTCTTGGAAGATGATTTGAACATTGGAGCTTTGGGAGAAAGAGTCATATTCAGTCTCATAAGTGGGGTCTAACAGCTTGTTTAACTTTTCTTCCTCTAGGGTGACACTATCCTCTGAGCTTTGGGAGAAAACTCACACTCTAGCCCAAAGATGGGTTGTAATTGTGGTGATGGGATTGGTAGTCTTTATGGTGATAGTATAGGTGAGGGCATGAAAGGTGAGGCTAAATCAGTTTCATGAACACATGGCACAGTGTGAAGATCACCCCCTACATCAACCTGGGGTGACACTATCCTCTGTCCTTCATCCCATTCTTCAACTTGCTCATCAGCAGGTTGCTGATCATGAGCATCTGGTTCTTCTTCTTGATTTGGCTCATCAATAGGAGCATCTTGTTAGTCAACATGTTCTTCTGGATTAATCGCTTGAAGCATCCATGGTAGCAAAGGAGAATGGGTTCCACTATAAAAGTTCCTAGGTTCTCTCTTTTTGATGTACTTGTAAGACTTAGCATCATAATGAGGAATATCAATCACAGGACCTTCAGGTACAATGTTAGGAAATGCTTCATTAATGAGACATTGTAAGAACACTAGATACATTAGGAACATGTGTCTTCTCCCTTCCTGCTTGTTTGAAATCAAACTATTATACACATTGGCAGACATGTTAATGGCTTGTTAGTGCATAAAGCACATATGGCAGATAATGTGATTACTGGAATGTCATTCCATCCAGTCGTCCTCTTTGACAGACAATGTTGAAGAGATGAATTAGGAACCTCCACTATAAATCAACTGATCCTTTTACAATCCGTTTGCCTTCAATCCTCCCTCATATCCAATGTTGGCAAAGAAAGTAGTGATTTCATCATCTTCAAGCTCTATGGGAGTGTTGACATCATCACCAAAGTATAGACACTATCTCACAGTTTGTTTAGTGATAGTCAGAGTATATTTTAGTATCCTTCCACACAGAGTTCTTTAACCATCTATCTCTGTCACCACAGCAGTGCTCGAGAATGACCTTATGAATCTTGATAAATGACTGGTCTAACTATAATTTCATGAGCCAATTTGGTAGTGGAAATGAATCTGATCATGTCTGTAAGATCTTCAGCCTTAAGTACATTAGGGTCTAGATAACCGCTGACATTATGGAGCTTGCTCCAGGTGAAATTTGCCATGTAGCCTGCATTAAAGTCATATGAATTAGATTATTTGATAATACTTATTAGATTGTAAAGCATACATCAAGCTGTTTTATTGGTTTGACTTTTGATGGTCAAAATTGACATTTGAAGGTACTATTCAATAGGAATCATTCCTATTATTTTTTTTTCATGTTTGTAGAGATCATATTTGTTTTTTAGCTCTTTTCAACACTTAGATTCAAGATTTGATTTCAACATTTTCATCTTTGTTATGCTCTATTCATATGATGAACATGATTTTGAAATTCACTTGTTGGTTGTTATTCTTCTTAGTTAACATGTTCATTCTAGTAAAAGATGATCATCATTTCTTAAATCAGTCGAATTTTGAGTTTACTTTCTTGACCTAGGGTTCTATGCTCATTATTGGTTCAAAGTGTGACATTTTAGGTCACAAAATTCGAATATTTTCACCTTTTGCTCGTTACTACTGTTGTATAGAATCGAATGAGGACTACTCATATAAAATGAATCGTAGAACACAGGTTGTTAATGGTGATGATGATTGATGAAGAACGGTGAGTTTTGCCCGTCCCACTTTAAAGTCTCTCAAATTTGAAAAAGTATTAAATGACCTTTTGAAATGGATTTAAATAGTCAACTAATGGCTTTTACAAAATATTACAAATTTCAGAACAAATGCGGTCAATTTTTAATTCACTGTAGCAAATGCGGAAGAGTTTTGTTCATCATTATTTGTGTACTATTACAAATGCAAAAGTGAAAAAGTTAAGAAGATTTGTTTCATTGTAGCAAATGCGGTTGAACAAAGTTTGTTAAACATTTGTTCACTATTAGAAATGTGGCTGAACAAAGTAGTGCACATTGGATCATTGTTACAAATGCGGTAGAGTAAAATTCCTTTATCCACATCTACTTCATCAAATGCGGCTGAAAACAAATTTGTCCGCATTTCTTTACCATCATCATGATAGAATAGATTAAGCACTTGTTTATTCATTTTGATATACATGAAAAGTGTTGATGTCACCCATTTATGAATTATGGATGAGTAAATGTTAGGACCGTGTACGTAGGGAGTGCTAATGGATTCTACGTGAAACCAGATCAAATAGTGCGGAATCCTATATGATTAGCTATCCAATCAGTGAGAACGATAACCCAATCGATCCAACGATGAAACAAACGTTAAGAATGAGTAGAATCCATCAACAATGAACTATGAAGTTGGATTGGGTGTTGTGGACGCTCTAGACGGCTAGGGTTTACGTATATTCGAAGTCCCTCTCCCACTGTTATGTTTTTCCATGAATTAAGGGTATTTATAGGTTTGCAACTGCCATTCATACGACTGAACCATTAGCATGGTTCAGTCGTGCGACATTGTTCATGGGGGACTCCACTTCAACATCACCTTTTGTTGGGATCTTGTATATAAACGAAATAAGGAATCTTATTTCATTGGCGATCCAATCAGTGAGAACGCACGTAGAAACAATAAGATATCGAATCTAACGTTAACAATCGATTAGCAATCGATCTGTTGCGTTCTATGAACTTGGAGTACGAGCTTGGAGGCTTCTGACGGCTAGGGTGCGTTTGAAGTCGAATAGGAATCATCATCCCATTTTTTCCACGAATTAGGTGGTATTATAGGTTAGTATTGCTCAATCGGTCAACTAAACCATTAGCGTGGTTCATTCGTGCGATTGAGCCATGCGTTTGATCCATTCGCACAGCTGAGTGTTCAGTCATGCGCCTGAGTCAGTCGCATGAAGTTGTTCAGGCGTATAGACTATTTATGCGCATGGACACTTAGTCGCATGACCATTCGGACGCATGACCATGTTGGGGCGCATGGTCCAGTCGGACGCATGAGAACTTCACTTCACCAAGTTTGAGTGTATTCAATATTATAACATTATGCATAACACTTCAAACAATCACAAACCTATATAATTACGTCAATATGCGTTAATCAACTCATTAATGAAATATTAAACATTATAAACACATCCAAACATTCTGTATTGCATTAAGTACCCAATAGTTACATAAGTGTAACACATATTACATTCAGATGAGGATCTAGGTACATATATGTATCAACAAACTCCCCTTTGGACCTAGACCTATCGAATGTCTTACCTTTGCATCACCTCTCATACTTTTGTACTTTTCCTCTCTTGTGACTCCTACATGTATCTCGCACGCAAAGCAGAGTCTTATGACAGTTGGAATTAGAGTGCTTGTACAATATCTGCGGGTCATAGAATAGTGGCCACTTGTATAATGTGTAGACATCATTATCACACAAGTTAGTGAGCCACATTGGTCAAATACCCTGATGGTATCCATTTGTCCCTCTTTATGTAGAACTATGACTGCCTGCTGTTCTCCAATCATAGTACCACCACTTAAAGTGTGGAGTGAAGTCCTGTGGCATTTCCCTGAGAGGGATTCTAGACATTGTTCTTGGGGGATTCCACTTCAGCACTCTCTTGGCTTACCAGTGATGGAGTCAACTTCAGATCGTCTGATATACCTCGTAGTTGTTGAGGTTTGAAGTTGACCACCTGGTGTGGTACTCTTTCTTTAGGGCAGCCTCAAACTAGTCTGACATCTTCCTTGGGTCAGCATATAATAACTTCAATTTAGCGGTTGAGCTTAAAACCGGTAGAGTCTTTAGATCATGTGGAAATCAAAGTACTCTATGCCCTTTTCCCTCTTATTGCATAAACATTTAGATCCTCGAAATGTGCCCACGCAATAATCCTGCCTGACACCTTATGATGTTTCTTCACTCTATAGAGTTTGGTGTAAACATTCGGTTTAGGAGTTGCCGTTAGGCTCGGATTTCATCGAAACAAGTAGCCCATTCTGCCATTCTGATATCAACATCATCGTTTAGGTTGGCTTTCCTTCAATCTTCTCAGACTCCTGCTCCATCTGAACCAATACCTCAAATGTGTCACTGACTAGGAATTCACCCAGATTGGGGACCATATTTCCCTCGTTGTCAGCGTACTGTGGATAGTGCTCTGTTGTGATGTCTTCTATCTCTATCTTATCAATGTCATTTAGCTCTTCTTCGTTGGTAGACTGAAAAAGTTGGAGCATCCTTAATGATCTCATCTGGTTTCAGCTTGAACATTTCAGCTAGTTGCCGTTTGAAAGATCATGAATTATTTCCCTTCTTCAGGGGTATACTCACAGATCTCCTGACGATCCCTTGCAGATCAAGAATCATAGTCAATTGAGTCTTGATCTGTTGAAGGGGAGCAACATCAAATTCGTCCCTTTGAAAGTTTGGATTCTGCTATTGTAAACATGTAACACATCAAACATTAGTTAATAATCAAGACAGAAGTACATTAATCTTAATATAAACATCAAATACATAAGTTTAATACATGATTCAAGTACAAAAGCTATCAAATACATAATCTTCTAATCATTACTTTTATCTTGAATCGCTGGATCGTCACTTGGTGCGGCAGAAGAGGAAGCTCGTTGGTCTTGATTTCTCATTGATCTTCTTTCTTGACCCTGAGCTGAGGCAGATGTGTGCATCTCCTCCTTCATCATCATCATCCTTCTGCCTGTCCTCTGGTTTTCTTCCTCATCCCCTTCATCATCATCACTCTCTTCATCTTCATCCTAATCATCATCCTCACCCTCATCACCATCTCCTTCCTTTATCTTCAGAGGCCATCTTTAGTTCCTTTGAGCTTGAGCATAGTAGACTTTATAGCATCCTCTAACTCCTCAATCTTCTTTGCTGATATGACCCTATGCTCTTGGAGTTGGGCAATCTCTTCGCTCTGAGCAGCCATTTGCTGTGCCTGCTGCTCAATCAGCTGAGCCTGCTGAGATATCTGTTGGGACTGTGCAGCTGTGAGATCTGCCATAACGAATCTGCGTATTCTTCACGTCATTGGCTGCTAACAGGCGCATGACCATACGGTTAACGCTCATAGTTGTTCCTCTACCCCAATGGGAGGTAGAGATGATCCATATAGGTGGGTGGGATGTGAAGATGGCCCGGCTTGGTGCTAGTGGTAGTAGTGATGGCAGTGGTGAAGATTGGGTTAGGTCTAGATGATAGTGGTGGTGATGTAGGTGTGAAGGATATGGTAGTGGATGGGATATATGTAGTGGTGGGTGGTGTGGTGATAGTGGTAGGGGGTGTGGAATGGCAGTGAGTGGTTGCTGTGGAGGTGGTCGTGGTGGTGGCTGTGGCTGTAGAGGTGGTTATGGTAGCGGTTGAGGTGGTGATGTAGGTGTGTCTGCGCTTCTTTTTCATCATGTTGTGGGGCTGAGCCATCCTTTTCTTCCTCGATCTTGTCGAGGAGGATGCTCCCCTAGAACACGGCTGGACGGCTCTGGAGCATAGGTTGGGTCAGCGGCAGTCTCTCCCGATCCACTGGGGCGTTCACCAACCGCTCGTAGTCCATGTTCTATGGGAACGACTTTGCTTCCCACAGTCCTAGTCAGTGGCTCCTCATTTGACTCCTCATCATCCTCACCAGGTATAAAATCTGGTGAAACCCAGCCGACTCTGCTATATCTCTAGTGGGGGCAGATACTGGAGGTGTACTATTAGTCGTTGTGCCCTCGGTGGAATGGGCATGGTATCTCCAGCATCCCCGTTGTCATCATCATCAGAGTCATCGGAGGGTAGAGCAAGCTGCTCAACATCAGAATCACTATCATGGTGACGCCACTTCCTCCGAGCTGGCACCACATAGTCCTCACGGGTCAGATGCCCGACAGTCTCCTGATAGAGGGTTTCACCTGCTTCCCCTGTACACCTTCATCCGGCCTAAGGTGGTATCATCCATCCCCTCAAGGGAGCTTCTGGTCTATAATCATCTGCATGAATCGGGGGTACGTGCAGAAGCCCTCCTTCCCTTTCCCCTTAATGTTCTCCACTAAGTAGGAGAAAATCATCCTGGAGAACTGAATGGATGGTTCAGCACCAACGCTACATAGGCGTTCTGGATCTGATCTGACAACTCATCAAATCCTCCCTTCCTGGACGCTATGCACTTCAGCAGTACGTGAGCAAGGTACTTGAACTGGGGACACTGTTTGCTCTTGTTGAGCACCCTTGCATTGATGTCCCCAGAGTACTTAGCTTGAAGAAAACATCCTCTGAGAGTAAGGAGGTGTAGTCTAGTAGGACAGTCAGCATCTTCCCCAACTGCAGCATCCTGAGATCTTCCTCTGTGATCTCAATCGCCTCTCCAAAGATAGTACTCCTGATACAGTGAGGCTCAAAAGATCGGTCAACTACTGCACCTTCCCAGAAGGCTTGCTGTATAGAACGATATGGTGTACATGGAGCAGATATAGCATGTGCAATTCTCGATCTCCTTAGAAAGGTGATAATGCCAGAAAAGTCTGAAGCATTTCTGGATGTCAGATCTAGATGAGCACATATGTTGTGCTTCGTACTCATTGTCCATCGATTTTCCATCTGTTACACAATGAAGTAAACATTAGTATCCATTAGCTAAGAATGTCTTGAATCACTTGGACTTGAAAACCTTCTTTTCTGTCATGCGAATGAGGTTGTGCGACTGAGATCAAGTCGTGCGCATTAGCAGGGCGACTGAACTCCAGTCGTGCGAATTAACCCATACGTACGACTGAGTGTGCTACTAGACTCATGCATATGTAAACTCATGCGGTTACACCAGTCGTGCGACTGAACTCATACGCATGGTTCAGTTGTGCGGTTTAGCTAGTCGCACACATCAGTCGTGCGACTGAGGTTCATCAACCTGTCCATTCGCATGTTGTTCTGACTGTTCAATTCAAATTCAATTTTTTACCAATTTTGAATTTTAGACTTCGTGCTCTGGTTCATTAGACTTGCAATCCATTATTTTAACACCTAACTTCTTTAATTTCATCTGTTTACGTTGTTTAGTTAGGTTATTTGAACACAATTGTTACGGTTTTTCTAAGGGGTCCGATTGTCCAGATTCTGTAGCAATTTGAGTGATACAACAATGGTTCTGCACCGCAAATTACCTGTAAAGTCAACAGAAATCGTGAGTACACAACAAACAATAGTCTTGAAGGCTCAATGGCGATTACGAAATTTGGGTAGAGTAACGTTAGTCGTGCGAATTAGGGGAATTTTGGGAGTGGTGAGTCTCTGCGATCGATTCACCCTCTATTTATACTTAGCCTAAATTCAATCGTACGACTGGGCTAATACGCACATTTCATTCGGGCGAATGGGCCTCAGTCGTGCGATTGGTTCAGTTGGCCCCCTCCAGTCGTCCGACTGGAGTACAGTCGTGCCACTTACTCATTCGTTCCCTCTTAAACGTCCGACTGGGTCATTCGTATGGATAGCTCCCATTCGCATGATAAGTCCATACTCATGGTCCATTCGTGGCGAATGGGTCATACATATGAAATTTTCTGCATTTCTTACCATTTGCCATTGAAACCCCTTTTTTATTTAAGCTTTAGAATGAACATTATACACATTTGATCGTCTCAGACATGATCCTTTTATCTTTTGAAAACAAATGTAGTCATCTCAGACATGACCCTTTTAGGTGAATTAATCCCTTACTGAATTCCAAGATGTAGTCTGAGAACAAATAAACTGAAATTACTAAATAATAGAAAATTAAACTAAAGTACAAAAAATAAAACTGTTTTTAACTTTTTGTGAGAGGTAGACTAAGATAGAAATCTACTAGATTCGTTTCTGGAATAGGCAGCTTCTATTTAGTTTGACCATACCTGGACCAAATCAATTTTCGAATCATACAGGCAAGTCAAATCATTTGGGACTTGTTATCAAAACCATTTGATGCTCACTTCTCGGTTTTCATCCAGAGTCGTTAGCAAATTTAGGAAATCATACTGGTACTATTAGATTCCCACATTGATTTGGACTTTCAAGGATTTGTATCCACTATGATTGTCAGTATATTTGTCCTCTTAAATCTATACACAGACTTTTGACACAGATTGGTGATAGTTTAAGGTTATTATTTCAACCAACATTTGTGGATCCCACGCTTATATGATAATCAACATTCCTCGGGAGCTTTTGAGCGGTCTACGGGCATTTTGACAAGAAGAGACTATTCTTAGACCTTTCAAAGAGAAGCCAATCCTCAGGTCAGTGCCATCACACAGCTAAGAGGCGGCAAACAATAATGAATTCTAGAATATCTAGGTTATGCTTATCCTCAGGTCAGTGCCATCGCACAGCAGAGAGGCACACAACCTATCTTCTTGTTAGAGCATCGTTAATTTCTTTAGAAAATAATGCACCAACAACATAAGTTATTAGCTTGATAGCATTTGTTTTTTTTTGTGCTTTGCTCTATTTATGGTCATCCGCACACATTTGTGGCGTTTACATGCTCGTTACCCCTTATTGGAATATTGTTGATTGTGTTAACCAGTGATAAGATGGGAGCCCACAGTCAGTTGAACAACTTAATTTGATCTTGAGATCACCAGTCAAGTCTAATCATCTATTGTGTTGAATCTACCGACATATCATCTGTGGTCTAGCAACCTCTAGGTCTACTTTCATTGTGTTACCTTAGTAGATACCAGTTTTTCTATCATATTTCCTTTTATATTGCTCAAACTACACAGACTCAGACTTTGAATTTTGCATCTTTTCTAAATTAAATATTAAAGTCCCTCTCGATTTGTTCCTGTGTACTATCATTTTCCAAAGTATTTGAATCGGTATCACAGATACGATGTCAGCTAACCTCCCTTCTCTTTCTCCCTTTTATTTTTATTATTTTAATGTTACTTGCTGACCTATTCTCCCCCTAAAATTCTAAAATCATAACCAATTACATATTTTAGGATTTTAATAGATAGCTAAATAACATGAATTTTATTTAACACAAAATAGAATAAATAAAGAAAATAAAAAAGAAAAATATACTAAACTATATCGGACTACACATGATCATCATCAGGAATAAGATCACTCTCTTTTAACATCGTTAACCTCTAACAGATATAGAAAACGTGGTTCGTCAAAAGCTTTTGTACAGAGGTCAGCGCGTTGAAAATCCGCATTTAATTTTACCACATCGATTAAATTCTTTTCAAAGCAGTCCCGTATAAAATGATATTTTATACCGATGTGTTTGGTCTTAGGATGTTGTACTGGATTTTTAGTTACTGCAATTGCACCCGAGTTATCAACATAAATAGGAGTAGAAGAGAAATTTAAACCGTAGTCCCACATTTGCTGGTGAATCCAAATAATTTGAGAACAGCAACTTGCAGCTGCAACATATTCGGCTTCACAGTTTGACAACGCAACCGAGGTCTGCTTCTTACATTGGCAAGTCACTAATCTCCTCCCAAATAATTGACACCCTGCTGATGTAGACTTGTGATTCATCTTGCAGCCCCCGTAATCTGAGTCACTATACGCTACGAGCTCAAAGTCATCATCATGAGGATACCACAACCCAAGTGTGGGTGTGCCCTTCAGATAATGAAATATCCGCTTGACCCCGATCAGATGGTTAACTGCCTGATATCTAGAACATAGACATCTAGCATACATGATATCAGGTCTAGAGGCAGTAAGGTACATAAGAGATCCAATCATTCCTCGGTACATTGTTGCATCTACCAGATCTCCATTTTCATCAGGTGCTATATAATGGTTTGTGGCAAGTGGAGTTCCAGCTGCAGAAGCATTCTCCATGTCATACCGACTGAGAATGTCTCCCACATACTTGGTCTCATGTAGAAAAATCCCTTTGGGTGTCTGATCCACCTGTAACCTGAGAAAAAATTTCATTTCCCCCATGGCACTCATCTCAAACTCCGCCATCATTACTGCTTCAAATTCTTTGAATAACTCTTCGTTCTTTGAACCGAAGATTATGTCATCGACATAGATGTGTACTAGCCATAAGTCTCCATCCTTTTCTTGATAAACAGTGTGCAGTCAATGACTCCTCTGCGAAAGCCGTGTTCACAAGGTGAGTCGAGAGTTTCTCATACCAGGTCCTTGGAGCTTGATGAAGCCCGTATAAGGCCTTGTCAACTTTGTAAACTCTTTCCCGATGATAAGGATCTTCAAATCCTTCAGGTTGACTGACATAAACTGTCTCTCGAATTTCACCATGAAGTAATGCACTCTCACATCTAATTGATAGACTTTGATCTTCATATACAATGCATAGGCAAGGAAGATGCGGATGGCTTCCATCCTTGCCACAGGTGCAAACACTTCATTATAATCAATCCCCTCGACTTGTCGAAATCCTTGAACTACCAGTCGAGCTTTGTTCCTGATAATGACACCTTGGTCATCCTTTTTGCATTTTAAGACCCATTTGGTGCCAATGACCTTAGCACCTTGAGGTCTATCTACCAGTGTCCATACAGCTAACTTCTTGAATTGAAGAAGTTCCTCTTGCATATCACTCACCCATGCCTCACCATTCAGTGCTTCACTAACATATTTTGGCTTAACCTGCTAGACAAAACACCGATAAGCACCATCGTGAATGTATCTTTTTCCATTACCGAGGCATAATCAGCTGAGTACAGCTGATTTCTGGTCTGCACTCCTGATCTGACATCCCTAATGACATTGCCTAGAGAATGATAGACATTTAGACATGATCTTGGAGAGGTAGGAACAACTACCTCAGAGCCAAGATTATGAACATTTGGTTCTGCATCTGAGGTAGAAGGAGTTTGAGGTTCCGAAGTCGAAGAGGCATCACTGTTTGTTGGACCAAAAGAACCAATGAGCCGGATCAGAAAAACCTTTAAGTCCCACAGACGTCACAACAACTACTGAAGACCACAACAGCTGAAGACAACAGCTAATTACAAAGTCTGAACACAAGTGCTGAAGACAAGTCTGAAGACACAAGTACTGAAGACAAAGTCTGAAGACACAAGTGCTGAAGACAAAGTCTGAAGACATAAGTGCTGAAGACAAAATCTGAAGACACAAGTGCTGAAGACAAAGTCTGAAGACACAAGTGCTGAAGACAAAGTCTGAAGACACAAGTGCTGAAGACAAAGTCTCAAGACACAAGTGCTGAAGAGCAAAGTATCAGACGTTGTCACAACAGCTGAAGAGGTCTTCTTCAGTAGTTTGATGGTTTACCTTTCAGTAGTTTTCTTTGTTTCAGTATTTGTAAAACAACTGAAGAGTATGTTCTTCAGTTGTTATAGTTTGAGTAGTTTCTTTTCAGTAGTTGTAATAATAGTTAACACTTAGCATTTTTGTAAGAAGATGTCAGCTGTTTGACATCTTCAGTAGTTGTGTAACTATCAGTAGTTTGTGATAAATTCTGTTAGATGTCACTATCAAGTGATATCAGCAGGCGTCACATCTCTTATATAAGAGGTGTTGACCTAATTGTAATTGTGACATTCCGTTACCACAAAAGCGAATATTGAATGAAAATATCTGCAGAATTCTCTCTATCTATAACCGTTTTTGTTCTTACATTGAATATCTCTTTGTTCTTGTGAATTGGCTAATTCATTGTTAGAATTCCGCTGCTATACTCTCTAATCAATCAAACGTAGATCACTGATCCTAACAAGTGGTATCAGAGCCTCATCTTCTTCAAACCTAACGTTCATCTCTCCAAAACTTCTCTTCATTAATGGCGACCATGCAGCTCAAACCGCGACACAACTGTGTAGCTTACCTCACAAAATCGCCATTATGGGCTAAGTTCGATAATGCTATTGATCTTATGGTCCAGTCACCCTACAAAACGGCCTTTCTTCTCAATCCAATCCTTCATGCCGAATCCCTTAACCAGTTTTGGATGAACGTCACCCTCACCACTGGGGAGAACAACACAGAGTCTCTCCGGTCGGTCATCAACAACCACCAAGTGGTCATCACTCCCGATATACTTTGTCAAACCCTACACCTGGATGATGCCACTTCTCCTGCTGGATATCCAAAGGGCACAACTGATTTATCCTTTGCCCACCATGGATATCAAGGAAACCTTAGTGCCTCCACCATACTGAAGAAACATTTCCATGATGCTGAACGTCTCATATTTCACATGGTAAATGTCTGTTTGGCTCCTAAGACTTCCTCTTGGGATCAAATGTCTACAAGGTGGCAGCAGGTAATGTACTCCATCCTTGAGCAACAACCTTTAAATTTTTCGGAAATACTATTTTCAGAGCTCAAGGATATGGCTCAAAAACAAACTGCTAACCGTTGGATATTATATCCTCGGTTCATAATGGCCATAATTGCAAGCCAGCTTCAAGCTGAGGGACTTGTTGGCCTAGGAGTCCCTTCTATGGCTGTGTTGCCTGAAGTATACTCCCGGCACAACTCTGACCAATCACTCAAAATGGCTGCCAAGCTGCGCAAACCCACGCAGCTGGACCCCACAGCCACCACCTCCAAATCAAAGTCCCCACCAAACCCACTATAAAGAAAACCAAAAAGGCTACTTAGGGAAATGAGTCCCCTGAGGATGCCCCTGCAACACAAACGCAGGCTATATCCACTTGTTATAACCCCCTAGTGGATATAAGGACTCTCTCAGCCACAGCCACTCAGGATTCCTCTCAAAAGGAGCCTGCAGCAACCACAGAAGGGGTACCCACCAATGTGGGATCTTCCTCATTTGAGGAGATTGCCATTGAAGAGCACCATTCTCCCCAGGCACACACTGCTTTTACCCCATCTCCCCATGCAACCGCCCCCAAAGTCCTACATTACTTGTTGCACAAGTGCTGACTCAGTTGCACTCCTCACCCCCTCCCCAGATACCAATTACTACTGGGAATACTTCTACCATTGAGGGGGAGGACCAAAGTGCAGCTGAGAACCCACAGCATAGGGGTTACAATGTTCCTTCTCCTAGTGTAGCAATGGAGATTGGACCTTCTCCTGCTTCAGCATATGATCAGGTTGTAGTTGGTACCATTACTAAGACCTTACCAGAGGCAACTACTGATGACGGACAAAGTCCTGAGGCAGGAAGTCCCCAGTTCCAAGACAAAGGGGCACATGCTACAACTGAGCTACACTCAGTGCATGTTCATCCTGATCCTATCAGGAGGTCAGGTGATTCAGTATCTACTGATGATGACCTGGGCTTCTTTTACGATGTAATCGCCTAAAACACCATCCCGGAAGAGGAGGTGAGCAGACTCAAAGAGCTGCTTGCCAAAACTTCTAAGGAACAAAGACCATCTGCCTCTACCACCTCACAGATGGCACCTTCATCTGAAGGTCTCCCAAACACTGAGCCACTCCCAACAACTCAGCCACCTGCCTCTGCTTCTGGCACTATTTCTTAGGAACAGAACCCTCCTGAGCAAATAGTTGTTATCCTTCAAAATTCCCTCCCTCTCATCACACCCATAATCACTGACATAGTGATCAAAGCCATTGATGAGAGGCTTTCCTCAGTAATACAACCATTGATAGAGGAGGTTATGGGCAAACAACTTTCTTGCAATCAACCCCTTGCAACCAATGCAACCAAAAAGGGGGAGATTAAGTCAGTGAAAGAAAAAAGAAAGAGGAGTACAGAGGAGAAAGAAAAGGAGAAAGAAACAGAAGGGATAGTAGTGGAAAAGGAGTTGGAGTTGAATGTGGAGACCGATAAAGAGAAGGAAAAAGAGAAAGCCTTGGAGCTACTGATAAAAGAGGCTGATGCCGAACACAACAGATCAATGACAACATCATTGATCAGCTGTTTAGGCAAGGCCATGACACCGATAAACTTGACTCTGAGATTCGACGATTAGAGATTGAAGAAATCCAGAATAGATGGGCAAGTTATGAAGTGTTAGAAAGAGAAAGGCTTGAGATCATGATTAGATTTATTGCAAAATATCTTGGAAGATCAATGATCGAAATCAAAGCTTGGTCCAGGGACAGTATCTTGGTAATCACCACCAAGATCTGTTCGTCTGAAGCATATACTAAGGGACTTGTTATTGAAGCTTTGAATGAAGCAGGAGCAGGGAGCAAGACTGAGCTAGCCAAATACTCAAAAGCAACACTCACCTCCAAAATGCTAACTCAGCCTGTCAACATTCCCTCTCCAAAACAACCACAACCACAACCCACAAAACCAACTCCCTTACCATCTAAACCAACAACCGATGATGCACCTAAGAAGAAGAAGTGAAGGGTGTTGAGGCTAGAAGAAGAAGAAGAAGAAGAGGATGATGTGGAAGAAGATAGGTTGCCTCTGTCTGCAGTCCTAACATTGGCTAAAGCCAAACCCATGCCCATCACTCCCACCTCACAGATGGAAGCTGTGAGAGTAATGATTGAAGAAGAACAGCAGCAAAAGCTTCATGATGATGAAATGCTGAAAAGCATTGACAAAACTTATGCTGCTTCGTCATCAATAATAAGTATGAAGAAAGAAGCTCTGAGGTTGTACACCCTTGCCAACACATTTCAATATCAGAAGGAAAAGGTGAGAGTATGGCCTGATCCTAGGGTGGCTCACAGGATTGTAAAGAAAGACATTCCTTCGAGATACAAGGGCCAAGTCAAAAGGATCGTAGATGAAGAGATCACAGTGGTCCTTGTAGTATCACCCTGGGAGATTGTAGAAGACTTCAAGAAGGCCTATGAGACTAAAAAACCACCCCAAAAGATGTTAGAGAACAGAATTATTAAAAAGGGGTTAGTCTACAAGAGGCTTGAGAACTTCAAACAAAATGAGCTCAGTCTGTTACTTGAAGGGACTCATCCTGATGAGTTTGCATACAGACAGATTACAACAGTTGAGCTCAAAAATGGTAAACAGGCCAAGTACATCTCAGAGTTGTATGGGCGTGAAGGATTGTTTGATGGTGAAGCCGAGAACCTGACCATGGAGGAACAAATATGTTTCTCAGAGCATACACCAGAGAATCCTACAGGCTTATACATGGGAAGTGAGTCTCATGGACGGGGGAACAGCTCAGTGTCCAATTCCCCAATACAGAGCTCCCATCCATACATTGCCAACCAAATCTTCAGAGACTCATTTCCAGGCCAGTGCTTATATGGTCATCTTCTCAACTGATCAAGAAGGAAAAAGACCAACCATTCTGCCAACAATAAGTGGGACCTCAATAAAGTTAAAGGTTTTGGCTGCATTGGTTCAGGGGGAGTTTGTTAGACCAAAAGAACCAATGAGCCGGATCAGAAAAACCTTTAAGTCCCACAGACTTCACAACAACTACTGAAGACCACAACAGCTGAAGACAACAGCTAATTACAAAGTCTGAACACAAGTGCTGAAGACAAAGTCTGAAGACACAAGTGCTGAAGAGAAAGTCTGAAGACACAAGTACTAAAGAGAAAGTCTGAAGACACAAGTGCTGAAGACAAAGTCTGAAGACACAAGTGCTGAAGACAAAGTCTGAAAACACAAGTGCTGAAGACAAAGTCTGAAGACACAAGTGCTGAAGACAAAGTCTGAAGACACAAGTGCTGAAGATCAAAGTATCAAACGTTGTCACAACAGCTGAAGAGGTCTTCTTCAGTAGTTGTGATGGTTTACCTTTCAGTAGTTTTCTTTGTTTCAGTATTTGTAAAACAACTGAAGAGTATGTTCTTCAGTTGTTATAGTTTCAGTAGTTTCTTTTCAATAGTTGTAATAATAGTTAACACTTAGCACTTTTGTAAGAAGATGTCAGCTGTTTGACATCTTCAGTAGTTGTGTTAACTATCAGTAGTTTGTAATAAATTTTGTTAGATGTCATTATCAAGTGACATCAGCAGACGTCACATCTCTTATATAAGAGGTGTTGACCTAATTGTAATTGTGACATTCCGTTACCACGAAAGCGAATATTGAATGAAATATATCTGCAAAATTCTCTCTATCTATAACCGTTTTTGTTCTTACATTGAATATCTCTTTGTTCTTATGAATTGGCTAATTCATTGTTAGAATTCCGCTGCTATACTCTCTAATCAATCAAACGTAGATCACTGATCCTAACACTGTTAGATGTTTGTGGACTTGCAGGAATTGGAACCTGTCTGTCTTGATTGTTATGGTCAATCTCTTCAGCTTCATCTTCTGAGGAGGAGTCACTATCTTCTAGTGCTCCCCCTGAGTGATGAGATGATTCTCCCTGTGAGCTCGATGATGTTGAATTGAGATATGGTGTATTTAAGATATCATACATCATTTGTGTAGCTAACTTGTCATTAGAAGGAGATATAGGGATGTTGAAGGACTTGAAGAATCCATCATAGTCGAAAAAATAAGCGGGTCCTTTTCTAGTTGGTGGTGTGGTATATCTCTGAACATTAACATTACACCACACTTCTACTAAACCAGTTGAGTTGTTGTAAACTCTCTTGTTTGGTATGTTGTATCCTAGGAAGATCCCTTCAGCAGCCTTCTCACTGAATTTCCCTTCTTGAGTCTTCTTCAGAAGTGTGCACGGCACGCCAAATGGTTCGAGATACTCCAGATTAGGTTTATGTAATTGTAGTAACTCGTAACAGGTCTTGCCGTGGCGCTTGACTACCAGAATTCGATTTAATGTATAACATGCATTTGCCACTGCCTCGTTCCGGAATTGGATAGGCAGTTTCGTGTCTGCTAGCATTGTCCGTGTTGTCTCTATCAAGCTTCTATTCTTCCTCTCAGCAACACCATTCATCTGAGGCGTGTAGGGAGAAGTGAACTGATGCACAATTCCCTTTTCCTTGTAGTAAGCCTCCATCCACTGATTCTTGAATTCAGTCCCGTTGTCTGAGCATACCTATCTCGCCTTCAGCTTGTAGAGAGATTCCAGTGTGGTTACTAATTCCTTGATTGACTCAAATGTTTCTGACTTGGACTTCAGAAACATTACGCAAGAGAATCTTGAGTAGTCATCAGTAACCACATAACAGTACAAGTCACCAGCAATGCTCTTTGTACTGACCGAACCAAACAGATCCATGTGAAGAAGTTCAAGAGGAAGCTCGATAGAATGAACTTTCTTTTCCTTATGTGTCTTCTTCGTCTGTTTGCCTTTCTTGCATGCCACACAAAAATCAAGAAGTTGGAAATTTTTGACATTAACACCTCTCACTAGATCCTTCTTAATCAAGTGATTCATTTTTCGTTGATTTATGTGTCCCATTCTCCTATGCCAGGAAATGGAGTCCTTCTCAGTAGCTTTTGATAGGAAGCACTGAACTTCATGATCCGTTGTAGAAGCCGTTAAGAGATCCAAAACATAATGGTCTTTATATCTGGAAGCAGTCATCAAAACTTGGTCCTCCGGAATCACATAGTCTTTCTTTAGGACGTAGCACTTCTTGTTGTCGAATATGACTTTAAATCCTTTGTCGCATATTTGGGAAACAGAAAGTAAGTTGTTTTGAAGTTGTTGAACGTAGTTCACTTTATCAAACTTAACTTTCTGATTTCCAACCTCGCCTTGGGCTGTGATGTAACCTCCTTTGTTCCCAGCAAACGAAACATGCCCTCCTTTAATTTGTCTAACATTTGATAAGAGAGTGTTGTTCCCTGTCACATGCCTGGATGCTCCGCTATCAACAATCCACGTGTTAGTCTCAAAACTGTAGCGAACACCCTGCACAGTCAGTGAAAACATTAGTTCATGTTAGGAACCCAAGCCTTAATTGGCTTGGGTTTCCCTGAGGCATCACAAATCACAAACTCAACCCACTGACCCTTTGAGGTTAAGGATTGATCAAAATTCGGTATGTCCTTATTTTCAGGCACTGAGAAGGTTTTTTCTTTCCATAAACCAGATTTGTGTAAGGCATGTTTGTGATAAACAGACGACTGGTTGATGGATTGAACTTTGGGTTCATTTGCTCTTTTTGGAGGCGTCACAGAGTTCCTCTTAGAAGAGCTAGATGTTGAGGTAGAAAGTTCAACTTTCTTCCTTGGTGTGTGGTAATAAGGGCAGTGAGATGCTATGTGACCATACTCTCCACAGTTATAGCAGGATGTGCTTTCAACTTTATGGTTTCTATGTTTTGGTGGAGATGTAGATGTGACAATGTTGACCTTATTCTTTTTGGACTGAGACACTTCTTGGTTAGAGGTATGAATTGGTATTGCAAAATTAATTGCTTTTCCTGGTTTTACATCTTTGATCTCTTGTTTACCTGGACTGTGACATGA